>JAWHQI010000201.1:4097500-4697500 GCA_033032865.1 Dactylorhiza incarnata
CCTCCTCTTCCTTTCTTATACAGGATCGACGGACGCAGAGTATCATTGGTAAAGGACGACTGCAAAATGGGCTCTACCTTCTTGAAGCCCCCCTACCATCCTCTCTTCCGTCTTCTCAGTTGATTGGCACTGGCGTCTCGGACATGCTCCTCTTCCAGTCCTCCGGAAGGCTCTTCCAGAGATTTATCTTCCTTCTTTTAGTTGTGATTCATGTATTCTTGGTAAACAACACCGCTCATCGTTTTCTCCTCATTGTACCCGGAGCTCTGCTCCTTTTGTTTTAGTACATTCTGATATTTGGGGCCCGTATAAAATTACAAGTGTTTCTGGTTATCGCTACTTTATCACGTTTATTGATGATTATTCTCGAACGACATGTCTATACTTACTTCGTGATCACTCCGAGCTTCCCCGTGTGTTCCACACGTTCGTCCTTGAGATTCGCACTCAGTTTTCCGAACCAATAAAAACCCTTCGAACGGATAATGCTCGCGAATACACTAGCCATGAATTTACTAACCTCTGCTCAGAATTTGGGATTATTCATCAAACATCTTGTGCCTATACACCCCAACAAAACGGTGTTGCTGAACGCAAAAATAGACATCTTCTTGATGTTGCTCGCTCCATCATGATTCAAATGCAGGTACCCAAGGCCTATTGGAACTTTGCGCTGTCAACAACGTGCTACCTCATCAAACTTCTACCTTCCTCCGTCCTTCATAATGCTACTCCGTTCAGTCTCCTCTTCCCCTCTACTCCACCATTCTCTCTCACCCCTCGAATCTTTTGATGTACCTGCTATGTTCACTTACTTGGTCCGTTCACAGACAAGTTGGCACCACGAGCAGCCAAACACGTGTTCGTCGGTTACTCTCGTACTCAGAAAGGATATGTCTGCTACTCTCCTACTACCCGCAAGGTGACAGTATCGGTTGATGTTACCTTCCGGGAAGATCAACCTTCTTCTCCAACCAAAACCCCCCTCTTCCACCACAATCCTTCCCTAGACCTGTAATCCCAGTCACCTCTCCACCAAACCTCCCTCCTCTCCCGGCTCCCGCTCCCAACAAGCCTCCTCTTCTCCGTGTCTACACTCATCGCCTTCCTCGCTCCGTCTCCCCAATGCAGTCGGCTTCGACCTCTGACACTCTGCAACCTGCTGATCCGGCACCGGCCTCCACCGCCCATCCCATGGCGAACTATGTATCTTTACATCGCCTGTCCCCGCCGCTACACACCTTTGTTACTTCTCTATCCTTTATTTCTATCCCTAACTCTGTGCAGGAGGCTCTCCAATATCCGGGCTGGCGGGCAGCCATGGACGACGAAATGACAGCTCTCTGGGCTAATCAGACATGGGATCTAGTTCCTCTCCGTCCAAGTCACACTACTGTTGGTTGCAAATGGGTCTTTGTAATCAAGCATGCTCCGGATGGGATGATTGACCGTCTTAAAGCCCGCCTGGTAGCTCGTGGCTTCACTCAACAACAAGGTCTCGACTATGAGGAAACGTTCTCTCCGGTGGCCAAGCTCAACACAGTTCGTGTCCTTCTCTCCGTGGCTGTGCATCGTCAATGGCCACTCCATCAGTTGGATATCAAAAATACCTTTTTAAATGATGACCTACAAGAAACAGTATACATGAAGCAACCTTCCGGGTTTGAGACCACGGGGAAGTCCCGAGTATGTCATCTTAAGAAATCCATTTATGGTCTCAAACAATCCCCCCGGGCATGGTTTGATAAGTTCAGTAAGGCTGTCCGGGAAGTTGGCTTTACTCGGAGCTCGGCAGACTTCTCTCTGTTCACTCGACATCGAACTACATACACGGTTCTTCTGTTGGTATATGTCGATGACATCCTAATCACAGACGATGATCCAAAGGGAATACAAACGATCAAAAAACATCTCAGTTCCGTCTTTCAAACCAAAGATCTGGGGAACCATCGATACTTCTTTGGTCTTGAGATCGCGAGACGTCTTGATAGACTTGTCCTCTCTCAACGGAAGTATTATCTCGATCTTCTTCAGGATGCTGGCTACTCTGGATGCAAGCCAGTTAACAGTCCTATTAATACGAACAAGAGGCAAGTTGCATTAATCAAAGAAGAAACACAGATACAATCCGGATCGAAGTCCGGCCAAGATCAAGGAGGCTGGTTCCTCCAATGATCCCTCTCTCAAATGAGAGCCTAAATCCCTAATGATCCAAAGATAACATTAACACTCCCATACCTCCTCCTTATATAGGGAGGAGGGGGCTCACATCAAACCTAATCTAATTAAAGAAAAAACGGTAATAATAAAATGCGATGGCGCGTGCGCGTAACAATACATCCCGTCAGAAAAGCGACCTTGACCCCAAGGTCGGAGCGCCGCCCGCCGGTCAGTAGTGGGATGCCGTCGAGGTGCCCGAGGGGTCGTCCGGTAGTCCGTCCGAGAGCAGCAGGGCGTCGAAGTCGGCGGCGGAGAGCGCGGCCACGTCGTCGCCGATGAGGACACGACACTCCTTCACAGAGCACTCATGACCAGGAGAGTAGGGGTGCTTGCAGCGGAAGCACATGCCTTTGCTTCGTAAGTCGTTGTACTCCTGGTTGGAGAGGCGGTGGGTAGGGATAGGCCGGTTGTTGCGAGGACCCATCATTGGTGGCCGAGGCAGAGGAGGTAACGGAGGTGTAGGTTTCGGATGGGTCGAGAAATATGTGTAGGAAGGATGCCGGGAGGGAGGTGAGGGGGAAGGAATGTCGCCGGACGTCGCGAGAAATTCTGCCTCCACCAGGGGGGCGAGGTCAATGGCGTGGTGAACCGTTAATGGTTGGAGAGTGCGGAGACGGGAGCGGAAGTGGGGTTGCAAGCCGTTCATGAAGAACCCCAAGTAATGGTCTGGGGGAAGACCGGGGACATGGGTTACTAATTCCACGAAGGCATCAATGTACGAGTCAATGGAGCCAGTGTGACGGACCCCGCAGAGTCGCTCGATCATGGGGCCGGAGTAGCGGGCGTCATACCGCTGAATGAGGGCCTCAGAGAGAGCTGGCCAGGTGAGGTCGGGAGAGGTCTGCCGGAGCCAACGGACCCAATGGAGGGCCGACCCTTCCATGCCGATGATTGCGGTGGAGACCCGTTGTGTCGGCGCGGTCTGGTGAATGTCGAAGAACTGCTCGGCGCGGGCAATCCACCCGAGGGGGTCAGACTCGTTGAAGGTAGGCATGTCAGGTCCACGGGACAGTGGAGGAGGCACTTCCACCGCTGCGGAAGCATCGGGGAGCACGGTGCTGGGGGAGCCCACAACTGAGGTGGTAGAGGGCCCGGAGTGCTGGGTGGGCTGCAATATCTGGAGCATGGTCAGAATCGAGGCGAACTGCTCGGTCTGAGCCTCGAGACGAGAGTTGATGGTGGCGAGGGAGTGTTCGAGGGCTTCCACGCGGGCTTCCATCCTCCTCTTTGGCATATGAGGATGCACGAGGGATAGGGTGTCGCAGGAGAGTGTCGGAGAGGGCGGAGATGTGCGGGCTGGCGGCGGAGAGGGGAAGCAGGCGGGCGCAGCGGCGGCGGAGAGTGTCGGGCGGATCAGGCGCTGGGTCGAAGGAGCTGGCGCTGGGTCGAGCGGATCGGGGGTGGAGATGTGCAGCGGCTTCCGGATCTAGAGCGGAGATCTGGAGCGGATCGGGCGCTGGGTCGAGCGGAGATGTGTCGGGGGGAAGGATCGGCGCTGGGGGGAAGGATCTGGCGGTGTTGGGTGGATCTGGGGCTGGGTCGAAGGATCTGGCACGGTGCCGAGCGGATCGAGGCGTGCACAGGCGGAAGAGGGCGCAGATCGCGGAATCAGGCGGCGACTGCAGTTACGCACGACGCGTCGGCGTGCTGTGCGGCGTCGGATCGCAGAAGCGGGGTTGCTGAGCGCACGGACAGCGGGGAGGAAGACTCCGGCGGCTGTAGCAGCGGGCGGAACGGCAGGTCGGACCAAATAATACGAACAAGAGGCAAGTTGCATTAATCAAAGAAGAAACACGGATACAATTCGGATCGAAGTCTGGCCAAGATCAAGGAGGCTGGTTCCTCCAATGATCCCTCTCTCAAATGAGAGCCTAAATCCCTAATGATCCAAAGATAACATTAACACTCCCATACCTCCTCCTTATATAGGGAGGAGGGGGCTCACATCAAACCTAATCTAATTAAAGAAAAAACGGTAATAATAAAATGCGATGACGCGTGCGCGTAACACCTATGGATGTCAATCACAAGCTGTGTGCACATGCCTCTGATGATGGTCTTGCTCTTCCTAATCTAGAATACTATCGACGACTTGTTGGAAAGCTTGTTTACTTAACAGTCACGAGACCAGACATATCCTTTGCAGTTGGGGTGGTCAGCCGGTTTATGCATTCTCCTCGGATATCTCATCTACAAGCTGTCGAGCGCATCCTGAGATATCTAAAAATAGCCCCTGGTCAAGGTATGGTATATAAAACCTCGTCTTCTACTCCAACATTGGTTGCGTACTCAGATGCAGATTATGCGGGTTCCCTGGATGAACGACGGTCTACCAATGGTTTTTGTACCTACTTTGAAGGTCACCTGGTTACCTGGTGTAGTAAGAAACAAGCTGTGGTTGCTCGATCTTCAGCTGAGGCAGAATACCGTTCGATGACATCAGTTGTTTCTGAACTCACATGGCTTGAAAGTCTCCTCGCTGATCTAGGAGTAAAACTTTCCTCACCAGCTATCTTACTATGTGACAGTCAAGCTGCTATACACATAACTAAGAACCCGGTCTTCCACGAAAGAACGAAACACATTGAAGTGGACTGTCACTTCATCCGGGAGAAAGTTCAAATGAAGAAGATAGAATTAAAGCATCTTCCGTGTACTGACCAAGTTGCTGATATTCTCACCAAGGCCATACCAAGTACCCTATTTTATCAATTCCTGTCCAAGCTGGGTGCCTATGACTTGTACGCTCCAGCTTGCGGGGGAGTGTTAGAAAAGCCCATGTAAAGTCCCATATTGGAGCCCATGTAGTCTCTTATGGTTTAGTCCCACATCTTGTATAAGATTTATTCTCTTTCTTCCTCCTATATATATGTATTCATACTCTGTATTTAAGTATTGAGGAAATATATACAAGGTTTCGTATTTTTCTACAGCGTCGAATCCTTCTTGACGAGAGCAAAGCATTAAGTCGACGTATTCTTTTCGTCGATAAGCTAGCGCGCGGCGGTAGGCTAGCGCCCGCGGTAGCAGTTACATTGATATCGTCTCGACGCATTCGTCTCGACGCCATGGTCTCAAGTCGACGCATCCTTCAAGTCGACGCTGGTAGTTTTGTCGACGCTGGTAGTTTCGTCGACATAGCTAGCGCCCGCGGTAGGTTAGTGCGCGGCGGTAGTCTTCTCGACGACATCATCTCGACGACATCAGTCTTCACGTCGATATTTGCCTTTGCGTCGATAACAAGTCACATCGATATGGCTAGCGTCGGTGGTAGGACTAGCGCCCGGCGGTAGGTCACAGAGATAGGAATTCTCGACGTCTTCACACCTGTAAACCTGCACATTATACTCAAGACATGTATGATCAAATACAGTATGAGATTTGATATTGTCAAACTAAAGAGATGCAGAACGCATGTTCCAACAAACTCCCCCTTTTGATAATATCAAATCCCGTTCATGAGATATAATCAATACTAATCATTAAGAGCATGGTATAGTGTAATCAATCAATACTCATGAACAGATTTATATATCAAGATAAAACATAAAGTGTGAACTTGCACTAAAGTAGTGTGCCTCCACCTACATACGTGCTCCCCTTATCAATGTGCACTCTATAAGAGTATCTCTCCTTATAAGTGATCTTCCCTAGTTGACTAACACATGACTAGCTCATGAACGTGCTATATTCTCCCCCTTTGATGTTAACAAAAGGGGTGGTGTAGATCAAACTAAAATACAAACATGAGAGATGCAGCGGATTTGAAGAATAATGCACACATATAAAGTAAATCATGATATGCATAAGGGTTGACCGGAATATAATCAATGAATTGAAAAAGGAAATGTGTCAAAACGCACGGGGAAATCAAAATACCACTTTAATGTAGTTAATCCTAGAATTTACAAAAGAATGGAATACATGCGATCACAATACCTAGAATATTCGCATAATAGTCATGAAACAAAACAGATGAACGACAAGTTATGAAACCTATTGTATTCATTTCAATTTTATGTATCGATTCATGAACGATTATCCAAATCATATATAACATTTTCTGAAAGTATGAGTGAATAAACACAGTAATGTTTTTTTTCAGAAACACTAGTTTGGAGAGAATCGGAATTAAAAAAAAAAACTACCGCCGACGTTAAGTATTAGTGCTCGGCGGTATTGGACAAGGACTTGAAGTTTAATGCAAACAACATCGTTTTCGTGCTTCTTCAATTCCCATTTTCTTGACTATGACTGTACATGATAGGGACTATCTAATGCATCAAAGAAATTTGTGAAATAATCAAAAAGTTGCGCATTAAATATTTGTAGCCTAAGCTCCCTAATATCCTATTTAAATCCATATTTTGAAAATGATTTTATTAGTCTTGATAATATCACTTAGGAAATTCAGTAATCGATTTTTACTGATATTATAAGACAATTATATGCAATGGATTTAACAAAAAAAAAAACAGAAAGAGGATATATAGGTCACCTGAAAACTATATGACTTTTTATTCAATTTTTGTCAATTTGATTTATTAATTCTTAAGCTTTATGTGAGAGTCATATTCCAAAATAACGAAGGTGACCAATGCATGTTGGCTTAAAACAAAGATATACTCAAAAGAAGGAAAAAAAGATAAGAAGAAAAAAAACGTTATGCATATCGAGAAGTAGAAAATATAATTTTCATTTTTGTTCTACTTCACACAACACAAGAAAACTTGCGAATAATCATTTTAGGTATCCAAAGAGAACCAATAACTGCGGTTCCTTTGGGTACCCAAACTTGACGTGTTGGCATTTTGGGAGAAGGTGATGAACGGACCCGTTTAGGTGGAGTCACCTTGTCATTTATAATTATTGGTCTCCATTCATACTTTGATTGAATATTATTATTATTTTTCAACTTCTCATAGTCAACCTTCCTATACCGAGGCTTCTGATGAATATAACTTTTGTTATGCTGATTATTATACTTCATGATCATATTCATACTTCGTGTTGGTGCGCCTTGGGAAGAAGATGTCTGTGCTTTGTGAGGCACAAAGGCATATTGCGACAAGAGGAAATGATTATGAGAGATGTGTCTTGGACATCTTTTATTTAACATATTTATGTTGGCTAAGATCTTGTGATTTTGATTTGAATATTTCTTAACCTCAAGTGAAAGTGAGTCAAGTTGTGACTTAAGTGCGTTATTTTTCAATATGAGATTACGTCGTGCATTGTTGTAAGCCAGTGTCATCTTTCAAAATTTTGGCTATAGACCTTATGTAATCTTCATAATCACGACGCAATTAATCGAACGTTTCATCCATCTCTGTAATTTCTGTTTTATAATCGATGCACTTGACACAACTTTGTTTTACTGTTGAGCTCTCTAAACTCAACTTTTCATTATCCTCCCTCGATGTAAGAAGCCCTCTCTCCAGTACCTTGACTTTTTCATTTAGTGAAATATAATCAGTACAAGGTATACTGTTTTCAATTAGAGAGCACTGAGTGGACTTGGACTCACCTTGGTCTGAGTTTTTATCCCGATGTGCTTTTAGATTTGTATTCTCTAGGCGCAGTTGATAATTAGTAGTCGTCAGCTTCTTAATTTTACATCTAGCAATCTCTAGTGTACGTAACAAGGACATAAATGATATAACAGTCAAGGAGTTTTTGCTTACATTCATGTCGGAAGAGGCAAGAGGTGAACATAACGTTCCTTTGACATATTCTTGTATGCTTGTCTCTTCCAACACTGTGGTGACGTCTTCTCTTCCTCTTGATATGATTGTCTGATCTTCCTCCAAGCACTGGTCTTCATTTGGTTTCTCGCTTGGATCCAAAAGGAAGTCATCGAGTTCTGTATTTGCAGAAGAGAGATCATAAGCATTCTCAAGAAATTTCTAAATATCGTAAGCAGTAGGTAGTGTATAAATTAATTTGAAAATTTCTTGACCAAGCCCGCAGAACAGACTGTTCATGGCTTTGACATTAATATAACATTCTTCCCTATTTAGTGTGCTTGGTGGTTTTATAATCGTTATATTCCAATCACTTATATCTTGAGATATAAGGAATCTTTTCATTAATGCTTTTCACCCTAGGTAGTTCACACCTGTAAACAAGGGTGGTGCTACTGTATTTTCAATATAAATAATTTCATCCCCACTCGTAGATGCGAGATCAAGAGGCGCCATTGTTCCCAGTTGTAAGACCGTTTTGGAATAACCTACGCTCTGATACCACTTGTTGGATCTACTAGCGCCCTTAGAGGGGGGGGGGGGGTGAATAAGGGTTTCAATCAATTATTGAGGATTTAAATAAATAGCTGCAGGATTGCCCTTCCTGGAGATAGTGGTTGGCGGTAACCCTACCGTGCAGCGTTAGCTCTGGAAACAACACAGTAAATGCAGAATATCGTTTTGGGAGTTGCAATGCTCTAATCAATGTTTCACCAGAAAATCACAGTAGTTTATATAATAAAACACATGAACTTTATAACATTGAATAATGAAACATTGTTTATACAAATACACCTAGATCTCCATGACGCCGGAGATCGGATGCGATGAATATTAAAACCTTGGGTTTTCTATACCGACCCTAATCCAAGGACCGGTTGACTCTCTTCCTTTTCTCCCCGGAATAGTCTTCGAGCCGCTCCTCACCTTCTTCCCAGAAAGGGTCTTGGAGCCCGCTAGATCTCCCAGATCTAGACGCCATCCCAGGACAATTTCCTATGGAATCCTCCCCGGATTCCGACGACCTCTCCGGTCGATTTCCACAGATTCCAAACCGGATTCCGACGTCCACACTCGACGATTTGACACACCAAAATAATAAAACAATAAAAGAGAAAAACTAGAAGAGATGAGAAGTTGTGCTCCCTCAATGTATGTCTCCGGATGCGGTGAGCGAACGACGCTTTTGATCTTGGTGTATGATGCGCTCGTTGGTGCTCAGTGTCTCGTTCTTATTCAGCACTCCGATGACCTTCTTCGTTATAGCTTGAGGGGAGGTGTTTTTCTCTTCCGGTGATGACTCCTTTGTCCAGAAACGACGAAACAACCGACTTCTTCTTTTAGGTTTCGGCAGCCACACTTTTGGAAAAGAGAGGAACATTTTTATAGCTGTTTCTTTAAGTCACCGTTGTCGGTAGAGTTACCGCGCGGCGGTAGCGTCTTTACACGCTTTCGCCAGCTGTCCATCACCAAATCAGGAAGGTGTCGGAGAACATTCTCTTGCTGTCTTTGGATAGCGCTTCGCGGTAGGCTTAGCGCTTCGCTGTAGTAGTCACGTCGAATCCTTCTCGACGACAACAGAGCATCAAGTCGACGTATTCTTTTAGTCGATAAGCTAGCGCGCGGCGGTAGACTAGCTCTCACGGTAGCAGTTACGTCGATATCGTTTCGACACACTCGTCTCAACGCCATGGTCTTAAGTCGACGCATCTTTCAAGTCGACGCTGTTAGTTTCGTCGACATAGCTAGCGCCCGCGGTAGGTTAGCGCGCGGCGGTAGTCATCTCGACGACATCATCTCAACGACATCAGTCTTCACATCGATATTTGTCTTTGCGTCGATAACAAGTCACGTCGATATGGCTAGCGCCGGCGGTAGGACTAGCGCCCGACGGTAGGACTAGCTCCCGGTGGTAGGACTAGCGCCCGACGGTAGGTCACAAAGATAGGAATTCTCGACGTCTTCACACCTGTAAACCTGCACACTATACTCAAGACATGTATGATCAAATACAGTATGAGGTTTGATATTGTCAAACTAAAGAGATGCAGAACGCACGTTCTAACACGTCATAATCGTCATCTTTCTTTTTCGTACTCATAGGGGCTTGAAAGCTGAAGTTCCTGCACACTATAAAGACATGCCAAGTATGATCAAATACAATGAAATTTGTTATTCTCAAACCAAGAGATGTGGAAAGCATGTTCCAACAAACTCTCCCTTTTGATAATAACAAATTCACTTAGAATGAAATCATTCAAATATAAGATTTGTGTTTATAGTAAATGATATACGTGATAGTATGCATATGCTCCCCAATATAGATGCTCCCACTATATGAGTGCTTCCCTTACATCAAAACATCCTATGTATTTTACTTCCCTTAAGTGTGAAGTTTTTTCAAAGTTATTCTCCCCCCTTTGGTATATCAAAAGAGGGTGGAGAGAAAGTATATCATTTAAGGTTTAATATTTTTGTAGAGAAGGGACCGAGCATAACAAAGTTTTATGACTTAGTGATACCACATGGTGAGTGAGTAAAAAAAATTTGATTTGAAAGAGTGAAATATCATTAGTTTAGTAAACAAGAGACCACTCGTTGGGTAAGAAAAGTATTCGTAATCGAGCTTACAAGTAGTAAAATTTGTGGAAAGCATGTTGAAAGATTTTGTAAAGAAACATCTTTATAAGAGTTTGAAGTATAGTAAATGAGTAAGAGTTTTAGTCTGTAGAAAATAGATGTTTTATCAATTGAAGGTCAAGATCAAATATCACTTGTTATCAAAACATAATAACACTTGTTTAGAGAGTAAATAATCAAAATTGAGCATACAAGGTGTAGCGGGAAATGAGTTTAAAAAGAAATGTTAACATGATTTACTTTATCAAGACAAGATAGAATGAGACAATGTTTTAAATTCGTAATTCAAATAAACTTATACATGCAATGCCATCTAGTGCATTTACTAAAGATTGTAGAGAAGAATTATACATATGCATTAAACTCCAATTCTTATGAGTAGAAGTCTTATACGAGATAATGATGTGAACGAATAGTGTTTTTGATAAGATTATACAAATGATTTAATCAAAACACATGTCATGTATAATGGAATAAATACAACATTATCGAAAATGCGTTTTAAGAATTACTTCCACCAAAAAAGCTATAGTTGATTTCAATGCACATAAAAAAATAGTACAACCCCCAAGGTGCTCTGCACACACAATGCTCATTAAGATTTATCATGGTGCAAAGTAGTGCTTGGGGGATCACATATTATGTTTACTTTGATTTGTTTTGTGATCCGGTGTATAAAAAGAAGTAGTGTATAGAAGTGTTTACACAAGACACTTTACAATTCTCTCAAAGGTGCTCAACCACATAATGCGCATTAAGACTTATCTGGAGAGTGAGTAGTGCTTGGTGGAGTTATCTTTGTCATTTATATATTTGAATTTTAGTTTGGTGACAAAGGTCTCCGAATTCACTTGTTTTTGCAAACATAGAGTTTTGATTGAACACACTTCTTCATATATGGGTGCATAAAAGAGATTTTTATTGTGGTGTAGGTAAACTAATCACACATCCAATAATGTTAAGTTGTTACACTATACAATCATGCAAGAGTAAGATTAAAATCATATGTAGATTATCAAAGATGTGAGTGAGTAAATCATTATCAAAAATATAAAACATTGTTTATACTTAGAGACATGCTAAACAATCATACACATGATTTCTATAATCAATTTCATTGCACATTACAAGATGATGTTCAAGGCATGCCACAACAATATTTTAAGATACTTTAAATTTGAATTTTAACATTGTATTTTAATCTTGAAAGATAAACCTAATCATCCTTGAAACATTTCAATGAATAACAATCAGTTTTTATAAATTTGTGAATTTTTGAAGACAATATTAAAGCAATTGAAAACATATTTTTGTGTTTTTAGTTTGTTTTTCAATTTTGTAGTTGATTTTTGATATATATAAAAAAACGTGTTTTATTTGATTTTTATTTGTTTTACCGTTTTTTAGTATTTAAAGAATAGCAGGAAAGGAATACAAATACAGAACATTTAAAACAAATAGCAAATTTAAAGTTTTGTACTACCGTCAGCGATAAAACCTACCGCCGCGCGCTAGTAACATAAGTCTTGTTTTCAGAAAAAATGTGTTTTTTGAATTTTTTCGCCTGATTATGATTGTTCAGTGTATGCGCTATGTATTAGAGCAAAGAAATCAGATAAGAACACACACAAAGTGCGGGTTTGTCGTTTTTAAGCTAAGATGTCCAAAACCTCAAATTCTAGCCTAAGTAAAGCAAATCGTGCATCGGGTAGAGGCTTGGTAAAGATGTCCCCAAGTTGGGATTCAGTTCCTATAAAGTTTACATGAACATGTTCTTTCTTTATGTGATCCCTAATGAAGTGATATCTCATGTCCATGTGTTTGGATCTTGAGTGATGAACGTAGTTGTTTGTTAGGTCAATTGTACTCTTGTTGTCACACTTTAGTTCAATATTTGATTATATGAACTCCGAAGTCTTCTAAGGTTTGAGTCATCCATAACGCTTGTGCACAACAACTTTCTAGTGCGATATATTCGGCCTCGGTGGTGTAGAAGGCAACCGAATTTTGTTTTCTACTTGACCATGCAACTAGTGAAGGCCTAAGAAATGACATGTGCCATTAGTGCTTTTTCTATCTAATGAACATCCCGCATTGTTGGAACAGAGAATCGGCCCAACGAGGAGTTCGGACCCCTGAAAGGGGGCAGCTAGCACTTACTGATCCCACGGACGAACCTGACCGAAGACTTAGAGCTAAAAACCGACCCTTGGCTACAGTGTGCAGGTCCCACCACACACCCAGAAGATCTTTAGAGCGCTTCCCCTCCTAAGCCAAAACTGAAGCCACCAGTACCTTGGAGAGCTGAAGGAGCTAACCAAAGGCGTCCTAAGGAGAATCAAAAGATCTGAAATGCTCTCCAAAGGTGCCCTTCGGGGTCTATTTATAGTTTTTCTTTACTGTTCTGCTGATAACGCAATTCTGCCTTTTGGTTTTGCTATACTGCACCCCAAATTGGTCTGCTAACAACCAAACTCCGCTGTTCTGGAGGGCTATTGGCAGCCCACCAAGGGTATCAGGGTAAATTCACCTGTAGACCCTTGCTGGACGAGTGGCCCGTGAAGGCGCCACTCGCCTTTCTCCCTGCGAGCTGGGCTCGCGAGATCTCCTCTTGTGAGTGGAGGCGAGCCCCCACTTGCCTCGCCAGACTGGTACTGCGAGACCTCACTTTACTCGCTCTGGCTAAATGCACCCCAGAGCGATTCTAGGCTATCTCGCCTCGCCATGCGCTACTCGCGAGATCAGCTTTCTGATTCGCCTCGCTTCTCCCTGGCTGCTGGCCGCGAGTCGGCGAGGACTCTTTGACCCGCCTATAGTCGGTTTCCCTTTTCATTCCCTATGTGAACACTGGGTTGTACACGCATAATCAGAATCAGAATATCCATGTAAAAGAAAAGAATCATTGTTTGGGTACCATATACCTAATCTAGATGTTCCGATTAAATATCTAAAAATTCGTTTCACCGCTTTTAAATGAGATTCTTTTGGATTAGCTTAGAATCTAGCACATAAACATACGACAAAAGTAATGTCGGGTATAGAGATGCATTCAAATACAATAATGATCTAATCATTTCTCTATACAAAGTTTGATCAATTGAAATTCCGACTTTATCATTTTCTAATTTTAGCGATGCACTAATTGGTGTACTAACTAGTTTTAAGTTTTCAAATCCAAAACGTTTTAGCATATCATGTACATATTTAGTTTGACAAATAAAGATTCCATCATTTCTTTGTGTGATTTGAAAACCTGAAAAATATGTGAGTTCTCCAACTAAGCTCATCTCAAATTCGTTTTGTATCACTTGTACTACTTCATTACACAACTCTTCATTAGTGGCTCCAAAAATAATTTCATCAACATAAATTTGTAAAATAATCAAATCATTATTAATATGCTTAATGAAGAATGTGTTATCGACACTACTCATTTTATAACCGTGCTTTAATAAAAAAAGATGTTAAATGCTCATACCAAGCACGAGGCGCTTGCTTTAAACCATAAAACACCTTTTCTAATCTATATACATGATTAGGAAATTTTTCATCAATAAAATCGGGGAGTTGTTCAACATAAACCTCTTCTTTGATTATCCCATTTAAGAAAGCACTTTTTACATCTATTTGAAATAGTTTAAACTTCTTATAACTCGCAAAAACAAGAAAAATTCTAATAGATTCAAGGCGAGCAACAGGTGCAAACATTTCATCAAAATCCATCCCCTCGATTTGAGAGTATCCTTGTGCTACTAATCTATCTTTGTTCCTAGTGATTCTAGAATCTCTATCTAATTTATTTTTAAATATTCATTTTACACAAATAATCGTGTGATTAGATGGTCTTTCTACTAACTTCCAAACTCTATTTTGTTCAAATTAATTTAGTTCTTCATTCATAGCAATAAACCAAAATTCATTATTTAAAGCGGTTGAAATATTTTTAGGTTCAATTTCGAAAACAAAGCATAAATTAGAAAAATATTCATGAATGGAAGAACGTGTTGTTACCCCTCTTGATGGTTCTCCAATGATAAGTTTTCTTGGATGATCTTTTGTAAATCTAAGCACGCTTGGAGGCACGAAATCTTCTTTCACCGCCTCTATTTCTTTATCAACTCCAAGTGGTTTATCATCCTCATCCTCCAAGGGTAAAAAAAGTTCCTCTTCTTTTCCTGCAATATTAGGATCTACACAAAGAACAAGTTCATCAAGCCTAACATGAATAGACTCTTCAATCTTTTTAGACTTTTTATTGTATATTCTATATGCTTTACTAGTTGAAGAGTATCCAAGAAAAATTCCTTCATCACATTTCTCATCAAATTTTCCTAAGGTATTTTGGTGTTTAAAATAAAGCATTTACACCCAAAAACATGAAAGTAAGATACTTTGAGTTTTTTTGGTACTATAGTTCATATGGTGTCAATTTTAAAATTGGGCGAAACATGACTCGATTTATTACATAGCAAGAGGTATTTACCGCTTCGTCCCAAAAAGATCTAGGCAAACCATACTCCGATAGCATAGTGCGTGCAAGTTCCTGAAGGGTTTTATTTTTTCTCTCCACCACACCATTTTGTTGAGTGGTACGTAGAGCGGAAAATTCGTGTTTGATGCCTAAATTATTGCAAAAAGTGGTGAAATTTTCATTTTCAATTCCCCTCCATGATCCGAGCGAATGTATTTAATTTTTAAATCTAACTTATTTTGAATGCGATTGTATAATTATGTAAATTCAGAAAAAGCGTCGGATTTGGAGGTAAGAAATAATGTTCATGTAAATCTAGAATAATCATCAATCAACACAAACGTATACTTTCTACTTCGTAGACTACAAGTGCTAATTGGTCCAAATAGGTCCATGCGAATTAGTTGTAAGGGTCTAGTGGTAGAAATTTTATTTTTATTTTTTAATGAAGTTTTAGAAAATTTTCCTTTTCGGTAAGGCGGGCAAAGTGAAGATATGTTTCCATTAAGCATTGACAAACCTCTTATATTTTATTTTTTGACAATTTTAAAATCAACTTGGTGCTAGAGTGACCAAGACGCCTATGTCATAATTCTTGAGATTAGACATTTTAGTGAAACATGTGAAAGATTATGAAAAGCAATAAAATAGACATTGTGAGTTCTTGGTGCAGTGAGTACAATATCATTAGTTTTGGGATTTATAATTTTAAACAAATTTGCAGAAGATTCAAATAAAACATTAAGACTTTTATCGCACAGTTGACTAATAGAGATTAAGTTATGTTTTAAGCCTTCTACATATAAAACATTTGTAATAGAGAAATAGTCGTTACCCACTGTACCAATGCCTAAGATTTTTCTCTTTCCATTGTCACCAAAAGTCACAATTTCTCCTTCTTTGTGAGGCTAAGAAACTTTGCTTTGTCGCCAGTCATGTGTTTAGAACATCCCGAGTCCAAGTAACACATGTCTTCCTTTTCCTTAGCCTGCCAACACACTTAATAGAAGATGAGAGTAAAGATCCGGATACCCAAGAGATTCCTCCCATAAAGTAGGTGACGCAGGACGAATCTATAGGCGCGGATGAAACCTTGCCCTAACCCTACATGCAATGCAAAGTCCGACAGTGTGAATCCAAATTAGATAATAAATAATTAAACCCCACACAAATATTTCAAGCAAGGCAAAATAATTTATTAAGAGAATAAACTTTGGTTTCCCTCCGCGTGGAGGGCCAAAGATAGAGCGCGCGACGAATCGGTCCTTCCTGCAGTTAGAGACTTTTCAAGGAGCAAATTACATAATAAACTATAATCCCAAACAAACATCAAATAACCATACCATAACAATGTTTTACAACAAAATACCAATACAAAAACACGACACAAATATCAGGACTGCTGTAACTAAAGTAAATCTAAATATTGGAGGGCTCAAAGAGGGATTCCGGTGGTGGGTGGACCAGATCGGGTAAGGGAAGGCTGGTTGGGGATTAAGAGGGCTGGATCGGGGAGGGAAGTTGCTGGATCTGGGCTGGAATGCCCAGATCTGCACAGATTTGATGATGGCCGGCTGTTGGGAGGTGGATCCACGGATATGGGGTGCTGACAACAAATCTGGGAGGGGATTGAGGTGCTGGATCGGGATGGAGGAGGGTTGGATCTGGGCTGAAATGCCCAGATCTGGGCTGATCCAGAGGGGCGGGATGCTGGGAGGTGGTTCCACGAGTGGGGGAATTGCTGGCAGCAAATGGAGGGGGAGAAAAGGGGGGGAGGGGGTCGGCAGCCTGGATATAGGAGGGCTGGGCTGAGAGGTGGGCGGCGGCTGTTGGGAGACGGCTGGAGGTGGAGCGGTGGCTGTGCAGGGAGGGGGTTGGCTGGTCTGTGGTTGGGAAGTGGCTGATTAGGAGGCGGCGGCTGGGTTAAGGCAGCAGGGAAGGCTGCAGTTTGCAGGGAGGAAAAGAGATGAAAGTGCACAGTGTGCCTCTGAGATTCCTCTAGAGGGGGGGTGAATATAGTTTTTAAAATATTTCTATCCTAACTGTGTTTAACAATAAATTATTCTAAAGAGTTATGCTTAACAATCCAGGCAGAATAAGGAATGCAGGAAATAAAATGTAGAATAAAAGACTGGGACAGCACAGAAAATCACAGCATAGACACAATGAATTTTATAGAGGTTCCCTAAAATGTGGGTAGTCCTCTCTTCTACCACCTGGTAGGAATGCACCACTGTGCCTGAGTCTTTTGATAAGGAGACTCTTAGAACCAATGATCTTTTGACAAGGAGATCATGATGATAAGGAGATCTTGAACCACTAAATCCCTTGAAGAGGGATTAATAAAACTCTTTTACAGAATGAGAAAGAAGATGAGAGAAGATTGAGGGAATTCTGTTCTCAGAATTCTTGAAGATGGCTGTATGATTACAGAATGAGAAAGAAGATGAGAGAAGGTTGAGGGAATTCTGTTCTCATAATTCTTGAAGATGGCTGTACGAAGATCAACCTATGAGTTGTTCCAAAGGATCTGCTCTTGATTAACCCCTGCTTTTGATAGTGATGTTTTGCAGAAGCTTTGTATTGTCAGATCCTTTCTTCTTCTTCTTCAGATTGTGATCTGGCTGCTATGATATTGTGATGATGAGCAGCCTTCAGATCCTCTGTTCTATTTGATGAAGAACAACAGAGCCTTCTTCTCTTTTTGTTTGCTGTGTTAGAGTTCCCTGAGAGAGGAAGAAGATGAAGAAACCCTAGGAAATGAAGGAGACGACTGATAGTAATTAATTCCTTGTCTGCCTCTATCTTCTCTTGTTTTTTTATTCTCTATTTCAAATTTGAATATGTTTCCCTTTCTGATATGCCTTGATAAGGTTTCTGCTTATCACTTTCTCTTTCTTTCCTCTTTAATTCTCGTCCCGACCACCTACAAGGAATGTGGTTCCAAGAAACCTTTTCTGTCCTTCTTTAATGCTCCATTCTATGTCATGCAATTATTGAGCCGTTGGAGAACGATCTTGAAGGATGTGGGCCATGAAAGAAGGATCAGAGAGACAGCTGAAAAGATTACCTTTTACAGACTGTATTCGACGTAGCGTCGAATTCATTTCTTCTCTTATCGACGTAGCTTCGAGTTCTTCTAGGAGCTGCTTCGATTTCTTCTGTGCTCCGACTGAACTCTGCTAGTCGACGTTGCGTCGATATCTTATCAACGAGTACGTCGTGCTGATCTGCCTTGCTCTGAGCTTCATCTTCTGCGTCGAGATGAAGTCGACACCACGTCGACTTTAGATAACTTCGACAGATAACATCTTCTGCGTCGAGTTGAAGTAGAAGCTGCGTCGACTTCTCCAGTTACTCCGACAAGTCCCTGACCTCTACGTCGACATCTATTCGACGTTACGTCGACTTGAGTTACTTCGACAGAGGGTTTGAATCACTTGGACTTCTAGTCAGAGCAACGTCGATATGGACTCGATTTTGCGTCGAATTCCATTCGACGCAATTATTAGTTTTTGCCCAAATTTGCACCCCTTGAACTGGTCTTGACACTCTAGGTTGAGTGTGACATCCTAAGACATCTAATGACCAAATTACCATCACTATACAATGGGTAACTTAAATCCTAGAAGATAAAATCACTTTAATTAATTTGTTAAGTTAAATCAATGGTTTTTCCCAACAATCTCCTCTTATTTATCTTAACAAATTTTACATTTTGTTCTGAGTGATTTTATACATTTCTTTGCAGAATCAAACATACATGCAAGGTATTGTAAACACAAAGATGAAATAACTGAAATTACAGACAACAGATTTCCATTTCAAGAAATTTGGTACTAGTGTTTTACCCACCAAATGTAATTTCACAGAAACCAAATAATTTATCTGATGCCTGAAGTTCACGAGTCCTTCTCAGGTGTTCTTCTCTTCCTTGAGAATACATTTGGTAGGGCTTGCCTCATCACCACTCTTATAGGCATATCATCATCATCAACAGACTCTTCACCCTTATCACCATCTGCTTTATTAGGATCAACAACAACAACAGTACTGTCTTTAGGAACCTCCCCCTGTGTTTGTGCATTCTGCTCAGCTTCCTGGGCAGCTTCCTGAGCTATCTGAGCAACTTGACCTAACAGATCTTTAGCTTGAGGCTCATTCTGGACCCCTGCTGTGCTCACAGCTTCAAATTCCATATTCAGAGTCCTCTGAATATCTGGAGCTGGCTCCCCCTGGATTTGCGCTTGTTGGATTATAGTAGTTTTGTCAGGAGCTTCATTGACATCACTTTTATTTTGTCCACTCAACTCTAGAACAGTCTTTCTTCCTCCAAAATGTTTTCCCCCTTCTTAACCTTGCTGGCCAGGGAGGTTAAGAATTCCTTTGTGACCATGGAGGAAGATATTAACTTTTTGAGGCTTTGAAATTTTTGTGAAAACTTAATAACTCACCCTCTATTTGTGAGTATTTCTTGTCAAATTTCCTGGCCTGAAAGGCCACTTGATTTGCAAAAGTTGAGGAGGCAATGGCCACTGCTTTGGAACTGATCTGATCAATTGTGGGTAATGGAGGGAACTCTTCTTGGATAGGGGAGAGAGGATGGTAGACCTCAGGAGAGAAGTGAGTTGATGGTGGTGGAGGTGGAGCATGTTGATGATCTGGAATGAGATTGGATGGTAGTTGATAGGTTGGCTGAGGAGAGGTCTCTGGTGCTGAGGAGGATTGAAACTGCTGTTGCAGTTGTTGTGAATGTTGATCTGTGATGACATCCTGATGGATATGGGGAACATTATCCAGAGGAAGTGGAGAGTGAGTAGGAGAGATAATATCCCTTGGATGATTTGGAATTTGCCTTTCAGGCTCTTGATGAGGAGGAGATGGAGGAGGTGAAGATGGGGCCTGACCAGGCTTCAAGATTTGCCTTGTCCATTTTGAGAAGATCCCAATATTGATCCTCTTTCCAGGAGGAATGAGCACTCCTTTTGATTTGCAGACATTTGGGTAATGCTGGAAGAGCACCTGACTCATTATTCTCATGAAAGCATTCTCCTTGTGGGCATACTTTTGCCCAATCATCTTTAGGAGCAGTCTTCCCCAGTTTACCTTCTTCTTAAAGTACCAATGCTCCCATTATCTGAAGTTGTTGCCTTGATATGACATCATGTGCAGAGATCTTACACAACAGTACTTTCCCCACTATATCAGCCAAAATTCTGTGCTCTTCACCAAGGTCCACCTTTTTTAGATTGATAGGCTTGTCCTTTTTAAATTTCATCAGTTCCAAGGATCTCTTAAGTTCATCCCCTGTGAGTTTATCTGACCCATCCCCTGTCTGAAGGTCATATGTTTGGTTCAGCAATTCCTCTGTGATCAACACATCCGTGTCAGATATCTTCCCTTTGAGGGAGTCATCCTCTCCTATCTGAATGTTGTCTTTAGGTTCAGTCAGTTCGACTTCCAGAATCTTGCATCGTGTTGAGATAAGTTTGGTCTTCTGAAACAGGCTAAGAATTGCTTTGAAATGTTCTGCTGCTGCACTAAAAGAGTCCACATCTACATCAAATCCTGAATTAACCTTGGGAGGAGCCATCTCGTTGAGTGTACCTGCAAAGACGAAGAGAAAGGGAGAAAGAAGGGCACAGGAGAGCTGGAGAGCAAGATAGCAAGAGAATTCGAAAGCGTAAATGTTTCGACGCAGTAATTGCTTAAAAGCAGATGAATCGTCGCTACTTAAGGTTTAGGTCGACGTACCGTCGATAATACTTATTATTTGGCGCGCAAAGCTGTGTCGAGATTGCTTCTAGAAGCAATTCTGCGCGCGCTGATATATCGAAGTTGCGTCGACTAGTACTCAACGTAGCTTCGAGACTATCCAGAGACCCTAAGTTGACGTAGTCCTGTCAACGTTACGTCGATTGCCAATCGACGTGACTTCGAATTTAATCAGCAATAATTAAGTCGACGTATGCGTCGATAGGAACTTGACGCTGCGTCGAATTCTATTCGAATTGTCTGCTCTGTGTGCTACTCGACGGTGGCGTCGAGTAGAAGTCAATGGTACGTCGACTTCTATTCGACGCACCTCTTAATAAACATATCTATTTCTTTAGAAAATCCTTGCTGTTTTTCCCAGCAATTTTACTTATTGAAAATTGATGATAATATGATGTAATAAATGTTAAGGAGTATTTAAGATAGAGATTACTCCCTTGAATAAATTTTTTTTGTTCCTTATTCATGACCTACATAATTCTTCCCACTCAATTTTCTCCTGAGTGAGACCCTACTTAAACCTGCACAGATAACTCAAACATTAGAAGGGACCCAGGTTACCTTGGGTCCTTTGCTTTTACCATTGTAGGGTTCAATGAAAGAATAAAGGGGTCTTTCATGATACCCTTTGGGATGATAAGGAATGAGTCTCTCAAACCTATTATTTTGAAACTTGAAATGAGAATAAAATGTATCAAAATATAATAAATCAGCAGAATGTTTGATTATCCTATGTTTTGATTTATTCTTTTGGTTGTAATTATTTGACCTTTCTAGATGACCTTTGTCTAGGGGTTTCTCTCTGTTATTCAGATTTTCCCTTTTAGGTTTGTCTAACCTGTCTGGATGATTGTTATCTGTGTCCTTAGATGAAGTACTCTTCTCACTGGGTAGATAGCTACTAGGTCTAACAAAAGCCACTGGATTTTTCTAGGCAGGCTTCCTTGGTTGGTCTGTGCTTGTGAAGGGCTCTGCTCCTAATCCTAGATGATTAAACCTCATAGAGAGGTTTTCAGTGATGTCTTTGAGCTTTTGACTCCTCCCATTGAGTGAGTCCTCAAAGGCCTTTGCCTCTGCTAGCTCTTCTTTCAGTCTTAACTTTTCTTTTCTAATTTCTATTAGTTCCAATTCTTTATTTTTAATTTCTTCTATTAGGCCTTGATTTCTTACATATACATCATCTTTTTTTAGGTTTTCTAGTTCTAACCTAACAGAGTCTAGTTCCTTTTCTACCCTAAGGTGATCATTACAGAAATTCTTGAAACAAATTTTGAAGTCTTCTGAATTGAAATCAAAATTATCAAATAAAGATACCTGCTCCTCTTCATCATCTGATGACATCCCCAGGGCCATCATGCAGGCTGCTTCAGCTTCTGCTTCATCTTCACTTTCAGATGAGGATGAGCTCTCCTTTGCTTCTGAATTACTCCAGGTTTCAGCAATGATGCCCTTGGTTTTCTTCTTGTCCTTTCCTTTGTAGGACTTCTTCTTCTTCTGCTCCTCTCTATTGCTGCTTTTCCTGTCCCTTTGCTCTTCTGGGCACTCAGAAGTAAAGTGCCCTGGTTTGTTGCAGGAGAAGCAGGTAACCTCCTTCTTTGGAGTCTTGTCATACTTGGGCTTTGAGCTCCAATCTCTTTTTCTCCTTGAATCTTCTGTCTTGACCCATTTATGGAATCTCCTTGCTAGGAGATTGAACATCTCATCTTCTGGGGTAGAAGACTCCTCTTCAGAGACTTTTAGGGCAAGGCTTCTTTGGATGGGGGCTGAGGTCTTCTCCTCTTGTTCTGATTCAGCTCTGTTGTTTAGGAGCATCTCATATGACTTGAGCTTTCCTAGCAAAGCTTCAGTAGAGATCTCCTTATGACATCTGGATTCCCTGATTGCCCAGATTCTAGAGTCCCATGAGTTGGGGAAGCACATGAGGATCTTATCATTAATTTCAGTCAAGGATATTTCCTTGTCTAAGCCTCTGAGCTCATTAATGATCAGACTGAATCTGTCATACATATTGACAACAAATTCTTCCGCTTTCTTTTGAAAGTTCTCATACTGGGATATGAGAAGGGACTTTTTGTCATTTCTTTCATCAGCACTTCCCTCAACCATTGTGGTGAGGGAATTCCAGATCTCTTTTGCTGATTGGCATTCAGCAACTTTCTGGACAATGTCATCAGACATTGTTGATACCAGAATATTCATGGCCTTGACATCACATGCCTTGACCTTCTTCTCAGCCTCTGTCCATTCCTTTCTTGGGACAGCCTCTGTTGTTGAGGATTCTCCTTCCTTTTGTCTGACTGGAGCAGGGGGACTTATGAGAAGAACATTATATATGTCTTCATCAATTGAATTCATATAAAGACTTATCCTGGCCTTCCAGAGTGTGAACTTGTTTAAGTTACACACTGGGGGTCTTGTGAAAGCATAATCCTTAGAACTCATTTTCCTTATAAAATATTTTTATAGCAAAGAAATAAGAGTAGGAGATCATTTTGAATAAGGTGTTAGCCTCTTAATGATCAACCTCCCTCTGATACCAATTGAAAGTGCACAGTGTGCCTCTGAGATTCCTCTAGAGGGGTTGAGGGTGGGGTGAATAGAGTTTTTTAAAATATTTCTATCCTAACTGTGTTTAACAATAAATTACACTAAATAGTTATGCTTAACAATCCAGGCAGAATTAAGAATGCAGGAAATAAAGTGCAGAATAAAAGACTGGGACAGCACAGAAAATCACAGCACAAACACAATGAATTTTATAGAGGTTCCCCAAAATGTGGGTAGTCCTCTCTTCTACCACCTGGTAGGAATGCACCACTGTGTCTGAGTCTTTTGTTAAGGAGACTCTTAGAACCAATGATCTTTTGACAAGGAGATCATGAACCATCAGATCTTTTGATAGGGAGATCTTGAACCACCAGATCTTTTGATAAGGAGATCTTGAACCACTGAATCTTTTGAAGAGGGATTAATAAAACTCTTTTACAGAATGAGAAAGAAGATGAGAGAAGGTTGAAGGAATTCTGTTCTCAGAATTCTTGAAGATGGCTGTATGAAGATCAACCTATGAGTTGTTCCAAAGGGTCTGCTCTTGATTAACCCCTGCTTTTGATAGTGATGTTTTGCAGAAGCTTTGTATTGTCAGATCCTTTCTTCTTCTTCAAATTGTGATCTGGCTGCTATGAGATTGTGATGATGAGCAGCTTTCAGATCCTCTGTTCTATTTGATGAAGAACAACAGAGCCTTCTTCTCTTTTTGTTTGCTGTGTTAGAGTTCCCTGAGAGAGGAAGAAGATGAAGAAACCCTAGGAAATGAAGGAGACGGCTGATAGTAATTAATTCCTTGTCTGCCTCTATCTTCTCTTGTTTTTTTTATTCTCTCTATTTCAAATTTGAATATGTTTCCCTTTCTGATATGCCTTGATAAGGTAATCTGCTTATCACTTTCTCTTTCTTTCCTCTTTAATTCTCGTCCCGACCACCTACAAGGAATGTGGTTCCAAGAAATCTTTTCTGTCCTTCTTTAATGCTCCTTTCTATTTCAGGCAATTATTGAGCCGTTGGGGAACGGTCTTGAAGGATGTGGGCCATGAAAGAAGGATCAGAGAGACAGCTGAAAAAATTATCTCTTACAGACTGTATTCGACGTAGCGTCGAATTCATTTCTTCTCTTATCGACGTAGCTTCGAGTTCTTCTAGGAGCTGCTTCGATTTCTTCTGTGCTCCGACTGAACTCTGCTAGTCGACGTTGCATCGATATCTTATCAACGAGTACGTCGTGTTGATCTGCCTTGCTCTGAGCTTCATCTTCTGCGTCGAGATGAAGACGACGTCACGTCGATTTTAGATGGCTTCGACAGATAACATCTTCTCCGTCGAGTTGAAGTAGAAGCTGCGTCAACTTCTCCAGTTACTCCGACAAGTCCCTGACCTTTACCTCGACATCTATTCGACGTTACGTCGACTTGAGTTACTTCGACAGAGGGTTTGAATCACTTGGACTTCTAGTCAGAGCAGCGTCGATATTGACTCGATGTTGCGTCGAATTCCATTCGACGCAATTATTAGTTTTTGCCCAAATTTACACCCCTTGAACTGGTCTTGACACTCTAGGTTGAGTGTGACATCCTAAGACATCTAATGACCAAATTACCATCACTATACAATAAGTAACTTAAATCCTAGAAGATAAAATCACTTTTAATTAATTTGTTAAGTTAAATCAAGGGTTTTTCCCAACAAGGGAGGAGGGCGGTGGCTGGCTGGGGCTGCAGGGAGGGCGGCAGCTAGCTGAAAACAGGGGGAAAGGAGGCAACGGTTGGCTGGACAGCGGGATGGAGAGGTGGAGGAGGGGGAAAGACAAAGATACAAAGAACTTACCCGAAGAGTCGTCACCAAGGGGTTCCACGGAGTCGGCACCGCAGAGAGATCACCGGAAATGAGGAAGAAGGCTCTCCAAATTTCAGCAATGAATATGACGGCAGCCCTAAACATCCTATTTATAAGAAATAAAATTAGGGCACCCGGAATCAACGACTACGATTAGCCGTTGGTCTCGGGGCCAAACCTATATGAAATTAAACCGAAAAATACAAAGCTATATATGAAATTGATTCGCAACGCGAATCCGGATGCATCCACGGAGTCGGATCGTCGATCCGGCACGCCATATATGGTAAGTCCCCAAAGCAGCCCGAATGGGCCAAAACCCGTCCTTCACTGCGAGTCCTCGTCTTTGCTCCGCATCAATCTCCCCGGCTTGAAAGAATTCATCTCCCGATGAGTAGGGATCAAATTTCTCTCGATGTAAGCCAGGTAAAACTCGAAGGGGTCCACCAGAGGTCGTCCAATTGTCGTCGCTGGAAAAGTGTCCTCGCCAATTAACTCCTCCGGACTGAAAGCTTCCATCCCCGATGAATGGAGACGGTTGTACTGAAGTCGAAGTCCCGGGGAGAGTCGTTCAAGCTCCGCTGATAGCATCCAGGTGTCGTCGGTGAAGACTCATCCGCGCCAGCAAACCAGGTAGCGACACACAAGACTGTCTGTAAAGGGGGCTAGCTCGTGCGTAATGATCTCAGTGATAAACTCATCTCTCAACACACTAGTAGAAGGATCCGGTGGGATCCGAGGTGCCAATGGTGAAGCTGTTGGGGACAGGGTCCCGGGTAAGTGGGGATCAGGGATGGGCTGAGCACGGGGTAATGCATGTGGTGGCAAAGGCTCGGGGGTAGACTGAGTGGTGGGTGGTAAAAATGGTGGTAAAGGCTCGGGAGGGCCGCCAAGATGTGGGCCCGAATACTCGTGAGGTGCAAAGGATGACGTCAGGTTCTCGACATTGAACATAGTATGGGTACCCATGCTCGCGGGGATGTCCAGCTCATAAGCATTTGTCCCGATGCGTCTCAGGAATGCGTAGGGACCCATTCGCCGAACGCTCAAACTTTTAGCAAGCCTCACAACGCAGATTCTCACCTTCATCTGTTCTCCTTCATGAAGTACCTGCACTTGCCAATGAACATCCGCATGTGATTTACAAGATTTATTACCAATATGGATTATTCGTCGGACCGACTCATGACACACATGCAAACGATGAATAGACAACACAACAGACTCATGCAAATGATGACGAAATGACTCAACAGAGTCATACAAATGATGCAAATGAAACATGACCGACACAACATGCTCTCTATGAGAAAAATCTAATAATGACCTGAAAATCTATCGCAGGAGGTGGCCTATCAGGAGGCTCTCCCGGGGGAGTGTAGAAAAGCTCATCCCGTGTACGACGAGTGTTCAGATAATCGTGTGAGACATTTATACTCAAATACGAGCTCGTAAAGATCCAAGTGTCTCTCAGGGAACATGACACATCAGGGGGCTCGCCAGGAGGTGTGTAAGAAAAGTCATCGCGAATGCGACGACCTCCTAAGTGAAAATCGTGTGCACCGACTAGAAGACGTGGCTCTATAGTGTGGCGAGTGCCCCCGAAAAGAAAGAGTTCGTCTGATGGGTCAGCAGGTGGTGCATCCCAAAACTCAGCGGGAGTGCGATGTGTCAGCAGGTGGTGCACTAAATATTGGATGCTCCTCACAATATCCATCCTTTGGGGAGGGGTCATGGACGATAATGGAAGATGCTTTCCATAAATCGATACTCATACAAGCGGGGCTCACCTGAATCCTATCCTCATCAGGATATGGCGGATCATCCGGAGGCTCAACTGGGGGCTCGTCATAGAACTCGTCACTAGGGTCATGGTCCTCCAGATGAGTACCATCGTGAGGCGTAGTGTCCCCGTGAATGGGGGACATAGCCACCACGAGATCAACACTAGGCTCTGGGATCTCGGTCGTGATGTGACTCAGAGTAATGACAATGGGAGGGTGACATAGACTTACACTCAAGAATGGATCCATAGGTGCGGTGTCAGGAAGTGGGTATGTGGTTGGGGTGCTAACTAACCTAGTGGATGGCAGAGGAAGAGGTGTGGGTGAGGGATACAACACTACAGAATCAATAGGCCGCTCAGGTTCGCTCTCAGTCGGGGTCACAAGAGATGGGTCAGAAACAAGAGATAAGTCACTCACTGTGCTAAGTACCTCACTGGGTTGAGAGCAATCTGCATCAGGTGTCACTTCTATCGTGGCTGACATGACACTGGTAGGCATCGTGGTAACCTCAGTATGGGAGGGACTCGTACTGCGAAGGTCAAGGTGAGAATCCCATTAATCAGCTCTTGCGGATCTCAAAGACTGCTCATAACGTAGGGCGAGCTGATATGTCTGCTCGAGAGACTTCGAACTATGATAAACCACCTCAGTACGTATGTCAGATCGAAGTCCAGACCGAAATCGGGAAATGGTAATGGCTGGGTCCTCTCGGATATCACTCCTCACCACTAACTCATCAAAACGGTCCCGGTACTCAACGACAAACATGGATCCTTGCTGAAGGGAAAATAGTTGGTCGAGCAAGCAACTCCGATACGACGAAGGTAGATACCTCTGACACAATGCACGCTTCATGTCCACCAAACTAGTGATGCGATGTAGATGGTCTCGCTCGCGGCCCCTCTCAACGCTAAACCAATATGCCCTCGCCTGATCTAAAAGTCTAAGTTTCGCAAACTTGATGCGACGCTCACCGAATTCTTCAAAATGATCAAGATAGTACTCCATATCCACGAGCCAATAACTGAACGACTCGGGACTCGATGAGCCGTCAAAGGAAGGGGGCAGCAATACAAAATTGACTCTCAATATCTCTATCGGAACGACGATCCTCATAATAATCATTCCTAAGGTAACCGAGTCGTGTCGAAGGATCAACACGATCCGCTCGCGTGTACGGATAAGAACGACGACAATCATCATACTGATCGTCTCTAGCATAGCAGGGTCGTGTCGGTGGGTCAACACAATCTCTGGAAGTGGTGTACTGCGTTCGCGAATAATTATCGTAGTGTCGTAAAGGTATCCCTGAAGGGGATCTATGAGGGCGGGTGCAAGTGGACTCGAGACCTCCAAAGTGAGGGGAGGAATAATTGTGACACCTAGACATAATGAAAAACCTATAGACTCTATGACTGCGTATCAAAAAGTGCGCGTAACCTTGCTCCGATACCAATTGACGCAGGACGAATCTATAGGCGGTGGATGAAACCTTGCCCTAACCCCACATGCAATGCAAAGTCCGATAGTGTGAATCCAAATTAGATAATAAATAATTAAATCTCACACAAATATTTCAAGCAAGGCAAAATAATTTATTAAGCGAATAAGTGTTGGTTTTCCACCGCGTGGAGGGCCAAAGATAGAGCGCGCGGCGAATTGGTCCTTCCTGCAGTTAGAGACTTTTCAAGGAGCAAATAACATAATAAACTTTAATCCCAAGCAAGCATTAAATAACTATACTATAACAATGTTTAACAACCAAATACCCATACAGAAACATGACACAAATATCAGGGCTGCTGTAACAAACATAAATCTGAATATTGGAGGGCTCAAAGAGGGATTCCGGTGGTGGGTGGACCGGATCGGGTAAGGGAAGGCTGGTTGGGGATTAGGAGGGCTGGATCGGGGAGTGAAGTGGCTGGATCTGGGCTGGAATGCCCAGATCTGGACAGATTTGGTGATGGCCGACTGTTGGGAGGTGGATCCACGAATAGGGGGTGCTGACAGCAAATCTGGGAGGGGATTGGGGTGCTGGATCGAGATGGCGGAGGGCTGGATTTGGGCTGAAATGTCAAGTTCTGGGCAGATCCAGAGGGGCGGGATGCTGGGAGGTGGTTCCACGTATGGGGGAATTGCTGGCAGCAAATGGAGGGGGAGAAAGGGGGGCGGCAGCCTGGAGATAGGAGGGCTGGGAGGTGGGCGACGATTGTTGGGAGACGGTTGGAGGTGGAGCGGTGGCTGTGCAGGGAGGGGGTGGGCTGGTCTGTGGTTGGGCGGTGGCTGATTAGGAGGAGGCAGTTCGGTTGAGGCAGCAGGGAGGGCCGCAGTTTGCAGGGAGGAAACCAGGGAGGACGACGGTGGCTGGCTGGGGCTGTAGGGAGGGCGGCCGCTGGCTGAAAATAGGGGGAAAGAAGGCAGCGGCTGGCTGGACAACGGGATGGAGAGGTGGAGGAGGGGGAAACACAAAGATACAAAGAACTTACCCGAGGAGTCGTCATCTGTTCCACATCAGTAGGTGGAAACCTTAGGCACCAGACTTGCTTGGAAGCACATTGTCCCTTTATCCTACAAGAGTCCATGGTGTGTCCAAAGTGAAAGCACTTAGCACACGACACAAAAGGGGTTGAGATTTTTTTCAAATTCTTCTTTGGACTCTTGATGGAGGGTGGGGAACCAGCAGGAAACATTGTAGATTTGTTACTATAAGAATTAACATTTATGTTACTACCGCCAACGGTAAGAGGTACCGCCGGGTGGTATCTTCCAGAGCCATATCCTAGCCCATATTTAGCACTTCCATGCCTTTGGTTGGCCAAAATCATGTCAAGGGTCTTCTGGCCAACTTCGAATTTTTCATGGATCCGGGCTTTTAAGAAAGTGTTTTCATTACCTAGATTTCCACACCTATTTGCAATATTTTTCTTTCCATCTTCAATTTGAGAATGAGAGTTTTTAAACTTCTTTCTAAGTTTCCCTTTTGTTTTGTAAGAGATTCAATATTTGAGAAACCTTAGAAAGATCATTTTCTAGTTCTTTTATCCTTGCCAAGTAATGATCATTCTCTTGGCAAGACTCCTCTTTTCCCAAAGATTTAATTTAGTTAACTTTTGATTTTGTTTTAAAAGAATTTTATTTCCAGTTTTTAAAAGATCGAGATCCTTTAGACTTCTATTGAAAAATTTGCAGGTTTTCATATATTCAATATAGAGATCTTCATAAGTAGAAGGAAGTACCACAGTGTCGCTTTGGGCACTGCAATCGCCGTCCGATGATTCATGGCTTCTTCTCATGAGGCACAGATTTGCCTCTTCGCCGTCGCTTGAAGTAGAGCCAATTGAGCTTTCGGATGAAGAGTCATCACATGTTGCCACCTTCAGAACCTTCGTTTTTTTTCCTTCGTGCCGCTTTTCTTTTTGTTCTTTCAGGTACTTTGGGCACTAACTTCGTATATGCCCGGTCTTCCTACAGTGGAAGCACTCCGGTGGAGGCCGCTCGTCGTCGTCGTCGCTTGCTTTCTCCTTTTTCTCCCTTTTGGATGATGAGCCTTTTCAGAAATACTTACGGAAGGTTTTCCTCCTTTCCGGATTCTTCGTGAACTTTGTGAAATTTTTCAAAAAAAAGCTCTCTTCGTCCTCGTCGTCTTCATCCTCTTTTCTTGACTTCAGCGCCAAAGCTTTATTTTTCGGCTCTTTGTTGTATTCTTCATCTTGGATTTAGTTCAACCTCATAGGTTTTGAGATTCCCAATGAGGCTCTCAATTTGGAGCCGTCTTAGATAATGTGACTCGGAGATGACCGTCACCTTTGGATTGAACTTCGGAGGGAGAGACCGAAGGATTTTTTTCACCAAGTCATCGTTTGAGAAAATTTTCCCGAGTATCTTTGAGGCGTTGACGATCTTGGTGAAGCGAGTGTACATCGAGTCGACGTCCTCGTCTGTATCCATTCTGAACCTTTCAAACTCCGACTCCAGTTGGAATAGCTTTGAGCCTTTAACCTGCGAAGTACCCTCATGAGTTATTTCCAATAAATTCTAGATATCGTAAGCAGTTTCGCAAGCACTAACTCGATCAAATTCAGTTCTATCTAAAGCACAAAATAAGGCGTTCATTGCTTTCGCGTTATTTTTGCATATACTTTTATCAACCTTATCCCATTTATCTCTAGGCTTTTCCATGATTACATCTCCTCTTACATATGTAAGAGTAGTATAACGTTGTTCTACCCAAGTCCAGACATCTGAATCTAAATTCATTAGAAAATAAAGCATACGTGTTTTCTAGTAGTTATAATCATTTCCCGTGAAAAGTGGATGTTTACTTATCCCTTGCCTCTCCTGAAAAGCGTGATCATGGAGCGCTATTATTCCCGGTTGTTACACCATTTTGGAAAATCTAGCTCTGATAACCACTTGTTGGATCTGTAGGCGCCCTTAGTGGGGGGAGGGGGGGGGGGGTGAATAAGGGTTTCAGATACTTTTAGAACTTAAGTGAAATTATGCAAATATGTTGAATATATTTTATGAAAATATTTCAGTGAAGACAATGATGTAGGCTTTTATGAAACTGTGTTGCACGATGCAAGAGAGATGAAGCCTCTGCTGCTACCGCCAGCAGTAGAAGTTACCGCTTGGTGTTAGTGACAAAGAGCTCCCTTTTCGTTTAGATTCCAAAGATCAGAGATAACATGTCAATGCCACAGAAAAAAGATAATATTATTGCTTTAAACATGATTACAAAACTTAATCCCAATGACGCTTGGAATTGAGGCGAACGTAAAAATCTTTTTGGTTTTCTATATCGACCCTTCTCCCAAGGACCGGTTGACTCTAGCCTACCTCTGCCAGATGAGGCCTCGAGACGCCCCCTAGATCTAACCCTAGACCTAGTCGCCACACCCACGCTACGAAATCTCCTTAGTCCTCGCAAGACCCTAGTTACCAACCATGGGCGAATTTCTCTACCGACAAAAATAAGAGTTACAAATAATAATAAAACTAAAACATCAAAAACTCCCTCATATGTTGAACTTGAAGATGTTGTAAGAGTGATCGATCCTTTTTTAAGTTCTTAGCGTTCACGAGCGTTGATGGAGTTCTCTTGGCTGCCAGGAGGAGGCTCTTACGAAGGTATATGAGTTGTGGCTTTGTTGCGTCGTCAATCAGCACCGCTAAACGGAGGACTGTTCTTTAAATAGACTCGGATCCTAGCGCCATTAGTAGTGCTACCGCCGAGCGGTAGCCTCTTTTGGCAATAGTCTGGCACGCGGATTGAGTCAACTTTGGCAATATTCTGGCTCCAAATTTGGCAGCCCCTCCTACCGCGCCGCGGTAATACTAACGTGCCGCGTTAGTACAATATGTTTCCTTGCAATCAAATTTCCTTGTTTGTTACTCAATCAGCAACAGGATGGTGGGACTTCCATAAGTTACCGCCGGGCGTTAGCCTTAACGCGCCGCTGTAGGACTTGCTATATCAGAGTCCCGTCGACATTCCTTTCTCGACGATATTTCCTTCTCGACGTTGTTTCTAAATATGCCAATGTTATAGTTATCGCCAGCGGTAACATTAACGTGCCGCGATAGAACTTGCTATATATGAGTCACATCGATATTCCGTTCTCGACGATATTTCCAAGTATGCAGAAGCTACCGCCAACGGTAGCGTTAACACGCCTCGATAGCAACAGAGCGTCGTAATGATAGAGGATCATCGTCTTTTTTTTTCGTACTCATAGGGGCTTGAAAGCTGAAGTTCCTGCATACTATAAACACATGACAGGTATGATCAAATACAATGAGATTTGTTATTCTCAAACCAAGAGCTGTGGAAAACATATTCCAAAAATGTCTAATTCTAAGTGGCTGGTATTTATGCACAACACAGTTATTTAAAAAATTGCCTAATTACAAAATTACCCCTGCCCGTGGGAAAGGATTCACTTAAATGAATCCTAACCAAATCTCCCTTGCTGGTTAAACTTATATTGGGACATGTATCATTGTCTTCCCCTGCAGAAGTCCGGATATTGGCTACCTACCTCCATGAAATTCTCTATATAGCTTCTTCATTAGAACCATTAACCCATTTGACCCGCACTTGTGTGAAAACTTTGCCTTTATAAAGAGCAATTCTCCCATCCAAAATCAATTCTGGTTCAAATATTGCCCTTTGCATTTACCATCGTTGGAAAATTGCTTTGCTGTCTAATCACCCCGGTGCTCTCTAAACTGCAAAATATGAAACATATTATTTATTTATGCATACTCTGGTATTCAAAGTTGATAAGCCACCGATCCTATCCTTTTTATATTTTGAAAAGGGCCAAAATACTATGGAGATAGTTTGTGCTAACTATGTGATCAAACACTTATTTGTTTGTAGGGTTGTAATTTTACATATACCCAATATTCTTGCTCTAATTCTCTCTCTTCTTTTTGTATCATTTACCATTTTCATTTGGTTCTGAGCCTGAGATAGATTGAGCTTGAGCATAGGTATAACTTTTTCCCTCTCCTAGAAAGACTTGTCCACCACTTTTAACATTGATGAGTCTGGAATGTGAAGCATGTGTAATGGTGGTGCTTGCCTGTAAATTTAATATATCTCAAAAGGAGTCATTCTGAAGGCACTTTGGAAGGTGCAATTGTATCGAAACTCTGCCAATGGTCGCCACTATAACCAACTTCTTGACTTGTCAAAGCACATACTTCTCAAACAACTCATCATACTCCTATTTACCACTTCAGTTTGTCCATCTGATTGTGGAGGGTGCTCATTAGACATGTTTACGCTCTGTTTGGGACGACTGCGGCGGTAGGAAAAACAGTGATGCAAAACTACTAAACTAGTGGTGGGATTAGAACTGCTAGAAAAGCAGTGGTAGGAAAAACAGTAGAAATGAAAAGGAGATGTGGACCTCCTGGAACAGAAGCATGAAAATGCGGACAACTCCTTTTATCTTTTTTGAAAGTGGGAGTGTTCACTGATTTTCATAAAGTCATGAAACACAAATTTTGGCACAAACCTTTTTTCACCACTACAAAGCCAAATGCCTCTAAATCAGTCGTGGCGGTGCGAATAAAACTTTTCCCACTGCCACCACTATCCCAAACAAAGCCTTAGTTGCACCGGTTGTAATTTGAAAAATGTCTGCCAATACACGGTCAAAAAGTGCATCTTTGTCGCTAACTATTGAAGTCGGCATTCCATGTATACGAAGAATAGAATTAATGAACACTTGTGCCACCGCGCTCTCTGTATATGAATATTGAATTGCTATTGAGTGGGTATATTGGTTGAGCATGTCTTCAACAACTAGAGTCACTGATTTTTCATTGGAGTTTGGAGGAACTTCAATAAAGTCCATCTATATGTCTTTCCATACTTTGTTCATCACCTTCGATTATCCCCTTACATTGCTGACACACATAATTTTGCCTTATGTATTCAAACACATTGATCTTCATTTTGTTTGAGAGTGGTTTCCATGCCTAAATGGCCTCCTGTTACTCCGTCATCTCATTGTAGCATCTTTTTGCACTATCAATCTACCTTTTCATTTAATATATCTTGAACCCATTGATAATTGGGTTTGTTGTTGATGTTTGCTTCATTTTCCTTGATAATATCTTCTATGCGTTGATCATGCGACCAAGTATCCTTAATTTGTTGCATGATATCAGATTTTACTGCTATCACTACAGGTAGCACTCCCTCTTCACCTTTAGACTTTCTAGACAAGACATCTGCACACAAATTTTCTGTGTAGTTAATGTAGTAATATTGGTGCATTAATTTGGACATATATTTCTGTTGTGTAGCGTTGCAGTTTTCTGCTCTCAGGAACTCGAAACTTTGATGATGTCAATCCACTGAATACCACCTCCATTTCTGCACCATCATTACTATAGACAATAATTTCTTCTCATATACTGATAATTCTCCACTTTTCTTCTCGATAGCCTTACTAAAGTGTGCAATATGATGCTCTTGTTGCCTTAACACGATGCCAATTCCCCTCTTTGATGCACCGGTCTTCATTGTAAAGACTTTATTGAAGATTGGAAGAGTTAATACCAAAGGATTACTTACTACCTTCTTTAATACTTAAAAAGCTTCATTTGCTTCTTCATACCACCTTAACTTGTCCTTCTTTAATAACTCTGTTTAATAATTCTGTAAGCAGTTGAGCTATCATTCTATAATCTTCAATGATTCGACCGTAATACCGCGTCAACCATAAAAAAATCTCTTAAACTTTAAACCATCCGCAGAATTGGCCATTCCACCGTATCTCTACTTTTAAGAGGATCAGTCAGACCTTTATGACACCTATTTCCTCAATGTTTCAAAGGTATACTGCAATTGTATCAAGTGATCATCTCAGTTAGAACTAAAGATCAAAATATCATCATAAAACACGAGAATAACATTCCCTAAAGTGATCTAAAGGTATTTTTACTGATATTCTTCACATCCATTCACATTCAATGATATCCGACATGTAACTAGTTTAGAGAAGTATTTGGCTCCTCTAGAACTGCGTCTAATTATCCATGTGGCCAGTATCTCTTGAATTAACCTCGCCATTATTTATTTATTTTTACTACGGAGAGGGATATCAGTATTGTCTCAAGTTGATGCAACTGCTCATCTTTCAATCGAATATGGTGCTCATGTTATCAGATGGGTAGTACCCTAGGTTCTGCAAACAACTCCCTATACTCTTCTAATAATTTTTTAACTGCTACTGATTTCTATTTTGTTCCGGCTCAAAATCTAACTGGCTGTGTACATTTACAACTATAATGAGTGCTTACTCACCTTTCTCCGCTTCTTGGTGTTGTAACACAGATTCCCATTATAGTTATTTGCCCGGTTTTTTTCGTTATTTTTTGCACCCTCCTTCTATTAGTCATGGTACTTGGATATTGTTTAGATCCCCTTAATGAAAATTTACTACCTTGTATTAAGAATTCCATTTTGAGATTATTAAAATCCCAATTCACCACTCAAAGTATAATTAACTATTATACTCGGAGTACCACATCACACACACCCAATGGTGGCATTAACATATATGCTGTGAATTGGACTCTGCTTTCTGCACTTGAAATCCACCATCATACTAGAACTTTGTATTTTATTGCCATGGGCCACATTTACATTGAAAAGAGTGATTGATTTTCAATTTGCATCCTAATTTTCATGTCCTTGTTTTATCAAGGAAGCTGTGAGTACTACCTGAATCGATGAGAATGTATAATGGATGACACTCATAACATGTTGCTACCCTCATCATGTGATAAAGTGATCATCCTGGATAAAGCATGCATCGGTACTACGGTGCCATCACATTTTCTGATTGTTCTTCAGTCAGAATTACCATGGAATATGCATATTGAAGCTTAACTTGCTCACCATTTTGATCATCCACTAGATCTAACACTCATAATTGTACCTATGTTCCGTTACAAACCATTTATTGCACCAAAACACAAACCTTCACATCTCTTCTCATCCATCTCAGTAGATGTTAAACATCGTTCTGTTACATCTGTATTCTTTGAGTTAAAAATGTTGTGATGTTGGGAGTGTTGCGGAACAAAAAAAGCCAGGCGACACTGCTCGGTAATGGCCACCAGAAAAGAAAGAGGGATAGCAGAAAAACACAGAGAGAACCTTGATACTATTGTAGGATGCTTGGAATATGTTGTCATTGGGCTAGACACATGAAGGCAATGGAGTAAAAACATCTTGTCCTCTCTGTCTCTCTGCGCTCAATAAATAAAGAAATGGAATTGTTGCAGTCGAAAATGTGGTTCTCACACAAAGACGACAGGCAAATAGTGGAGATCGATCCATAACAGGCAGTGTGAATAATGGTCGAAGGGCTAAGCTGATGGGCTGAGGAAGATGATCGCTCGAAGTTCGAGTGTGATCGCATGGGGCTATCAACAAAGGCCAACTGACACACGAGACAACTGCAACTCGACGACCTAGATCAGAGGTTGGATCAGGGAGGCATTATAGCTCTGATACCAAGTAGAAAAGAAGAATACCAATAAGTTTCACTCTCTTGATTCTTGAGATTGGGGTAGCACCGCCTTAAATAGATTATTAACTACTGGCCAATTTATCTCCAAACTGGTGAAGTCACCTGAACTGGTTTCTCTTCATAGGAGACATAAAAATTGTAGTTAAGGGAGAGGTTTGAAGTTTCCCTTCCTCGAGCTCGGGGGTGCTATGATAGAGGACGATGGTGAGAGAGGCGAGATCGATTGGAGGGGGTGTTTCCTTCAGTATTGTATTTGTGTGATTGTGAGGAGGGTGAACTGCCACAAAAAAAAAAAAACTCAAGTAGGGGTTTCCCCAAGAACATCCCATGGTCCGAAATTTCCCTCATTTAGAGCATACTACAAGTGAGTAGATACGACAAAAATTAAAGATATGCGGAAAAATAATGGTTACATGATACACTCAATCCTTGAGTAACTTCGTACGTCGTTGATATGTCTGATCCCAATTTGGGTCCATAACATCTTCGTTCCCATTGGAATCTAGCTTTTCGTCCAGATGTGGTGGTAAGGCAACAAATGGCTCAGGCGGGGGTTCCCTACGAATGGCCTTCAAATGAGAAACATGAAGACTTTGTGAATCCCGGCCCTAGGGTGTAGATGTAGTTGATAGGCTAATTCCCCGAATTGTTGTGTCACCTATATAAGCTCATAGTATTTGTCTATTTGAGACCCAATTTGTTGTATGAGGTCTTGGCGGCCTACGTCTATCACCAAGCCGTAAAGACACTGTTTCATCCATACCCAGTTGTGTACGACAAAGCATAGATCGTGGTAGCAGTGGTTGTGCACGGTTTCCATACGACTCTGGGCTTGGAGGAGGTGCTTCAGAGCGATCACCAGGACCAGGGATGGTCAATGAGATCAATGACAGCGGTGGTACCGCTATATGAAAACATTCGAGTATATGAGCCCGAATGGTGTGGTTTGATGGGCGGTGTGTCAAGACATGTTATAGCACTACTCCACCCATGGAAGCCAATGAGCCCTGTCCTTGGGTGACCCCCTATAAGTAGCGTGGGTACATCTCCACAGTGAGGTTGACCACCTCAGTTTGCTCGTCCGACTGTGGATGGTATGCCAAGAGAAGGCCAACATGGTGTTGCTAAGAGTGAAAAGCTCCTTCCAAAACACTGCGCGAAGGGCTCACTGATGAAGTTATCTGTGCTCCCTAAATTCATAAGCGCGATCAAGGGATGAGCTTCCAGTGTGACCCAGTTTCGGCCCTGCAATGGCGTTGAGGGAGATCTAGGGGTCTCCTGGGTCATCTTCTTTGTCGTCCTCGTCGGAGGGAACATCCACCTACAACCAAAAGAAGCGTTTGCATTTGTGCCTCGGTCTGTACTGATCATCGTAGTTGAAACATAGCCACTTGGCACGATGATCGGCCATCTCGATGGATGAGAACCATGGTCAGAACGGTGGACGTCCCATCTCCGTCCCCTTGGTAGAGGTAGTGCCTGGTAAAGGTCTGTCGGCGTTTGAAACTTCACATCGAGATGAAGACGCTCGTGAAGTCCCGCAGTGAAGATGGTGACCTATTTCTCTGGATTCACAGAGAGAGGACGAGCAAAAAGGACCTGGAACCTCTCCAAATACTCGTCGATGGAGCCCGTCTGCTTGGGATAGACGAGGTTGCCGATAGGGTTGCTGCGCAGTGGCGGTCCAAAATGTATCTTGATGATATGATTATTGCGCATGAGGCTTTGACATATGTTGAGCTTGAGCATGGAGATTGGAGAATGGGATTTTGTGAGCATATTTTTGGGGTAACATGTAATGACCTGAATATTAATTTGATGATATGAGATTTCTATAATCATTGAGCCGCTATGAAGGAATTTCTTATAATTTTGTTTTTTTTGTGGAGATATGATGATCATATGATGCATCATGTTTTGTGATTATTTAGGGACGAATGCTCCAGAAAGAAATTTTTGTTATTTTGAGTATCATAATTTAATTTTATGGATCAGTAGCTACTGATTGACTCTTCATAATTCAAATTTTTTTTTGATAGTGTGTCTGCTTTTAATTTTAGTTCTCCAGACTGATGGATTGATGACTGGAGGTGGACTATAGTTTTATGCTTATGAATGTTTCCTATTGTTACTAAGTTTCTTGATGTTCCCCAAGGAACTACTTGAGCTTCTTCATATTTGATAATGAGTTTTCAAGGTTCCTTCTTGGTTGACCCCTGCATGATACCATATTATATGGTTAGAAGATTTATGAGCTAAAATTTTAGTTACAGTAAGTGTTAGATAAAGATTTTATTTTCATCGGCGTTTCTTCATAGGGTGTGCTCATTATTTTTTTCAAGAAGGACGGTGGTATGCATTTGTGTCAACTACCACAAGCTCAATAAGATCATGATAAAGAATGAATTTTGATGATCCGGAAGGTTTCTTTGTCTTCTCCAAGGTTAATATGTTTTATGTTTATCAGTAGTTGAGGAACAAGGAGGCTGGCATCGCAAAGTCTTCCTCACCTTGTTATCTATATAGCTATATATCTATTTGATGCTAACAACATCAAATTCAACCAAACCGATAAATTTCATTTCTTAATTGACCGTTTTTATCGAATTTGAAAATAAATTATATTACACTAAACAACAACAACACTCAAGCCTTAATCCCACCATAGTGGGGTCGGCTATATGGATTCTTTGTCGCCATTGCGCCCTATCTGTAATCATAATCTCACTAATGCCTAAAGCGGCGTAAAATAAAAAAATAATATTAAATAAAATAAAAACATAAAAGGAGAGAGGAAATAGTATAAAAATAAGATATTAAAAAAGATAAATTCGGCAGATATAAATGGGAGAGTAAATAAAGTATCATATGGTAAACAATTGAGCGGCGATTGAATTTATTGTTTTCGCGGAGAACACTTTTTTTTCTGCTGAAGTGCTACGTTGTTAGACGGATATTGTGCACGGGGATCCGTGTCCGTTAAGCTAATGTATATTATGAACTTTTGGGGATATCTTTTGATTTGATGAATGCCGATGTAATATCAATAGATCTGAAAAAGTATGTATTTATCCAATTTTGGATTAGGATGTCTTAATACTTATCAACTGCACTTTGAACTATTATAGAGTTTATGAGGTTCATACTAGTCGCCTTTAACTTGTGCTACAAACCTCAGAGAGCATCGTTCCTACGCCAATTTCTAAATTTGTGAGTTTTGTTTATTTTTAAGGTATCTATGATTGTTGATTGGTCTTGATCCCAGTATATTCAAAGATTCAAAGCTTTTTCGAACTTTCTAGTTGCTACCATAAGTTTATGAAAGATTTTTATTTCATATTGCTTTACCTTTAAACCAGCCGATGCCGGTCCCAAGCCTGGATGAAAAATGGTGAGGGTTGTGTTAGGTAGGTAGTCAGTGCAAAATTTAGTCACCCTTATGAATATGTATCTTTTGAGAAATTGTGCTATAGCTAGGTTGTTCCCCATAAGGAATGCGTCGTATGGTCCGAATGTGGCGTCTTGGCAAGGACCGCTATATCTCTAGGACTTGGGTGTAGTGTTAAATAGGCAAAAGGTCGTGCGCCCCCACAAAAAGAATCTTGATGGTGGAAAAAAGAAGTGCAAGACAAAGTGAGGGCAAAGATGGTCGGCTACAAAACATTATATGCTTGTAGGAATGATGAAAATTTGACAAAGTATAAAGTCGCCAAAAAAGAAGCTAAAATACAGTAAGTAAAACAAGAAGTCAAGCTTATGAAGAATTTTATAAACGACTAGATACCAAAGATGGAGAGCGTGATATATATAAAATTGCTCGAGCTAGAGAGAGGAAAATAAGAGATTTAAGCCAAGTTAAATGCATAAAAGATGAATCAGGTACGGTTTTGACGGATGATGTGACTATTAAGGAGCGATGGAAAAAATATTTTTATCAACTATACAATGAAGGAAAAGACAATGAAGTGAACTTGAAAGAGTTAAGTACATCAGTAGAGTATAGAATCATAACTTTGTATCGTAAAATTCAAGCATCAAAGATAGATGACGTTTTGAAGAAGATGAAAAAGGGAAAGACGGTTGAGCCAGACGATATACCCATTGAAGTATGGAAATGCTCAGGGAGGGAAGAAATTTTATGACTTACAAGTTTCTTCAATAAGATACTGAAGACAAAGAGGATGCCATACCAATGAAGAGAAAGTATTTTGGTACCTTTGTATAAGAACAAAGGAGATATACAAAATTGTGTCAATTACAGAGGAATTAAATTAATGAGTCATACTATGAAACTATGAGAACGAGCAATAGAGAGAAGAGTTAGACGAGAGACTAGCATCTCAGAGAATCAATTTGAATTCATGCCAGGGAGGTCAACCATGAAAGCTATACATCTCTTGAGGAGACTCATTGTCAATTATCAGGAAAGAAAAAAAGATTTGCATATGTTGTTTATTGATCTGGAGAAGGCTTATGATAGGGTTCCAAGAGAGGTCTTGTGGAGAGTCTTAGAAAAGAAAGGTGTAAATGTATCATACATATACATTGACGTAATCAAAGATATGTATACAAATTCAGTGACCAGGGTGAGGACATCTGGAGGATTAACACAGGAATTCCCTATCGCTGTTGGTATACATCAAGGGTCAGCTTTAAGCCATGATCTCTTTACCCTTATCTTAGATGAGCTCACCGGACATATCTAACAAGCAATACCTTGGTGTTTATTATTTGCAGATGATATTGTTTTGGTCGATGAGATGCGCGAGGGTGTAAACGCGAAACTTGAATCTTGGCGAGACACTTTAGAAAAGAAGGGTTTTAGGTTGAGCAGGACAAAAACGGAGTATATAGAGCTTAAATTTAGTAGTGCAAGAAGGCCGGATGACTCCGTCATTAGATTGGGTGACCATTATATTTCCCGCAGTGAGTGCTTTAAATATCTGGGATTGATAATTCAAAAGATGGAGGTGTAGATAAAGATGTGATACATAGAATCCAAGCAGGTTGGTTGAAGTGGAGAGGCGCGTTTGGGATCTTATTTGTTCGTAAAGTACCATTAAAACTTAAAGGCAAGTTTTATCGTACTGCAATTAGGCCAGCAATGCTCTATGGTTCTAAGTGTTGGGCAGTAAATGGTGTTGTACATTAGCAAAAAATGGGAGTTGCGGAGATGAGAATGCTTAGGTGGATGTGTGGTCACACGAGACTGGATAAAATTAGGAATGAATGTATCAGGGATAAGACAGGAGTGGCGCCAATTGTAGAGAAGATGCGAGAAGCTCGTTTAAGATGGTTCAGACATGTACATAGGAGACCATTAGAGGCACCTGTTAGGCGCTGTGAGAGTTTAGTCACTAGACATGTTAAACCGGGGAGGGGTAGACCAAAAAAAGACTTGGAATGAAACTATAAGGAAAGATATGATGTACTTAGGCATTAGTGAGGCTATGATTAAAGATAGGGCACAATGACGACAAAGGATCCATATAGGCGACCCCACTATGGTGGGATAAATGCTTGAGTGTTGTTGTATTGCTTTACGCCTTTACCTTTGATTCTACGTGAAATTTTATTTTCTTTGAGTTTGCAATAGATTGTGAAGAGAGTTTGTAATGTTGGGGTTCTTTTGCTTCTTATCTGATCCTTATGATTCCTTGGCGTATTAAATAGTTCCAAGTTTTTAGTGATTTTTTTCCAGCTTGGTTATTGATGCTACATGAGAGATTTATTATTGCCTATATATCTTAGAAGTTGAAGGTGGTTAGAAAATCTTCCATACACATGATTTTGACCTTGTTATTGTGGTCTTTTTTCTAAGATGAGGAGACATATAGTATGTGCGAAGTTACAAGTATTCAGACCATGAGAGTTTACCTTATTTATTTGTAGAGGGAACTAAAATTATGGAAAGTATGATGGTTGGAGTTGGTCAAGAGATTCTGTGTCGTCTTAATCATGCCAATATGGTTGAATGTATACTTAGTAGAACTTCTAGCTAATGTTCATTACAGTTAATGGCAACTATTCATGTACTTGTGCGTTAGATGGTCGTGATTATATTTGTGTTGTAGTCAAGGTTGTAGATGTCGGATGTCGGGGACCCGTCTGTTTAGGTTTTTCATGTCGGTTTTAATATGTCGGGGGATATACCAGAGATATTTCATGACGAGTTTTAATAATTAATTATTTATATACATAATTATATATACATGTAATCATTTTTTTTAATTTATATATCTTAATGTATTAATAATTTAACATTTATTTAACTTTTAAATCTACCAATAGTATAAACAGTTTATGTTATACAATTAATAACAATATAACACAGAAGAAAGCAAGAGGAAGTCAGGAAGTCGTCGAGAACGATGGAAGATAAGGAACCTTTAGTCTAAAATTACGGCCAAGCATAATCGAAGTTAATGACAGACGGGCGCAGGGAAAAAAAGTCGGAGGAAGGATATAAAGCAACCTAGCAACAAAATAATTTAGGTTTATTGTCTATTAGATCATAGACAATAAATAAAATAAATTGAATTAAGTCATCTGATATAACGTTGGGATATATCAGCCGATATATCGACAAATATATCGGCCGTTATATCGGCAAATATATCGGCAAATATATCAGTCGATAGCTAATATATCGGATGATATATTCCAAAAGGATATTTAGTAAATAAATATCGGAAACGTGTCGTTTTGTCCATGAAACCTTTATGTTGACCGACATGTCGGAAGATATCCACAACATTGGTCGTAGTCGATTACTTTATAAAGTTTTTTTTACTTTGTTCTCATTAATGCCAATGATCATTTTCCGAAGATGGTGAGATTGTACATTGTTGTTGTTGGAGAAGACCCATAAATAGTTTATTTATAGGCATCGTACTTAGCCCATGTAAAATGATCCATTGGACCCATTCCTCTCTTAGGCTCCTTTAGTCTCACATTTTGGATTCATTCTTAGCTCCTTCTCCTTCTCTCTATATAAGGGCAATCTTATACATGTGTTAAATGTAGTTTTAATTCAAGGGGAATAATTTATAGTTGTCTCTTTTTAGTCTCTAAATTCTCATTTCGTACATGGTATCAGAGCCCGCACGAATCCTGAAGTTTTTTTTATTGAGCTCACGCTCTCCTAGCCGGTTTGAGCCCGCGCTTCTCCACGCACCCCTGCTCGCGCGGCCTCGTGGACTCGTGTTTGAGCCCACTCATGTAACCGTAAAGCCTCTGCTTTCCTCAGTGTGGCACCAATGTTGCTTTTATAGGCCTCTTCTGCTGCCTACCGTTACCCACCTCCGCCCTCCTGTCCTCCATAGTTCCTGCGAGTCCGCCGCTTCTCCTGTTAACCCGTAGTTTCTCCTTGAACCTCCGGCTTGCGTGACCTGCGAGTCTGCTGCTTCTCCTGTTTGCCCGCAATTTCTCCTTGCACCTCTTGCTCGTGCGGCCTCAGGCAGCCTCGTCGTTGAAAACTGCAAGGCCCTTTATGCGACCTCTTGCGGTTATCATTTGTAACCGCCAGCTCCTCCCTCGTGCGACCTCGGGAGGACACATCTTTGAAACCGCCAGCCCCCTCGTGTGGGCTCTTTCGGCCACTGTTTGTAGCCGCCAGCTCCTCCCTTCTGTTGCCTCTTGCAGCCTCTTGCTGTTAAGTGTTTGTAACCATCAGACCCTCTGGGCGGCCTCGTGTAACCTCCAACCCTTCCTTTTTTTCAAGATCATGTGGTTTCTTACTTTGACACCGCCCAACCCCTCTTCAATTTGAGCTCTCGCGGTGTCATCAGTTGAGGACTCACCCTGACGGGCACGAGTGCTGCACTTACTACCTCGTCACTGCTGGCTCTTGCTCCAACTCCTCTCCCTGATGTTTAGGATGAACTCTGGATCACTACTATCCCTCTCACCGGGAAGAAGAATTTTGTGGAATAGGTGCACTCGATACGCTGCGTTCTCCAAACCAAGGGGGTTTTTGATCACCCACTCGGGACAACCCTGCTGAGCCCACCGAGCAGTGGCTTTAGCCTTTAGGACAATGACCGAGTTCAATCTTGGGTCTTGAACTCCATGGATATTGAATCATATCGGATGGCTATGTATGCCACCACCGCCAAAGCAATGTGGGATGAGCTCCACTCTCTCTACTCTGGGAAAGATAGTCTACATCACTTATTTGATATTTTCATGGCTTTTCAAAATACCGACTCGAGTGCAGATGGTGACCTCACGTCCTTTGTTGCTCAATCCAAGACTCTTTTTGAGGCATGGATTCAGCACCAACCCCCAACATCAGATCTTGTCGCTCAAAGGACTCAGAAAGAAGCTATCGGTATTGCATTAATGATGGCCCGTGTTCACTCGTACCTCCATAGTGTCCAGACACATATCCTTTCCTCTCCTACTATTCCATCTTTGTTTGATGTTTATTACATGTTGTTAAAGGTGACGCATCCACCTGAACTCCCAGTGTTCTCTCCTCGGGTTCTCATCCACCGTGGTTCTGACAACATACCTTCACCCTCTTCTGCTCGTGGAGCCTGTTCTAGCTCTCGGGGTGGTGGGCGCGATGGTCGTCATCGCTCTAGGGGACAATCCCCTCGCCGTACTCATTGTTGCAGGACCAATCACACCGTGGCTACTTGCTTTCAGAAACATGGCTATCCATCACCAGCTTCTTCTCTGTCGCATGCTTCCCCTCCTGTTGATGAACCTTCCTCCTCATGTGCCGACCTTGACACCTTACATGAGGAACTCCAGAATCCTCGCGCAATGATATCGCGCCCTTCCAGCTCTGTTGCTTTCGTCTTCAACGAGTTTATCTCATGTTTGCCCCCATAGTCCCTCTTGATTGTGGACTCGGGTGCCACCAATCACATTACTACCCCCCCTCCCCGCGTCTCTCTCTTCGCCCTATTCTTCATGTTCCTGGATCTTGCTTTAATGGACTTTCTGTCAACCGCCTTACTCAAGATCATGATTGGTTAATCACTTTCTCATATTCTTCTTTTGTTATGCAGGATCGGCAGACGCGGACTATCATTGGTAGAGGGAAACTCTCAAATGAGCTTTACACTTTGGATCTTCCCCGACCGTTCTCTTTTCCGTCAGCTCTATTGATTGGCACCGTCGTCTTGGTCATGCTCCTCTTCCCATCCTTTAGAAGGCTCTTCCAGGTTTTCCTTTATCTAGTTTTGATTGCAAATCATGTATTAACGAGAAACAACACTGTTCTGTTTTCCCTTCTCATTGTACTCGGAGCTCTGCTCCTTTTAATTTAGTGCATTCTGACATCTGGGGTCCTTATAAAATAGCTAGTGTCTCAGGATATCATTATTTTCTTACGTTTATTGATGATCACTCACGCATGACATGGCTGTACCCGATGCTTCTGGCTCTCTTCCGCTCCTTTGCAGCTGAAACGAAAACGCAATTTTTCGGCTTATACACCACAACAAAATGGTGTTACTGAGCGGAAGAACCGTCATCTTTTCGAAGTTGAACGCTCTCTCATGTTCTAAATGCACGTCCCCACCACCTATTGGCACTTTGCTGTCTCTACTACCTGCTATCTCATCAACCACATGCCCTCGTCTGCTCTGAACTTCGCCACGCCTTTCTCTATCGTATTTCCCAGTGAACGTCCCTTCTCCTTGACTCCCCGAGTCTTTGGCTGCGTCTGTTTTGTCCACCACCTAGGACCCCTCGTGTTCAAGTTGGTTCCTCGTGCTACTCGATATATGTTTGTTGGGTATTCGCGCATCCAAAAGGGGTATGTCTGTTACTCCCCTTCTACTCGAAAGTTGTTTACTTCTGCTGATGTGACGTTTTTTGAGAACCAACCTTTCCATCTCCCCTCCACACTGGCTATGTCGATCCCTGCTTTACCACGCCCCTTTGTTCCTACCCATTCGTCTCTTCCTCCTCTACTTCCGACACCACCACCCACGTCGACCCTCCTCTTCACGTCTATACTCGTCGTCCTCCTCGATCTGGAGTACAGAACTCACTCCCTCTTACTGCTGATGGTTCGCACACTGCTGATTCAACACCATCCTCTACTGCCCATTCACTTTCTAATTATGTCTCCCTGCATCATCTCTCCTCTAACCAACGCAGGTTTGCAGCTTCTTTATCTTTTATTACCACCCCATCTTTTGTGCAGGACGCCTAGCAACATCCGGGGTGGCGGGCGGCAATGGATGGGGAAGTGGCTGCGCTTTTGGCGAACCATAATTGAGACCTCGTTCCTCGACCTAGGGGTGTGCAAAAAGAACTGGAGAACCGAGAACCATCCCGAAACTGAACCGAACCGAACCGAACCGAACCGATCAATTTGGTCCGGTTCTGGTGGTTCTTAGTTCGGTTCTGGTTCCCAAAAACATGGAATCGATCCTTCTGGTCGGTTCTTGGTTCTTGGGGCCAGGTACCCGAGAACCGACCCGGGAACCGAATTATAAAGAATTATTATTTGATTAATAATTTATGTAGAATTTAATATTTTACATATATCTTTTTTAATAATTAATGGCTTACTAAATATATATTATTTAATATTTATCATTTTATTTAAAATTCATAAAACATCAAAATTAATATATTTTTATGGGCGGAAAATATTTGAATCTTTGAAAGATAATATTATGTTCAATTTGATTCAAACTCACTACACTGAGATTTAAAGATAACTTTTTAATAGTATTTACTTGCAACTTGCACTATTACTATGTAATACAAGTAATGATCAACGCAAGGTAAGGCGAAGGGTAGATCCGAGAACTGAACCGGAATTGAACCAAAAATTGTTGGTTCGGGTTTGGTTCTATGTTTTGAGTACATGGATCAGTTCCGGTTTTGAAAAGTTGAAACCAAACTATATGGATCGATTCCTGGTTCTGTTCTGAGTGGAACCGATCCGAACCGACCCGAGTTGCACCCCTACCTCGAGTTCCTAATCAGTCCGTGGTAAGCTGTAAGTGGTTTTTCACCGAGAAACATCATCCTGATGGGACGATTGATCGCCTCAAGGCCCGTCTTTTGTTGCTAGAGGTTTTACTCAACAACACAGTCTTGATTATGAGGAGACCTTTTCTCCAGTTGCGAAACTCAACATCATCCGGGTCTTAATTTCTCTTGACATCCATCGACATTGGCCGCTGCATCAATTTGACATCAAGAACGCCTTCCTTAATGGCGGTCTTATGGAGACTATGTATATGCAACAACCTCCTGGTTATGCAAACTCGGGGGAGTCCGTAGTCTGTCATCTGAAGAAATATCTCTATGACCTCAAACAGTCTCCACCGGCGTGGTTTGATAAGTTTAGCAGGGTGGTTTGGGATTGTGGCTTCACCCGAAGCTCGACAGACTTCTCCGTGTTTGTTCGCCGACGTACATCAGACAACGATTCTTCTGGTCTATGTTGATGATATTCTTGTCACGGGTGATGATCTTCCTGACATTACTCAAATCAGGAAACACCTAGCCTCTCAATTCCAAACTAAAGATTTGAGCCGGCTCCGATACTTCTTGGGGATTGAGGTTGCCCGACGACTTGATGGTCTTGCCCCGTCTTAGCGGAAATATTGCCTCGAACTACTTCATGATGCCGACTACTCTGGGTGTATGCCTGTGGATACACCTATGGATGCCAATCACTAGCTCTGTGCTCATGGTTTGGACTCTGATCAACTTCTCCCTAATACGAAGTATTATCGTCGTCTCGTTGGCAAGCTTATCTTACTGTCACATGACCCGATATATCCTTTGCGGCTGGTGCGGTCAATCGCTTTATGCATGCCCCACGGACCTCCCATCTTCAGGCAGTCGAATGTATTCTTAGATATTTGAAGAATGCTCTGGGTCAAGGACTGATGTACAAACCTTCCACTTCTCTGTTTCTCATTGCATATTGTGATGTTGATTATGTTGAGTCTTTCGATGATTGGTCCACGAGTAGTTACTGCACTTATTTTGGCAGAAATTTGATTACATGGTTGCCCGCTCCTCTGCTGAAGCAGAGTATCGTTCCATGACCACCGCTGTTTCAGAACTCACATGATTAGAAAGTCTCCTTACTGATTTAGGAGTCAAACTTCCATCTCCGGCCGTTCTTTTCTGTGATAGCCAAGCTGCTATCCATATAGTTAAAAATCCTGTGTTTCATGAGCGCATAAAACACATCGAAGTCGACTGTCATTTTGTGGTGGAGACCAGCCCCGATCAGGTCGACGTAAAAGTACCCGACGTCGCACCCGTCCGATCCCTTTCGGCCATGAGTTATCATTTTATGTTATTGTGCATTTTTAATCGTAGTTTTATGTTGAAATTATTTCTCGTTGCACGCCTGCGAGCGTCGCCTGATATTTTAAAGTTTGTCCTTTTTTTTATGTGTGTATTTGTTGTTTGATTATTCTCCTAAGTGAAGCCCATCTAAGGAACCGTCCAAGATCCATGGTTAACCGGTTTGTCTTCCTCAAGCACCAACTGCAGCGGGTCAGCCTTATCAAATCAAAAGAAGAAAAAAAAAACAAATCAGTTGATTGGGTCAACTCATCATCTTCCCCAGCCAAGCAATATTTCCGCCATTGTTGGCCGCACGCCTGGCGAACATCTCGCTGAGCCCTTGCGGGATTTGACCCCACGCCGCCGCCGCACACGCCATGTGGAGATCTCCCCGCGTCCAAGATCGCTGAAGCCACGATCCCTCCCAGCAGTTCCAACTGCCGCTAAGCCACTATCCTCCTCTGCGACGTCGGCGCTCCTTCCCCACCATCCACGCAACCTGTGGTAGTTTCCGGTCAGTTTTCCTGCTTCGAAAATGCTATAAAGGGAGGAGACAATATTAAGAAGCGGAGAAAAAATGGTTTTTGCTACAGGTGTTTTTCCCCTCTGACGAAAGAGATGATGAATAGTGTGTTTTCTTTTATGGCTGTTGGTTTTTCCGGTGAAGAAGGAAAGATCTGAGTCGATTTGCTGTGAGCTTGGTCCCGTTTGAGAGGGGCTTGCTGTAGTTCTCTTTAGGAGTGAATATCTGATAAACCTTCGAGTGATACGGCTGTGAAATTGAGAGTGAATGCTTTCCTGTAATTGTAGGTGATGATGAATAGGTGTGTTTGAATGTTGAGTGGTAGATGAAAATTTCTGCTGTTGCATTGCTTCCTGAAGTGTGCCGTGGGTTGATTTAAGTTACTGGATTGTTCCCTTGAACAGTGAATGGAGAAATCAGAGCCTCTTTGTTTGTTGCAGCTGTAACTGTGTATGTTGTTTGGTTTGTGGTTTCCTTAATAGTTGAGTGAAGAGATTTCGTGGAACCACAATCGTGTGAGGTAGATGGTGATTTAATTCCGTGGTGCCTGTGTGCTATAGCGGCCGACCTCGGAGCGGGAGATCGAAGGTGACGAGGAAATTCCTCGCGGGATCGCCGTCGACTTCGATTGCGGAAAGACGCCTCTTTCCGTGGGTAATTTGTTTCTCTCTCTTTCTTTGTGTGCGTCTACATTTTCTCTTAGGTTATTAGATTCACCGTTGGATTTTCGCTCGGATTTTGTCAGCGAACGCTACGTCGAAAATTCCAAACGGAAACGTATTTGGAGTTCACGATTTCCGTTTGCTACAACAAGGGGAACGGAACGAAAGTTGCGAACTTCCTTCCCGGATTTAGAATCGAATCATTTTTTTCAAGAAATTTCATTTTAAACAAAATAGTAATTTTGTGCTTTATATAAAATCTAGTTGCTTAATTTCTTAAAGTTTGTCCAACGCCCGCTTAAATTTCAATTTTCAATTGCATGCATTTAGGGTTTCCTTAGAAATAGTCGACAGGCGCGCAAACCCTACGCGCCGTCCTGCATCAAATTGGTATCAGAGGGAGGTTCCGAAATTTTTCTAAGTTTCGAAATCCGCCCTGCGTAGAATAGGAACCCGCATAGCATTTAATTTTCAATTTTTTTTTTCATCATCCATCTTACTTGTGTCTTGCATGCATCTGTGTAGTGATAAGTTAGTGAGATGCGTCAAATTGAACGTGGTCACCCGAGTTACGGAGACGAAGATAATGAACCACCCCCGTGGTTTCTACCCTTCGCCCACCAAATGACAACGTTAACCGAGAGTGTCTATGAAGTGCGAGAGAGATTTAAAAACCTTAGTGGTAGGATGAATAGTCTAGAGGTACCCCCTCAAGGTTCAATGCCACCTCCCATTCGAGATTGCCATTCCATTAGACCCCATCATGAAACCCCACACCACTACCTAGAAGGGTCTACACATTGGAGAAATCCTTTATTTGAGGATCACGAGTCCATTTACACCCACCCCCATGGAGCCCGCACTCGAGTGGATCCTGTTGATCCATCGACACCATATTATGAGGGTAGAGTTCAGTATCACTCCAGTTACCGATACTACACGTCACCTTTATATGAGGAAACTGAGTCGTTATATGCGCGACCACCCCCACACGTTCGTAGGACTCACGTCCAACCACGAGCACGACATGATCATTCCATGGACGCTCGTCACAATTTCCCTCAAGAATCTTGTAGAGGTCACCCTCGTCAAGATTACATTACACGTTGTGATCCTCCTAGTGTTCCGAAAACGAACATGTTGGTATCCATTAAGGGTCAACGAGAGCACTCCTCTTCCCAAGGCAGGGAAACTTCTCCCACCCTGCCTGATATTCTATTACAGGATGTGTGGAGTCAACCCCCACGAGAGTCTGCCCCACTTAGTGAGACCACCATAGAAACTATATCTACATTGAGTGAAAACTTTTCACATACTTCACCCGAGATTCTAGATTCTCTATTGAGTGAAGAATTTTCGCACACTTCACCCGATAGCGCACCGAGTCAAATCACGATTGAGAGCCGAGAGTTTTGTAGTGATCTCGAGGTTGTCACCTCTCCCTTTTCCGGGAGCACAACCCCTTCTGATGGTTTACTTCTGGAGGACCATCACTCTACTGATGGGATCTTTGACGATCCTCCTATTGAGCCTCCAGATGAACCACCTCGTCCATGTATAGCTGAAATACCTGTGAGTAATACCTTTATGAATTCCAAGACATGGATACCTGCTCCATTGTTGCCCTTGATGTCACTAGTGCTCCAAAAAGATGGTTTTGAGTATGACATTCATATGGTGAAGCTTGATCGTAGACATCTGGTCACTCACACTCTAGATAAGTTATGTGACGTGCCACCTACTCAGCTCATTCAAGAGTCGCGCCATATTTTCCGTGAGTACGATCATCACTTTGAGGACCATCGTATTCGCGATGAGTTTTCATATGTCCCACCTCGTGAGCCTCCTGATGCCTCCCCTCCCCTTAGTAAGTTTATTACGATTGTCACCCTTCATGTGCATTATTGTTTATATGAGAGCACTCCATATATTATTGGAGCCTATACAGGTACTCCTCGTATTTGTGACGAATTTCATTATACCCCTCCTGGTGAACCCCCAGATGAATCATATATGGGTTCACCACACATTTGTGATGTATCTATCCCTAGTCGCATAGTCGAGTTTGAGGGTGCAATCAATGATTCGTTGATTTTATATCTTATCACCCACACTTGCAGAGACAGTTCGCACACAATGTTGACACATCTTATCACTGATGTCTCTGATTTTCACTTGAATGTTCATCGCCCGCGCGATGAAGTCTTTTATGAGCCACCTTCCGAGCCTCCTGATCACGTACCTATCTCAGGAGTTGTTTTTAGTAGTTACCGGTTTGTGGAGTCAGTCGTGTTAGTAGTTCATTTTTTTGCATTTACATGATTTGCATGAAAACTGAGCGGAAATTGCATAGTACTTATGATTTATATGCAACCCAAGCTAACAAGCATAAAAGAGCTACAAGTTTCAAAATGGATGACTTGGGGTCTGTTTGGGACAGCTCTGGCGGATTGAAAAGCTGCTGTCTGGATAGAGCTGTTTTAAAAGAGCTCTCTGGGGAGCAGTTTTGAAAAGCTGCAGAGTGTTTGGGTGTTCTGTGCAGAAGTGCGCTTTGAAGAGCGATTTTCTAATTTAGCTGTTTGGAGAAACATCTTTTGGAAGCTGTTTTTTTAGAACTTAAAATACATAAAGTTTTAAACACACCACACACACCACACACATCCACATACACATCCACAAATAAAAAAACAAACACACACATCCACATACACATTCACATACACATTCACACACATCCACATACACATTCACATACACATCCACACACATCCACACACAAATCCACATACACATCCACATACACATCCACAAATAAAAAACAAACACACATCCACAAATAAAAAACACACATTAGATCCACACACACACACACACATTCACATACACATCACAGGAGTATTCACTAGCAATAAAGTGGTTTGAACAAGCATATGGATGTAGAATTGCAAGTTTGCAACCATTATACAGGTAGCTACAAACTGCAACTACTGAAAAGAGTGAGGACTTTTATAAACCATCACAAACCTCTAAATGAGAAATCCAAATAACATCCTTCAAAATGGTAAAATACAAATACAAATACAGGAAAAGGATTAAAATAATTGCATTTGCCAAGTCAAAATCATTTCAGCAATCACACGACTCACTATAGTGAAGAGGTATGAGAATCCAAAATTGCATAATCATCATACAAAATTTTGATAGTTATATGGTAATAAATTAGTCAATCACCATCAGGACTCCCTAAAGGGGGTACTCCATGACCACCAGATCCCATATGAAGAACTATTGTTGTTGCTGGATTGAAGAACGCCACTGCCATGCAACCAAGGGTAAGAGCTATGCCAAATGAAGGCAGAGGATAATGAGGAAAGATGAGAAAAGAGGAGGAGAGAAGAGGATGAGGCCTCACCTGCAGGATGCCCCAGTATGTGAATGAGTAGAAAAGAGGAGGAGAAAAGAGGTGGAAAGAGGAGTACTCGCAGAAGCCCTAGGTGAGGAGCGCGATAAATGAGTGCGGCGGGTGTATTAGATTGATCAATCGAACAACTGTAAATCAGTGGACGGGCGGGAAGCTTCACGCGACCACCGAGCAGGGGTAGGGCAAGCGGCGACCACCAAGATGGAGGGGGGTTCGCCGGAGTTGGAGCGGTTCGCCGGCGTGCAGGAGAGGGCTCGGGAGCGGATGTCGGCTTGTTTCCGCGAGAGGAGGTGGGGGCGTGCGTGCGTCGGGAGAAAGGAATCGCGAATCGCGGCTTCCAGCAGAGCGGAACGCGGGGGGAGGGGGGCTTCCGGATAAGAGCGCTGGGAGCGGCTCTTTGAAGAGCGATTTCTTTAGGGAGCTGTCCCAAACGAATGTAATAACAGCTCTGGCGGCTGGGAAAGAGCTTCTCCAGCCGCCAGAGCTGTCCCAAACAGAGCCTTGGTGATGGTTCGGCTAAATCCGGAACGGTTACCTTCGGGTACCGTAAAGAAGTTAGCTAACCGTAGAACTGGACCCTTTAGAGTGGTCAAGCGGATTGGGCAAAGTGCGTATGAACTTGAAATGCCTTCCGTTTGGGGAGCAAATCCGGTTTTTAACGTAGCCAATCTGACTTTATTCCACGAATATCCACATGAGTCTCTAGATTTTCCATTGCCTTCTCCTCCATTTGATTCTTCTGGGTTGGTGAGTGTTAGTGAGGAGCCACATTCCGGACATACCGACACTCATTCAGTTACTGACACACCATCTGCAGTTCTACCCTTTTCCACTGACAGTTTTCAGGATGAGTATGAGACACCAGGTGATTCTTTCATACCAGTTCCCAGTGCCGCTGACAGACTTCCGCGACAGATATTGGTTCCCGAGCAGATATTGGATGACGAGACAGTGACCACTACTGATGGTGGTTTTTAGAGATACTTGGTTCGTTGGCATGGCAGACCAGAGACCGAGACCAGCTGGGTCTTAGCCCAGGAGTTACAGCGTATTGATGCCGATCTTCTACAACACTACTGCTCGGAGCACTCACCAGTGATGAGTGATTTCGAGAGGAGGAGAGTTGGTGGAGACCAGCCCCGATCAGGTCGACGTAAAAATACCCGACGTCGCACCCGTCCGGATCCCTTTTGGCCATGAGTTATCATTTTATGTTATTGTGCATTTTTAATCGTAGTTTTATGTTGAAATTATTTCTTGTTGCACGCCTGCGAGCGTCGCCTGATATTTTAAAGTTTGTCCTTTTTTTTATGTGTGTATTTGTTGTTTGATTATTCTCCTAAGTGAAGCCCATCTAAGGAACCGGCCAAGATCCATGGTTAACCGGTTTGTCTTCCTCAAGAACCAACTGCAGCGGGTCAGCCTTATCAAATCAAAAGAAGAAAAAAAAAACAAATCAGTTGATTGGGTCAACTCATCATCTTCCCCAGCCAAGCAATATTTCCGCCATTGTTGGCCGCACACCTGGCGAACATATCGCTGAGCCCTTGCGGGATTTGACCCCACGCCGCCGCCGCACACGCCATGTGGAGATCTCCCCGCGTCCAAGATCGCTGAAGCCACGATCCCTCCCATCAGTTCCAACCGCCGCTAAGCCACGATCCTCCTCTGCGACGTCGGCGCTCCTTCCCCACCATCCACGCAACCTGTGGTAGTTTCCGGTCAGTTTTCCTGCTTCGAAAATGCTATAAAGGGAGGAGACAATATTAAGAAGCGGAGAAAAAATGGTTTTGCTACGGGTGTTTTTCCCCTCTGACGAAAGAGATGATGAATAGTGTGTTTTCTTTTATGGCTGTTGGTTTTTCCGGTGAAGAAGGAAAGATCTGAGTCAATTTGCTGTGAGCTTGGTCCCGTTTGAGAGGGACTTGCTGTAGTTCTCTTTAGGAGTGAATATCTGATAAACCTTCGAGTGATACGGTTGTGAAATTGAGAGTGAATGCTTTCCTGTAATTGTAGGTGATGATGAATAGGTGTGTTTGAATGTTGAGTGGTAGATGAAAATTTCTGCTGTTGCATTGCTTCCTGAAGTGTGCCGTGGGTTGATTTAAGTTACTGGATTGTTCCCTTGAACAGTGAATGGAGAAATCAGAGCCTCTTTGTTTGTTGCAGCTGTAACTGTGTATGTTGTTTGGTTTGTGGTTTCCTTAATAGTTGAGTGAAGAGATTTCGTGGAACCACAATCGTGTGAGGTAGATGGTGATTTAATTCCGTGGTGCCTGTGTGCTATAGCGGCCGACCTCGGAGCGGGAGATCGAAGGTGACGAGGAAATTCCTCGCGGGATCGCCGTCGACTTCGATTGCGGAAAGACGCCTCTTTCCGTGGGTAATTTGTTTCTCTCTCTTTCTTTGTGTGCGTCTACATTTTCTCTTAGGTTATTAGATTCATCGTTGGATTTTCGCTCGGATTTTGTCAGCGAACGCTACGTCGAAAATTCCAAACGGAAATGTATTTGGAGTTCACGATTTCCGTTTGCTACAACAAGGGGAACGGAACGAAAGTTGCGAACTTCCTTCCCGGATTTAGAATCGAATCATTTTTTTCAAGAAATTTCATTTTAAACAAAATAGTAATTTTGTGCTTTATAAAAAATCTAGTTGCTTAATTTCTTAAAGTTTGTGCAACGCCCGCTTAAATTTCAATTTTCAATTGCATGCATTTAGGGTTTCCTTAGAAATAGCCGACAGACGCGCAAACCCTACGCGCCGTCCTGCATCATTTTGTCTGAGAAAATGTTCAACTTTGAAGATTGATTCTGCTGCATGTGTCGGCTGCTAATCAAGTTTTAGATATCCTCACCATGACCGTGCCTCGATCACTATATCAACAATTTCTTTCCAAGCTTTGCGCCTACGACTTGTATGCTCAAGTTTGCGGGGGAGTGTTGGAGAAGGCCCATAAATAGTTTATTCATAGACATTGTACTTGTTAGAAAGAAAAAGAGAAATACTTGATATGTTTATTCATCCACTTAGGGGCAATATATTGGAGTTACAAGTTACAACACGACACAAAACACTGATAGGCAGTGTGGGATTAAACCCAACTCCTATTAAAGACCGACATAATAATATAAGACGCATACATTCCAACACTCCCCCTCAAGCTGAAGGGGGACCCTTCAGCTTAGACATCATGATAACAACAATGGAGGTAGGCGATGCGGGACAAAACATCAGACGAGCCACCGGGGGAAAATCCAAACCGGGGAATCAAGCCGGGGACATAGCCACACACGACGCAGGACCCACACACGACATGGACTCGCTGGAAACCGGTCAACCAACATCAACTACACACACAACATGCGAAAAAGGAACGAAAATCGAGGAGCAAATCATCACTCGAGCAACCGGGGATAATCCGCTGGGGATAAGCTGTCGGGGATACATCCGCACAAGAGCGGTCCCACACGTCACAGTCCCACACGACACGGTCCCACGCGACACAACTCGGTGAGATAAGAACACCAACATAATCGCTCCCCAACACATGACCAATCGAAAGACAAATGAGGGACACATACAACACACGACATAAGCCTGGAGGCCGTGTGTAATGAGGCAAAAAATCGGGAAAGATCATCTGAGTCGCATTCATCCCAACACTCCCCCTCACGTGGATAACACGTCTATATATGCATAACAAGACATAAACAAACATAGAGACACAAAATAAAGACATCAAAAACAATACAAACATCAGTATCTGCAATAGATCAGCAACATGAACCGTCTCGGAAGAGAGTTGCATCAGGTGCAGCAGCATATAGAAGTCCGGGCAAAGCTGGCTGTACGCACAAGCGGCAGACGGAAGCACTGCAGTCCAAGCATAGGAGGAAGATGACCAGAGATCAACATCGTCTCAGCTGACAGAAGATTCGTCGTCGATGCATGGGATCGACGTCCGGATCGGGACAAGAGAGCATCGACAGGGACAGCTGCGGGATTCACATCGTCGGAAGGGAGAATCATCTCCGTCAATGAGCTACAGACTGATATGCAACCGGAAGCAGACGAGATCGACGAAGTCTCTATCATTGTTGTCGTGGTCTGGAACAAGAGCTGGAGCAGCGTAGATCGTCGATGGCTTTTGTCGATCAAGAGCAAGGAGAACGACGACGATGGATCGGCGAGGAAGAAGGCTCGACGTGTCCAGAAGCCTAACTAGCCGATGGAAGCAACGACGGACGCAATCGTCGTCGAGGGGATCAGAAGCCGCTCCCGTCGAAGGAATCAGACGCCAGCCTCGTTGACGGGAGCGGAAGCAAGACAACACAATGGGAGCGGGGGTTGAGCCAGTCGACGAGAACGAGAGGTAGATGTGAAATAAGGAGAGGAAGCCACCATGAAATGTACGTTGCCCGTAATTAGGGCAACCAAATTTCAAGGAGTCAATTCCGGCTTTGATACCATGTTAGAAAGAAAAAGAGAAATACTTGATATGTTTATTCATCCACTTAGGGGCAATATATAGGAGTTACAACACGACACAAAACACCGATAGACAGTGTGGGACTAAACCCAACTCCTATTAAAGACCGACATAATAATATAAGACGCATACATTCCAACAGTACTTAGCCCATGTAAAATCGCCCATTGCACCCATTCCTCTCTTAGGCTCCTTTAGTCCCACATTTTGGATTCATTCTTAGCTCCTCTCTATATAGGGAGCATCTTATACATGTGTTAAGAGTAATTTTAATTCAAGGGGAATAATTTATATTTGCCTCTTTTTATTCTCTAAATTCTCATTTGGTACGGTTGAATTTATTTGACTTACTCATAATTCAATTTTTTATTATGTATAATTATGATTTGGGGTTCACCTCAAACTTTTGGATAGTGATCCAAGGCGTTCTTCATTCCCATTTGACTGCACCATTCAAACATTTGAGGGTCTTCTTTGATTGTGTTCTAGATTCTTGTGCCTTATGTGTTCTTGAAGTCGAGTTTGATGTCTCATTTTACTTTGTTTGATTATGTGTCCTTGATTGGTAGACCAAGAAGTTGTATTGTGAAGGAGATATCTACTGGTGAAGATTTATTGTAGGATTTGTTAAGGAGGAGGCTACTAGGGAGCTAGAGTTAGGGATGTGAAAGATGTTTTCCTTCCTATTTTGAGATAAGTGCCTGAATTTTGAGGACAAAAGTTCTTCCAAGGAGGGTTGCTTTGTATTTTACTTGCTTTATGTTTTACTTGGTTTCCTTAATGAGATGATTAGGCTATAATCCTTGTATTTTGGGTTTGGAGGTTCAGTGACCCTACATTCAACCCAATGTTATTAGGCCTCGGGATGCTCTCATTGGACCCATTTGAGTCTTGAAGCGGTCCATCAGATCTGCAGTCCACGTCTTAGTCTCGAGTTTATTTATATTTATCTTGAGGTTAACCCTTTAAGTCAATGTTTATCGACATATTTAATGCTATAATCATGTTCTTTGAGATCAAAGGTGTATATTAGCTTAATGTAGGGATTTCATAGGGATTTCTGGTTATATATTACCCACATTTCATTAAAAAATTAATATTTGATATTTTCTTTCTATTTGCCTCTCATGTTTCATCCAATTCATGTTTATGTGGGTTTGCTCATGAAAAAGTGGAGCTAGTGTATATATTCACAATCTATTTTATGTCTCATATTTTAATGAAAAGTAGAATAAAGTTTATGTTTCCCATCAGTTTTTTTTATCTTGCAAATTATTTGCATAGAACCCAAATGTTCCAAAAGTCTAGGTCTATGTTTCTATTTGTCACTTTCATGCTTACATGCTTAAATTTTCATATGGTCATGATTTTTTTTCATTCATGTTTAGATCAACATATGATTACTTGTGCAGAAAATGAGTTGTTTTCATGTATTTTCTTCATGAAATAGATTATTCATGTTAGTTTGGTGTATTTGCCATCATGTGAATGGATATCCCATCATGCCATATTATGTAAGAAAACATGATAACTAGTTCCATTTTCGATATGATAATGTGGTTTTACCTTGAGGTTAAGGTTCCGTTTGGCGTGGTGTTTTTTCTTCGGAGATTTTGGACAAAACGCCACCCTCATAGAATGTATGTTTGGCATGACAACGGTTATGACTGTCATCAAGAAAAACTAGTTTTGAACATAAATGTGGATGAAGTTCCTTAGGTGACTTCGGGTGTTCATGAACGAAGGTTCATAACCACCGTGTTCATGACCACAACCGCCAAGCCAAACAGCCTAAATTTTGGTTTGTTCTTGGTAGTTTGGTTTAGGAAAGGGGGTTTATATGATAGATGTGCTTATGATTTTGTTTGCCTTGTTCTCTACATGGCGACGTTCATGTGTGATTGTCCCGCCATCGTAGGGAGACACCGAATTTTTTTATACCATTGGGTGGGGCTTTGTCATGGAAGACCAAGGTATTGCTCGTGGTGTAGTTTGTAAGATTTGCATGTGGGGATGAGTTTGGTAATCTTTTTGGTAATTTAACAAAGGTTTAAGCATCATGATTGATGCCATTATCTTGTGAAAAAGTCTATGATTGATGCTCTAAGCGTAATGAGTTTTTTTAGTGTTTGATTGTTCAATGAAATTAGGGCCCTGAAATTAGATTTAGAGGTCCATTTTCACTGAATTGTACGTTCCATTCCAATTCCAAAGCCCAAATTCTATCCAACTGAGCGCTTAGTGATTTGGGGCTAGTTGTATGCATGTATGTGGGGCCGGCACATTTGGTTCTCATGGAGGCATGTTTGATTAAGAGGCATGAAATGCTGTGGATTTGTGGCGTTTGATGAACATTCAAATTTGGTTCCCAAGTGATGTTTATGATTATGTGACTTCATTATCATCATCATCATTACTAGGAGAGGCCTAGCAATGTGATATGTTCTTCAATGGTGGTCTTGTGGATTGTCATATCAAAATCATGATCTAGATTTATAAATCACCACAATTTTACACTGCTGATTTAGCCAGCGTTTTAAATGAGCCAAATAGAGCCTTAGAGTTGCACGCTATAATTTCGCATGCCAAGGAGAGAATCTCATGCATTAAGCTGCACTTCATTGCTAAGCTTCTATTAATGCAACTTGATTAAAATTCAGATATTGTGCCAATTTTTAGCATGTGTTGGTTTGCAAAGTTCATAAAACTAAACTTTGAAGGTGCTAATGTGCTTACTTGATGGGCCAAGCTTGGTAAGCACTTCTATATTTGTTTGGTTGCTGAACTATGTGTTTGATTCTGATGTAGCAAACTCAGATTTCTTGGATCATAGTTATTATGGATTATGTAGTATTTATATCAGTAGCTTATTTCATTTACGTGCACTTGTTCTCTGCGAGGTTTCAACTGGAAAAAGGGCTATGTTATAAATGAAAAGTGCACGTACTCCTGTATAGTATTCGCTGGCGATGACAATATTTCGATCATCTTGAATTTTCCTCGTGCTTTAGTATTTCCTTGGGGACAAAAGCCTGCATGTCCACGCAAAACAATGTTGTTACGAGTGAAAATATTATTATATAATATATTTATTTTCCTTAAAATAGTTTTATTTTAATTATATTTCAATAATATATTTTTCTTCATATTTTTATATTTTAATCATAAAAATTTGAAAATCTTCAATGTTGTGAAGATCCTTTCACCACTGTCCCTCCGCTGTCATTTAAAATTGAAATCGTAAATCGAACTGGAACTGAACTGGAATTGCAAAGAACCGAACATAATTGTTCACGAATTATTCAGATTTCGGTTTGAATTTTGGAACCGTGAACAACATGGTCCGGGTGCGATTCTTTCATTTTATTATTCGGATCAGAATCAGAACCATAATATACATGTCTTGAGCGGTTTCAAATATTTTATACCCGATCCGGACCGAAGCAGAACCGAATTGCAATCCATTTATTATTATTATATAATATATTATTATTATTATTATTATATTTTTTTTATAATCTATCTAATACACACACACACGAGTGCCCGACACGAGGCTCCGCCCCTACTGTCAAGTGCGACTGTACCCGGCCGGCGACGGGGCTTTGACCGCCCTTGGCGCGATGCTGTCGGGCGGCTTTCGGTCGCATCCAGGCGGGATTCGCCCGCCTCCGCATGGGCTTCGCCCGTGCTCGATGCGTCTGCGGACTGCACCCACAAAATATACATGAGTACTTGAAATGATCGTAAAAAAATATACATCAATATTACAATATTTATTTTGTAAAAAAAATACAAATATCCTTAAAATATTTATTTTCTCTCTCCCTCTCTTCCTCTCTCTCCCTCTCTCTCTCCCACTCTCCCTCTCTGCCAAACTCTCTCCCCCTCTCCTTTCTTTCTTTATCTCTCACTCTCTATCTCTCTTGGATTTTAGAAGGCTCGGGATTTTAGTGAGAGGGGGGAAAAGAATTTGGGTTGAATTAATATTCGCAGTCCGAAATTATGATTAAATCTGTACATCGAATATATATGATTTATTTGATGGCTTTTAAATGCATTGAATTTAAAAGTCATCTATATTTCTTTATAAGTAGTATATATATATATACAAAAAAGTACTTTCCTTTTGTGTAACGATGTTGGATCGCACAAATAATTCTGGTCCTAGAACAATGACTCCCATGTGATTCTCTCATTTTCGCACTCCTTTCTTGACAAATTAGGGTTCTACGCGTTCTTATGCTCCTCTTCATTACCAGTTTTGCTCCTCGCTAGAGGCCTCCTTGCCGACCCTTTACCGATAATGCGATGCAATCATCCACGACAGTAGGCCTTCGACGAAGCAATCTAGAGTCATCGCCGAGCTCGGGCAAATTTAGCCACCGTCTCAAAAGATCTTTCTGCCTTCAACTCCTCCAGGTATCTCTCTATTTCTTTATGGATGTCCTCCTTTCTAGTTTTCTCTACATCCATTGCCGCCTCTTTTCCTCACTTCTCCGCTCAACCCTAAAACAAGCACTGTGGAAGACCAACAAGCGTCGTTTGGCTGGCTTCTTATCCTTACCATAGACAACTTCCCCGACCTCCAATTAACTGTTAAAGGACCAGGTATTACACTTATTTTTTATGTACTTCCATTTAAATTTCTTCATCCAAAATTATTAGTTCGATCTTCCCTACCAGACATTATGCTCTTTCAGACTGTAGCCATTCTTTGATCTTCAAATCTACGCTCTTTAAAAATCTTAGATATGTCTTGGTCAACTAACTCCAGAGCCCGAGTTATTCTTCCACTGGCATGTCCAAATTTTTGAACCTTTCTTTTCCACATCTCTTCCAGGTCCTCACTTTCTAATCCTAAAAGGTTCTTTCTAACAGAGGAAAACTTATTCTAGCTTATTCTCTCCAGGCTAGGCCCCCGCTCTAGTATACTTTAAAAAAAGCATCGATTGATATTGTCAAAGGAAAATTCTCATACAGAAAAAATTGATATTATTTTGCTCGGTTGATGAATTGATGTCATATATTTTGTTGTGATAGTGAATGTGTTTTGTGTGCACAGAATGATGTAATTGATTCAAATATTTTTATTTGGTTAAAAGAAATAAGTTATCTTAACAAGTTCAGGCTTGACCATGATAAGCTATATGTGCATTTTAAAAGAGAGTAATTTTTTTGATTGCGTCTAATAACCTTAACACCATAAAAAAAATTCATTCTTTTCGAATCACAAAATGTTGAATCTAACCTCTAGCAAGACATTAACGGTCTCCAAAATATATGTAATTCTACAATTTGATGAAAAACAAAAATCAAACATCACCAAAAATTTCGTCAAGTGTCCTTGTTGTATAGCCAACGAAAAGCACAAAAAGTAATATTTTAGGGTTTAGGGTTTAGGCTCTCCAAATATAGTAACTAGTAAAGGAAAGCTGAATTGAAATAGAATCCATTATAAGTTAGTTTTCATTAAACTATTTGTTACCTACCCACCCAAACATTTTGAAGCTCCATAAAGTTTGATTGTACATACTTTGACAAAACATGATTAGATAATGATTGTGAAATATATGATAATATTGAAGCTAGTAAAAAGTTTGGATTTCCTTAGGTCATTGATCAAATAAATTAACAGGTGAGATACATGGTAAGTCCCATGTTTCCGCTATCGTACTATGATATCTTGTCCAGACATCATAAACAAGGGGGAGCAGACAATCCTCACGCATAAGTAAGCAGATGAAATTGTTACTATTAATAAATCCAATGAATACAATCTTGAAGTCATTAGTGTGTGCGGAATGCAAAGGAAAAAATGTAAATGATTGATATCTCGAGTAATGAATGATTGCAATGCTATAGCACGATGCGATAACTAAGCCCATGTCTGACATTGACATCCATTTGTTAAGTTGAGCGGGAACTGCCTTACAATCAAGAGATTTTATTAACTCTGTTAGTCTTGCATTTCAAAATATGTTTGCATATCGATGAACATAATTACACTGGAGTTGGAGACATCTCTTTTCTTTAAAATTAATTAAAAAGAATTCTAGGTTTGACACCAGTTACATATATTTCTTCAACAATCTTTTGCGTGAGGATTATAAATGAATAAACTCATGTTTGTGCAACCCATTTCTAAGTTTTAATCTTCAATCATCTGATCATTCTTCTTTCCGCCCTTGAAGTAAGAATGGGCAACCACATCTCTATGTACCAGAATTTCTTAAGTTCATCTTAACCCATCCATTTCTCCTACTATTGCGTGTTAATTCAGCCCTATAACAACAAAGAAAGTCTTTAGACCTCACTCTTTCTATTATTTTATTTGTTCTTTGAATTGTCATTACAAACCCCAATTTTTTATCGGCACTACAGACCCATTCAATTAAATCATCCTTTCTTGAAAATAACATATCCTTACCAAAATGTGCTGGCACATCTTCTTGTACTGTTTTTGGTTGCTCACTCATTGTGAGCAACTTAGGCAATTCCACGCTCATTAAACCCTACATGATCAACATACCAATTTGAACAAAAAAGAATAAATCCAGTAAAAAAAACCAATCAATCTTACACAAACAACCCTGTTGGTGCTTGTGTTCCACATCTCTTAGTTTGATAATAACAAATCACACTATGTATTTGATCTTTCTTGTGTTTATAGTGTGCATGTATTATAATTAAATAACTTTATGAACATGATGCTGATTGGTGACGACTCTTTGAAAAGAGAGCTAACGCCCGCGTTAGAAGTTAACGCCCCACGTTAACTTATTGTCGAGTGGGGATGCCGTCGAGAAGGGAATAACGTAGAGAAGAAATATCGTCGAGAAGCCAGAGACAACGCCATCGTTGGAGCTAAGGCAGGCGTTGAGTCCATGATCTTCCATGATCTCGATGGTTGCACGCTCTCAGCCACCACTGTACACGATCACTAACGCTGGGGGTTAACTCTTAACGCCAGGCGTTAGCTCCCGTGCCTATTTAAAGATCTGATTTTGTTGCAAAATTACAGAACTTTCAAGCCTTCATTCCAATTTTCTGAGAGAGCATTTCATCCCCGAATTCAGAGAGCGCTCCCAACACCACCATTGAGGAACAAGAGTGAGAAGGAGATTTCCAATGGTCAAATTTGAAGAAGGACGCTCGCTTCAACTCCGACGATGGTCTTAGCGTGTCTTCAATTTAGGGAGTCTTTTATTCTGAATTTTCTTTTATCTTTTCATTATTTTCTTGTAACGGTAATGAATTCGCCGCCTTGCGTGTGGCGACTTGGCCGAGTTCGGTTTATGGGGTAATTCGCCGCCTTGTGCGTAGCGACTAGGTCAAGGGTAGATCTAGGGGTGGCTAGAGGCCTTATCTGGGGAAAGATATGCTATAACCAAATGGTCCTTGGGAGAAGGACCGGTGAAGGAACAAAAAGTGATTTTTACAATGGTCGCCTTTAATTTCAAGCGCTATTGAAATTTTATCATTGTAATTCTATTTGAAATATAATATTCATTTTCATTATCTTTGATTTTTTGGAATTGTATTTCATATAAATTTTAATAAGCAAAATCACTTTGACATAATTCTGTGAAGCATATTTTTTCTGGAGAGCTAACGCCCAACGTTAACTCTTAACGCAGACGTTAGCAATAGTAATAAAAAAGTCTCAATTTTCTATAAATCTCTCAGTTTTACTAAAAAATTCGTAAACCCCTTATTCACCCCCCTCTAAGGGCGCCATAAGATCCAACACTTGGTATCAGAGCGAGGTTTCTCCAAAACGGTTTTACCAATGAGAGTAATGGCGCATAACGATCACGCGTTTGTAGAGGGTTAAGGGATTAGTCAACCACCTTTATTCACGGGCACAAACTATAACTATTGGAAAACTCGTATGCGTTGTTTTCTAATTGCACTAGATATCGAAGTCTGGTACATGGTAGAGATGAGTTATACTCCACCGACCTTAGTCGTAGGTAGTGTAACAATGGATAAGCCCAAGGATAAATGAGATGATAATGATAAGTTAAAATATAAGAATAACGCAAAAGCAATGAACGCTCTTTTTTGTGCATTAGATAGAACTGAGTTTAATAGAGTTTGTGCATGTGAAACTGCGTATGAAATTTGGAATTTATTAGAAGTTACTCATGAAGGTACCTCGCAGGTGAAGGACTCCAAACTGTTCTAACTCGAGTCGGAATTTGAAAAGTTCAGAATGGAGGTGGATGAAGACATTGATACGATGTACACCAGATTTACAAAGATCATCAACAATTCCAAAGTCCTTAGAAAGAACTTTTCCAATGGAGATTTAGTTAGAAAAATCTTAAGATCACTTCCCCCGAAGTTCAATCCGAAGGTGACCGCCATCTCGGACTCTCATGATCTTAAGACTCTTCAACTAAAGAGTTTAATTAGAAACTTGAAGACACATGAAGTGGAACTGAAAATCTAATAGCAAGAGTACAATGTGGAGCCAAAGAAGAAGGCCTTGACATTAAAATCAAAGAAGGAGGTTGATAGTGATGTTGATATTGATGAAGAAGACAAGGAAAGCCTTTTTGTAAGGAAGTTCACAAGATTCATGAAGAATCCAGAAATGAGAAACACCTTCCGGAAATATTTCATCAAGAAGGGATCCTCATCGAAGAAAGGAAGAGATATCAATGAGGACGATGATGAGCGACCACCACCGGAGTGCTACCATTGCAGAAAGATCGGACACATCCGGAGCAAGTGCCTAAAATATTTGAAAGAACGTAAAGAAAAGCGGCACATGGGAAAAGAGAAGAAGAAGGTCCTTAAAGCGGCTACTTGGGATGACTCCTCCGACGATTTAAGCAGCTCATCCTCTAGCAGCGAAGAAGAAGCCAATGTAAGCCTCATGACAAAGAGCAACACACTATCAGATGATGGAAGCATTGTCCAAAGCGCTGAGACAACTCTTCCTACTACTTATGATGGTTTATATATTGAGTATTTACAAACATTCAAATTTTTTGGTAAAAGTTTAAATGATATTGAGATTCTAAATTCTGAAAATAAACTTTTGTTAAAAGAAAACAAAAAATTATCTAAATTTTTAGGGAAAGAGTATCTTGCCAAGAGTACAATCACTCCTTGGCAAGAGTGAAAGAACTTGAAGAAGCTCTTTCTAAGTCCCACTCCAATATCGAAATTCTTACTAAGGAGAAGGGGGATTTAGAAAGAACTTTAAAAACCTCTCTTTCTCAAATAGAAGAAGGAAAGAAAAGTTTTGCGAATCGATGTGTTACGTTAGTAACGGAAAACACCGCTCTCAAAGCTCGTATTCATGATTTAAATATGGCTATTAAAAAATTCGGAGTTGGGCACAAATCTCTAGACATGATCTTGGCCAACCAATGCCATGGTAATGCTAAATATGGCCTTGGATATGTTACTGGGGGCTATCGCCCAGCGTTAACTCTTAACGCTGGCGTTAGCAATAATTCTAGAAATTTATTTCTGTTAATAAAAAATCATTTCAAAATTCAAATGTTATCTTATTTTCCTGCAAGAGTCTATCCAAAACTCAGAAAAGGGTTTCATCCCCTTTTATATCATGTGCCAAATGTCATTTATTTGGACACACCGAAAAAGGGTCGTAGTGCTATAAAGAAAATCTTGGTGCCTAAGGTTTCCACCTATTCTATGGGAGGAACCTCTTGGGTTTCCAGATCTTTACTCTCATCTCCATTTTAGGTATGTTGGCAGGCTAAGGACAAAAAAGACGTGTGGTATTTGGACTCGGGATGCTCCAAACACATGACGGGCAACAAAGCAAAGTTTCTTAGCCTTGAGATAAAGAAAGAAGGGTTGGTAACATTTGGAGATAATGGAAAAGGTAGGATCATGGGCATCAACACTGTGGGTAACGATTCTTTCTCAATCTCTAATGTTTTATTTGTAGATGGCTTGAAATATAATTTAATATCAATTAGTCAGTCATGTGATAAGGGTTTAAATGTATTATTTGAATCATCTACAAATCTTTACAAAATCATAAATTCTAAAACAAATGATGTCGTACTCACCGCACCTAGAATTCATAATGTTTATATGATTGCCTTTAGTGATTTTTCACAATCGTCTTTAAAATGCTTTATTTCTAAAAACGATGATTTAGAAATTTGGCATAGGCATCTTGGTCACTCTAGCACCAAACTTATTTTGAAATTATCAAAAAAGATAAGTTAATTAAATGTTTACCTATGCTTAATGGTAATTTATCTTAATTCTCTTTGTACGCCTTGCCAAAAAGGAAAGTTTTCAAAAAATTCTTTTAAAAGCAAAAATATAATTTCTACTTCTAGTCCTCTTCAATTAATTCATATGGATTTATTTGGACCGGTTAGCGCTTCTAGTCTTAGAGGTAGAAAATATACTTTTGTAACAATTGATGATTATTCTAGATTTTGTTGGACTTCATTTCTATCTTCCAAATCCGATGCATTTCTTGAATTTACTAAACTATGCATTCGTATTCAAAACAAACATGATTTAAAAATTAAATGCATATGCTCGGATCATGGAGGAGAATTTGAAAATGATAAGTTTTCTTCTTTTTGTAATGATTTAGGAATTAAACATGAATTTTTCGCTCCTCGCACCCCACAACAAAATGGTGAAGTGGAGAGGAAAAATAGAACCCTTCAAGAGCTAGCACGCACTATGCTTTGTGAATATAGGTTGCCTAAATCATTTTGGGTCAAAGAAGTTAATACTTCATGTTATATTATTAATCGTGTCATGCTTCGTCGTATTTTAAAATTAACACCTTGTGAGCTTTATTTTAAAAGAAAACCTAATGTATCTTATTTTCATGTTTTTGGTTGCAAATGTTTTGTTTTAAATACTAGAGATGCATTAGGAAAATTTGATGAAAAATGTGATGAGGGAATTTTCATTGGTTACTCTTCAACTAGTAAGGCTTGTAGAGTTTATAATTAAAGAACTAAACTAGTAGAAGTGTCTATTCATGTAAGATTTGATGAGTTTGTTCCTTGTGTAGATACTAATCGTACAGGAAACGAAGAAGAAACCCTTTCCCCTTTGGAACATGAGGATGATGAATCGCATGTAGAAAAAGAAGAAGAGAGAGGAGAAAGAAGAAGAGATAGTAGAACATGTTCCTCTAAGTGCGCTACAGTTTTCAAAAGATCATCCAAGGGGGCTTGTTATTGGAGAACCGTCAACAGGGGTAAGTACTCATTCTTCTTTACATGAGTCTTTTTCAAACCTTTGTTTTGTATCCGAAATAGAACCAAAAAAACGTTTCAACCGCTTTAAATGATGAATTTTGGTTTTTAGCTATGAATGATGAATTATATCAATTTGAACGTAATAAGGTTTGGAATTTAGTAGAGAGGCCATCTAATCATCCGGTTATAGGTGTAAAAATGATTTTTAAAAATAAACTAGATGGTGACTCTAGGATTACAAGGAATAAAGCTAGACTAGTTGCACAAGGTTATTCATAAATCGAAGGGGTAGATTTTGATGAAACTTTTGCACCCGTTGCTCGCCTAGAATCAATTAGAATATTTCTTGCATTTGCGAGTTTTAAAAGATTTAAATTATTTCAAATGGATGTTAAAAGTGCATTTTTAAACGAGATTATAAAAGAATAAGTTTATGTAGAACAACCCCCCGGTTTTGTAATCATGTGTATAAGTTAGAGAAAGCGCTTTATGGATTAAACCAAGCGCCACATGCTTGGTATGATAGATTGACATTATTTTTGATAAAACACGGTTATAAAATGGGAAGTGCGAACAATACACTCTTCATTAAGCATGTAGATAATGATTTGATTAAATTGCAAATTTATGTTGATGATATTATATTTGGAGCCACTAATGAAGAGCTATGTAATGTAGTAGTTTTAGTGATGAAAAATTAATTTGAAATGAGCTTGGTAGAAGAACTCACTTATTTTTTAGGATTTCAAATCTCACAAAGACAAGATGGTATTTTTATTTGTCAAACTAAATATTTTCATGATATTCTTAAAAGATTTGGATTTGAAAACCTCAAATAAGCTAATACACCAATGAGTGCATCACTAAAGTTAGGAAAAGATGAGGCCGGTATTTCTATTGATCAAACATTATATAGAGGAATGATAGGCTCATTGCTATATTTAAGCGCATCTAGACCCGATATTATGTTTTCCGTTTGTTTGTGTGCTAGATTTTAAACTAACCCAAAAGAATCACATTTAAAAGTGGTTAAACGTATTTTTAGAAACTAATCGGAACATCTAGATGAGTCTTATGGTATCCTCATAATGATTGTTTTATTTTACACGGTTTTTTTGATTCGTACTATGCGGGATGTTCATTAGATCGTAAGAGCACTAATGACACGTGTCATTTTATAGGCCCTTCACTCATATCATGGTCGTGTGGGAAACAGAATTCTGTTGCCCTCTCCATCACCGAGGCCGAATATATCGCACTAGGTACTTGTTGTGCACAAGCCTTATGGATGACCCAAACTTTGGAAGACTTTAGTGATTATCTAAATAACATTGAATTAAAATATGATAACAAGAGCGCTATCGATTTTACAAACAATCCCGTACATCATTCTAGATCAAAACATATAGATGCCTGACATCATTTTATTAGGGATCATTTCAAGAAGGAACATGTTAGAATTAGCTTTATAGGGACTTACTCACAACTTGCCGATATTTTCACCAAACCTCTACCCGATGTACATTTTATCATGCTTAGGTTAGAATTATGTGTATTAGAAATATCTTATGAATCCCTATAAAATGCTATTAAAATTTTATGTCTCTTTCTTTAATAAAAAATTATTCCAAAATCCCCTAAAAATGTAAAAACACTTTTAAAAAAAAGCATGCTAAAAAAAGCCTTCAAATCAACTTTATGATCTCTGAAATTTCAACAGTAAGAAGGCCTCTTTATAATACAATTGAATTTTGAAAAACATTTTCCAAAAAATCAAAATTTATAGTTCTGTTTTGGCGTTAGCCCCTTTGCTCTAAATTTTTTTCTGTCTTTTTTGAAAAATTTCAGGTATTATTTTAATGCACTGTTTTATTTTTATTTCTCTGTTTATAAAAGTTTTCTATTCTTTATATTTAAAAAAAATGATAATATATATATATATATATATATATATATATATATATATTATGCTTAAATCAAGCAAGATTATATTTATTATTTAAAGATTATTTATAATGTTTGATTTTATCTTTCAGGTTTCTTAAAAAACATTGTTTTGTTTTTTGCCATGCCTTGAATATTATCTTAAGATATGCAATAAATTTAGTTCTAGATTATATGTGTAGAAATGTTTTTACATTCCTCTAAGTATGAGTAAAGATTTATCTTTGATAATGATCTTCTCACTTACACCTTTTTGTTAATCTTCATGTGTTTTAAATCTTATTTTCGCATGATTGTGTAGTATAAGAACATATAATTTTTGAATTTCATAAATAGTTTAACTACACAACATTGAATTCATTCCTGCAATTCCTTTTTTTTTCATGCACTTGTGATTAGAGAAAAGTGGTATTTCAAATAAAAATTTATATGTTTGCAACAAGTGAATTTGGAGTCCTTTGTATAAAAAACAAAATAAAAAGAAAAAGGAAAAGGAAAACTCCACCAAAAAGTGTAAAGTGTCTTGTGAAAACAAAATTTTGGCCACTTTTCTTTAAAAATAAAAATCTTTGTGCATTGAAATTTGTGGAAGTAAAGTTATTTATGTTTATTTCAAGTTATGTTCTTAGAATACAAACTTTCATGTGGTTTGTTTTATACACTTGTATACTTTATCAAAACACATTAATTGAACACATCATTATCATTTATAAAACTTCCACTCATGAGAATTGGACCTAAATCTTATCTACACTATTCTCTATAATCTTGAGTAAATGCACTTGATATCGAAACATGATCTTTACAATGTTAATGTATACATGAAATGAAAATCTATTTATATTATAAAGAATATCTTTTCTTAATATTTGTAATCTTGCTTGCTAATTTTCTTTTACCAATATCAAATATACTTGCAACTTGTGTATCTAAATTAACAACATCTACTTAAATTGCTTTAAACTCTTATTATATTTTGTACTTGCAAATTCTTAAAGATGTTCAATATTGCTTTCGCTGTGTTCACTATTTTTTTTTCAAAAAGTTGCTTTATATCTACATAGTGCATATCATTTCATATTGCCACTACTCTGCCCACTTCCTTTTGATTATAACAAAAGGGGGAGAATAAATTGAAGAAGTAAATTAAAAGATGAAATATATTATTTAGTGGGAGTAAATTAGAAAATGCATTCATGTAGGGGGAGTGTCCATATAGGGGGAGTATGCATGAATGCATGTTTATCACGTTTATCATATACTATAAACACTACTCAAATTATAGTTTATTTCTTATTAGTGGATTTGTTATTATCAAAAGGGGGAGATTGTTGGAGCTTGTGTTCCACATCTCATAGTTTGAGAATAACAAATCACACCATGTATTTGATCTTGCTTGTGTTTATAGTGTGCAGGTACTATAATTAAATAATCCCATGAATAGGATGCTGATTGGTGAAGACTCTCTGAAAAGAGAGCTAACGCCCCGCGTTAGAAGTTAACGCCCCGCGTTAGAAGTTAACGGGCCACCTTAGAAGTTAACGCCCCGTGTTAGAAGTTAACGCCCCGCGTTAACTTATAGTCGAGTGGGGATGCCGTCGAGAAGTGAATAACATAAAGAAGAAATAGCGTCGAGAAGCCAGAGACAACGCTAGCATTGGAGTTAACGCAGGCGTTAAGTCCATGATCTGCTACGATCTCGATGGTTGTACGCTCTCAACCACGACTGTACACGATCACTAACGCTGGCGTTAACTCTTAACGCCACACGTTAGCTCCCGTGCCTATTTATAGAGCTGATTTCGTTGCAAAATTACTGAACTTTCAAGCCTTCATTCTAATCTTCTGAGAGAGCATTTCATCCCCGAATTCAGAGAGCACTCCCAACACCACCATTGAGGAACAAGAGTGAGAAGGAGATTTCCAACGGTCAAATTTGAAGAAGGACGCTCGCTTTAACTCCGACGATGGTCTTAGCGTGTCTTCAACATCTCCTTCAGCGCTCTTCAATTTAGAGTTTTTTATTCTGAATTTTCTTTTATCTTTTCATTATTTTCTTGTAATGGCAGTGAATTCGCCGTCTTGCGTGGGACGACTAGGCCGGGTTCGGTTTAGGGGGTAATTCGCCGTCTTGTGCATGGTGACTAGGTCAAGGGAAGATCTAGGGGGTGGCTAGAGGCCTTATTTGGGGAAAGATAGGCTATAGCCAATCGATCCTTGGGAGAAGGACCAGTGATGGAATAAAAATTGATTTTTACAATTGTCCTCTTTAATTTCAAGCGTTATTGAAATTTTATCATTATAATTCTAGTTGAAATATAATATTCATTTTTATTATCTCTGATTTTCTGGAATTGCATTTTATTTAAATTTTCATAAGCAAAATCACTTTAACATAATTCTTTGAAGCATATTTTTTCTGGAGAGCTAATGCCAAGCATTAACTCTTAACGCAGGCATTAACAACAGTAATAAAAAAGCCTCAATTTTCTGTAAATCTCTCAGTTTTACTAAAAAATTTCGTAAACCCCTTATTCACCCCCCTCTAAGGGCGCCATGAGATCCAACAAACCCTACAACTCAAAAAAGAACTATTTTTTTTATAAAAAATACAGAAATTATACTTTATCAGGGAGGCAGTCGATCAGAGGAGTAGAAGCCCTACCAATCAGCAAGGAGGTAGTCGCTGGTGTAGGGGATGACTTAGTATGGCGAGTAGAAGGCCTCCCAAGCAGGACCAAACATATAATGGTTGTAAAAGATTAGGGGTTTTTGGGTTTTAGTTCGGAACAAGGAAGAAGAAGGAAAATGAGTATCTAACGGGAAAGGAGTGGAGTATCTTACCCTAGCACCACTATCAGACACGCCTGTAGAGAAGATGAGGAGTTACCATGCAGGAGATGAAGAATGGAAAGCCATCGAACGCGCCTTGAGTCCGTCGATCAGAGCGACAGTGAGAAGAGGGATGGATACACTTGCAAGAGGAATCGTCAGACGAATGAGCTTGGAGGCAGCTCGTGGTTAGAATTAAGGTTGGGAGAGGGGTGCAACTATACAACCAAAGTATTAAGTTTAATGCATTTTTGGTCTATTTTGGGGTGCTATTAGCCAACAGAGGGGTGCAATTAACATTGCTCTATTTATATTGTTCATACTAATGCAACTCATAATAACTCGATCACCTACATATTAGATTCTATCAACCCCCCTATGCATGATAAGTAGATAAATCATCAACTATGATATGACCGACAAGTATATCTATCTATTATGCACACAATAATGTTTAATTTTACAAGAACTATCGTGATTCATAATAATATTTAAAGATTGGTTTTCATGATATTTGTGTTTGATATCAAGTGTGCTAATAGGATTGCTTTTTGGCGATGTGAGGTGATGCAGAGAGATTTCCCGAGAGCTTCTAGCAGTTCCCCTGGTTTGGGAAGGCCATCTTTACATCACACTGGTTTTGCTCCCATCTTTGTGGCATTGCAAGATCCAGTTTGTTTCCTATGGAAATGGAATAATAACCCATCATATCATGGAGACCGCTTCAATCCTTGAACATGTGCTCGCAACTATTAAAAATGGAGAGATGGTAGCTGTGTTCATTGAACAGAAATGGAGTTGGATGCCACTCCCCTCAAACTTTCTTTAGTGGTAAAATACTCATGCGGTATTTCTACCATCTCTTCTTTCAAAAAGTTTCTAATTTAAAACTTTCAGATTATAAGTGATTGTGTTATAGTACCACTAGATGGTAGACACTTGTTTCTTAAGATTTGGAAATGAAAAAAAGGTTTCAACAAAATATGGCTTAAATAGTTCATTGCCTTTCGATGATATCTTTTTAGATTCTTAAAGTGGGCTATAAATTTTATCAATAACATGGAATAATCTAGCAATGTTCTTGCATGAATAAATATATATGTGCTTCCCTTTCATTATTTTGATGATGATACCATCAGAGTTTTGATCAAGTCACTTGGGAGGTTATTTACATTGAGCAACAATATTGTCTTGGATACTAACTATGACAAAAAAGCAAGAGTATAAGGGATTTGACTTAAACTCCAACACGCCTAAACAACTACATTTTAGGGGGTATTCAATGATAAGGATCATCAATTAATTCATTCCTTTGGATATTTCAAGAAGAAACAATTTTCCTACTGTCAAAAAATTCAGAAGCAAGGCCACTGTAAATCACAATGCAAGAAAGTGGAAAACAACACTTATGTTATGGTTAGCAAAATATATTCTTCTTTAGCACAACCAAAGACATGTAAATGTTATCATTCAATGAAATTTTAAAAAAATGTCATATATATGGAGAAGTCAGTAAAGGAACTTGAGATTTTGTGTGTCAACCATATTCCTAATATCATACATGATACGTTGCCTATCAATAACACCCTGATAATTGTTTTGGAGATAACATGCTAGCTCTTGCAGGCTCAACTATATTAAAAGATCATGAAACTCCATCACGAGATCAATAGATTATTAGAGATAACAATATTTCTGATCAACAAGAAAATTTAGAAACAACTCCTTATATCAGTAAAGTTTTGAAGGTAAAATCTATTTATAAGTTCAACACTCAAAATAGTCAAGTGATAGATAATTAGGAAAGAGCAGTGATTCATATATACAACTACATACAAGTAAAGAGGTTCAACAATGGGTGATGTATTTAACTCTAATTTTGAAGCATTAATGCATAACTGAGATACATTGTGATCACATTTTTAGAGCTCAACATGATGCTATTGTGCAGAGAAAATCACGCACCTGAAAGGAAAATTGTGCAGAGAATTCAAAGTTAAAGATTTGGGAAAGTTGAAATATTTCCTGGGAATTGAAGTGTCAAGGTCTAGCCGGGGGATATTTATATACCTGAGAAAGTATGTTCTTGACTTTTTAGAGGAAACTAATATGCTTGGATATACTCTCGTGGATATCATTGAGGCAAATCACAAAATTGATGAAGACACAATAGGAGTTAAAGTTGACTCATCGATCTACCAGAGATTGGTTAGTGGACTAATATACTTATCTCATACACGTCCTGACATCACGTATGTTATTGGCATTCTAAGTAAGTTGTTGGGAAAAACACCCTCTTGATTTATCTTATAAATTCTATAAAAGTTATTTCATTTTCTAGGATTCATTACCCATGTTATATATTGAAGGTAATATGTGTTGGACATGTGTGTCACATCCCTTTGTTTGAGAATAACAAATCCCAAATTGTATTTGCTCTTGCTTGTCGTGTGTTTAGAGTGTGCAGGAACTATAGGTGCAATACTCCACAGGTACAAAACAGATTGGAAATAACTCTCTGGAAAGTTTTCTAACGCTCGCGTTAGTTATTAAAGCTTAGCGTTAACAACCACTGAGAAGGAAACCGCTGAGATGGCGTTCGACGAAATCTGAACTAAACTGCATTCGACGAACTGAACTGCGTTCGACGACTCTGAAGGTGCTCGACGAAACCTGAAGGAACCTGTGTTTGACAAACTTGGAGTTCCGTTCAACGAAATTGCCTGCGCTCGATGAAATTGCGCTCGACAAGCTGCGTTGGACGAACTTGGAGTTCCGTTCAATGAAATGAGCCTGCGCTCGACGTCATTGCGCCCGACAAACTGCGTTCAACGAACTTGGAGTTCCGTTCGACGAAATTGATTCCGTTTGACGAACTTGGTTTCTGCCACGATCTTGACGGTTGCTGTTGACATAATGGGTTTCCGTTCGACGAAGGCGTGTTCGACGAAATTTGTTTTCGTTCGATGTAATTTGGTTCAGCCACACTCCTGACGCTATGCACGATCTCAGAAACTGCCGTACACGATTCACTAACACCGGCGTTAACTCTTAACGCCACGCGTTAGCTCCAGTGGCTATTTAAAGTACAGCCCTCTCATTCTATTTGTGCTGATTCCAGAATTCTGATACTTTGGAGAGAGGTTCGGGTACAACAATTAAGAGATCTCCCTTGGGCTATCATGAAGATCTAAAGAGGATTTTGAAGGAGAAGGTCTACACCGCATATCCCATACGAAGGATGATCGTTTCAAGAACGCCAACATCTACATCGACTTCGTCTTCACCTTCAGAATTTCTTGGGGAGTTTCTCTTTACTTATCTTGTAATCTTTTATTTTATTCTCTTTGTAATTTGTGTGGAGAAATCGTTCGGGGAGAACGTCAGATTTCGGGAAGGATTCCGTGGATAAATTCTCCTTGTGTTGGCGACTAGGTCTGGGTAGGACTTAGGGGGGAATTCGCCTTGTGTTGGCGACTAGGTCTAGGTGATTAGATCTAGGGGGTGCTCGAGGCCATATCCGGGGAAGGATTGGCTAGAGCGGCTTGAGGCCTTATCCGGGGAACGATAGGCTAAAGCCAACCGGTTTGTGGGGATACAAGTCGGTATAGAAAAGGAAAAATTGTTTTACTTTGTACGCCTCCGATTTCTAGAGATATTGAAATCAAATTTATGTAAACACCTTTTTTATATAATATAATCATGTCTCTTTTTGAGTTTACTTGATTTCAATCATTTGGCGTAAGTTATAAAATATTGGTTACTAAGTTTTCATTTATAAATACTTTATCTAAATTGTTTATTTCAATCTCTTTCATCATAAAACAATTTAGTACTTGTTTCTAAACTTGATTATTATGATATTCTCTTAATTTAACTAAATTGTTATTTCGTTCTAATATTATTTTAAACAATTTAGTAAACCATCTAAAAATTTAAAAAGAACGTTATTCCCTTATTCACCCCCCTCTAAGGGCGCCTATCGATCCAACAAGGTATCAGAGCGAGGTTATTCCAAACTGTTTAAAAATCGGGAATAATGGCGTCTCATGATCTCGCCTCTACTAGTGGGGGAAATTTTCTTATAAATGAAAAATCTTTGGCACCACCTTTATTTGAAGGCAAAAATTATAATGGTTGGAAAATTCTTATGGAAAAATTTCTTAAATTTTTGGATATTGAAGTATGAAATATTACAATTAAAATGCCCCCAAGTATTTTAAATAAAAATGAAATGTTTTTAAATGCCAAATCAATGAATAGTATATATTGTGCATTAGATCAAAATATTTTCAAACTTATTTATACACTTCCTACTGCTTATGAAGTTTGAAAATTTCTTGAGAATTCTTATTGTCTTCCTTCCACAGATGATGAACAAGAGCAATTCCTTATGGACCCAAGAGAAGAAACTGATGAGGACTTTTGCTTGGAGGAAGAAGAATACAACGTCATAATATTGGACTCATTTGTTGGCAACACATCAAGCAAAAGAGAAGACAGAAATTCAACTATGGAAGAGGAATGCGAAGAAGATGTCAAAGGAACCCTTGGTTCAAATCTTGCCTCATCCCACATCAATGCAAGAAAATTAAAAACTTCTCTTTTTGTAACAAATTTTATTTTTACATCTCGTATGCTTAAAATTGCTAAACGTAAAATTTTAAAGTTAAAAATTGCTAATTCCAAATTACGTTTAGAAAATAAATCTTTAAAAGCAAACGATAACGTAGAATCAAATATTGATGTGTTAAATTCTCTTTCATGCTCTTTAGTTAAAATTCCTATTCCTTGTTTTGATTGCAATCTATTAAAAGAAAAATTTAAGGATATTGAAAAAGGGCTCTTAGTTTCTAAAAGGCATAATGAAAAATTGATAATTGAAAATGATGCTTTAACTTGTAAGTTAAGACAATTAAAATCTTTTGTTGAAAAAGTTCTAATTTCTAGTAATGACTTTCATCATAAGATTTTGAATAAAAATAAATTAACTTACAAAATCATTTCTAAAAAGGACCATTTTCATACATCAACTAAAAAGGAGTTTAGTTTCAAAAAGAATTATAACCCTCACAAAATTCTTAAGAGTCACTATTATAAGTCTCAATATATTTTCAATCATGACTCAAATTTACAAACTCCTTTTCATGAAAATCAAACTATAAAATATTATCCTTCATATTATAAGAGTATGTCTATAAGAAAGAGTGGAAACGAAAATCATCAAAATAAGAATCAATCATTTAAAATTGATTGTAACCCACTCTTTCAACAATCACTTCTAAAGAAAGACAATCACTCTTATAAACTTTCAAAGAATCCATATAATAAAATTCATGATGATTATCAACATCAAGCTATTTTGAAAAATAATTTGAATAAACATAAACCCACAATGAATTATTTTACAAACAACTATCATCATATAAAGATGTCACATAATCATTATATGGATTTAAGTGATAAAAAACCAACGTATGAATGGAGACTCATAAAGAAAAATGACATATCATCTTTAATTGAAAAAGCCCATTCATCATTATCTTCCCAAAAGCCACCACGATGTATTTGGGTACCCAAAGGAACCATCCCACTTGGTCACCTTTGGATACCTAAATCTCTTATTCATTAATATCCATTCATTTGCATGAAGTAGAAACAATTAAAAATAAAATATCAATACTCTACTTCATGATGTGCTTTATTTCTTTTTTCTTTTGTTTGTTTTATAATTTTTGATCCAAAATATTTATGGTCACTTTATATTTCATAATATATGACTTACTCATCTTAAGCATAATGATTATCAATTCAACTGAATTAAAATTGAACATAAAGTCATATGATTTTAAAAGTGACTTACCTCTCATTTTTTTTATAAAAATTGTTTATATATATCCTTTAAATCCCTTAACCATCAATGCCTTGAATTATCATTATAATTTGAATATTAAAATTATTATCAAGACTAATGAATTTATTTTAAAGAATGGATTTAAATGGTTTATTAAAGGGCTTAGGATAAAAATTAAAATGCACAATGTTTTTTGATTATTTTCTATTTTGTTTGCTGCATATGTTAGCCCTTATATTGAAAAATATTATCAAATAAAAACGAAAACAAACATTCACAAAATGCATGTTTAATCTTTCAAAAATGCGAGTTTTAGATCAAAACTTTAAACAGCCATATTTTTTGATCCGCTTGTCCGATTTTTGCGTTTAATATCTTTTCGGAAAGAGCACAGAAACTCCATCCAACGGAGAACCAAACTTGCCCGTTCAAATTCGTTTGGTGCTGTAAAATTGCCCAAACTCAACTTTGTTTAAAAGCTATATCAGTTTTCTTAGTTCGGCAATTTCTGTGTCTTTGGATTCTTCATCACATGATATACTTTGTATATTGTGTGTAATGTGTGTCACCATTATTTGCATGTATTTAGACCTTAGAATCATCCTGTATCCTTAAGTTTAAATAAAAAGTTTAATCATTTCATTCTTGGCCTAAAGAAAAATAATTTGAATTCTTCTCATATTACATGCAACATTATCTCCATTAATCCTCTATTATAACAGTGCATTAAAATTCATCATCCTAGCATCACTTCTTATTTTATGCTTAAATTTATATGCTAGGTATAACATTTACAATGTTATTCAAATTTCATGATAACTATGTGATTTATAATAAAATACTAAAATTCCAACAACCACATAGTTTATGGATTAATTATTAGAATATATATGAATATTATATCAAGAATCATATATTATCTTGCAAAACCAAAGATCAATAGTTTCAATTATTGAGTGCAATTTTATTATAAATTTCAAAACATTATATATGTGATCTTTGTCATTGATATGATTACATGATCATCATTTTCTAGACTTAAAAATCAAACATGCTTATTCAAAAGAAAATCACCAAATCATTTTGTCATAAGTTTAGAAGGAATAGAATTCACATACATCATGATGATCTATTATATATTTTATGCAAAATTCTCTATAATCATAAATCATAATTCATGTTTTATTAAGAAATATCTCAAATCAATAATGTTTATCACCTAGGTATTATGAATCTTATGATAAAAATATGAATAATGTTTTCTTTACATTATTTGATGTATTGATATGCTTTGCTAGTGATTGCATGTATATCTCATATTTGTAGACTCTAGAATTAACTTTGTAATGAAAGTATAAATCAAACTTAATCATCACTCTATTCTAGATCTATAATTTGAAACTCTATTTTGGAATACATGCAATATTAATATTAATCTTATGACATGTCATTAAACCCAAAACTCATCATACTAGCTTTATCACTTATTGAATATTAGTAATTGTGCTAGTTATCTCATATCGTCATCTCATAAAAGTAGAAAAACTATGTGGCAATATATAACTCATCACATTAAACAAAACCATAGTTTATAAATCAACCCATAGTTTAAAAGCATAGGTTGTCCAAAGATTATTCACCTATGACTTCATATCTCACAATAGCGGGGGCGTAGGGTTGTATGCATTAGAGACCTAACCTCTAAGTCATGTCTTGTCCTTAACCGGAGAGGGTTCTAGTGGGGCCTTGTGAGGCACTGGGGGGAAAGAGTGCTAGGTTGAGCGTTCTCTAGTGTGTGCATATGGGATTAACACCCCAACCTACGGCATGTGTGCAGCTCCTCATGCCCATCCGTCACTTAGTACGGGGCTAGGGTGTAGAAATTTAGTCGGGGTAGTTTTTTTTTGGGACATACTTATATTACTCTTTGCATGATCATTTTATTTACTTATCACTTATCATGCATATTTTGGGTTGTTTAATAAAAAAAATGTCCTCTTGTGTTTGCACAATTTATCTTTTTGAGCTTAAATGTTTTTGTAAAATACGTGTATTTGAAAAAGCTAAAGTTTTATGCAAATTTGAGCAATCAAGCCATCTCCAAAAATTACAAAATTTCTGCATAAGACTACTCTAAGGACACTTAATAAATATCAAAAATCAGAATTTTCAAATTCTCAAAAAATCATGTACTGTTTCCAGCGTTAGCGTTGGTGTTGGAATTTTCTGATTTTTAAATTTCTAAAAATCCTTAAAAATATGTTAGTTTATATTTACTAATTTGTTTTCGAATTTCTGACATTTATTATCTTTGTTTTAATTTATATTTAAGAAAATCAACTACAAAAATTCAAAATTCAAAATACAAAAATATGTTTTTGAGATTTGTGTTTTATTCATATTATGAAAAATCAACTACAAAAGTTCAAAATTCAAAAATACAAAAATATGTTTTTGAGATTTGTGTTTTATTCATATTATGAAAAATCAACTACAAAAGTTCAAAATTCAAAAATACAAAAATATGTTTTTGTGATTTTCTGTTTTTATCTCATTAAAAAAATGATAAAAAAACTGTATGATCTTTATTGCTAATATCAAGCATGAATGGATACTATTATTTAGAATTATTTACAATGTTAAAATTTATTCCTTCAAATTACTATGAACATTGTTTTGTTTATCATGTTTTGATATATCTATTTAAAGTGCATCAATTGTATTGAAAAATATGTGTAGAACCAAGCTTAGTGTAAGATCCCTCTCCCGCACCGGAAGAGTTCCCGGATCTTATGCCCAGAACCGCCGCCTTACGGTGATGCTAGCACACAAGTTAGCCATCTCCGCAAGACGCCGATCCTACCGGCAAGGACGATCGACTAGGCCAACAAGAGATAAGAAGTAAAACTAGCACATAAGTCCACAATCACACGCATCTGCATATGTATAAATATCCAAATGAAACTGTCCATCAATGAGTACAAGAAAAGAAAGAGTAAAAAGGGCTTAAGCCCAGTACAAGTTCGAATGAATAAAAGCAGTACAGTTCTCTCTCTCACTATATACATCTATGCGGAAGCTACAAGAAAACAACTCTCATCAACACCTGCCCAGTAGCGGTAGTAATGCACGGCATCTGCTCCTCAGGTCCTGTCTCCCCTGCCAGCTGGGCTCCAGCTCCTCGGTTACCTACGGTCACCACCGACCGTTAGTCATAAAGACTAAGACGATTTTGTCCCCGCCTCCCCCCGTGACTCCTAGGCACCGTGCGGGGAGGAAGAAGCGGAGGACATCAAAGTGGAGTAATCAAAAGCAGGTGACAAATTCTCTATGCTAACAAGAGTATATCCATATAATTTCTATACTAACAGTATGATTATACATTAATAAGTGCAGTAAGGTAATATTGCAGCAGTATAGGAAGTAAGCTACGCAAGTAAAGTAAATGTAAAAGTAACCATTGATTTATAGGAATGCCCATACAAACCTATAGACCAAGGGGTCGTTTAGCAGGGACTATCATATAAAAAGTCCCATACCAATTTATACGATAGGGGTAGGGGTTGAAATGCAAAGTTCATGCTATGACATGCAAGGTATGTTGTTATGCTATGATCATACAAGTGCAACTCACACACTACGACTCTATGCGCATAGACCTTTAGTTCCCCCTTTTTGGAGCTAGCTAGACTCCCAGGATACTCCCGTAGTGGCAAACGGAAGCGGTGGGTTGGGCCTCGCACACCTCTAGGTTGGTATTCACACTACCTAACCTAGACCTATCGTACGCCTCAACACAAACCGTGGAGCGTCTGCGTACTCTTGCTGACTGGACCGCCAGACTTTCTAGGCTAAGTGTATATATCACACTTGCCGAGTCAACGTATTGATGTCGGTGTGAACGTCCGTCCAATACAGAAGACCCACCACCTTCGATGCACATGCAACATGTTCTATAATCTATCTCCGAGCCATAATCTCCCGGGGCTAACCTGCCCGCCATTAATAACCAATTACTCAGACACATGCTCACCTGACGTATCGATCCATTCTTACAAATACAGAACTTACTGCTCGCAGCACCAAACTGACTTGGCTCCCGTAACCGCGGGGTGTGGGTGAGTGTGTTATTAATTTATTCTTGTAACATCTTATTCCTACAGCTTACAGTTAATCTTGGGCTTCCCGAGGATTACCCTGTAAGGGGCTCGCTACGGTACTAGGAACTACGATGGGATGACACCCCAAAGTTCCCTTCCTCAAGATACTTAGTATTTTGGTAACTACCCTGACCCAGCCTTCCTCCCTCTCCTTACCCCTTTATAACTTACGCCTTATGTTTCACCCCGCTCCTATGCAATCAAACTTGTGGACTCAACTCTAATAATTCTTAGTCCTCCAAGTGGTCTAAACTCATCTCTTGTTGTAATCCAAACCCTATCCATCACAATGAGTTTTTACTATCCGCAGACCACGACATACACCTAACTTAGATTCCTAAGGTGGAACCCTGATCCGATTGCTTCCAAATGACTCCTAATTATTATCAAAAATTCATAGGGGACAAACATGAGGAATAATCAAAATCCAAACATGTTCATAAGATTTTCCAATTAATACATGCCCATATTATTCATTTAAAATAAGTGGTGTGCCAATAAGATTTTACCCCACAACCATCACTTTCATGTCTCCACAAAATCTGAATAAATCAACGAAGTAAGCTATCGGCCTAAAAACAACAATACCTAAGTTTCATATTATTCCAAGGAGTGTTTACCCTTAATTATATTTGTTACATTTGGTGTGCGTATAAGGATTTACACTACAAGTGCAATGCTAATACTTCAATAAATTCTAAAACTTCAGAAGGTGAGGTATTCCATCATCACTAACTCATACCCATAACTTCAATGGCATCTAGTGGGACAAATGAGCCAAAATCACCTTTTTCTCATTTTTGGCTAAGTGCACCCCAATTTTCCCTTAAATCCTTAAGTCCCAAGCCTCAACTTGAAGCTTAGGGAATTCTACTCCTACTTATGAGTTGGGTTCTCCACTAGAGATGGTTGATCTCATATCTATGGATGGTCAATTCTCCAAAGCATTTGCATGAGCCCATAACACTAAATGCACAAACTACACATTTTTACATGTCTCACTAGAAGTGGCCTAGAAGGAGCTATACTTATCCAAATGGCATGAAATCGGTGGCATTGGAAAGGTAACCTAAAGGGATACAATATTTATCAAGAATCAACCAATTTCAAGTTTCACAATAATTCAGGGAGTACTTATCATACTACTCAACAATCCAACAAGTTATGCAAGGAAGATATTTCAAATCTTGAAAAAGCACTAAGCTAAGTTTTTCTTCTAGGTCACATGAGATTATTTCTACTGATGTGACTCATCATAAAGCTACACATTCCAGAAAAATCATCATTCTCCATAAATAAATTCCTTACTAATTTATTAAGTTTCCCTTGGAGAGCAATTCAAAATTGTAAAGGAGTTACCCTAAATTTTCAACCCAACCACATGAATTTTTCAACCAAACCCCATGAGATTGTTTCAAAGGGTATTTAATATCATAAAAGATTATGCCTAGAAAGGAGATTATTGCTAGTCATTTTAATCTCAAAAGTATCATTAAAACTACAAATGTGACACTTTTCATTAAATTAAAAACTTTAGGGTAATGACTTCCAAAAATTCAAGAGACTTATGTCAATCATGTATAACCATATGACATACACTAACCCCAAGGTTTCAGAGGCATACAAGGTGATTCCCACCTTCAATTCCATCAAAGGCTCAAAGCCCAAATTGACTACTAGCACCCCAAATTTTCCTCTTAAGACCCTAACTTCATTTTGAAGTTCAGAGAAAAAATACTCATGCACATGAGATGAGATTTTAACCAGTGATTTAGATATGTATGAAGAGCTCACCCCCCAAATTAGGGGGTGTTTGGAGTTATACAACTCCTTAAATACCAAAAATTTACTTTTACTAATAAATGCAATATCTCACAGGATACACATCCAAAAATTCTCAAATTAAAACCTTAGGTGTGTCTTCATACCCTGCATGCATGGTAGAAAATTCAAGTGATTTGGTTAAGCAAATTAAAAGTTATAGCCTTTTTAATTTCTGCCCTACACAAGGAGCAGTCCTAAAAAAAAGAGTGCACAGGTGTCCACAGTGCACCAATTCAGTTGATTAAAGTGGCAAATGAAAGTAGACTCCTAGTGCTACAAAGTCATCTCTGCCCTTTTTTGCAAATATGGCCTCTAGGGCCTTCAATTTTTGCATGCAAACCATTGCATTTTTAAGTTCTGACCAACCTCACAAGAATGACTACTGTGGCCCTACAGTGGTCCAAATGACTTGATCTAAATTTCTACTGAAAGTAGACATCCATATATATAAAACTTGTCTCTGGTCATTTTTCAAAATAAGGCCTCTAAGGGCCTCAAAAAAATTAAACTAGGCTATGATATAAAGTGTGACAAATATCACATTAAATCGGATTTAAAACCATATACATATATAAATCATTTCATGCACGAATCCTGGCGCAAATCGTGCGGCATCCCTTCATCGTCCCCGACAGCCAACGGTCGAGATTGATCCCTCTTGGGCCGACTTCCCCGGCCATTTCCCGGCCATCCACGGCCCACCACCGCCGGCCACCGCCTCCACCACCTCCGTTGAGGTGGTGGCCATCGATTGTCGGCGGCACGGCCGCCGGAGAGCCCGTCTCCGGCGATCTCGAGCAAGAAAAAGAGCTCAGAATTCCTCCCTCAAGCTCACATAGGATCTGGCTCAATTGAGCCCGATTTCTCTCCTAGATGGATCTAGATGCTAGCACAGAGGGAGAGGGGGAGAAATCATACCTCAGGCGAGCTTGGAGGTGAGTAATCCGGCGGGCTGGCATGCTAGAAGCTGTCGGCGGCGAGATTGCTCAAAACCCCGATTCTGGACCAAAAGCTCCACTCTAGCAGTGGATTTCAGTTGCTCTCAAGGATCTGAAGGTGATGGTGGGCTCAAATGGAGTCGGGGGTGGCTGTTTTGTTAGCAGCCAATAAAGGCGATTTCCTCTATGCCGCCACCACCCTCAGCAGCCACTACCATAGCTCCAGATCATCAGGAAAATGATGCTCGAGCTGAGAGGAGCTGATTAAAGGTGTGAACCAAGCTTAAATCTCCCTGATTTCTGATTCACCATTTATGGTGGCCGGCCACATGGTGGAGCTTCCTCCTCCCTCCTCCACCTGGCTGCTAGCCGACCTGGAACTTGTTGGGAATTACTCCCTGGGTTCAGGGCACAATAAAGGAGCAAGGATTGAGTGCCAATTGGCACTCAATTCATGGATTCCTCCTTGGACTCATGTGAAATTTGGGGGGTTTTCCTCAAATGCTCCCTTGCATGGCATCTTCTTCCAAGAACTGAGGGGCAAGTATGGTTATTGAATCTTGGGCCCCAGAATGGGCTTGGGCGGGGGCCTTAATCCATTGGAATTTGGATTAATCCTAATTAAGCCCAATTTAGGCAAAATTGACCCTATGTTGACTTTTGGGTTGACTTGGTCAACTGGGTGTGTTGACAGGTCCAATGTGATGGTATTGAGTCCATTGACACCATCCAAGGTTGGTTGAGTCATGGTGAGGACCTAGGTTGGCTAATTTGACCAATAAGTGTGATTTTGACCAAAATTGGGGGAATGTTGACTTTGGTCAATTTGGCCAAATTGGAGACTCCATGATGGGGCTTTTGAGTCAATTAGGTCCCTCATGATGTCCTAAGACTAGGGGTGAAGTCAATTTGCAAGTGTGAGTTCATGTTGAGCTAGTTTGACTTAGGTTGACTTGAGCCTTATAGTAGACCACAAGTGAGTTCTCCTAACCCTATGTGTCCTAAGGCTGCAATCTAGATCAAACTCACCACACTCCCCACTTGTCTCACCCAAAATTGGAGTTAGGGGGTCTAGTAGGAAATGGGATGTTACAATTCCCAATAAACAAAAGAATAATTTCGTCCTCGAAATCTAAGTTCGGGTCCACGGGGTTCCCAGTTCATGAAGATGAGAGGTCTCAAGACTATCTGATAATTGCTATATCAACTTATCATCAACATCCCAATCTATCCATTCTTCAAATATGTTCCATAACAACTCAGCAATAATCCATGGTATGAATTTCTCAAATTAAGCGTTCAAATTCTACGTTGCGAAGGGAGTAACAGAAATGGGTAAGCCTAAAATCCACAAAAATTTTAAGAAATTCAAGATATTTCAACATCCCAAAACAAAATATTTCTCTAATTATAATCTCACATTGTACTTTGTGAAGGGGTATGTCCTTTATTCAACGATTATTTCCAATAAATTTTTCCATAACTTAATACTATCACTAGAGATCATGAATCAAGCCCATGATATTTCACGTCAACAATTCAGTGGATTAATTTCTCAAGTTGTAGTCTCAATTGTACTCGTGAAGGAATCCTGTTATTTATTCAAGGATTAACTCTACCAAAATTCTCCGAGCTTCCTACTGATATGAAAACCCATAATCCAACCTCTAAAGTTATGATTCAATGCTGTGTTGTATCTCCCGATATCCCATATTACTCTCCAAAACATACAATGTTCTTGGGGGTTATAATGACATTTGTCTTTCAATTCCCGGGCTCATCAAGTCATGAATCTAAGGGTCGTAAGTACTCCCATATTTACTTAATTCCATAGGTATAAATTCAACGATCTCCAGTTAGGTGTCACTAGCTCCCAAGGCATATGAATATTGGTTACGATAAAATTGTTCGAAAACAACAAGGGCTTGATTTTTCAATAAGTGTATGTACATTATCTTCGAATGCCCAGAAATTCAAGAATCTCCAATTATAGTTCTATCACGCAGGAAATCTAATTCTAATCCACAAGCTTCATGACGCGATAAATTGTTCCAAGCAGCTAACTTGGCAACTTTATGCTTCTAATAACTTGACTAAAAACCAGTCAACTTTCTATTCGTCCCGATTCTATTATAGATCATCGTCTCAGGCTTGAGGAGGTGAATCTATGATATCATCCTTCTCATTGGGTTATTTATTCATTTCTTAAGATTACGAGAGCCTATAACCAGGTTCTATTTCTAACCAATCCATATACTAAAGTCTCGCACAGACTTCTTTGATTTCAGAGGTCATATATACACGTATAACTTGACAACCTCTACGCATATCCCCAATGGTTATTTTGCTACCTTCTTATTTACTTGTCTACACCTACAAAACCTCAAAGTCTATAAGTTTGAGATTCGTTTTCCAATTAAGGTCTAAGGAAAGTCAAGCCAGTACTAAGTTGTCCCAATAAACAAAAGGGATAAGCCCCCATATATTTTGGGCTAAATTCCTTCGATGTCACTATAATGCATTTACCCTATATATGCACACAATTCTTAGGGCATACAACCTTGTCTTTGAGTTCCACCTTGAGACTTTATTGATATGATACATATTCAAGGTCCTTACAGTTACCCTTCATGAATCCTTCTTAAGGTCAATGTGTGACCTAACCAAGAATGGGCCTTCTTTGGATTTGGATTATTATTTGACCTCTAATACTTGTCTTGGTGACCGCTTCACCGTAAAATAAATGGGAAGTGTAATTGGTAGGATAATTTACGCGCAAGAGTCTCTTATTACTCCAAAAGTAGGTCACAGGCACCAAATCCTTCGAGATAGTTCAATTAGATTGGTTAAGGGGGTAAAATCATTTGATAAGTGCGCGGTAAGCATTAGAGTATAAGCCTCAAACACCTACACTCATACTAAACTCCTTCCTCTAATCATGTCGGGAATCCCCCCTGTCCTAACCAAATCTATACTTGGGATCGATTTAATACTAAGATACGCTATGAAAACGTCTTGGTAAGTCAAAACTAACGTGTTGTCCTTAGTTGGGTTGGCCTAACTCATTGGAAAATGGACTAAATTGTGTGATTTTTACACATGGGCACACCACTGCTTCTGCTGCTAGTTTGTCCTCAAACTAACTCGAGCGGGGGTGTCCCAGTTTTTGTGGACTTCTTTCTCGTTGGATAGTTTAGGCTCTGATACCATTTGTAAGATCCCTCTCCCGCACCGGAAGAGTTCCCGGATCTTATGCCCAGAACCGCCGCCTTACGGTGATGCTAGCACACAAGTTAGCCATCTCCGTAAGACGCCGATCCTGCCGACAAGGACGATCGACTAGGCCAACAAGAGATAAGAAGTAAAACTAGCACATAAGTCCACAATCACACGCATCTGCATATGTATCAATATCCAAATGAAACTGTCCATCAATGAGTACAAGAAAAGAAAGAGTAAAAAGGGCTTAAGCCCAGTACAAGTTCGAATGAATAAAAGCAGTACAGTTCTCTCTCTCACTATATACATCTATGCGGAAGCTACAAGAAAACAACTCTCATCAACACCTGCCCAGTAGCGGTAGTAATGCACGGCATCTGCTCCTCAGGTCCTGTCTCCCCTGCCAGCTGGGCTCCAGCTCCTCGGTTACCAACGGTAACCACCGACCGTTAGTCATAAAGACTAAGACGATTTTGTCCCCGCCTCCCCCCGCGACTCCTAGGCACCGTGCGGGGAGGAAAAAACGGAGGACATCAAAGTGGAGTAATCAAAAGCAGGTGATAAATTCTCTATGCTAACAAGAGTATATCCATATAATTTCTATACTAACAGTATAATTATACATTAATAAGTGCAGTAAGGTAATATTGCAGCAGTATAGGAAGTAAGCTACGCAAGTAAAGTAAATGTTAAAGTAACCATTGATTTATAGGAATGCCCATACAAACCTATAGACCAAGGGGTCGTTTAGCAAGGCCTATCGTATAAAAAGTCCCATACCAATTTATACGATAGGGGTAGGGGTTGAAATGCAAAGTTCATGCTATGACATGTAAGGTATGTTGTTATGCTATGATCATACAAGTGCAACTCACACACTACAACTCTATGCGCATAGACCTTTAGTTCCCCCTTTTTGGAGCTAGCTAGACTCCCAGGATACTACCGTAGTGGCATACGGAAGCGGTGGGTTGGGCCTCGCCCACCTCTAGGTTGGTATTCACACTACCTAACCTAGACCTATCGTACACCTCAACACAAACCGTGGAGCGTCTGCGTACTCTTGCTGACTGGACCGCCAGACTTTCTAGGCTAAGTGTATATATAACACTTGCCGAGTCAACGTATTGACGTCGGTGTGAACGTCCGTCCAATACAGAAGACCCACCACCTTCGATGCACATGCAACATGTTCTATAATCTATCTCCGAGCCATAAGCTCCCGGGGCTAACCTGCCCGCCATTAATAACCAATTACTGAGACACATGCTCACCTGACGTATCAATCCATTCTTACAAATACAGAACTTACTGCTCGCAGCACCAAACCGACTAGGCTCCCGTAACCGCGGGGTGTGGGTGAGTGTGTTATTAATTTATTCTTGTAACATCTTATTCCTACAGCTTACAGTTAATCTTGGGCTTCCCGAGGATTACCCTGTAAGGGGCTCGCTACGGTACTAGGAACTACGATGGGATGACACCCCAAAGTTCCCTTCCTCAAGATACTTAGTATTTTGGTAACTACCCTGACCTAGCCTTCCTCCCTCTCCTTACCCCTTTATAACTTACGCCTTATGTTTCACCCCGCTCCTATGCAATCAAACTTGTGGACTCAACTCTAATAATTCTTAGTCCTCCAAGTGGTCTAAACTCATCTCTTGTTGTAATCCAAACCTCCCCGATTTCCTTATGATTATATTGACCTATCCATCACAATGAGTTTTTACTATCCGCAGACCACGACATACACCTAACTTAGATTCCTAAGGTGGAACCCTGATCAGATTGCTTCCAAATGACTCCTAATTATTATAAAAAATTCATAGGGGACAAACATGAGGAATAATCAAAATCCAAACATGTTCATAAGATTTTCCAATTAATACATGCCCATAATATTCATTTAAAACAAGTGGTGTGCCAATAAGATTTTACCCCACAACCATCACTTTCATGTCTCCACAAAATCTGAATAAATCAATGAAGTAAGCTATCGGCCTAAAAACAACAATACCTAAGTTTCATATTATTCCAAGGAGTGTTTACCCTTAATTATATTTGTTACATTTGGTGTGCGTATAAGGATTTACACTACAAGTGCAATGCTAATACTTCAATAAATTCTAAAACTTCAGTAGGTGAGGTATTCCATCATCACTAACTCATACCCATAACTTCAATGGCATCTAGTGGGACAAATGAGCCAAAATCACCTTTTTCTCATTTTTGGCTAAGTGCACCCCAATTTTCCCTTAAATCCTTAAGTCCCAAGCCTCAACTTGAAGCTTAGGGAATTCTACTCCTACTTATGAGTTGGGTTCTCCACTAGAGATGGTTGATCTCATATCTATGGATGGTCAATTCTCCAAAGCATTTGCATGAGCCCATAACACTAAATGCACAAACTACACATTTTTACATGTCTCACTAGAAGTGGCCTAGAAGGAGCTATACTTATCCAAATGGCATGAAATCAGTGGCATTGGAAAGGTAACCTAAAGGGATACAATATTTATCAAGAATCAACCAATTTCAAGTTTCACAATAATTCAGGGAGTACTTATCATACTACTCAACAATCCAACAAGTTATGCAAGGAAGATATTTCAAATCTTGAAAAAGCACTAAGCTAAGTTTTTCTTCTAGGTCACATGAGATTATTTCTACTGATGTAACTCATCATAAAGCTACACATTCCAGAAAAATCATCATTCTCCATAAATAAATTCCTTACTAATTTATTAAGTTTCCCTTGGAGAGCAATTCAAAATTGTAAAGAGTTACCCTAAATTTTCAACCCAACCACATGAATTTTTCAACCAAACCCCATGAGATTGTTTCAAAGGGTATTTAATATCATAAAAGATTATGGCTAGAAAGGAGATTATTGCTAGTCATTTTAATCTCGAAAGTATCATTAAAACTACAAATGTGACACTTTTCATTAAATTAAAAACTTTAGGGTAATGGCTTCCAAAAATTCAAGAGACTTATGTCAATCATGTATAACCATATGACATACACTAACCCCAAGGTTTCAGAGGCATACAAGGTGATTCCCACCTTCAATTCCATCAAAGGCTCAAAGCCCAAATTGACTACTAGCACCCCAAATTTTCCTCTTAAGACCCTAACTTCATTTTGAAGTTCAGAGAAAAAATACTCATGCACATGAGATGAGATTTTAACCAGTGATTTAGATATGTATGAAGAGCTCACCCCCCAAATAAGGGGGTGTTTGGAGTTATACAACTCCTTAAATACCAAAAATTTACTTTTACTAATAAATTAAATATCTCACAATCCACACATCCAACAATTCTCAAATTAAAACCTTAGGTGTGTCTTCATACCTTGCATGCATGGTAGAAAATTCAAGTGATTTGGTTAAGCCAATTAAAAGTTATAGCCTTTTTAATTTCTGCCCTACACAAGGAGCAGTCCTAAGAAAAAGAGTGCACAGGTGTCCACAGTGCACCAATTCAGTTGATTGAAGTGGCAAATGAAAGTAGACTCCTAGTGCTACAAAAGTCATCTCTGCCTTTTTTTGCAAATATGGCCTCTAGGGCCTTCAATTTTTGCATGCAAACCATTGCATTTTTAAGTTCTGACGAACCTCACAAGAATGACTACTGTGGGCCCTACAGTGAATGACTTGATCTAAATTTCTACTGAAAGTAGACATCCATATCTACAAAACTTGTCTCTGGTCGTTTTTCAAAATAAGGCCTCTAAGGGCCTCAAAAAAATTAAACAAGGCTATGATATAAAGTGTGACAAATATCACATTAAATCAGATTTAAAACCATATACATATATAAATCATTTCATGCACGAATCCTGGCGCAAATCGTGCGACATCCCTTCATCGTCCCCGACAGCCAACGACCGAGATTGATCCCGCCTGGGCCGACTTCCCCGGCCATTTCCCGGCCATCCACGGCCCACCACCGCCGGCCACCACCTCCACCACCTCCGTTGAGGTGGTGGCCATCGATTGTCGGCGGCACGGCCGCCGGAGAGCCCGTCTCCGGCGATCTCGAGCAAGAAAAAGAGCTCGGAATTCCTCCCTCAAGCTCACATAGGATCGGGCTCAATTGAGCCCGATTTCTCTCCTAGATGGATCTAGATGCTAGCACAGAGGGAGAGGGGGAGAAATCGTACCTCAGGCGAGCTTGGAGGTGAGTAATCTAGCGGGCTGGCATGCTAGAAGCTGTCGGTGGCGAGATTGCTCAAAACCCCGATCCTGGACCAAAAGCTCCACTCTAGCAGTGGATTTCAGTTGCTCTCAAGGATCTGAAGGTGATGGTGGGCTCAAATGGAGTCGGGGGTGGTTGTTTTGTTAGCAGCCATTAAAGGCGATTTCCTCTATGCCGCCACCACCCTCAGCAGCCACTACCATAGCTCCAGATCATCAGGAAAATGATGCTCGAGCTGAGAGGAGCTGATTAAAGGTGTGAACCAAGCTTAAATCTCCCTGATTTCTGATTCACCATTTATGGTGGCCGGCCACATGGTGGAGCTTCCTCCTCCCTCCTCCACCTGGCTGCTAGCCGACCTGGAACTTGTTGGGAATTACTCCCTGGGTTCAGGGCACAACAAAGGAGCAAGGATTGAGTGCCAATTGACACTCAATTCATGGATTCCTCCTTGGACTCATGTGAAATTTGGGGGGTTTTCCTCAAATGCTCCCTTGCATGGCATCTTCTTCCAAGAACTGAGGGTCAAGTATGGTTATTGACTCTTGGGCCCCAGAATGGGCTTGGGTGGGGGCCTTAATCCATTGGAATTTGGATTAATCCCAATTAAGCCCAATTTAGGCAAAATTGACCCTATGTTGACTTTTGGGTTGACTTGGTCAACTGGGTGTGTTAACTAGTCCAATGTGATGGTCTTGAGTCCATTTACACCATCCAAGGTTGGTTGAGTCATGGTGAGGACCTAGGTTGGCTAATTTGACCAATAAGTGTGATTTTGACCAAAATTGGGGGAATGTTGACTTTGGTCAATTTGGCCAAATTGGAGACTCCATGATGGGGCTTTTGAGTCAATTAGGTCCCTCATGATGTCCTAAGACTAGGGGTGAAGTCAATTTGCAAGTGTGAGTTCATGTTGAGCTAGTTTGACTTAGGTTGACTTGAGCCTTATAGTAGACCACAAGTGAGTTCTCCTAACCCTATGTGTCCTAAGGCTGCAATCTAGATCAAACTCACCACACTCCCCACTTGTCTCACCCAAAATTGGAGTTAGGGGGTCTAGTAGGAAGTGGGATGTTACACTTAGCATGCCTCTAAGTATGAGTAAATGTATTATGATTGATAATGATACCTTTCACTCACTTATTTTGGTAATCAACCTGTGTGTTTAAATCTAAAAATGCTTGTTTGTGTATTGTATTTGTACAATAAATTAAAACTTGCATAAGTTTATTACCTATACTACATTTGAATTGCACTTATGAAATTTTGAAAAGTGGTTAAGTTTCAAAAATTGTGGGTTTGCAAAACAAGTGTATTTGGAGAATGTTGTCGCACAAATGTGAACAAAAAAAATTATATATGTAGACAACTATAACTCCACCAAGCACTACTTGAATCTCCTGATAAGTCTTCATAAGCATTGTGAGGTTGAGCACCTTGGAAAGAATAGTAAAGTGTCTTGTGCAACCCTTGATTAATACACCACTTTTTATAAAATAGTGTGCATTAAAGTGTGAAAATTAATTTACTTGTGTTTTATTGTGCACTTTACTTTACATATGTCTTGTATTTTGTGATTTAAATCAATTGCTTACATTACCCAAAATACACTTATGTGCACATCATTATCTTTCATAACACTTCTTCTCATGAGTATTGGACTCTAATGCTTTATCTATACTACTCTTTATATAACAAATGCACTAGATAACCTAGCATGATCTCTACAATGTTTTGGTATCTCTTGAACTTAAAATTAAGTAACATTGTAGTATATTCCTTTTTGATATGTTCATTTTCATGCTTGGTATCTTTATGTAAAACTATGAGATTTCAAAAAGGTTAAAACATCTTTACATTTTGAACTTAAAACTTATATTTTTACTTATGCTTTTCATGCTTACAAAAAGATGTTTCTTCTAATCTTCCGCTTGCTTACAACTCTTATCTTATTATTTGAAATCTCTTATATATATACTATGCTTTAAATCTTTATAATTATCTATATTACAAAAGCTCGATCATGCTTTATCATTTATAAGAAATGCCTCCTTACTACCTTCTTTTGATAATACCAAAAGGGGGAGATTAATCGAAGAAATCTATATAGGAGAAATATAGAAGAATAAGGGGAGACTAATTCATGTAATCTATCATTTAAGGGGAGCATTAAGATAGGAGGAGTATGCACATTGTCATGCTTATCAATTACTATAGTTGCACTCTTATCTTGCTTATCATATTCTATAAACATCTTTAATGATTTCTTGCTAAGAGGATTTGTTATTATCAAAAGGGGGAGATTGTTGGACATGTGTGTCACATCCCTTTGTTTGAGAATAACAAATCCCAAATTGTATTTGATCTTGCTTGTCGTGTGTTTAGAGTGCGCATGAACTATAGGTGCAATACTCCACAGGCACAAAATAGATTGAAAACAACTCTTTGGAAAGTTTTCTAACGCTCGCGTTAGTTGTTAACGCCCAGCGTTAACAACCACTGAGAAGGAAATCGCTGAGATGGCGTTTGACTAAATCCGAACTAAACTGCGTTCGACAAACTGAATTGCGTTCGACAAACTCTGAAGGCGCTCGACGAAACTTGAAGGAACCTACGTTCGACGAACTTGGAGTTCCGTTCGACGAAATTGCCTGCGCTTGATGAAATTGTGCTCGACAAGATGCGTTCGACGAACTTGGAGTTCCGTTCGAGGAAATGAGCCTGCGCTCGATGACATTGCGCCCGACAAACTGCGTTCGATGAACTTGGAGTTCCGTTCGATGAAATTGATTCCGTTCGATGAACTTGGTTTCTGCCACGATCCTGACGGTTGCGGTTGACATAATGGGTTTCCGTTCGACGAAGGCGCGTTCGACGAAATTTGTTTTCGTTCGACAAAATTTGGTTCAGCCATGCTCCTGACGCTATGCACGATCTCATCAACTACCGTACACGATTTACTAACGCCGGCGTTAACTCTTAACGCCACGCGTTAGCTCCTGTGGCTATTTAAAGTACAACCTTCTCATTCTATTTGTGATGATTCCAGAATTCTGATACTTTGGAGAGAGGTTCAGGTACAACAATTTAGAGATCTCCCTTGGGATATCATGACGATCTAAAGAGGATTTTGAAGGAGACGGTCTACAACGCATATCCCATACGAAAGACGATCGTTTCAAGAACGCCAACATCTACATCGACTTTGTCTTCACCTTCAGAATTTCTTGGGGAGTTTCTCTTTACTTATCTTGTAATCTTTTATTTTATTCTCTTTGTAATTTGTGTGGAGAAATCATTCGGGGAGAACGTCGGATTCCGGGAAGGATTCCATGGGTAAATTCGCCTTGTGTTGTCGACTAGGTCTGGGTAGGACTTAGGGGGGAATTCGCCTTGTGTTGGCGACTAGGTCTAGGTGATTAGATCTAGGGGGTGCTCGAGGCCATATCTGGGGAAGGATTGGCTAGAGCGGCTTGAGGCCTTATCCGGGGAAGGATAGGCTAAAGCCAACCGGTTTGTGGGGATACAAGGCGGTATAGAAAAGGAAAAAATATTTTACTTTGTACGCCTCCGATTTCTAGCGATATTTTGAAAACACCTTTTTTATATAATAGAATCATGTCTCTTTTTGAGTTTACTTGATTTCAATCATTTGGAGTAAGTTATAAAATATTGGTTACCAAGTTTTCAATTATAAACACTTTATCTAAATTGTTTATTTCAATCTCTTTCATCATAAAACAATTTAGTACTTGTTTCTAAACTTGATTATTATGATATTCTCTTAATTTAACTAAATTGTTATTTCGTTCTAATATTACTTTAAACAATTTAGTAAATCGTCTAAAAAATAAAAAAGAACGTTATTCCCTTATTCACCCCCCTCTAAGGGCGCCTATCGATCCAACAATATGGTCTTTAGATATCCTAGGTTGTCATATCCACCTAGGTGTGTCAAAACCTAGTCAAATGGAGGTCAAAATTTAGTTGAGTTAAACTTGCATCGAATAGAAGTCGACGCAACTTCGATTAAAAGTCGAAGCAACTTTGAATTGAAGTAGAAGTAACTCAGACTGGTTATCGATGCTTCATTTAATCGTTAGTCGAAGCAACGTCGACTAGATATCGACACAGAAAGCAGAAGTCGATGCGTACATTCTTTCAAGATAAATTCGACGCAACATCGATTAGTATTCAACACAAAAGCCAGAAGTTGAAGTCCACAAATAAGTCGATAAGGAATTGACACAATGTTGATAGCATAATTCATTTCAAATCTGTGAAGCAGATCTCGACGTAACTTCTAATAGAATTCAAAGGCACGTCGATATGAAGGCAGAAGGAATTCGACGCAACGTCGAATACATTCAAAGAATTATGAAAGTTTAATCTGTAGTCTAATCACGTAGAGAGGGGTGAGGGTGAATAGGTGCTTCAAAGATTTAAGTCTCTTTTAAAATTGTTGACTATTCTAGCTTAGAGAAAGTAAAACAAACAACACATAAAAACACACAGTTATTTATAGTGGTTTCCCAAATGATGGGTACTTCACTGTCCCTCTCCACCTATCAAGCAGTGTGCTAGAATAGGCCAACTCTAAAAACTCAGATCAAAGATCTTACTCCTCCGAGTTCTTGACTCATACAACTCATGAACCCATTAGGTTACCTACCTCAAATCTGTTGGATCGGTCGGCGCCCTTAGAGGGGGGGGGGGGGGGTGAATAAGGGTTTTCAAAAACTTTATATTTTATTTAGAAAACTTTGGAATATTGCAAGAAGTCAAGTAAAACAAAAAGAGAGACAAGCTTTATTGATATTAAATAAGTTTTACAAAACTTGATCTCAATGGCGCTAGAGATTGGAGGCGAATAATAAAAACTCTTTTTCGTTTTCTATACCGACTCGTATCCCCACGAACCGGTTGGCTTTAGCCGATCTCTCCAGATACGGCCTCAAGCCGCTCTAGCCAATCTATCCCCAAAAAGGCCTCGAGCACCCCCTAGACCTAGCCTAGATCTAGTCGCCAACACGAGGCGAATTTCAGCCCTAAGTCCTACCCCAGACCTAGTCGCCAACACGAGGCGATTTCACTTAAACGATTACAAGAAAAGATGTGAAATGAAAAAGACAATAATATAAAAACTCTCTCTATTTGGATCTCTTGGAGAAGTAGACGAAGACGTAGAGTATGATCGTAGTCGATGCGGTCTTTCGTCACGATGATGAAGCGTGTTGAAATCTTCTCCACGGATCTCCTTAAGGCTTTATAGAATTGTGGGAGTATCGCTCTGAATCTTCCTCTCTCTGCTGTGGCACGAAGCTCTGGAGTTTGGGATTGGAGGAGGATAAAGAATTCGGAGCCAAAGCATCCAATTTATAGCCTTCACGCTACCGCCGGCGCTAGCCTGGATTAGGAATGATCTTGCGCGGCCGAATCTCCCATCCGTGGCAACAATTTGCTCTATGCCTCTTGTGCGCCATGCTACCGCCAGCACTAGTAGCTACCGCCGGGCGCTAGCTCCTTCTAAAAATGCCGTCGGAATTGAGCTAATCAATGCTAGCGCTGGGCGCTATCGCTACCGCCGACGCTAGTGAGCTTGTTCGAATTTTGGCCTCAATTTTGGGGGCAGTCATCATGAGTACTCCTTGAGTCATATGGACTATGTTAACCTGCACACTTGAACACACAAGATCAAATACACATAGGATTTGTTATTCTCAAACCTAGGAGATGCGGAAGACCATGTTCCAACAAACTCCCCCTTTTGATAATAACAAATCCATTAATGATAAAACAAAGCATTAATAAATAAGCATGATGAGACTATACTTGTGTGTGTGTGAGAGTGATGACTTTAGGATAATTATTGATTTTAGCATTTAGAATTGCTCCCCCTAAATACATGCTCCCCCTATGTGAATGCTCCCCTAATATGTATGCTATCAAGTTAATCAATCATGTTGGGTTTGCATTTTGATAGCGGATTATATATTTATCATGTTAGTTCTCCCCCTTTTGCATTTTATCATGTTAGTTCTCCCCCTTTGTTATTAGCAAAAGTGGGTAGGGAAACAAAGCACTAAAAATGTGTAAATAAAAGAGAAGGCATGATCGAGCTTTTTAAGTAAATGATAAGGAGTTTTAGACTTGTCTTTCATTGAAAATGATCAGTGTTATGACTTATTTTATCCCTTTTATTTGTAGTTCTCCCCCTTTTATATATCGGAGTTTAGGCAAAAAATAATGATTTCCCCTTTAAATAAGAGTTTTAAGCCTAAAAACAATCATGATTTCCAAGTAACCAATCTACCCAGACAATATGTCAACACCCTAGCCCCGTACTAAGTGACGGATGGGCATGAGGAGCTGCAAACATGCCGTAGGTTGGGGTGTTAATCCCATATGCAAACACTAGATAAAAAAACTTAACCTAGCACTCTTTTCCCCCAGTGCCTCGCAAGGCCCCACTGGAACCCTCCCCGGTTAAGGACAAGACATGACTAGAGATAAGGTTATCTAATGTCTACAACCCTACGTCCCCGCTATGGTGAGAAATGAAGTCATGGATAACAATTATTGGAAACATTAAGCATTTAAATCTAATGGGAAATATCATAGCATATGGGTTTATATTTTTATTTGAATTTTTGAAATAAAACTCACATAGCTATATTGAAATTCATGAATGAATCAGAGTTTGAGTATTGCGGAATATTTTGAAAAAGAAACATCATAATACTAAATAAGAGTTTAAGTTAAAAAATAGATGTTTTATAAGCAATATTTCACTTGTTGGAGGAGTGTTTAGAATAGAAATAGATCAGAGTTATAAGCAAAAAAAATTCAACCAATATAAAGTTTACCAAACAAGTCTACCACTTGTTGCAAGAAAGAAATTTGAAGATTCAAGTGATGATGCTCACAAGATGAAAGATTTTAAATAAGTATTAAAGTGCAAGGTAAAACAATTATATGGTTATGATGCGGAAGACATATAGAAGTACAAAAAACATCTTATGGTAATCAATGATGGTTCATAAAACGATATATGAGTTCAATTTCAAAAGGAAGATATTTTTGTAAATCATTTTGCATTTAAAATTTTTGTTTTGACAATACAGTAACCAAGCATGAAATAATCTTATCAAAAAGAGATTGCTATAATGTTACTTTAATTCACAATTTCAAAACATACCAAACATTGTAGAAAGCATGCTAGGTTATCTAGTGCATTTCATAGATAAAGAGTAGTATAGAATTAGCATTAGGATCCAATACTCATGAGAAGAAGTGTTATGGAAGATAATGATGTGCATAAAAGTGTATTTTGAATAGAGTAAACAAATGATTTAATCAAAAATACAAGTAATATGTAAAGTAAAGAGCACAATAAAACACAAATAATTTTACTTCCACTCACTTCAATGCACAAAGAAAAATGTACAACTACTAAGGTGCTCTGCACACACAATGCTCATCAATACTTATCAGGGTGCAAAGTAGTGCTTGGGGGATCACATAGTTTTATTCTTCAAGATTGATTTTTATTGTGATCCGGTGTACTTAAGAATAAGTGGTTTTTATTTTGAAAGAAAGTTATGGTTTGCACAAGATACTTTATTATTCTTTCCAAGGTGCTCAACCTCACAACGCTTATTAAGACTTATCAGGAGGTTCAAGTAGTGCTTGGTGGAGTTATCTTTGTCACTTTATTTTATGATTTTGTTTTGTACAAAGTTCTCCGAATACACTTGTTTTGCAAACCAATATAATTTATGAAAAAGATAACCACTTTTCTTAACTTTTAAAAGTGCAAATAAAGGTTGTGTAGGTAAGATACTTGTGCAATTTTAATCCATTGTACTATTACAAAACATACACAAACATTCTTAGTAGACAATGCCAAAATAAGTGAGTGAATTGCGATCATTATCAAACATAAAACATTACTCATACTTAGAGGCATGCTACGCATAGTTCTACACAACTTTTTCAATATAAATTATGCACATATTAATAGATGTATCAAAGCATGATGAAGGCAATGTTCAAAGTAGTTTGAAAAGATAAATTGCAACATTATAGAAGTTCTAAATAATAGATTAAATCATGCTTGATTTTCAATGAAGTTCATACAATATTTTTGATATTTTTAAAGAGTAATTTTTATTTAAAGTTTGAACTCATAAAATTGATCTTGGACTTCCCGAGGGCTACCTTTTGAGAGGTTCGCCCGGTACTAGGTGATATGATGGGATGATAACCCAAATCACCCTTTCGCAAGATACATAGAAAAGTTAAGTTCAGAAGAATAATTTTGATACTTGTTTTTGTTTTGTTTTATATTTTTGTAGTTGATTTTTACAAATAAAAGCATATTTTTGTAATTTTTGCTTTTGTAAATTTTATATTTGATTTTTGCATAAAGATGAACTTTAATAAAGGAAACAACACAAGCGAAAAAACAAAACATAATTTTTGTAATTTGATTTTTGTAGTTTTGTATTTGATTTTTCAAAAAATAAAGAAACAAAGAAGTGCAAAACTAAGTAGAAAATATAGATTTATATATTTTAAGGGATTTTTAGAAATTTAAAAAATATAGAAAAATGAACATGGACGCTAGCGCCTGCGGTAGCGCTAGCGCGGGAGACAGTGAACGATTTTTTAGGATTTTAGAAATTTTGATTGGTGGTCTTGATTAGGTGTCCCAATAGTAGTTCCATGCTAAAGCTGCAGATTTTTAGGAGATGTTTTGGATGGTCCAAATTGCATGAAACATAAGCAATTTCTTATATGACTTGACAAAATAATCATTGCATGAGATATATTTACTTATGTTTTCATTTTGACTTTTCTAAAGACTTGTGCTTATAACAAAAAAAAATAGGAAATGAAAACCCAAGATATCATGTTTGAACAAATCAAATATGCATGGTTTCGGTGAACAAGGAGTAATGTTCACGCAAATAGTAACATGGATATGCCCTGACATATAAAACCTAACATAGATATAAATATTCTTTAGGTGATAATGTTAGTACGATAAATTTGAGATTAATGTTTTGCCAAAGTTTGATTGTGTTTCAACTTAGAGACCTAGAATGAAGTGACAATTCTATTTGATTTGATATCAAAATGATTCAAAGGTCTAAACTAGAAATAAATCACAATACACACATAATATACCATAACACCAACCATGGTAAACAATTATAATGTCAATTGTTATCATATAATTTGTGATAGTTATTTATAGATGATTCTTGATATGAATTATGATTTTAGAGATGTTTAGCAACAGATATCACTAGATCATGATGGTGTTTGTGAATTCAATATTCATTATGAAGATAACTTCTTTCAACACATTTTAGTGATTTTCCTTTAATTAAGAATTTTGAATATATATATGTGATTTTTTGATAGGTGAACAATAGTGATGGTTTAGATCATGTTTGACATCAAGGAGAGAACACAATATAATTTTTTGTTGTGAACAATGACACCCATATTGAAAGTTGAGCTTTTATTTAAATCTTGAATTTTCTTTTAGATCAAGTTATTTCACTAAACCACTTGTTGGTGAAGGCTAAGAATCTTAATAGCCTAATAACCGGATTTAATTTGGAATATCTTATAGCAAATTTAGAGTTTGATTCATATGGATAATATAAGATATTTATAATAATAAAAGATAGGTCATCAAAATAAAAATATGATTTTGAATTTTGATCGAAAATGATTTATAAACTCATTACGCTTTATGAGATAAAATCATATTTCCAATACTATATAGGATGACCATGGCATGATAGTTTAAAAAGAACACACAAAGAAAAAGATAGAAAAGACATTAAAGCACATCATGAAGTAGAAATTTGTGTATTTCATTTTAATTGATTTCTACTTCATGCAAATGATGAGATACTAATGAATAAGAGATTTAGGTATCCAAAGAGGACAGGGAGTGACGGTTCCTTTGGGTACCCAAATACATCGTGTTTTCTTTTGGGGAGATAGTGATGAGTGGACCTTTTCTTTTGACATTAGAGCGTTATTCTTAAGAATGGGTCTCCATTCATACCTTGGATAAACATTATTTTTAGTTCTCAATTTTCCATAATCATTTACTTGAATATTTGGATAAAAGTGATTTTTGAAAGGAAATTTGTTTGCATTTAATTTTAGGTTGGGAGAAGCATGGTTTTGTAAATAATGATGTTTGATTTTGATTTACAAATCCTTTATGTTCCTTACTCCCATTATTAAACTTTGTTATGATATTCATATTCTCATTCAACTTGTCTTTAGATATAGTTTGATATTGTGAATTTGTATTTACAATTTTCATAAGCAAGTTGATTTTTGATTTTAATTCATCATTCTTGATCTTTAAACTATGTCTAGCTTTATTATAATTGATTGTGCTATTTTTAAGAGTGGTAACAATTGAGTCAATATGTTTTTCATATTTATCCCTATACTCATCAAATGTTTCATCCATCTCTTTTATTTCAATTTCATAGTCCTTACACTTAGCACAATTAATTTTTAAAGATAAATTTTCTAAACATAATTTTTCATTTTGTTCTCTTATAAAAATAATTTCTTTTTCAAGTTCCTTAAATTTTTCTTTAATATCATTACAATCAAGACAAGGTTTTGTATTTTCAATTGAAGTGACATGAGTAAAGCTAGATAAATCGGATTTTGATACTACTTTAACTTTTGCTTTTAAATTTTTATTTCCTAAGCGCAATAGTTTATTAGCATTCTTTAATTTCTTAATTTTGCGCTTTGTATTTTGTAACAATTGTAATGAAGAGATAGAAGTACAAAAGATAGAATTTGATTTCCTTACATTGCTTTTGAATGAGGGAGGATTTGAACATATTGTTCCTTTGTCTTCTTCTTGGCACTCCTCTTCCAAAAGTAAGATTTCTTCTCCTTTTTCTCTTGGTGTATTGTTCTCCTTTTCTATTTCAATATTCTCCATGGCTTTGCTCCGAGAGAGATCTTCTTGAATGATAATGGATGCTTGTACGTTCTTTTCCTCCTGTGTTTGTTCCATACCTGCGAGAGGAAGATCATACATTTCTTCAAGAAATTTCCATACTTTATAAGCACTAGAAAAGCAATACACAAATTTGAAAACTTCATTTGAGAGACCACAAAATAAATAATGCTTAGCTGTTGCATCTAAATGAAGTTCCTTTTTATTTGATTCATCCACACGTCTTATAATTGCTAAGTTCCATACTTCGATATCTAAAGTTTTAATAAATTTTTCCATTAAAATTTTTCATCCTTTATAATTTGTTCCTTCAAATAAAGGTGGTGCAAGTGATTTTTCCTCTTCACAAAAATCTCCCCCACTAGTAGAAGCGAGATCATGAGACGCCATTATTCCTGGTTGTTAAGCCGATTGGAATAAAACCTCACTCTGATACCACTTGTTTGATCGGTCGGCGCCCTTAGAGGGGGGGGGGGGGTGAATAAGGGTTTTCAAAAACTTTATATTTTATTTAGAAAACTTTGGAATATTGCAAGAAGTCAAGTAAAACAAAAAGAGAGACAAGCTTTATTGATATTAAATAAGTTTTACAAAACTTGATCTCAATGGCGCTAGAGATCGGAGGCGAATAATAAAAACTCTTTTTCGTTTTCTATACCGACTCGTATCCCCACGAACCGGTTGGCTTTAGCCGATCTCTCCAGATATGGCCTCAAGCCGCTCTAGCCAATCTATCCCCAGAAAGGCCTCGAGCACCCCCTAGACCTAGCCTAGATCTAGTCGCCAACACGAGGCGAATTTCAGCCCTAAGTCCTACCCCAGACCTAGTCGCCAACACTAGGCGATTTCACTTAAACGATTACAAGAAAAGATGTGAAATGAAAAAGACAATAATATAAAACTCCCTCTATTTGGATCTCTTGGAGAAGTAGACGAAGACGCAGAGTGATCGTAGTCGATGCGGTCTTTCGTCACGATGATGAAGCGTGTTGAAATCTTCTCCACAGATCTCCTTAAGGCTTTATGGAATTGTGGGAGTATCGCTCTGAATCTTCCTCTCTCTGCTGTGGCATGAAGCTCTGGAGTTTGGGATTGGAGGAGGATAAAGAATTCGGAGCCAAAGCATCCAATTTATAGCCTTCACGCTACCGCCGGCGCTAGCCCGGATTAGGAATGATCTTGCGCGACTGAATCTCCCATCCGTGGCAACAATTTGCTCTATGCCTCTTGTGCGCCATGCTACCGCCAGTGCTAGTAGCTACTGCCGGGCGCTAGCTCCTTCTAAAATTGCCGCCGGAATCGAGCTAATCAATGCTAGCGCCGGGCGCTATCGCTACCGCCGGCGCTAGTGAGCTTGTTCGAATTTTGGCCTCAATTTTGGGGGCAGTCATCATGAGTACTCCTTGAGTCATATGGACTATGTTAACCTGCACACTTGAACACACAAGATCAAATACACATAGGATTTGTTATTCTCAAACCTAGGAGATGCGGAAGACTATGTTCCAACTAGATCCACTCCTTGGATCCTACCTCAGGTGCAAACAACAACCCTACCTCAAAGTAATAACACTCCTACAACTCAGATTCACCTCTGAATCATACCTCAAGTCTTCACAAGACCCTACCTCAGGCTTACAACAAAGCCTTACACTTATGCCTTCTATCCAGCCCTACACTCAGGCTGACAACACAAGAGTACCTCAGATCTCAGATAGATCTTACAATAAATAAGATATAATATTTTGTTTACAGTATTTAGACTCTATAAAATATTCTTTATGACTTGAGTCTTTTTAGATCTTTCTAAAAAGAAAGTCTTCTTCAACAACAACATTGGATCAATCAACAGAAATTCTTTAGTACCAGGATCAGTGCTGAGCTTCCTTGAAAATAGAAGTCTTATTGCTCTCTAGAATGAGAGCTTTATTTTTCTTGAAGCTCTTCTTCTTCTTCTTCTTCTTCTTCTTCTTCTTCTCCTTCAGTAAGGTTGCTCTTTACTGTTCTATTGCTTTTTAATGGCAGAAGAGCTTTTCTCTTTTTGATTTCTCAACGATATCATTCTCAAATGTTAGGGTTACCCGACTCTATCTTATCATTTTTATATCTCTGCACTCCTTGGCGAACTTAGGCTGGGAGATGAATATTACATCTTCAGATTGTTTCACTTGGAGGCCTAAGAAATACTTAAGCTCTCTCATACTGCTCATTTAAATTTCTCCTTGCATCAGGTTAGCAAACCTACTGTAAAGATTATCTAAGAAGGAAGGTAGACAATGTCTTATACCAAGCCCTTGGGGCTTGTTTAAGCCATAAAGAGCTTTTCTAAGATAGTTTAGTTTTTAACTCTAAGTTGACTAGCTCCTGCTCGCTCCATAAAGATTTGAAAAAATTTCACTTGGTATCAGAGCCAGGTTGGAGTGGTTGAGCAGTGAGTAACTTAGAGTTGCCATCGCCTTTGTGAAGAAGGAACCAGTGGAAGAACAATGGAAGGTGGATTTGCAAAGGGTCTTGGGATTGAGGTGCTTACATCGACTAACTTCAAGAAGTGGAAGTTGTGTATGCAAAGCTATCTTGTAGGTGAGGACCTCTGGGAAGTTGTTGGAGGAGATCAGACGCAGGAAGTTGTTCCGGAAGGGGATAATGGGGCTGAGGTGAGAACTTGGAGGAGGACGAATGCGAAGGCAGAGTTAACTCTGAAGAGGGCAATCTCACCTGACCTATTTGATCACATCTTGGGGTGTGGATCAGCTGCGGAGATCTGGAGAGCACTGGATGGGCTGTTTAACAAGAAGAATGTAGCGAGGCTGCAGTTCTTGGAGAATGAGCTGGCAAGGTCGGCTCAGGGCGATCTTTCTATCTCTACTTTCTTTCTGAAGCTGAAGAACTTGTGCGCTGAAATCTCAGCATTGGACCCTGATGAGCCTATCTCCGAGGCGAAGCTGAAGAGGCACATCATCCGCGGCCTGCGGAAGGAATATGTTGCCTTTGTGATGTCGGTGCAGGGATGGGCAAATCAGCTGTCTCTGTTGGAGCTGGAGAACTTGCTTGCATCGCAAGAAAGTTTGGCAAGGCAGATGGCGGGGGTGTCAGTGGCCGGGGGAGATGGCGAAGTGCTCTTCTCGGGAAAGAAGAAGAAGTGGGATAAGAAGAAGAAGACCGCTGGAGGAGGCCATGGGCCTTCAACTTCTGGGCAGCAGGAAAGGGGGTATGCTCCCAAGGCTGACGAGAAGAAGAAGGGTGAAGGTCCGAAGTGCTTCAAGTGTGGCAAGTATGGCCACATCAGGAAGGATTGCAAGGTGGTCACCCAAGCTGGGCATGCTGCGGAGAAGGAGGAAGCTGAGGCCAGGCACATTCAAGGAGGTTGGGGAGGAGCCTTCTCGGCTTCTGTTGGAGCTTCTGCTCCTATCAACTATCTGGAGGACTGGATCGTGGACTCGGGGTGTGGTCATCTCCTCACCGGAGACGAAACCAAGCTTTCTTCTGCACAGCCCTATACAGGTAACAATGCAATCATTACTGCTGATAATACTGTACATCTAGTGGAGAAGGTGGGGGTTGTTTCCTTGGGCAGTGATAGAGGGCCACTTACCTTGAAGAGTGTCTATCATGTGCCCGGTATGAGGAAAAATCTCTTCTCCGTGACCAACGCTGTAGACGCTGGGTATCACGTTCTGTTCGGCCCAACAGAAGTGAAGTTTCTACGCAACTTTGAGGCTGTAAAGGCCGAGGTTGTCCATGTCGGGAGACGAGCAAAGGACTTGTTCGTTTTATCGACAAGTTCCTATGTTGACAAGATGAAGACGAATGATGGTGCCGTTATATGGCATGAGAGGTGATGCGCAAATCCTGCACACCGCTATAGGCGGTAGCGAGACTGCGATCCGAACGACAGTGAACCGATCGTTATCAAGTAATAATATGAGGAAGTAAATCCCCAAGTATCGAATCTCTCAAGGAACACAGTAAGGTGGAGTTAACGTTCGAGGAAGGACTTGAGATCGAAGTCCTTTGGGTCGGATGAATTGCGGACACGGGGGTTGATTTGGTTTGTGGAAAAAAAAAAGAGAAAAAGCTACAACTACTCCTATGCAATGCCGCTATGCAATGCTTCGCTCGGCGGGATGGAAGACTACGTAGGCCTTGAACGCGCTACTTCGTAAGGGCGGATGGACGAGAAGGCAAGCGGAATCGAACAATGCAGGCCTTGAGCGCACTGCTTCGTTAGGCGGGATGGAATACGGGCCGCGATGCCACGCTTCAGTAGGCGAATGGACGAGTAGGCTAATGGAATGAGGGTCGCAAGCACCTCTTCGACAAGCACACCACTAACAATTGTTAGGGCGGCACAACACAACTAACAATCCACACCACAAGGCACACCTCAAAATAATAAGCAAGAATACTCAAATCACATAGACATAATCAAGTATAAATGCTAATAATCAAGCACGCTTCATCATAATGTTAGATCTAACTACATATACATCAATAAGAGAAGAATAGAGCAAGAAATCGACCGAATCCGAAGGCTCGTTGTAGATTCACGGTTGGAATCGCCGGGTTGTCAATCCGCGTCCAAGCTCGGTCCGCAACTACGTCCGGGGTAGAGAGAGCTGTCACGACTCTCCAATGGACCCGTCTTCTTCGTGTCACGATCCGGTAGAGGTTGCAAACTTCCTCTTGCTTGATGGCAATGGCGGCTAGGTCTTCCTCTGAAGCTCTTGGATGAAGGAGGAGGCCGAGAGGAAACTCCGGCTCAAGATTGGCGTGAAGAACAAGCCCGGAGCACCTCTAGATGGTGGGCGACGGTGGAGGGGCGAAATCGGACGAAACCAGGCGGAAAACGGCGGAAGAAAGCGGGGTCCCTCACCTAAATCGCGAGCAGCGGAATTTATAGGCGCTGGAATTAAACAGTGCGCACGGTCATTGGCGCACGACCAGTGGTCGTGCACACTAGAATCCTGTGATCGTGCGCTCTGCCTGGACGGAGCCTGCAAAGACAGAAATTATAAAATAACATGTTCGCACGACCAGTGGCGCACGACCGGTGGTCGTGCGCACTGTAGTTGATGGTCGTGCGCACTACAGCAAACTGAACTCGGAAAATAAATGGTAAGTGCGCACGAGCAGTGGCGCACGACCGGTGGTCGTGCGCACTGGCGTTGGTGGTCGTGCGCACTGCACCAAACAGAACTCGTGAAAAAGGGCTAAGTGCACACGATCAGTGTCGCACGACCAGTGGTCGTGCGCAATAGAACCGGTGATCGTGCGCAGTGTTCCTGTGCAGAATTGCACTGGGAACACCTGCACGACTCCCATTCCAGCACAACCACCAATCTAGCCACTGAAGGTGGCACTTAACAATACATGAAAGCTAATGATGAAGATAAACGAGAAATAACACCAAAACGGGCCTAGAAGTGCACATAGCAAGGAATAACAAATATCAGCTAAAACAAGGCTAAAGTGCAGTGGAATGACTAGATAAACGGCCCAGATGAGTCCATATATGTGTATATAATCAGGACTCATCACACCCCCAGACTTACCTGTTTGCGCGTCCCGAGCAAACAAATTCCATGCGAACGGGGAAAGAAAAGTAGATGGCTTAAAACTACAATACAGAGTACCATGCGAAGTCGCATGCTCACGTGCATAAGAAGAATGGTAGAGAAGATTTCTGATTATATAAATAGTCTATATATTTCTAAAAGAGTAAAAGCATATTACAACTACTCAAAATGGTGAACAACAGTGAATCGTTCGGTCATGCATACGGAGAAAGTAAACTAAACGCTGAGATGAGCATTGCTCAAGATTGGGATGCCGGACAAACTCCACCAAAATCCATCGGTGTCGGTGACCATAGGCTTGCCCGGTCACATTCTCTCCACGACACTGGTTTGACTCAAATGCGTGAATCAATAGGACTTTAGGTTTTAAATGAGGCTTGGGTTTAGGTGAGGTAAAACAAAGATAAAAAACGACGGCAAAAGCACTAAACCCAAATGAGCTAATGCAGGAAACTATCCTCATTCACCACACAAACATGCGGGTACACAACACCCCCAGACTTGGACTTAACAGCATGGGTGCGTGCACCGCCTACTCCCAAACATAAATCTATACATAAAGATTTTCAATTAAACATTCCTTCTCTTTCCTTTCTTTTTAACTTCTTTTCTTTATCTCATTTTTTTTTCTTTTTTTATCATTTTCAGCAAATAAACAAAAGGACACATCCACATCTTCACAAACATATTACCACATCAACAACCCAACTCATGAAAATAATAAACAGCTAAAGCTCAAATTTTGGGTGTGCGACTAGGATTGGCTTTTGGGCTTTGGTGAAATAAAAGTGGGGCTGAATCAAAGAACGGGTGGGCACAACTGGGCTAGCGAGGATATAGCGGTAGGGATAGGCACAAAGGCTCAACCGGGCCAAAATGATGGCCTATATCACATTCACACAATTGACTAACCGTATACCCATGCTTCAAGAATCGCTTGGGGCAAGTTCTAGCCACCGAGAAAGATTCTCCTTTCTCCCGACTCAAGCAATACGAATCTAGCGATCGTATACACACATCCCTATGCTACCGTTTGATTCACACCGGATTCACCATTTGAGTAGAGTAAACAACATTTACACTAATAGAGAAAGATATAAAACCATAGTATAAAGAGAAATCTAATCTACACGAATTTCTATGCAATCGAGCACTCGACTAGGAGCACTACTTGAGTCAACATTTTACTCTGCTACATAGTCCTAAGCCATCACCTAGACTTTCCCAAATAAGCAGAAGAATTAAATTCACAATAGAGCAAGCAAACAGATGAGTACGCGCTCAAGTGGGTGATGTGGTGTGCAATGAAAATAAACAAAACATTTTAAATGAAATCTTCTAGCATGCAGTGCAATAGTGCACGTGAGCGGGTAAACAAAACTACTCTCTCCCAGACTTAAACTAAACAATCCGCATAATATATGACATGAAAATCAGAAAAAGCTAGGGAAAGAGAGTACCCAGTGCTCAGAAATGAGCACACCAGAAGATTGGCGTTTAAACCACGACTAAGCTGCAGCATCCGCCATCCAGAAGAAGTACCTGCAGGGGTCAGCTCCACAAAACAAAAGAAACAGAAAAAGATAAACTACAATACTACAGCTAACTAAACAGGATTGAATAAAATAAAATGCATGAAAAGTAAGATAACTACTGGGGTTATTGTCATCCCAGCACGACTTATTCAGATTTTGTACAGTTCTAGCTTATAGGCCTATGAAAAGAAAAGTGCACAGGTAACTGTTCTAATATGCGCATCGGTAGAGGATACCGATACGGAGACAGAGCAGTCACCCCTCTACCCAAATATAGATAATACCTGCTTGACACAGGTAGAGGGAAAAGAAAGTAAGAAGAGGAGGAGGCCTGGTCCTCACTCATCTCACAAAACACCTCCTTGCCTAGCAAGGTATCGTCAACAGGGGGGCAGCAGGAGGCAAAGGCAATGAGTGGAGCTTCCTCTACGGAGGGAGGATAAACCTCCTCACATAAGAAGATGCTCACAACATTGACTTGAGCAAAATGCTCCAAGTCCTCCTGGGGTACCTGTGAAGATTCAACCTGCACAGGCTCAGATAAAGAAGGGGGATCAAGAAATAAAGAAGAGGAATGACTTAAATAAAAATCAATCGGGGGAGTGGTCCCGGTCTCACTCCCAGCAGGATCCAAGGATAGATCTCTATCATCATCGTAAATATCATAGCGAGGGAAACTTGACAACTCAGGGGCTTCAGTGGTGGTTCGGACCTCCTCGTCCCATGAAGAAGGGCAAACCTCCTCATCAGAGAGAGTATCCTCCTCATCCCACCGAGGTGCACCATCGTGTTCAAAATATTCATTCTCCCCGTCAGGGAAAATGACATCCTCATCCCACTTTGGAGCACCCTCCAAGTCAGAAGCATCACCCCACTCCTTCACTTCGATAGGATCATAAAAATTGTGTGCAGAAAAATCTCGCAAAGAAACTGGAGGAACACAAAGATTTGGTTCCTCCGCAAAAAGATCTGCTAAAGCCTCCCCGATGGAAAGAATACTTTCCTCATCATACTCAGGTGCATCTAGGAGCTCCCATTCCTCTCCTTGTTGGCTAACAGATGAGTGATCATCATCACTGAGAGTGAAGCCATAGACAGGGAGTGAGGAGTCCGTGCACGAGACAAGCTCAGGGGTAGAGGGCACAATTGCCTCCATGGGTAAAGAATGAGTGATAGGGACAATGTCGTCATGAGTGGAGGAGCGGCGGTCAGGATTGAAAAGACGCGGACAGTCCTTCAATTCATGACCCTCTCCTCGACACAACAAGCAAACAATGTTCCTACACTGCCTAGCATTTAACTCATTCATTTGGTCCAAATAATAAACCATCTTGTCATTAAAGCTAGGTGAAATATCCCATGACGACATTATCAATAAAAGAGCAGATACAATGAAACTGAAATTCTTTGCAAGGGAATCTACACAACTAAAAAAGAACTCCTTGAATAAAACTTGCCTAAAACTTCAAAATAGGGGGGAAAGAAATAAAAACAAACAACAGAAGATTAAAAGACAAACAAAAATAATAAAGCGGCTATACACACTGGAAGAACTACTATCTCTCGGCTTTCCCTCTCAAGAAAACTCACACGACTGTGTTCCCCGGCAACGGCGCCAAAAACTTGATGCGCAAATCCTGCACACCGCTATAGGCGGTAGCGAGACTGCGATCCGAACGGCAGTGAACCGGTCGTTATCAAGTAATAATATGAGGAAGTAAATCCCCAAGTATCGAATCTCTCAAGGAACACAGTAAGGTGGAGTTAACGTTCGAGGAAGGACTTGAGATCGAAGTCCTTTGGGTCGGATGAATTGCGGACACGGGGGTTGATTTGGTTTGTGGAAAAAAAAAAAGAGAAAAAGCTACAACTACTCCTATGCAATGCCGCTATGCAATGCTTCGCTCGGCGGGATGGAAGACTACGTAGGCCTTGAACGCGCTACTTCGTAAGGGCGGATGGACGAGAAGGCAAGCGGAATCGAACAATGCAGGCCTTGAGCGCACTGCTTCGTTAGGCGGGATGGAATACGGGCCGCGATGCCACGCTTCGGTAGGCGAATGGACGAGTAGGCTAATGGAATGAGGGTCGCAAGCACCTCTTCGACAAGCACACCACTAACAATTGTTAGGGCGGCACAACACAACTAACAATCCACACCACAAGGCACACCTCAAAATAATAAGCAAGAATACTCAAATCACATAGACATAATCAAGTATAAATGCTAATAATCAAGCACGCTTCATCATAATGTTAGATCTAACTACATATACATCAATAAGAGAAGAATAGAGCAAGAAATCGACCGAATCCGAAGGCTCGTTGTAGATTCACGGTTGGAATCGCCGGGTTGTCAATCCGCGTCCAAGCTCGGTCCGCAACTACGTCCGGGGTAGAGAGAGCTGTCACGACTCTCCAATGGACCCGTCTTCTTCGTGTCACGATCCGGTAGAGGTTGCAAACTTCCTCTTGCTTGATGGCAATGGCGGCTAGGTCTTCCTCTGAAGCTCTTGGATGAAGGAGGAGGCCGAGAGGAAACTCCGGCTCAAGATTGGCCTGAAGAACAAGCCCGGAGCACCTCTAGATGGTGGGCGACGGTGGAGGGGCGAAATCGGACGAAACCAGGCGGAAAACGGCGGAAGAAAGCGGGGTCCCTCACCTAAATCGCGAGCAGCGGAATTTATAGGCGCTGGAATTAAATAGTGCGCACGGTCATTGGCGCACGACCAGTGGTCGTGCGCACTAGAATCCTGTGATCGTGCGCTCTGCCTGGACGGAGCCTGCAAAGACAGAAATTATAAAATAACATGTTCGCACGACCAGTGGCGCACGACCAGTGGTCGTGCGCACTGTAGTTGATGGTCGTGCGCACTACAGCAAACTGAACTCGGAAAATAAATGGTAAGTGCGCACGAGCAGTGGCGCACGACCGGTGGTCGTGCGCACTGGCGTTGGTGGTCGTGCGCACTGCACCAAACAGAACTCGTGAAAAAGGGCTAAGTGCACACGATCAGTGTCGCACGACCAGTGGTCGTGCGCAATAGAACCGGTGATCGTGCGCAGTGTTCCTGTGCAGAATTGCACTGGGAACACCTGCACGACTCCCATTCCAGCACAACCACCAATCTAGCCACTGAAGGTGGCACTTAACAATACATGAAAGCTAATGATGAAGATAAACGAGAAATAACACCAAAACGGGCCTAGAAGTGCACATAGCAAGGAATAACAAATATCAGCTAAAACAAGGCTAAAGTGCAGTGGAATGACTAGATAAACGGCCCAGATGAGTCCATATATGTGTATATAATCAGGACTCATCAAGAGGTTGGGGCATGTAGGGATGGACAAGCTGAAAGCAATGGCGGTGAGAGGTCTTGTCAAGGGCCTGCCAAGTCTATCCTCCTACGGAGAAGGTCATGTTTGCGAGGGATGTCAGTTCGGCAAGTCTCATCGGCTACCATTTGACAAGTCGCAGATGAGGAGTAGTGTGCCGTTGGAGTGCATCCACGGTGACTTGATGGGACCTACTTCTACCCCAAGCCTCGGAGGAAGCAGATATATGCTGGTGTTGATCGATGATTACACCAGATATGTCTGGGTATATTTCCTGAAGGAGAAGGCAGTGGTGTTTGCCAAATTTGTGGAGTTCAAGGAGCTTGTGGAGGGCCGGCTTGGCCTGCGGGTGAAGAAGCTGAGAACTGACAACGGAGGGGAGTTCACCTCTGGTGAGTTCTCTAGTTTTTGCAGGAAGGTAGGTATCCGGAGGGAGCTCACTTGTGCACATACTCCACAACAGAACGGAGTTGCAGAGCGGAAGATCCGTCATCTGACGGAGACCTGCAAGTGTTGGCTGCATGCCAAGAGTATCCCAAAGTCCTTCTGGGCGGAGGGAATGTCTTGTGCTGCCTACGTCATCAACCGGATGCCTTTGAGTCCCATCAACATGTTGACTCCGCATGAGATGATGTTCAAAGAGAAGCCAAGCGTGACACACCTTAGGGTGTTTGGTTCCACCTGCTACGTGCATGTTCCAGATGCTCTTCGGACGATGCTAGATGCGAAAGCAAGGAAGCTAGTCTTCGTGGGATACGATGAGCGGAAGAAAGGATGGAAGTGCATGGACCCGGAGACGCGGAGATTTGTGGTATCTCGCGACGTCGTGTTCGATGAAGTGACATCTTACAAGGGGTCCTCTGATGTGGAGCTACCAGAGAGCAGGGTGGAGGTGACGGAAAAAGCTGTGGAGGATCTTCAGGTGGAGCTACCTGTGTCACCAGGTGGACCATCTCCTTCTAGTTCTGAGACGGAGGCTTCTGGTTCAGGGAGCAGGGGGAGCAATGCTCCTAGCACGTCTGGAAGAGGAGCTAGGGAAGAAGCAGCTGGAGATAATGCGGTTCAGGGGAAGGAGCTGAGGAGGTCGAAGCGAGCGATCGTTGCCCCTGATCGCTATACAGGAGGAAACGCAGTGAGCTTCGTCTCATGTTTCTTCCCTGGTCCCTTGGATGAGAGGGAGCCGTCGAGCTTTGAAAAGGCCAGAGGCGTGAAGGAGTGGGACATTGCTATGCAAGAAGAGATGGCAGCTCTCGAGAAGAATGAGACCTGGTCTCTTGTGCCCAAGCCCGAGGGCATCACTCCTGTGACATGCAAGTGGGTCTACAAGCTCAATAAGAAAGCTGACGGCAGTATCGAGCGATACAAGACTCGCCTTGTGGCTCGGGGGTTCTCGCAGCAATACGGTGAAGACTACGAGGAGACCTTCAGTCCGGTGGCAAAAATGACTTCAGTTCGGTTCATCATTGCCTTGGCGGCGTTTAGTGGATGGGAGATCTGGCAGCTCGACGTCAAGAACGCCTTCTTGTACGGCGAGATTGACAAGGACATCTTCATGGTCCAGCCACCTGGCTTTGTGTCTGAAGTTTTTCTGGAGCATGTCTGCAAGCTGAAGAAGGCCCTGTATGGGTTGAAGCAAGCGCCGAGGGCATGGTACGGGAAGATCGCAGAATATCTCCTATTCTGTGGGTTTTGTGCTTAAGACTCAGACTCAAGCTTGTTCATCAAGAAGAGCGGGGAGCTTCAAGTCATCGTGCTGCTATACGTCGACGATATGATCGTGATGGGGAACTCGAAGGAGGAAGTAGCACAGCTACGGACCGAGCTGTCTATCAGGTTCGAGATGAAGGACTTAGGTGAGCTTCACCATTTCCTTGGACTCGAGGTGCAGAGGAAGGAAGATGGAGTGCTGGTGACCCAAGTCGGATATGCGGAGCAGATCGTGGAGCGGTTCGGCATGAAGGAAGGGAAGTGCACTTCCACACCTCTGGAGAAGGCTATGAAGCTTCGGAAAGATGAGGGGAGGATTATGCAAGTTCCGTTGGTGTTCCGAGCTCTGGTTGGGAGCTTGATTTATCTGACAATCACGAGGCCGGATATTGCATATGCAGTTGGCAGAGTGAGTCGGTATATGGCGGAGCCACAGGTACCTCATCTGCTAGCAGCCAAGAATATTCTGAAGTATATCAAGGCGACCTCGGACATGGGTCTCCTATATAGGAGAGATGCGGGCTTCAAGGTGCACGGGTACATGGATGCTGACTACGGGGGAGATTCGGATGATCGGAAGTCGACGTCTGGATTCTTCTTCATGGCGGGCCCTACAGCTATATCATGGTGCAGCAAGAAGCAAGATTCCGTGTCGGCCTCCACCACGGAAGCGGAATACAAGGCTTTGGCCTTGGCAGCTCAGGAAGCCATCTGGCTTAGGAGGTTGGTGGGAGACGTCCACAAGGAGGTTCGGGAGCCGACTCTGCTACGTGGTGACAATGAGAGTGCTCTCAAACTGGTAACCAATCCAGTTTGTCACGCGAGGACCAAGCATATCGAGATCGAGCATCACTTCATACGGGAGAAGGTGCTGGAGGGATCTCTTTCGGTCGGGCATGTGCGAAGTGCGGACAATGTCGCGAACATCTTCACAAAGGCGCTGACAAAGGGGACGTTCACACGGCTAAGGGGCCTACTGGGCTAGTTTCAACTTCCCACTTCAAGGGGGAGTGTTGAAATTGTTGAAGTGGAAGTTTGGAGGGTTTGTGGACCTGGGCGGTCTGGAGGAGGTCGGGCGGTCTGACGTGACCGTACGACCTAGCGGTCTGCATCTGCGGTCTGGCTGATCTAAGCCTAGCTGCGGTCTCCTGGCTTGATCGCTGGTATGGGTTCAAGGCGGCTGAAGATGGAGGTCGCGTGGTCTGTCTCTGACCGCGTGGCGGGCTGTTCGTCTTCAGGTATGTGCGGTCTGTGCTTAACCGCGTGGCGTGCTGTCCTCTCAAGGCTGTGGCGGTCTGGTGTGACCGCACAGTTTGATCCAGGTTCTCTCCTGAATGCGGTCTGGTAGCTGACTGGGCTTTCTGGGGGTATTCGCGGACTAAGGGTCTTAGTCGCGCGGTCTCAGTTCGCGGTATCAGGAGGAGACTGGTATGCGAGCTAGTTGCTGTTCGCGGTCTCAGGAGGAGATCGGCATGCGGACAGGAGTTCGCGTTCTGATGGCGAACTGACTGTGTTCGCGGTCTCGTGGGAACAGAGGTGGTGAATAGCTTCGGGCGGTCTGGCGTGTTCCTTGTGGAGTCACGGTCTGCTGTGAGAGTGGCAGTCTCTCATGGCGACATTGAAGCTGGCGGGTTCACCAAAATGAAGCAGAAGTAATGTTGCTGATCGCGCAGTGTGACCGGTCAGGTCGCGCAGTCTGGGGGGTGGTGATCCTATCTCATAGGGTGGTGACTGGATCAGGTCCCGCGCCTATAAATAGGAGGCCACTGTTGCAGCAAATAGACACACCAAGCGTAAGCTAAACTTTCTTCTTTCCTGCGGTCTGAATTTATGTGACCGGGCGGTCTCCTGATTGAACTTCTCATGTGCAGCTTCTGCGGATAGTGCGGACAGCAGCGATCACCTCTTCCTCTGAAAGTGTTCGGGCGGTCTGCGGCTTGGAGTTGTGGTGCTGGAGTTCGGGAGAATCAGGAGGTCTGGAGAAGTGGGCGGTTTGATCAGCGAGCTGGTGGTGTTCTGTGATCGTCAAGTTGCTGCGGTCTGGCAGTCTTTTGAGATCGCAGGGAGGTCGCGCGGTCTGAGCGGTCTCAAGTTATCTTCAACTTTGTATCTTTCCTTTTGTGTTTGTGTTGGCGAAATCATGTCTCGCTAAGCATGCCTTGCCTTGTAATTTTGAAGATTATTATCAATAAAGATCAGTTGTTTGCCTCCACTTGCTTCTGGTTGTTTGGTTTTTAACTCTAAGTTGACTAGCTCCTGCTCGCTCCATAAATATTTGAAAAAATTTCACATTGATCAAAGTCAATACCTTCTTCTTGTCTATAGTCTTTTGCTACAAGTCTTGCCTTGTTCTTCACAATTACTCCATTCTCATTCATATTGTTCTTGTAGACCAATTATGTTCCAATTATGTTCTGTCCTTTGGGTCTTGGAACCAACTTTCACACCTTGCATCTTTTGAACTAATTCAGTTCTTCCTGCACGACCATTATCCAGAATGGGTCTCCATGCCATTTGCCTCTTCAAATTTCTTTGGATCTACTGGGCGAGGAAGCTCAATAAATTTGCTTCATTGTGAGTTTTGCTCCTATTTGTGACTCCCTGGCTTGCATCTCCAATGATCAGATTTCTTGGATAGTCTCTCAGGTGTCTAATAGCAAGTGACAACCTTTCTACAATTCCCTGTTCACCACCTTCAGCTTCCTGTTTAGCATGTTGAATTTCATGTTGTTCTTCTTCACCAACAACTTGTGTTTCACCTGATGATTGTCCTTGTTCTCTGACTATTGCATTATGTGATGTGATCTCATTGGCAGCTGGCTTGTCCTCTAGAGACAACTCTTTCATCTTTAATTCAGTACCTGCAACATTAGAAGAACTAGACTAGCCCTTGTAGATCAGGGTAGTCTCATTAAATACAACATGAATTGACCCTTCTACTGCTTCAGAATTCTTGTTGAACACCCTATATGCTCTGCTATGGGAGTTGTATCCAATAAGAATACCCTCACTGCTTTTGTCTGCAAACTTAGTTAAATAAGATTTACCATTATTTAAAATGAAACACTAGATTCTAAAATAGGATACAGTGGTTTTCTGCCCTTCAACAATTTATAAGGAGTTTTCTTGTGATTTTTGGTGATAGATGCTCTATTTAGCACATGATATGCTGTTTGGACAGCCTCAGCCAAGAAATATTCTAGCAATGAGGAGTCACCCGGCATTGTTCTACCTGCCTCAATAAGGGTCTTATTCTTTCTTTCAGCCACCCTATTCTGTTGTGGGGTCCTCAGAAAAGAGAATTCTTGGCATATTCATTGTTCTTGACAGAAATTTGTCATAAAACCAGAATGGAATTCTGTTCCGTGGTCACTTCTCATTTTGACCACTGAACAATCCATCTCATTTTGGATAGATTTGACAAATGTCATCAAGATGTCAAGAGTATCTGACTTCTTTTTGAGGAAGAAGACCCATGCGAATCTAGAGTGATCATCAGCTATCACAAGAGTATATAACTTCCCTCCTATACTTTGAATTGACATTGGACTAAAGAGATCCATGTGCTATAAATACAAGCATCTTATATAATCCTCGTGAGTAATGCCTTTAAAGGTTGTCCTAGTTTGCATGCCCATCTGACAAGCATGACATGGAATATCTTTAATGCATTTTGACTTGGTCCATCTCTAACTAGATTTTCAAAGAATATCTTACTAATTGTCTTGTAGTTAAGGTGAACCAATCTCTTGTGCCATTGTACACGAACATATACTTTCTCATTGGTTATAAGACAGATAGGCATGGAAGAAGTAGAATAAATTAAATTTAAACAATAAACATTTCCACTCATAGTGCCAGAGAGGATTGTCTCCAAGTCAATTGACTTTTTGATAAGGAACTTATCCTTGTGGAATACCTAAGTTACTTATCATCGTGACAATAAGGTGAACACGATGATATCGTTGCAAGAACTCAAGAGAAGACTGATAATCATTATCGTTGTGTTAACCAACTTCACACAATGATATCGTCTTGTCAAGATCAGAAGAAATGATTTCAAATTGATAGAGACGACAAAAGTAGACGTCAAATCAATCACTTTTGAAAAGTGGTCTGAGACAGGCCTTTGCAAAATGGCCTTTCCCTTGCCTTTAGCTGACGGTGTTGGTGTTGCTGAACCAAATACAAATGACCCATGATGCTTCATTTGTATTTCTTCATGTGGAGCTTTACGTACACTAGACCCAAGGTCTTTCCTTCCTTTCCAGTGAGGAGCATTGCTGACTCCATTGGAGGAACATTCGTTTTTCAAGTGACCATACATGCTGTCATGGTCATAATTGTTGGATGCAAGAAGCACTTTCTGAAAAATGGTCTTTTGTACTTTTCTTTTCCATAATTTCCTTTCTTTGCCTCCGTCTTGTTGTTATAACCTAGACCACTTCTATAATGGGCAGAAAAGCTGTCAATGATTTGCAATATAGTCCGTGTCTTGGAAAACTTAGCCACTAACATCCTCTCATTGAGGAGTTCTTCTCAAGATCCACAATAATCTTGTTATTATTGCTAATGGTCCCATTTTGGATAATTGACAAACCTCTCAACTTGCTAATCTCCTTACTCATATGAGTCAGCCTTTTAGCTATCTCATCTCAAATAGATTGAGCAAGTTTCAGTGTTTCAATTTCCCCAACTTGCTTCTTAGCAAGCTTTTTGCCCTTCTTTAGTTCTTCCAAGAGAGCACCATATTGGTTGACCATATCAATGACGTCCTTTTCAGATTCAGATTAACCCTCTTCAACAGGTGATAAGGATTCATTTGAATCAACACCAGTCTCATATTCAGAATCAGACAAAGAAAGGGGGATTTTAGTGATTACCTCATCAGGATGAGTTTCATCCTGATCTTCCTCATCTGACATGGCCATTAGACCACAATAGTCTTCATCTTCATTGTCACTGTCTGACAATGATAGGGGAGCCCTGATGCCCACCCTAGCAGCAAGATAGATGTTTTCTTCAGTAAAAGAAACAAGCCCAATAAGGGCTTCTTCATCTTCTGAATCTGAAGAGCTAGATTCACTGTCACTCCAACTCTTTTCTTCTTTGCCAGGAGACTCTTCTCAGATTTCTTGGCCTTGTAATTCTTTTTCTCATCTACTTCCTTTCTCTCTTTTCTTTTGACTGGACAGTCAGCAATAACATGTCCAGCCCTATTGCAATAGTAGCAAATAATGTCAGTATTAGAATATTTATTCTGTTTAGAAACATACCTTTCCCCTTTGGGGTCTCTTCTTGGTATGTCAATGTTGCTGTGAGGCTTCTTTAAGCTGTAGGAAGAGGAAGACTTGCTCTTCCATTGTCTCCTTCTGTTCAACATCTTCTTGAACTATTTGGAGAGTATGGTAAGTTCTCTATCAATTAGCTCATCTTTAGAAGTGGAGGGCTCTGAGCTTTCTGTATCAGCATTTCTCCTTGGAGGGGAGGGAGACTTTTCTCTGCACCTTTTGGATCTCTCATCTTTGAAGGCCACAAACTTGTCCTTATTGTTTGCCTTGTTTCCCTCCCCTCAGCTTTTCTGGTGTTCAGATGATGCTCATGGTAAAGCAACTTCCCAAACAGATTCTGGGGATGGATGTTGTCCAGATTCCCCATCTTGCTTATGACACAGATCTTCATATCCCATTCCACGTTGAGGGATCTAAGAAATTTGTCATTTATATCATAATTTGCGAAGGTCCCGCCATAGGTTGTCAGCCCATTCATAATTTTGAAGAACCTTTTATAGCATTCAACAATGGAGTCCTTCTTCCCTTGCTTGAAAGTTTCATATTCCTAGTTTAGTAAGAATTTTCTATCATTCCTGACCTCATCTGTGCCCTCCATGTACACAATCAATGTATCCCACATTTCCTTGGAAGTTTGACAGTGAATCAGATTTTGGAATATTGAATCATCTATGACACTGACAATAATGTTCTTAGCCGTTTTGTCCATAGTGGCCAGAACTACCCCATCTTTGGTCATCTCTGTCAGCTACTTTGGGACTTGTAGATTTGTATCTATTGTTGAAACCTTCATGGGGATGAAGGGTCCTTCTGCAACTGTGACAAAGATTCTAGGTTTAGAGGATTCCATAAATAGCCTAACCCTTTGCTTCCATATGCTGAAGTTCTCCTTTCTGCAGATAAGCAATTCATTGAACCGAGCTCTTTATAGATTTCACCAGAAGTCATGGTGAATAGACTAAAGATTTTCTTGAGGAACTTGTTCAGTCTGTTAAGTCCTTTTTGAACAACTCACCCTCTGATACCACTTGAAAGTTTAATCTATTGTCTAATCACCTTGGGGGGGGGGGGGGGGTGAATAGGTGCTTCAAAGATTTAAGTCTCTTTTAAAATTGTTGATTATTCTAGCTCAGAGAAAGTAAAACAAAAAACACATAAAATCACACCGTTATTTACAGTGGTTCCCCAGATGATGGGTACTCCATTGTCCCTCTCCACTTATTTGGCAGTGTGCTAGACTAGGCCAACTCCTCCAAAAACTCAGATCAAAGATCTTACTACTCAGAGACCTTGACTCCTACAACTCAGGAACCCAACAGGTTCCCTACCTCAGATCCACTCCTTGGATTCTACCTCAGGTGCAATCAACAACCCTACCTCAGAGTAATAACACTCATACAACTCAGATTCACCTTCGAATCCTACCTAAGGTCTTCAAAAGACCCTACCTCATGCTTACAAAGCCTTACACTCAGGCCTTCTCTCCAGCCCTACACCCAGGCTGACAACTTAGCCCTACGTAAGATCTCAGATAAATCTTACAATAAAGAAGATACAAGATTTTGTTTACAATATTTAGACTCTAGAAAATATTCTTTATGCTTGGAGTCTTTTAAGATCTTTTTGAAAAGAAAGTCTTCTTCAACAACAACATTGGATCAATCAGCAGAAATTCTTTAGTACCAGGATCAGTGCTGAGCTTCCTTGAGAATAGAAGTCTTCTTTCTCTCTAGAATGAGAGCTTTCTTTTTCTTGAAGCCTTTCTTCTTCTTCTTCTTCTTCTCCTACTTCTTCAGTAAGCTTGCTCTTTACTGTTCTATTTGTTGGTATCATTGCCCACAATGTCTTAGATTTGGAGAAGTCCATTCCTAAGTCAAAGATATATCTCAGAATGTATTTGATATACTCTCTAGAATCAATGTGCAGGAGATCAGGTCAGGCAAAAAGTTCATGGAATTCATTCAAGTCCACAAGCGTCGAGACATCATACATCGCTCGACGCCTGTGACCCAGAAGCGTTGACTCATGTCTACTACTCAAATAAACAAGGTCGCCGCTGAAGTTTTGAGATCAATTTTGGAAGCGTCGAGCCAAATTGTGTCGCTCGACGACTTGGAAAGAGAAGTGTCGACTTAACTTCATTCAGCTCAGCGCCAACCAGAAGTGTCGAGATATGAAGGCTTAGTTAAGAAGCGTCGAGACCCTGGACGTTGCTCAACTTCTTCAGATAAAAAGCGTCGACTAAGTGATGTTTGCTCAACGCCTGAGAAGTAGGAGTCGAGAGCTTCAGTCTAAGGAGTAAGCATCGAGCGTCGAAGTACCGCTCGACGCCTAACTGGAAAAGCGTCGACAGAGATATTAAGTGCTCAACGCCTCTTCTACAAATACTCTGAACTGAGGAATATCTTCCACGCTAGCTGAGCTTTTGTTTTCATTGAAGATCGTTGAAGATGTGACGTCATGCTGAGATGGAGAAGCATAACAGACATCGCAGATGACGGGATATAAATAGAAGGCATGACCTATGGGTTGGGTAAGTTAATCCAAGTTATGAAGTGAAGAAAAGTGAAGTTAGAAAAGTTTTCCTCTCCTCTCAAAAGCCATTATCGTCTCCATCATTTTGAGAGAAACTTTGAGATAGAATCTGGAGAAGTTGTCTTCTCTTTCAGAACCAATCTAAATTGAAGATCTCATTCAGCAATCTGGTGCTGATACCTTTTTCTGAAAGAAGAAGATCAAGAAGGAAGAATCTGTCTTCCCCAGAAGAAGAACAGTCATCTCAGCCTGACGAATCAAGAAGATCATTTGCTGCTGCTGTTCTATTGAAGATTTCTGTCTGATCATTCAGGCAAATCAAGAAGGCTCAACAAATCTCAAATCTGAGTCTAAGTATTCGTTATTCTCTTTATAAATTTCTGTAGGATCTGAGTTGTCAGATCTGAGTGTAGGATCTGTCAAGGATCTGAGTTGTAAGATTAGGTGTGATCTGAGTTGTAGGATTCAGGGGTGAATCTGAGTTGTAGGCCTAGATATAAAGGCTAAGGTAAGATCTGTGTGATCTGAGACTGTAAGATCTGTTGTGATCTGAGCTGTAAGACCTGTTTGTGGTCTGAGATCTGGAAGAGCTATAACCTCTATCTAGCACACTGCTAGAAGGGGAGAAGGGGGAAAGTGGATTACCCAAGATATGGGGAACCACTATAAAAATCTGTGTGTTCTTTTCTGTGTATGATTTTATTTCTTGAAAGCTCTGATCATTTTTATCTCGGTTATAATCAAGAATCGCAATATTTTTAAATAACCTATTCACCCCCCTCTAGGTGATTAGCTACCCTTAAATAAAGTCTTTCAAGTGGTATCAGAGGGTTGTTGTTCAAGAAAAGGTTTAACAGCCTGAACAAGATCTTCTAAGGGTAGATTTCTGAAGTCGTGATGGCTAATACAGAAGGAAGCAAAGAATTCACATCTATGAAGCTTCCAATCTGCAGAAAAGAAAACTTTGGTATTTGGAAAGAAAGAGTCAAACTTTTCATGGAAGCATCTGATCCTAGGATTTACATAACAGTTCTGGAGGGACCTTTTGTTCCTATGAAAGTTTCATTTATAGATGGAAATATTAAGACTCCTAAAACCTATTCAGAGATGACCAAAGATGAAGTGATTCTGGCCTCCATGGATAAGAGAGCTCAGAACATCATTGTTAGTGCTATTGAAGATTCAACCTTCCAAAATTTAGTCCATTGCAAAACTGCCAAAGAAATGTGGGAATCTCTTATTGTCTATATGGAAGGGACTGAAGAAGTCAGAGATGACAAGAAGTCACTTCTAAATCAGCAATATGAAGCCTTTAGACAAGACAAGAAAGATTCAATAGCAATCTGCTATAAAAAATTCTTCAAGATTGTAAATGGCCTAAAGACTTATGGAAGAACTTTCTCAGATTATGAGCTGAATGACAAATTCTTAAGATCACTGAACAAAGAATGGGATATCAAGATCTGTGCAATCAGAGAAATGGGAAATCTGGGAAACATTCAGCCACAAAATTTATATGGGAAACTATTATCCCATGAACTTCATCTGAATACCAGAAAAGCTGAGGAAGGACACAGCAGGGAAAATCCTATTTCTTTGAAAGCAGAAAGTTCCAAGAAAAGCAAAGAAAGAATGGCATTATTCCCCATGATTCCATCTGAATCAGAAGAATCAGAAACCATTAATTCTGATTCTGAAATATCAGATGGTGAATTAGCACTCTTTACCAAACAGCTAAAAAGAATGTTGAGGAGAAAACAACACTAGAAAACTAGACCCTCTCAATTATCCAGATCTAAGAAGCATTCAAATTTGTCAGAGGGATTCAAACAAGACTCCAAGAAGGACAAGTACAATTCTAAACACAGTAAAATTAATTCAGAAGAAATTGTGTGTTTTGGTTGCAGGAAATCAGGACACATGATTGCTGATTGTCCTTCAAAGAGAAAGAACAACAAGAAATCTGATGAAAGAAAGCACAAATCTGACAAAAGACATGAGAAGAGTCTAATAGACAAAAAGGGCAAGGTCACTTTTAGTGATAGTGAATCTCAGTCATCAGACTCAGATAGTGAGGAGGCACTCATAGCTCTGATGGCTGCCAATGAAAATGAAGACAGTCCAAATGAAAGACCTATGATAAAAGCCCCACTATCAAGATCTGATAGTGAAGAGGATGAAGAAGAAAATGCAGGACTCATGGCATTGAGTGATCAAAAAAATCAGGAGACAACTACTGATATAAAGGGTTGTCCAACGACCAATCAACTTCCAATCTGGTACTTGGATAGTGGGTGCTCTATGCACATGACAGGAACAAAAAGTTTGCTGAATGATTACACTCCTGTAAGGAATGGACCAAAGGTTATCTTTGGAGGGTCTGAAAGAGGTAAAACTAAAGGTTATGGCAATATCTCAAATGGAATTGTCACCATCATCAAAGTTGCTCATGTTGATGGATTGCAACACAATCTCATTAGCATAAGTCAATTATGTGATATTGGGTATGACATTTCATTCCACAAAGATGAGTGCCTGATTAAGAAAGAGAATGCGATAATTCTCTCAGGCACTAGGAGTGGCAACATTTACTGCTTAAACTTTATATGTTCTGATCAAGTTAACTCCATATGTTTAGTAGCAGAAAATAAAATTTCTAGTAGTGTTCAATGGCACAAAAGGTTAGCTCACATAAACTATAAGACTATAAATAAACTTATTTCAAAAGATCTAGTGAGAGCTGGGCCTAAGTGGAAGTGTGTGCAGGAGGGTCCTTGCCATGCTTGTCAAATGGGTAAGCAGACCAAGTCATCCTTCAAACAAATTGGAGAGAAGGATTCCATTAGATGTCTATATCTACTTCACATGGATCTATTTGGACCAATGTCAATCCATAGCTTAGGAGGAAAGTCATACACTCTTGTAATAGTTGATGATTACTCCAGATTCACTTGGGTATTCTTCCTCAAACATAAGTCAGACACTTTAGAAATATTCACAAGCTTTGTTAGGAAAATCACTAATGAAATAGGAAATTCTATAGCCAAGATTAGAAGTGATCATGGGACTGAATTTCAGTCAGGTGCAATGACCAAATTTTGTGAGAATCTAGGAATATCTCAAGAGTTCTCATCACCTAGAACACCCCAACAAAATGGGGTTGCTGAGAGAAGAAATAGAACCCTTATTGAAGCTAGCAGGAGTATGCTGAGTGATGTATTTTAACGTGCGCAATGAAAAATTCAGGAGCGCATGAAGGTTGCTCAGGATAAGCAAGCGATGTATTTTAACGTGCGCCATAGAAATGTGGAATTTGCAGTGGGTGACATGGTCAACTTGAAGATCAAGCCGTTCAAAGGCGTTTCGCGAGTTTGGCAACTCAAGAAGTTGAGTCGGAGGTATTTGGGTCCGTTCGAGGTTACGGAGCGCATTAGCGAAGCAGCCTATCTGTTGGCGTTGTCCGTAGAGCTAAGGGGATTACACGATGTTTTCCATGTCTCGGTGCTGAGGAAAGCTCTAGTGGAGTCGAATGACATAGTTGGGTCTACGACGGTACCAGTAACCGAAGATCTGAGGATTATATTTTGTCCAGTTTGCGTGGAGGATTTAGAAGTCCAACGTTTGCAAAATAAAGAGGTCAAGCTGGTAAAAGTGTGTTGGAATAATTGCGGACGAGATGAGTTCACGTGGGAGCGTGGCAAACAATGTGGGAAGACTTTCCAGAACTGTTTGAGCCAGGTATGTGTTAAGGATGATTTTAGCATTTTAAATTTCGAGGACGAAATTCTTTTAAAGGATTGGAGTTGCAACACCCCAATTTTCATAATGCTGTGAAAGAGGGCACCCTGTTGCTAGCACTGAGCAGTAGGTGCTACCATTGGCAGTAGCAGGTGCGTCGAGAAGGTTCGTCGAGCAGGTGCGTTGAGAAGGTTCGTCGAGTAGTTATCGTCGAGAGCTAGCGTCGCGCGTTAGCGTTATCGCTGGCGGTAGCTTTATCGACGGGAAGCTTCGCTGTGTCGATTGGATAATATCGCCGAGAGGGATTCTTCGAGACGCTAGCATGACGCGGTAACGCTACTATTGTTTATGGGGTGTCTACTTTATCACCTAGAGGGGGGGGGGGGGGGGTGAATAGGCTTTTCAAATTATATTGTACCCTTTTAGGTGTTCTTGATTCTTGATTAATAGATATGTATAGTAAAGAACAAACCACAGAAAACACACAACGATCTATAGATGTTCCTCAAGACCGGGTGTCTTGAATAGTCCTCTCTCCCTCTGCGCCTACCCAGCAGTGTGCTGGGCTCAGCAAACGCCGCCAAAAACTTCAGGCCCTCAAGACTTACACCACGAACCCGCAAGTCCCAATAGCCTAAGCCCGCAAGCCCCTACTGCCCCCGAGCTCGCAAGCTCGACACTCAGGCCCTCAAGCCTTACAAAACGGACCCGCAAGTCCCAACAGCCTAGGCCCGCAAGCCCCTACTGCCCCCGAGCCCGCAAGCTCGACAGATCGCACCCGCAAGTGCACTGCCCTGGCCCTCAAGCCTCACAGCTCTCCAGCCCTCAAGATAGACAAATTGGCCCGCAAGCCTTACAAGAAAGTTAAAGTAATACAACCGTTCTTCTGCCTGATGAAGATCGATAACTTAGCCTGATGACGATTGGCTTCTTATGATTGAAGAAGATTCTTCTGATTCAGATCTTTGACATCACAGATCTTCTTCAATCTCTACTTATTGCCTGATGTTGAACGACGACTCCTCAGTCAATGAAGATGACTGATTCTTTTGAGAATGCTTGAATCTCGTTCTCCTTCTTCTCCGCTGAATATGCTGTTCTATTGAAGAGCGGCGGGATTCTTTTTCTCGCATTGTTCTTTTTCTTGCACAACAAGCTTCTTATTTTTCTAGGGCAACACCGTTCCCTTTTATAGGATGGACAAGTCGTATAACAGTCACATACAATTTCCTTTACTATCAGACGCCCATCTTTCAAAGCATGCGCTGATTGGACAATCAGGCGGCGGCATTAATTGCTGACATCACGTCCGTAAGATTTGAATTCTGTCTTGAAGATATTTGCATTATTTCAACGACAAGCTATCTCTGACTATGTCGTCGCGATCTTCCTTCCTGCATTATGTCGTCGTGATCACATTGTTCTCTCAACGACATTCCTTCTTTACGACGATGTCTGTTCTTTCTCTATGACACGGTCACTTTGGTGAAGTCGACGATACTGCGCCTTCTTTGCGTTCGACGATCTTGCTTCTGCGCTCGACGAACACGCCAAATCTCAGCGGTCGTCAATCTTCCTTCTGAGCTCTACGATCTTCCTTCTGCGTTCGTCGAATAGCATTCTGCGATCGATGAACTTGCCATCCTTCGTTCGACGATCGACATTCTTCGTTCGATGATCTTGCTATGTCTCAGCGATCGACGAACACGCTACTTCTCGGCGGTTGCTTTGCTCATCATCACAATGACAAACATACTTTGTCGACGACATCTCCTATCCTTCTCGACAATATAGTACTTCGTGAAGTCGTTAAAGTACATGACATATTGTCGATCTCTGCAAGCATAAACTAGATGGAATGTTAAATACAACTTGCATTTATTATTGAGCTGAGCACTTCTTCAAATCAGGAACATTGCAGGGCACTGTTCCCAACAATCTCCCCCTATTTGAAGAAGTCATAACCCACTCAATGATAAATGCCATTCACATAATAGACTTTAACATTTGAGCAGATAAACATGTAATGATGACATTTCAACAAAAATTGAGTAAACACAGAATCTTGACTATTTCATAAGTAGTGCCAAATGTTTTCAAAAGTTTTGATATTTCTATTTTTAGCCCCTTAAGGTTTTAGCCATCTATTTCTCAGGTGCTCTTGTATCAGCATCGCCCTTTTCTTTCTTGCTACTGACTTCCTACTTCTTACCAGCTTGCTCTTTAGTGGGCTTATCATAGTATATAGGAGGAAGATTCATCGCTTCCCGGATAGTGTTTGAGGTCCAGATGGCATGCTGGCCTGTATCACTAATTTCTCCCCCTTTATGACTTCTTCAGATATCCCCCTTGGAGATTCTCCTCAGAGGCCAAAATCTTATTTTTTAGTATGTGAATTCCTCCTTCCAAGTAATTTTTGGTTTCAAGAAGGTGACTGTCTAGATCTTTATTGTGCTGATCTATGCAGTCTGTGATCTCAGTCTTGTGTTCAGTCATACTTTTGGTGGACGCAATGTAGGCCTTTTCTATGCTTTTGATAATCAATGATTGATTAGTCCCTAGGTTGGATAAACCCTTGTGAGAATGGGCAGTGAGTTCTTGTAGACTTTTCACATCATTTCTTAGGGTTGCTGTTTCAGCAGACAGTTCCCTTCTTAGATTACTGATAGCAGAAGTGACATAGCTTTCCAATTGTAATCTTTGCTCTTCCAGGAGCATCTTTATTTGAGATAAGAGTAAGGGCTCCTCTTGTCTATTCTCTGGAGATGAGTTCTCTAGTTCCTCTCCTTCATTCCCTTCCATTATTGGAGATAGAGATTTGCCTATTGGTGAGTAGCTTGGCTCACCCTCCTTCTCAGGACCTTGCTGATCATTGCCAGTTTCTCGGTTGTCCTCTTGCATTGCTGATTCAGAATAATAAGCATCCTCAGCCCCTATGATCTTATTGATCACTGCTTCTATTTGAGCAGGGAGCTTACTGTTCTTCTCCCCCTCAGTTTTAGCACTTCTTGGATCCGTTTCTGCAGATATCCTGGATCCTTGACTTAGATCAGAGGTCCGGAGGACAACATTCCTTGTTTCTGCAGCTGCCTCTGAGCCCGATGGAGGTGAGCTGTTTCCTGACTCACTTCCTTCAGACAAGCTCTCTCTCTTTCTCTTCGCGTCTTCCGCAGTTTTCAACTCCGTGGGGAGTTTAGTTAGAGTTTTCTCCCACCTTTCAAAGATTTTGATGTCCATCTATTTCATGTGATGTATTTTTACTCCATACCTTTTGTTGAAGTTTTCATGGTAGGATTGCAGGAGGTATAATGATAAAATTCTTCCAAGATTTGGAGCTTGACAGCTTTCTTGTATCCTCTTGAAGATATGCTGACCCTAGTTGGTCCTTTTACTAAGGATTATCCTTGCCATTATTTCGAACATAGGCTTGGATATTCTATCATACGATCCAACCTTGCAGAGAAGAGCTTTACCTACTATGTCGGCCATCAGTTTTACTTGTTGATTAAGGTTCTTCCTTTCCATGGACCCATAGGTCTTGCTAGAATGCTCGCACCATGCCAGAGCCTTGTAAGGTCTTCTTGGGTGACCTCTTCATCGGCTTCCCCCTTTGCGTAAGTTTGCAACTGAAGTGCCCTAGCCAATCTTTTAGGATTTACTTTGACCTTTGTCCCGTTGATTAAGCTATTCACAGATGTTCCTTTTGAGTTACCTTTGGCATTTGAGTAGAATTCCATCACTTCTCTTTTGAGAACCACTATTGGTTCGGAGAGAACAAATTCCAGGCCGACGATGTCTAATAGCTTAATGGCATCTTGAATTCCTTCTGGTCCTTCCTTGAAGCCATTCCTTACCACCTCACTTCCTTCAAAAAAGGATCCTGCCTTCCTTGGCGCCATCTTTTGTTTGATTCAGGAGAGCTTCAGTGCCGTCGACCTATTTACTCTTGGAAGGGCGTAGAGAACACGACGGTTTTTTAGGGCTTATGTAGAGAGTGTTTTAACCTTAAGACATTTGATCTTATTTATAGTATCCGAGTTGGAAGTTGAAGTGTCATTTGTTAAATGTCTGACTAATTCGGGTTTAGCTGTAATGATTGAGCTTAGACCTAATTGAGAGACCGCTGATGATTAGATGTCGTCGTGATGCAGATCTTCCGACGATACCAATCATCATTTCGAATATATTACTTTTACAATATTAGATGAAGATGAGTTTATGTGTTAAACATTACCATGGTTACCTTCACCTTAGCCTCTAAGTCTCCTTGAGCTAGTGGCTCCCCCTCGATGGAATGTCCACTTATCTTTACTTCTCGCCCCCCCTAGATTAGTGCACCTTGGTATGTGGTAAGCTTTTCTTAGTTCAGAGCTGAGCCTGGAGCACTTACTGTCCATTAGCCTTGTTTGCTTTGTAATGGCTAAATGGACTACCCTGCAAGACAGATTTAATATCCCTTAGGAACCCAAGGTGACTTGGGCCCTAGGTTCTTGTTAGCATAATAGGGAATCCCTCTACTCACCGCAGCCAGTCCAGGAGGTCTCTCCTTTGCATTAAGCACACTAGGGTTGTGCCAACAGTCGATGGCAAAGTGTCCCACTTTGTAACAACACCAACATTCATGGATGTTGTACCTTCTTTTCTGAACAATTTTTGAAGTCTGTTCAGTAGAGAAGGCAGCAACATTCTTCCTATCTCTCTCAGCCAAGAGCCGACTAGCTACTCCAGTATCACTGTTTCTTCTTGACTTTATCTGTTTGTCAGCAACAAAAGTCAGCTTAGTGGCTGACAGGGTGTTGATGGCGTCAAATATGTTCAAGTGAGAATTGATCATACTGGGGCTACTGGTCTGCCTCTTATCTGGAAGAGATTGAGAAAATGTTATACCTTTATCCTTGAGAGTGGGGGCTAGGACACCAAATACAAATGGTCCATGATGGGCCATTTGAATTTCTTCATGGGGAGCCTTTAACGCACTCATCCCCATGCCCTTTCTCATACCATAGTCAGAAGCATTTTCATGACTAGTGGAGCGTCCATTCATCCAGTGACCATGGACACTGTCCTGATCATACATATTTGAGGGGAGCACTACCTTCTGAAAGGTGGTATGAGGCTTTGCTTTAGTTTTGCCCCTTTTTCCATTTCCATCATCTGTTGCCCCTTCATTGTAACCTAATCCCCTCCTATTTTTATAGGATGAGAAGGTGTCAATGATGGGCAGAACAGTTTTGGGCTTAGAGAATTGAGCTACCAAGCTTCTTTCCTTGAGAAGATCACTCTCAAGTTTCTTGATAGGTTCTTCCCTTTGGCTTCTCTCATCATAAAGTTTTTCTATGATTTTCTTGAGCTCATGTGGATTGGTGTCCTTACAGTAGGACATACCCAGTTCCCCATCTAACTCAACCTTATAAGGCTTGAGTGATTCTAGCTCCCTAACTTGTTTCTTAGCAACCCTCTTGCTCTTTCTCAGAGCTTCCAGGAGGTCACCAAACTGTTCTAATAGATCAGCATGGTTCTTATTGTTGCATGATGAGCAGTCTTCTGCATCATCTTCAGAAGATAAACAATTTCCTGATGCACTCTTGGTCTTCTTAAATGAAGCAGGTAATAGAGGTGTGTAAGTGGTGCATACCTGGTCATGCTGCGATTCATCATTATCTTCTTCATCTGATAGAGCCATCAACCCATGAACCTCTTCATCCTTAGAATCACAGTCTGTAGGAGATAGGGGAGCTCTTATCCTTTCTCCTACTCCAGAGCATTCATCATCTTCTGATTCACTATCTGAAGTAGTGAGTGGTGCTCTGATGCATACCTCTTCTTGAGAGGTCTCTTCTTCAAAATCTTCCTCTGACCCTTCCATGAGGACTTCTAAGAAGTCCCACATGTCCTTTGCTGTTGTGAAACGACTCAGCTTCTGGTGTGTTGCCAGATCTACTGCACCAGTTAGAATGCTTCTTGCTTCTTTGTCCAATCTGGCAAAAAGAGTCTCATCTTTTAACATTGTCATGAAGGGACCTTTTTGAACAATCAAAAACATTCTTGGATCCATTGCCTCCATGAATATTCCTGCTCTAACTTTCCAAATGGCAAAGTTCTCCCTGGAGCAGATAGCTATTCTTGACTCCATAGCTATGATAGTAGGACACCCAATGGCAGATCTGTTCAAGCTGTTAAGCTTTTCTTTGAACAACCTCGCTTTGATACCACTTGTTGTTTATGGGGTGTCTACTTTATCACCTAGAGGGGGGGGGGGGGGTGAATAGGTTTTTCAAATTATATTGTCCCCTTTTAGGTGTTCTTGATTCTTGATTAATAGATATGTATAGTAAAGAACAAACCACAGAAAACACACAACGATCTATAGAGGTTCCTCAAGACCGGGTGTCTTGATTAGTCCTCTCTCCATCTGCGCCTACCCAGCAGTGTGCTGGGCTCAGCAAACGGCGCCAAAAAATTCAGGCCCTCAAGACTTACACCACGGACCCGCAAGTCCCAACAGCCTAGGCCCGCAAGCCAATACTGCCCCCGAGCCCGCAAGCTCGACATTCAGGCCCTCAAGCCCTACAAAACGGACCCGCAAGTCCCAACAGCCTAGGCCCGCAAGCCCTACTGCCCCCGAGCCCACAAGCTCGACAGATTGCACCCGCAAGTGCACTACCCTGGCCCTCAAGCCTCACAGCTCTCCATCCCTCAAGCTAGACAAATTGGCCCGCAAGCCTTACAAGAAAGTTACAGTAATACAAGCGTTCTTTTGCTTGATGAAGATCGACAACTTAGCCTGATGACGATTGGCTTCTTATGATTGAAGAAGATTCTTCTGATTCAGATCTTTGACACCGCAAATCTTCTTCAATCTCTACTTATTGCCTGATGTTGATTGGCGACTCCTCAGTCAATGAAGATGACTGATTCTTTTGAGAACGCTTGAATCTCGTTCTCCTTCTTCTCCGCTGAATATGCCATTCTATTGAAGAGCGGCGGGATTCTTTTTCTCGTATTGTTTTTTTTCTTGCACAGCAAACTTCTTATTTTTCAAGGGCAACACTGTTCCCTTTTATAGGATGGACAAGCCGTATAACGGTCACATATAATTTCCTTTACTGTCAGACGCCCATCTTTCAAAGCATGCGCTGATTGGACAATCAGGCGGCGGCATTAATTGCTGACATCACGTCCGTAAGATTTGAATTCTGTCTTGAAGATATTTGCATTATTTCAACGACAAGCTATCTCTGACTATGTCGTCGCGATCTTCCTTCCTACATTATGTCATCGTGATCGCATTGTTCTATCGACGACATGCCTTCTTTACGACGATGTCTGTTCTTTCTCGACGACACAGTCACTTTGGTGAAGTCGACGATACTGTGTTTTCTTTGCGTTCGACGATCTTGCTTCTGCGCTCGATGAACACGCCAAATCTCAGCGGTCGTCAATCTTCCTTCTGAGCTCAACGATCTTCCTTCTGCGTTCGATGAATAACATTCTGCGATCGACGAACTTGCCATCCTTCGTTCGACGATTGGCATTCTTCGTTCGACGATCTTGCTATGTCTCAGCGATCGACGAACACGCTACCTCTCGCCGGTTGCTTTGCTCATCATTACGACGACAAGCATACTTTGTATACGACATCTCCTATCCTTCTCGACGATATAGTACTTCGTGAAGTCATTAAAGTACATGACATATTGTCGATCTTTGCAAGCATAAACTAGATGGAATGTTAAATACAACTTGCATTTATTATTGAGCTGAGCACTTCTTCAAATCAGGAACATTGTAGGGAACTATTCCCAACAGCTACCGCTACGCGGTAGCTTACGAAACCAGATCCATAAGTAGACTTTTTTGGACGTCCGATCTTCTTAGATCTTGATCTAAGGGCGCAGGTTAGTGCGCCCGAAAGCCTTAAAATGGGCAGAGAGGTTCCCTTCTCTTATTCTCAAGTATTTTGTGATTTTGGGGGCTAAGGTGAGAGGGAGAGCTTGGAGGAAGATGGAGAGCAAGATCCGGCATTGTTGGAGCTTCGGAGCTTCGGAGCTCCGTTCGTCGATCCGAGACCGGCTTTGCGGAGAGGGTTCAAAGGCGCTCATTTCTATCCATGATTTTCAACCTATCCATGGCGAGGAAGAGATTTCAAACGGTAATGACATCTATCCTCCCGGTTTTAGGATGCGTGCATGACATCTCTTGTTTTGCCTTCTCTTTTTCTGAAATTTTGGCACTGGATCTCTCAAATGAGAGGGGTTTGGGTCGCCTTGGTTCAAGAGGAACCATCGGGCTGATTGAGTCCGTCCCGGCATGATTTTGCATTATAGATCCGCCCTGTTAGCAGATTAGGCATTGTGGGTGAAGCCAAAATCGCGACCGGTGGTCCGATTCGGTCATGTTGCTTAATGTGCATTTTAGGGATTTCGCTAGAAATCAGATTACGGTGAAAATGCCATTGTGATGCCGTTTTATGTTTCGTGTGAGAATGAACGTTGGCTTGGGGCAGGAAATATTGTGCATGGTGAATGGCTTGTGATGCTGTTTATTTGTGAAGGCGTGTCTTTGTCTTTGTGGTCGCCTGGCTAGCCCGTGAATGTTGAAATTCATGCATGGAGAGTGGCCCGGCAAGACAAGTCCCCTTTTGTGATAACTGACGAGAATTTCTGTGCTGGTGGACAAGCCTGATGGCTTTGTGGGCCATGTGCGGGTGGGGTCTAGGAAAGAGTTCTTAGCTTCGGTTGTGCAAACACATTCATCTTTTGGCCCTTAACAAAAATATGAAATAAAAAGCTAAAGATAACTCCACCAAGCACTACTCACCCTCCTGATAAGTCTTAATGAGCATTGTGAGGTTGAGCACCTTAGAAAGAATTGTAAAGTGTCTTGTGCAAACACATTCATCTTTTATCACTTCTATTTGTTCACCGGATCACTAAAAATAAAATTTTATAATAAAAATGCTTATGTGATCCCCAAGCAATACTCCACTCCCTGATAAGTCTTAATGAGCATTGTGTGGGCGAAGCACCTTGGTAGTTGTACGTATGTTATGTGCTTTGAAATTTTATTCTAGATGTGATGTGTGAAAGTAATTCTATGATTACAATCTTAACGTTGTTGTTACTATTTCACTACATATGTCATTGTGTTTTGATTATTTCACTTGCATACTTTTATCAAAACACCTTTTGCACACATCATTGATTTTCATAAAACTTCAACTCATGAGAATTGGATCCTAATGAAAAATTACATAATTATCTAAAACCTTAAGTAAAAGCACTAGATTGCAATGCATGATTTCTACAATGTTTTCTGTATTTGAAATATGAATTGGGTACATTGTAGTTCTAATCTTTTTGAATATGTTGATTCATGCTTGCCTATTTGTTATGAAAATTTTCAAAGTTAAAATGCTCAAACGTGAAAAGTCTAGACATATTGTTGGAATGGTAAACTATAACAAAAATACTACTCATAATTATTTTGTTTTTCCGCATTTCTCTATTTAATCATGTATCCTTATATCACGTGTTCTCATGCTTATCTTTAAGGATTTGTCTTTCACTTGTACTTGTCAAACAATATTGCATCTCTTTTTACAAGTGGTACAAACATGTAATATTCTTCTTAAAAATTATTTTGAAAAACAAGTGGTAGAATTCTTTTGGTAAAATCATGGAATGTTGTTCTTTCACGCTTATCATATATTGTTTCCGCTGTGCTACTCTCTCCCTTAGCTCGATCATGACTTACTTTATGTTTACACAAAACTCTTATTCCTCTCTTAGTTATGTCCCAACTTTTGTCTTCTTTATTCGAGTTTTGTTTCACTCCACCCTCTTTTGCTAATAACAAAGGGGGAGAATAAAATGCTAAATCATATTGATTAATGAAGTAGGATTCACTAGATTAAGGGGGAGCATGTATCTAGTTTATGGGAGTATACACTAAGGTGGAGCATCTTTGTAGGGGGAGCACAATGTTCAATGAACAATAATTCCTATCATTATCTTATAATTGCTGTGTGTCATATACCTTTATAAAAACACAAATTCTTTATCTAGGAATCTGATTTATCCCTATTGGATTTGTTATTATCAAAAGGGGGAGATTGTTGGAACACGGTTTTCCGCATCCCTTTGATTTGAGAATAACAAATCCTACTTGTATTTGATCTTGTTGCTATTGTGTTTTTAGCATGCAGGTTTGGACAGTTATGACACCAGGTTGCTGAAACAATGGTCTGCCACTAACCACAAGCTGAAGGATTGAAAGCTTTTTAACGCCAGGCGTTAAGCTTAACGCTGGGAGTTAACACAAAATGAAAGCTGCGTTCGACGAAATGAAAGCTGCGTTCGAAGAACAGAAAGCTGCGTTCAACGAACTGGCGGTCGACGAAATGAAAGCTGCGTTCGACAAATAGAAAGCCGCGTTCGACAAACTGGTGATCGACGAAATGAAACCGCTGAGAACGGAAGTTGTGTTTGATGAAATGAAAGCTGCGGTCGATGAACTGAAAGCTGCATTCGACGAACTGGCGATCGACGAAATGAAACCGCTGAGAACGGAAGCTGCATTCGACGAAATGGAAACTGCGTTCGACGATCTGGCGTTCGACCAAATTGTGTACGACGAAATGAGAAGCCCGTTCGACGAAATGCGTTCGACGAAAATTTCATTCGACGAAATGGAGGTCAACAAAAGGAGAAGATGGCGTGCCAGCTGATTAAAGAAAGAATCTCAATGCCAGGCAATAGTATTAACGTTGTGCGCTATCTGGTCGATGAATTTGGCAAGGAGAAAGCAGCCATGATTGCAGGAGGAACTTTAGGAATGATTTGCCCAACGCCCCGCGTTAGCCTTAACGCCGGCGTTAGTATTGCCTAAAATAAAACATTTCCTAAAGTGCAAAATCTCCTTCCTCTTCTGAAGATCCGAGCCATCAAGATGTTGCTATACATGGTCAACGCCCGACGTTAGAACTTAACGCCGGCGTTAGCGCAATGTCTATAAATTGCGTGATTTCGACGTCTCTCAAAACTGATTGAAAAGAGCCCTATTCTAGCACTTCAGAAACTTTGTGAGGGCCGTATTTCCAGACCAACACATCTCCCGCACATATTTCAGAAGGAGGAATCAAAGGAGGCTTGGATCAACACGCTAACACAACGCGAAGAACGCACGCTTGGACTTCAACGATCTTTAGCGATTCTTCGCCGTCTCCTTCAGATTACCTCATAGGGAGTTTCATATTTATATTTTGTATTTGTCCTTTATTTTATGGCTGTAATCGTTTTGTGAATTCGCCTCGTGTTGGCGACTAGGTCTCGGTAGGACTTAGGGAGTAATTTGCCTCGTGTTGGCGACTAGGTCTAGGGAGTAGATCTAGGGGGTGCTCGAGGCCTTTCTGGTGATAGATTGTCTAGAGCGGCTTGAGGCCGCATCTGGGGAGAGATCGGGTAAAGCCAACCGGTTCGTAGGGATACGAGTCGATATAGAAAACAAAAAGGGTTTTCATATTATTCGCTTCGATTTCTAGCGTAATTGAAATTAGATTTTGTAATCAATTTTATAAATGATAATCATGTATTTTCTTGTTTAATAAAATTGATTTCATTTCTAATTTCATTATCTCTTTACGTTTGATTTAACTTCGACCAAAATATCAAAAGTTTTCTATTAAAGTTTTTAAAACCCTTATTCATCCCCCTCTAAGTGCGCATACAGATCCAACAAGTGGTATCAGAGCCAGGTTATTCCAAATCGGCTTAACAACCGGGAATAATGTCATCTCTTGATCATGATCTCGCTTCTATGAGTGGGGAAATTTTTTAATATAAATGAGAAAGTATTCTCACCACCTTTATTTATGGGCAAAAATTATAAAGGGTGGAAAATATTAATGAAAATTTTTCTTAAGGCCTTAGATAAAAAAGATTGGAATATTACTATTGAAAAGCCACCTAGCGTACTAACTAGAAACGAAATTGTTTTAAATGCAAAATCTATGAATTATTTTGTGCGTTAGACCAAAATATTTTCAAACTTATTTATACTTTACCTACCGCTTATGAGATTTGGAATTTTCTTGAAAGAACTTATGATTCTCCTTCTGTAGGTATGGAACAAACACAAGAAGTGGAGAACTTACAAGCTTGCACAAATATTCAAGAAAGCGACTCAAATGATGGATCCATAGAATGCTCATCAAGCGGAAAGGACGATGGAAACTCTTATTTGGAAGAGGAAGATGAAGAAGACAAAGGAACAATATGTTCAAATCTTTCCTCATCCACAAGTGCTGTAAGGAAATCAAAATCTCCTATTTTTTGTACTTCTATTTCTACATTACAATTGCTTCAAACTACAAAGCACAAAATTAAGAAATTAAAAAATGCTAATAAACATTTGCGCTTAGAAAATAAAAAATTTAAAGGCAAAAAATAATGAAGAATCAAATTCTAAGTTATCTAGTTCTATCCATGGCTCCTTAGTTGAAAACATTACACCTTGTGTAGAATATAATGAATTAAAAGAAAAACACAAGAAACTTGAAAAGGAGTTTATTTTTGTAAAAGAACAAAATGAAAGATTATGTTTAGAAAATTCATCTTTGAAAAATGATTGTGCTAAGTGTAAAGACTATAAAATTGAAATTAAAGAGATGGATGAAACATTTGATGAATATAGAAATAACTATCAAGATCATATTGATTCAATTGTTTCCACTCTTAAAAATAGCACAATCGCTTATAGTAAAGCTAGACATAATTTAAGGATCAAGAATGATGAATTAAAATAAAAAATCAACTTGCTTATGAAAATGGTAAATACAAACTCACAATATCAAACTATATCTAAAAACAAGTTGAATATGAATATGAACATCTTTACTAAGTTCAATAATGGGAGTAAGGAACATAAATAATTTGTAAATCAAAATCACCATTATTTACAAAATCATGTTTCTCCCAACCTAAAATTAAATTCAAACAAATTTCCTTCAAATTATAAATTCAAAAATCATTTTGAGCCAAATATTCAAGTAAATGATCATGGAAATTTGAAAACTAAAAATAATGTTTGTCTAAGGTTTGAATGGAGGCCCAAAGTTAAAGACGAAACACTAACTCCACTAAAAAGGGCCCAATCATCACTATCTCCCCAAAAGCAAACACGATATATTTGGGTACCCAAAGGAACCGCCACACCCAGTCCTCTTTGCATACCTAAATCTCTCATTCATTAGTATCCAATCATTTGCATGAAGTAGAAATCAATTAAAAATGAAATATCAATTCTCTACTTCATGATATGCTTAATTTCCTATTTTTGTTTTGCCTTTATTTCATTGAGCCATCATGATATGATCACTTTATATAACTTGTGATATGACTTTCACATATTAAACCAAAATTCATAAATAAATCAAATTGAATAAAGTTGAATAAAAAGTCATATCATTTTTCAAGTGATCTACTTATCCTTTTTATTTTTATCCTTCTAAATCCATTTCCTAAAAGTCTTATAAAATTTGAAAAACTAAATTTGTCATATGATATTATTAAGACTAAATGAAATAAGTGTCAAAATGGATTCAAAAGGTGTTTTTATGGGTATTGGGCTAAATTTATAAAATGCGCAAGTTTTGCTTAGGTATGTAATATATTTGCGTCATTTTTGATTACCCCTAGTACGTTTAATCATAATCATGTCAAACCGGAATTGAAAAATTGCATGAATATTATTTCACTTATTTATGATCATTTCACTCATGCATATGTTGTGCAAAACTCAAGAATTAAGGTCTAATGAATATGGAGCTTTAATGAATATGAAACCCATGTACTAAAATTTTAACTTCCGGAACTTTTTGCGATTTCTTCTCATCTCTTCACTTAATTAGACATGCCTTACATTGCACAAACATAACTAAGAAAAATCGGAAGCAAAATCGAAGAAAATCTAGGCTATATGATTAAAATAAGCACTCTCTGTGAGCTAACGCAGACACTACAACCTAACGCAGACACTACAACCTAACGCCGACACTAGCTCAAGTATCCGATTTTTCTGTAATTTTAAAATTCTGAAAAATCACTAAAAATATATTATTTTATATGTACTACTCATTTTTTGCAATTTTTGCCTATAATTGATTTTTGAAAAATTAAAATACAAAATTACAAAAGCCAAATTACAAAAAATATTTTATTTTTCTTCCATTCTTTGGTTATTTGTTTGATTTCTATTTTTATATGCAAAAATCAAATACAAAAATATAAAACAAAAACAAGTATCAAAATCTCTATGTGATAAAATTAATGATCATAATTATATGATGTAATATCAAAAGATCTTTTAATTCAAACATTACACATAACTACAAAAGATCATTTTGGTTCTTTCATAAAATTGGTGATCATGATAATTATATGAATAAAATATGTATTGTGATTGCATGTACCTTACTATATCTAGACCTTAGAATCACCTTGATATCAATAACATCAAATCATATCATCACTTAATTCTAGGTCTTCAAATTGAAACTCTATTGTTGAATACATGCAACATTATATCAATTAACCTTATGGCATAACACTACATTCAAACTCATCATATCTAGCATTATCAACTAATAAATATTATCATCCATGCTAGATATATTTTTATTGCCGTAATGAATCAATCTTAAAGAAGAACAATTGATAGTTAAAACTCATAATAACTATGTTGCTTTAAAATCAAATATAATAAGAAATTAATCACGCATAAAAGCCATAGTTTTGATTCCATAGAACAAAATGCTTAGGATGTCCATGATCATTCATCCACATTATGTGTCTCACAATAGCGAGGGAATAGGATTGTATGCATTAGAAGACCTAACCTCTAAGTCATGTCTTGTCCTTAACCGGGAAGGGTTCCAGTGGGGCCTTGCGAGGCACTGGGGGGAAAGAGTGCTAGGTTGAGCGTTCTCTAGTGTGTGCATATGTGACTAACACCCCAACCTACAACATGTGTGTAGCTCCTCATGCCCATCTGTCACTTAGTACGGGGCTAGTGTGTAGACATATAGTTAGGGTATTATAATCTAGGACATTCATATTTCTTACATTTTGCATGCACTCCTTATGACTATACTATTCATGCATTCTTGTTTTTGATCAAACATGCTTATTTTGTGTTTTGCATATTTTATCATTTTTGAGCTCTAATGATCTTGTAAAACACAAGTATTTGAAAACCAAAAAATAAAAAAATAAAAAACCATTTTTTGAACAAATAAAACATGCTTGAATAGCCTTATAACCATTTCCAACTTCTCTGAAATTTCTACCCTAAGAAGGTCTCTATATATACAATCTATGCCAAAAGAAAAACTTTCAAAAAAATCTACAAAATGTAGTACTATTTCGGCGTTAATACTTAACGCTAGGCGTTAGCCTTTTTCTCCAGAGGAAAATTCTGCTCTCACTAGTATCTTTCTGGTATTTTTCTAATAATTTTTTTGTTTATTGGTTCTCATTTAAAATTATTTTGTTATTAATTTTGTTATTTTTCTTCCAAAATACAAAAAAATCAAATAATTCAAAATGCTCAAAAATATGTTTTTGATTATTTGTTTTGCTTTACCTCTTTACAAAATTATAGTTTGACTATAAAATTTCATAAGAGCAAACATCTTAGTTATTTTTGTTTCAAATGGTCAAAATTGTTTTTGGCATACACTTAAAGATAGCCTTCAATGTCTAATTTTAATTTCAAATTTCCTAAATATTGTTTTTGTCATGCCTTGACCTTAATCTGATTATGTGCAATGAAATAATCTATAGATAATTGTGTATTATTGCCTAACATGCCTCTAAGTATGAGTAATGCTTTATGTTAATCAATGATTCATACACTTACTACTTTGATAATCTAAATGTGTTCATAATCTTAGTCTTGCATGATTGTGTAGTATAATAATTTTAACACATTGAGTTGTATGTCTAAATTACCTACACCATCTTTTAAAAATAAATTTCCTGCACACATAGAAGTGTTACTCCAAAATTTTAAATGTTTGCAACAATAAGTGAATTCGGAGACCTTTTGGCCCTTAACAAAAATATGAAATAAAAAGCCAAAGATAACTCCACCAAGCACTACTCACCCTCCTGATAAGTCTTAATGAGCATTGTGAGGTTGAGCACCTTGGAAAGAATTGTAAAGTGTCTTGTACAAACACATTCATCTTTTATCACTTCTATTTGTACACCGGATCACTTAAAATAAAACTTTATAATAAAAATGCTTATGTGATCTCTCAAGCAATACTCCGCTCCCTGATAAGTCTTAATGAGCATTGTGTGGGCGAAGCACCTTGGTAGTTGTACGTATGTTATGTGCTTTGAAATTTTATTCTAGATGTGATGTGTGAAAGTAATTCTATGATTACAAACTTAATGTTGTTGTTACTATTTCACTACATATGTCATGTGTTTTGATTATTTCACTTGTATACTTTTATCAAAACACCTTTTGCACACATCATTGATTTTCATAAAGCTTCTACTCATGAGAATTGGATCCTAATGCAAAATTACATAATTCTCTACAACCTTAAGTAAAAGCACTAGATTGCAATGCATGATTTCTACAATGTTTTCTTTATTTGAAATATGAATTGGGTACATTGTAGTTCTAATCTTTTTGAATATGTTGATTCATGCTTGCCTATTTGTTATGAAAATTTTCAAAGTTAAAATGCTCAAACGTGAAAAGTGTAGACATATTGTTGGAATGGTCAAACTATAACAAAAATACTACTCATAATTATTTTATTTTTCCGCATTTCTCTATTTAATCATGTATCCTTATATCATGTGTTCTCATGCTTTTCTCTAAGGATTTCTCTTTCACTTGTACTTGTCAAACAATATTGCATCTCTTTTTACAAGTGGTACAAACATGTAATATTCTTCTTAAAAATTATTTTGAAAAACAAGTGGTAGAATTCTTTTGGTAAAATCATGGAATGTTGTTCTTTCACGCTTATCATATATTGTTTCCGCTGTGCTACTCTCTCCCTTAGCTCGATCATGACTTACTTTATGTTTACACAAAACTCTTATTCCTCACTTTATTATGTCCCAACTTTTGTCTTCTTTATTCGAGTTTTGTTTCACTCCACCCTCTTTTGCTAATAACAAAGGGGGAGAATAAAATGCTAAACCATATTGATTAACAGAGTAGGATTCACTAGATTAAGGGGGAGAATGTATCTAGTTCATGGGTGATGAGTAGTATTTTTATAACTTTTTAATAGAAAATTTTGTAAAAATTTAATTTGTATTTTCCTTTTTATGTCATTTCTAGGTTATAAGTAGTTCTTTTTGTAATTTTGACTCTAGCTTAGCATAATTTAAATATTTGCAGAATTTTGGACAAATTGGAAAAAAATAGCATTACACGCCCTCGGTCACGCCCGTGACCAATGGCTTGTAGCCTGAAGATCAGTCCAGGTCGATGCCGCGCGGTTTGAGCTAGCCCACAGCAAGTCACGCCCCAGGTCACGCCCGGGACCCCTTGTCACGCCCGTGACCGGGGGCGTGTAATTTTAGAATCTTCCCAGCTGGCTGTTGACGAGACGTGGAGATGCTGTCGAGAAGTCAACCTAAGTCACGCCCGTGACCAATATGTCACGACCGTGACTTGCCCGCGTGATCTCTGCTTCGCCGCCGCGCCGAATTCCAGCCCACACCGCATTTAATGAAGCCGCTGTCCAAAGTCACGCCCTAGGTCACGCCCGTGACCGAGGGCATGTAATGTCCACTTTTCGCCGCGGCGTCCAGAAAGCCCACGCTGCTGTCAGATCAATGTGAATAGTGCAGTCACGCCCTTGGTCACGCCCGTGACCGAGGGCGTGTAATCTGAAATTTTTTCCTATAAATTCAGAGGCTCTCCTTGAGTCCAGGGTTCAGAATTTTGGAGATGGGGAGGTGCTGTTAGAGCTGAGAGTGAGTTTTTCAAGTTGATGTTCATGTTTCTTAAGGCTTTCATGTTCTCTTCCCTTTCAATTCATGCAATGTTTTAATGTAATTTTCATGCGCTAGTTTTCTTAAGTTTGTAACCTTTATTTTCCTTAGCTTTGCACTCTTAAATTAAGGCTTGTAATAGTTCTTTGATTTTCAATAAAATTAGTTTTCTCTTTCATGTTCTCTTTCTCCTTAAGTAATTTCTTCCTTTTCATACAATGTCAATCTTTCTCTCCTTAGTAATGTCTTTTTTATGCAATGTCAATTTCTCTTTCCTTTCATGCAATGTTTGATCCTTTCATTTAGCTTGCAATTAGTTTTAATTTTAGTTAAGCAAAAACAAACCAATCAAATTTTCGTCGATAAGATAATGGTGATTTTCCTCGAAGTAGAAGTAATCAACGCGCCCCGTGGAATATGACCTTGATATTCCTAAATATCCTATACTATAGACGATAAGGTACACTTGCCTTTATCGGATATAGTTTTGGAGAAAATCTCAAATCTTCACTAAATTTCAAAACCGCAAAATCTATATTAAGTTTTTGGCGCCGTTGCTGGGGATTTTGCGTAGATATTTTGAAAAGAGGATAGCTATTAATTTTATCATGCTTCTTTTTATTTTATTTTGCTTTTTCTAAATTTCAAAAAGAAAAAATTTTTAGTTTTTCTTCTTCCTTTCTTCTCTTTTTAGTGTATGACCCGAGGTAGCACTTCGATTCTTCCTTTTGATCCGGAGATCGAGCGAACCCTCTTGAGGCACCGCCATTCTCGTGATCAGGGAAATCAAGTAGAATCCGAAGAGTCGATCGGGGACACTAACGCAACGAATATGGATCATAATCTTAATCCTCCTAATCTTAACGAGCCAAATCCTAATGAGGACGCGCAACGGACCATGTCCTATTATGCGCGGCTTAATTTGGAAGGCACACAATCGAGTATTATTCGTCCCACGGTGGCAAACAATAATTTTGAGATCAAGTCCAGCATCATACAAATGGTGCAACAATCGGTGACCTTTGATGGTCAACCAGACGAGGATCCTAATTCGCATATCTCTTACTTTCTTGAAATTTGCGACACTTTTAAGATCAATGGCGTCACCGATGACGCCATTCGATTACGTCTTTTTCCTTTTTCTTTGCGGTCTAAGGTCAAGCAGTGGCTGGGCTCCCTACCAAGGGGATCCATCACTACATGGGCCGAAATGGCGGAAAAATTTCTCAATAAATATTTCCCGCCTTCAAAGACCGCTAAATTGCGCACGGATATTGCGTCGTTCATGCAAATCGACTCGGAGACTCTCTATGACACATGGGAGCGCTTCAAGGAGCTTTTGCGCCGATGCCCTCACCACGCACTTGCCACTTGGCAACAAGTGCAAATATTTTGTAATGGCTTAAATCTCCAAACGAGGCAAATGATTGATGCGGCCGCCGGGGGGACATTAAATAACAAAACCCCGATCGCCGCTCAAGAGCTTTTCGAAGAGATGGCCACAAATGCGTATCAATGGAACATGCCCCGAGCGCGGCCTAATAAGCCGACCGGAATTTTTGAAATAGATGCAAACGCAAATTTGGCTTTACAAGTTGAGCGCTTAACAAAGCAAGTGGCGGAGATGTCTGCTTCCTCCGCCACTCCTCCTTGGGCTAATAACGTTTTAATTGAAGAACATGTTGACTACATGGGAAATCCACCTCGGCCTTCCTATAACCCCAACACCGCTCCATATAACAACACATACAATGCGGGTTATTGGAATCATCCGAATTTCTCATGGAGCAACCAAGGAAATGCTCAGCGTCCTATGAATTTAAATCAACCCCCCCAATCAACTTCTTAACTTAACTCCGCCTCCAAATTTGATTTCTCAAAATTTTAATCCACCCGGTTTTCCACCGCAACAGCAAAAACTCTCTCCGCTTGAAGAGGTTTTTGCAAAATATGTTGCTACAAATGAAACGAACATCCGGAACCTTACCGGATCGATCAAAAATTTGGAAAATCAAGTGGGCCAGCTCGCAAAGATGATTTCTGAGCGTCAACAAGGAGCACTACCGGGGAATACCGAGCAAAATTCAAAGGAGAGCGCGCATGCGATTACACTCCGAAGCGGGAAGGAGGTGGTTCAAAAATAGGACGAACCCAAGGTAATTTCCTCTCCTCCTCCTCCTACTTTCAATTCATCTTCGAATTTGCCCGCTACGATAGCTCTGCACACTTCTATTTTAAATCCGCGCGCTCCTACTTCTAATATTCCGTATCCATCTAAATTTAAAAATGAAAGCGCCGAAAAAAATTATAAATTTTTTTTAGATGTTTTAAAACAAATCCATATTAATGTACCTTTTTGCGAGGCTATCTCACAAATGCCTAAATATGCGAAATATCTTAAGGAGTTGCTCTCCAATAAGAAAAAGTTAGAAGATATTTCGCATATTTCTTTAAACGCAGAATGACCGCGGTTGTACTCAACAAATTGCCTAAAAAAGCAAATGACCCGGGACGGTTTTCTATCCCATGTCTATTTGGCAATTCGTTGGTAAAACACGCCTTAGCGGATCTTGGAGCAAGCATCAACCTTATGCCGTTTTCTTTGTTCAAAAAGCTAGGTCTAGGAAATCCAAGGCCCACTCGAATGAGTATCCAACTAGCGGATCGTTCTTTAAAATATCCGATAGGAATAGTGGAGGACGTGCTCGTCAAGGTTGACAAATTCATCTTCCCGGTGGATTTTGTCATTCTTGACATCGAAGAGGATGCCGAAGTACCCCTCATACTCGGCCGCCCCTTCCTTGCCACCTCCCGCGCTATTATCGACGTAAGTAACGGAAAGCTCCTCCTACGGGTTGGAGACGATGAAGTTACTCTCGGCATAATTTCCTCGATGCGGAACACGCTAGAAAATGACGATTCGTGTTTTTACTTGGAAGAGTGTTGTGAGTTCGATTCATCCCTCGAGTTAGTTTCATCGGCGAGTAGTGATTCTGAGCCCGTAGAGCTCTTTTATGATGAAGAAGAAGTTTCTCACCCCACACCACCCGAACCATTACTTTTAGAAAAATTAAAAATCAAGACTTCTTATGAAGAACCACCCGAATTAGAGTTGAAACAACTCCCCCTCACCTTAAATACTTGTTTTTGGAAAAAGAGTCTAAGCTACCAGTCATCATTTCATCCGATCTTAGCAACTTAGAAATTTTTGAGTTGACTATAGTTTTAAGAAAGCACCGCCACGCAATTGCGTGGCAATTATCGGACATTAAGGGTATAAACCCATCTTTCTGCACTCATAAAATATTTCTTGAAGAAAATTCCCGCAACTCAGTCCAGCCTCAACGAAGACTAAACCCGAACATGAAGGAAGTCGTTAAGGCCAAACTTATAAAACTTCTGGACGCGGGAATCATCTACCCGATATCAGATAGTACTTGGGTTAGCCCAGTACAAGTAGTGCCAAAGAAAGGTGGTGTCACGATAGTTGCGAACAAAAATAACGAATTGATCCCAAACCATACTGTTACGGGTTGGCGGATGTGCATCGACTATCGGAAACTAAATGATGCCACCCGTAAGGATCACTTCCCTCTACCATTTATCGACCAAATTTTAGAGTGCCTCTCGGGTCACTCCTACTAATGTTTTATCGATGGTTTGTCGGGATACTTCCAAATCCCGATTTCGCCCGACGACCAAGAGAAAACCACTTTCACTTGTCCCTTTGGCACATTCGCTTATCGAAGGATGCCATTCAGTGTTTGTAACGCGCCAGCTATATTCCAAAGATGTATGCTGGCAATATTTGACGAGTTAGTGGAGGAGGTGATGGAGGTATTTATGGACAATTTCTCCGTATACGGAAACTCATTTAAAAACTGTTTAAAAAATCTCGAGCGCGTGTTGCAGCGATGTGAGGAAACAAATTTAGCACTTAATTGGGAGAAATGCCATTTTATGGTCAAGGAAGGACTAGTCCTTGGCCATAAAATTTCGGGCAAGGGGATCGAGGTCGATAGGGCCAAGATTGAAGTAATTGAAAAACTTCCCCCTCCCACAAACGTAAAAGCGATTAGGAGTTTCCTAGGCCACGCGGGGTTCTATCGGCGCTTTATACAAAATTTTTCCAAAATCACAAAGCCGTTAACCCATCTTCTCGAGAAAGAATCATCTTTTCTTTTTAACGATGAATGTCATTTAGCTTTTCAACTTATCAAAGAAAAACTTATAAACTCCCCGATTCTAGTCGCCCCAGATTGGTCGCTCCCTTTTGAAATCATGTGCGACGCGAGTGATATTGCGGTTTAGGCCAACGGGTGAGTAAGTATTTTCTCCCGATCTATTATGCGAGCAAAACACTCACGTCGGCACAAGCAAACTACACCACAACCGAGAAGGAACTTCTAGCAATCGTTTTTGCCTTCGATAAGTTTAGGTCATATATAACTCTCTCAAAAGTTATCGTCTTCATTGATCACTCCGCGCTTAGGTATCTCTTAAGTAAATCAGACGCCAAGCCTCGTCTTTTGCGATGGATCCTCCTCTTGCAGGAGTTTGACTTAGAGATCTGGGATAAAAGAGGAGCCGAAAACTTGGCGGCCGATCACCATTCTCGTTTAGAAAGTCCATCCTCGGAAGCATTAATAGAGGCCGACATCAACGATAAATTTCCCGAAGAGCGCCTCCTAGCTCTCAAAAATATTACTTCATCTTCTACCCCCTGGTTTGCGGATTTGGCTAACTATTTAGTAGCCCGGGTCCTGCCAAAAGAATTTTCGAGTCAGCAAAAGAAGAAATTCTTTTCTGATTTAAAGAATTACTTATGGGAGGACCCCTTTTTATTCCGTGTATGCGCAGACCAGGTTGTGAGAAGATGTGTTTCAAGTGAGGAAGGCCTTAAAATTTTACGTCATTGTCATGAGGGACCCACCGGTGGTTATTATCATTCGAACCGAACCGCGAGGAAGGCGCTGGAGGAGGGCTTTTATTGGCCCACGCTCTTCAAAGATGCTCACACCCTTGTGAGTACTTGCGACAGCTGCCAGCGGTCGGGGAACATCTCTCTCTGGGATGAGATTCCCCAAAACATTTTCTTAGAATGCGAAATTTTCGACCTTTGGAGTATCAATTTTGTTGGTCCTCTCCCTCCATCTTTTTCAAATAAATATATTCTAGTGGCGGTCGACTACGTATCGAGGTGAGCGGAAGCGCAAGCTCTCCCAACCAATGATGCGAGAGTCGTCGTTAATTTCTTAAAAAAATTATTTTCTCGATTTGGCATACCGCGCGCTATTGTGAGTGATCGGGGCACCCATTTTTACAATAGTCAATTTACAAAAATTCTAGCAAAATATGGTGTCACTCACAAATTATCCACCGCATATCACCCACAAACGAGCGGCCAAGTCGAGGTTGTTAATCGAGAATTAAAATGGATTTTAGAAAAAACAGTTTCTATTAATCGGAAGGATTGGACAATGAAGCTCGATGACGCGCTATGGGCCTATCGAACGGCGTACAAGACCGCTATCGGTTGTACACCGTATCGAATGGTTTATGGCAAGGCTTGCCACCTTCCGGTCGAATTAGAACACCGCGCATTTTGGGCGCTTAAATTCTTAAACCTCGATTCCACTCTAGCGGGAGAACAAAAAAAAATCCAAATGAATGAATTAGATGAGTGGCGAGCCAACGCGTATGAGAGCAATAAATTATATAAGGAGCGAACAAAGTTTTATCATGATAAGCATATAAAATTTCCAAAAACTTATTCGCCGGGCGATCTCGTCCTCCTTTATAATTCTCGCCTTCGCCTTTTTCCGGGAAAACTAAAATCCCGATGGTCCGGACCCTTTATTGTTAAAGAGGTTTGGTCCTATCGGACAATTTTAATTTCCCACCCGGAAAAAGGTACCTTCAAAGTTAACGGACACCGCCTTAAATTATATCTTCCGGGAGAATTAACTAATGAAAAGAGTGATTCGATTTCAACCTATAATATGATCGGCAAGTGGGTCAAGCTACGCGACCTTAAACAAAGCGCTTTTGGGAGGCACCCCAAAGTTATCTGTTTATTGTTTTCCCTTGTTCATTAACATACTTTGTAGGTAATCGTTGCTTCCCCGCGCAAACTTCAAAAAAAATCAGGGAAGCCCTTTCTCTTTCTTCCTTCTCTTTTATCATGCATTTCCTTTTTGTTTTGTCTTGTGCTTTATTTTCTTTTACTTCATACTTAGTTTTAAACATTGGGGACAATGTTTAACTTTAAGTATGGGGGTGTAAATAATTCTTTGTATATAGTTCTTAAATTAGAAAAATTTCAAAAAAAATATATTCTCTTATGTTTTCTTCTATTTTAGCTCTTGTAAAACCCAAAAAACTAAAAAAATTTAGAAAATAGAAAAATTTAAATCTTGGAAAGGGACGTTTGGGACCTCACCCCATCTCACCTCCTAGTACCATGAGAACTCTTCATGGGGTATACCTCGGGAAGTCCAAGAATTAACAAAAAAATTGTTAGCTTTTTAGTATATGTTTTTGTTTATTTCTTATTAAAAAAAAGATAATATCAAAATTCAAAAAAATATATGAAAAAAAAACTTAAAATTCAAAAATTTTAAATATTATACCTCTCCTATTTGTTGTTCTTGTGATTTCTTAGAAATCTAGTTGAGAATGTTTATAAGCATGTTTAAGTTTTTAATTGGCTAAAATTTTGCTTATCATAGTTTGTTAATTTTAAATTTGAGGTAATCTTGATTTAAGAATCATCTTATGATTTTAAATTGATTAGAGAATTTATTTAGCATGACTTCTCTTTTTATTTTTAAATGGCTTCATTTTGTAGTGAATTTCCTAAACCTCTTTAAATTTCAATTATAGTTTCTTCTAACTTTTTAGATCTTAGGAAATTTAATTTTACTAGAATTTGCTCTCAAAATAATTTAAAGCTAGCTAGATTTATTTTCTCTACCCTACCCCTTTGATGGCATAAAAAAATCTATTATAAAATATCACATGTCATGGGAATAAGAGGATAAAATTCATTATTCCCTAAACATATGCACCCAAAATCATTTAAAAGATTATATGGCATGGAGTAAGAGGATAAAATTCATTACTCCTAAACATATACATTTTGGGTTTTTATTAGAAGAGAAAAAAAAAGAAAAAAAAAAGAATTTTCAGGATGAGGATAAATTCCATTTCCTCCATTCAAAAATATCTCTTCTTATGCCAAATTTTATGAAATCCCCCTTAGCCAATTATCATTGTTCTAGTTTTAGTTGAAAATTATGGAGAGAGCAATATTTAGTAATTTACTTTTCCTTAAGTTTCTTTTAAGGTAGAGTTCTTATAATTTTAATTTAATCTAGTTTTATAATTTCTATAATTTTGTCAAGCTAATTAATCTTCTTGAGAAGTCCTTGCCTAAACATTTTTCCCTCTTTTCAAATCATCATCATAATTTAGGACTTAACTCCCCCTTGAATTTACTCTTAACTTAACTTTTGGTTAAATGAAATTTTAGTTTTAAATTAAAAATTTTCTAAGGATGTCTTATAAATTATGTCTCACACTTTTGCTCTGGAATAGCAAAACCTCAAGTATGGGGGTATTTGATGAGTAGTATTTTTATAACTTTTTAATAGAAAATTTTGTAAATATTTAATTTGTATTTTCCTTTTTATGTCATTTCTAGGTTATAAGTAGTTCTTTTTATAATTTTGATTCTAACTTAGCCTAATTTAAATATTTGCAGAATTTTGGACAAATTGGAAAAAAATAGCATTACACGCCCTCGGTCACGCCCGTGACCAAGGGCGTGTAGCCTGAAGATCAGTCCAAGTCGATGCCGCGCGGTTTGAGCTAGCCCACAACAAATCACGCCCCAGGTCACGCCTGTGACCCCTTGTCACGCCTGTGACCGGGGGCGTGTAATTTTAGAATCTTCCCAGCTGGCTGTTGACGAGACGTGGAGATGCTGTCGAGAAGTCAACCAAAGTCATGCCCGTGACCCACATGTCATGACCGTGGCTTGCCCGCGTGATCTCTGCTTCGCCGCCGCGCCGAATTCCAGCCCACACCGCATTTAATGAAGCCGCTGTCCAAAGTCACGCCCGTGACCAAGGGCGTGTAATGTCCACTTTTCGCCGCGGCGTCCAGAAAGCCCACGCTGCTGTCAGATCAATGTGAATAGTGCAGTCACGCCCTTGGTCACGCCCGTGACCGAGGGCGTGTAATCTGAAATTTTTTCCTATAAATTCAGAGGCTCTCCTTGAGTCCAGGGTTCAGAATTTTGGAGATGGGGAGGTGCTGTTAGAGCTGAGAGTGAGTTTTTCAAGTTGATGTTCATGTTTCTTAAGGCTTTCATGTTCTCTTCCCTTTCAATTCATGCAATGTTTTAATGTAATTTTCATGCGCTAGTTTTCTTAAGTTTGTAACCTTTATTTTCCTTAGCTTTGCACTGTTAAATTAAGGCTTGTAATAGTTCTTTGATTTTCAATAAAATTAGTTTTCTCTTTCATGTTCTCTTTCTCCTTAAGTAATTTCTTCCTTTTCATGCAATGTCAATCTTTCTCTCCTTAGTAATGTCTTTTTTATGCAATGTCAATTTCTCTTTCCTTTCATGCAATGTTTGATCCTTTCATTTAGCTTGCAATTAGTTTTAATTTTAGTTAAGCAAAAACAAACCAATCAAATTTTCATCGATAAGATAATGCTGATTTTCCTCGAAGTAGAAGTAATCAACGCGCCCCGTGGAATACGACCTTGATATTCCTAAATATCCTATACTATAGACGATAAGGTACACTTGCCTTTATCGGATATAGTTTTGGAGAAAATCTCTAATCTTCACTAAATTTCAAAACCGCAAAATCTATATCAATGGGAGTATACACTAAGGGGGAGCATCTTTGTAGGGGGAGCATAATGTTCAATGAACAATAATTCCTATCATTATCTTATAATTGCTGTGTGTCATATACCTTTATAAAAACACAAATTCTTTATCTAGGAATTTGATTTATCCCTATTGGATTTGTTATTATCAAAAGGGGGAGATTTTTGGAACATGGTTTTCTGCATCCCTTTGATTTGAGAATAACAAATCCTACTTGTATTTGATCTTGTTGCCTTTGTGTTTTTAGCATGCAGGTTTGGACTTATGACACCAGGTTGCTGAAACAATGGTCTGGCACTAACCACAAGCTGAAGGATTGAAAGCTGTTTAACGCCAGACGTTAAGCTTAACGATGTGTGTTAACACAAAATGAAAGCTGCGTTCGACGAAATGAAAGCTGCGTTCGACGAACTGGCGATCGACGAAATGAAAGCTGCGTTCGACGAATAGAAAGCTGCGTTCGACGAACTGGCGATCGATGAAATGAAACCGTTGAGAACGGAAGCTGCGTTCGACGAAATGAAAGCTGCGGTCGACGAACTGAAAGCTGCATTCGACGAACTGGCGATCGACGAAATGAAACCACTGATAATGGAAGCTGCGTTCGACGATCTGGCATTCGACGAAATTGTGTACGACAAAATGAGAAGCCCGTTCGACGAAATGCGTTCGACGAAAATTTTGTTCGACGAAATGGAGGTCGACGAAATGAGAAGATGGCGTGCCAGCTGATTAAAGAAAGAATCTCAATGCCAGGCATTAGTATTAACGCTGGGCGCTATCCGGTCGACGAATTTGGCAAGGAGAAAGCAGCCGTGATTGCAGGAGGAACTTTAGGAATGATTTGCCCAACGCCACACGTTAGCCTTAACGCCGTCGTTAATATTGCCTAGAATAAAACATTTCCTAAAGTGCAGAATCTCCTTCCTCTTCTGAAGATCCGAGCCATCAATATGTTGCTATAAATGGTCAACGTCTGACGTTAGAACTTAACGCTGGCGTTAGCGTAATGTCTATAAATTGGATGATTTCGGCGTCTCTCAAAACTGATTGAAAAGAGACCTATTCCAGCACTTCAGAAACTTTGTGAGGGCCGTATTTCCAGACCAACACATCTCCCGCTCATATTTCAAAAGGAGGAATCAAAGGAGGCTTGGATCAACATGCTAACACAACGCGAAGAACGCACGCTTGGACTTCAATGATCTTCAGCGATTCTTCGACGTCTCCTTCAGATTACCTCATAGGGAGTTTCATATTTATATTTTGTATTTGTCCTTTATTTTATGGTTGTAATCATTTTGTGAATTCGCCTCGTGTTGGCGACTAGGTCTAGGTAGGACTAAGGGAGTAATTCACCTCGGGTTGGCGACTAGGTCTATGGAGTAGATCTAGGGGGTGCTCGAGGCCTTTCTGGTGATAGATTGGCTAGAGCGGCTTGAGGCCGTATCTGGGGAGAGATCGGCTAAAGCCAACCGATTCGTGGGGATACAAGTCGGTATAGAAAACAAAAAGGGTTTTCATATTATTCGCTTCGATTTCTAGCGTCATTGAAATCAGATTTTGTAATCAATTTTATAAATGATAATCATGTATTTTCTTGTTTAATAAAATTGATTTCATTTCTAATTTCATTACCTCTTTACGTTTGATTTAACTTTAACCAAAATATCAAAAGTTTTCTATTAAAGTTTTTAAAACCCTTATTCACCCCACCCCCTCTAACATGAATATAGAGATCGTAGGAAGGTTAAAAAGCACTGACAACACTTCTGAAAATGACAGATTTTGATTTGATCCTGGACATGAATTGGCTGCATTCGAACCATGCCCAGATCGACTGCCCGACGAAGAAAATTGTACCGAGGAATGAAGATTCCGAGATTGTGATTGAAGGTATTACCCCCACCTCCCATCTATTGCTATCATCTATTCAGGTGGTCAAAGCTCACCAGCAGGGCGATGAGGTTTTTATGATCTGCTTTGAGACGTAGGAGATAGAGATCAGCATGGATGAAGTATCAGTAGTTCGAGATTTTCCTGATGTCTTTCCAGACAAGCTGCCCGGACTACCCCCACATCGAGAGGCAGATTTTTGGATCCAACTGATTCCGCGATCTAGACCTATTTCTATGGCTCCCTATAGGATGGAACCGAAGGAGCTTGCGGTGTTTCAGACACAGCTTCAAGAGTTAGTAAATTCGAGGTTTGTTCGCCCTAGTTCTATTTGTGAAGAAGAAGGACGGTACGCTCTGACTATGTATAGATTATCAGGAGCTCAACCGGTTGACGGTCCGGAACACCTATCCATTGCCAAGGATCGATGAGCTTTTTGATCAGCTGGAGGGAGCGCACTGGTTCTCCAAACTTGACTTGCGGCCTGGTTATTATCAATTGAAGATTCAGGAGGAGGATATCTCGAAAACCGCCTTTAGCTTGAGGTATGGTCTATATGAGTTTACTGTCATGCCATTCAAACTCATGAATGCACCCGCCGCATTTATGAGCTTGATGAATAAAGTATTCGAACCGTACCTAGATGTCTTCGTGATAGTATTTATTGATGACATTCTGGTCTACTCAAGGACCGAGGAGGATCATGCACATCATTTAGCACTTGTTACAGGGAAGCTGAGGGAACACAAATTCCTTGCAAAGTTTAGTAAGTGCCAGTTCTGGCTCCGGGAAGTTGCTTTCCTAGGTCATGGCATCAGCGGAGCAGGTTTAGCAGTGGATCCTGCCAAGGTACGAGTAGTGAGAGAATGACCGCCTTTGAAGTCAGCAGTAGAGGTGCGCAGTTTCTTAGGGCTTGCTGGATACTGCCGTAAGTTTATAGAGGGATTCTCGAAGATCGCTCTTCCCCTCACTACCCTGACAAAGAAGGATGTCAAATTTACCTGGACAACTCAGTGTGAGGCAGCATTCCAGGAGCTTAAGGGCAGGCTCTCCTCAACCCCGATCCTTGCCCTTCCATTTAGGAAGGAGGGATTTCAGATTTACACGGACGCATCCTATCAAGGAATGGGTGTATTATTGATGCAGCACGGGCACGCCATAGCATACGCATCGAGGAAGTTGAAGAAGCACGAGCAGAACTACCTAGTACATGATTTAGATCTCGGGGCTGTGATCTTCGCCTTGAAGATTTGGAGGCACTATCTTTATGCGGTTCATTGTGAGATCTTTACTGATCACAAGAACCTTAAGTATATAGATACTCAGAAGCATCTAAACCAACGCCAGCGGAGGTGGATAGAGTTCCTATGTGATTACGGCTACACCATGCACTATCATCCGGGGAAGGAAAACACGGTGGTGGATGCACTGAGTAGGAGAGATGATATGTCTGGACCGGAGCCCCGAGTGATGGCTATGGAGCTGGTGAAGATGTTAGAGTACATGGAGATCACATTGGTATCCACGGCTGAGCCTGAGGCCTACAGAGAGTACTTAGCTGCCCTGAGCATTACTTGTGACATCTGAGACCACATCAGGACACATCAGAGACAAGATGCAGAACTGGAGCCGGTATTCTGGAGCCTGGGAGGGGCAACTCAAGAGACTATTCATTATGAGATAACCTTGTTCATTTCTGTGGCCGCTTATACATACCCGCAGGAGCTGGGGTCCGGGAGGACATACTGAGAGAGGCGCATTGCACCAAATATTCGATGCATCCCTGAATCGTCAAGATGTATGCGGATCTGCGGAAGACAATGTGTTGGCCAGGTATGAAGAGGGATGTCACCTATTTTGTCACCCACTGCGAGGCGTGCCAAAAGGTGAAGGCAAATTGTAGGAGTCCCGCTGGGTTGTTGCAGCCATTGCCTATCCCCGTGTGGAAATTTGAAGATATATCCATGGATTTCGCTTACGGTCTGCCTCGCTCCCGCTCCGGGAATGACTCTGTGTGGGTGATTGAAGATCATCTGACGAAGGTTGCCAGGTTCATACCGATGAGGAAGAACACACATGTTGATGTGTTGGTAAGACTCTTTGTCAAGCAGTTCGGTCGATATCATGGAGTGCCCAAGACTATCGTTACAGACCATGATGGTCATTTCACCTCCAAGGAGTGGAAAGCAGTGCAAATTTATTTAGTCTCTTGCTTGACTTATAGCATGGCCTTCCACCCTCAGACGGATGGCCAGTCAGAGCGGACGATCAGGACATTAGAAGATATGTTGTGACTATGTGTGCTAGATCGAGGAGAGCCGTGGGAGAGACTTCTACCCTTGGTGGAGTTCTCTTATAATAACTGTCATCAGGCAAGCATCGTCATGGCTCCTTATGCGTCGCTTTATGGAAGGAGGTGCAAGACACCTTTATCATGGGTCTAAGATGAGGACCCGAAAACTTTGGGGGTGAAATTCATTGATGATACCGATGAAATGGTCAGATTGATTCAAGACCGCATGCTCGAGGCACAGAGCCGACATGCCAAATATTATGACGCGAAGCACAGGGCAGTGGAGTTTCAGATTGGTGACAAAGTGTTATTGAAGATCAGGCCGATGCACGGAGTGTCTCTTGTTCAGGGAAGGAAGAATCTCAGTCCTCGCTATATGGGGCCTTATACCATTTTGGAGCTGATTGGCCCCTTAGCCTTTCGGTTGGAGTTGCCATCGGAGTTGGAGAATTCGCATGACGTATTCCATGTATTCTCCCTTCAGAGGACATTTCTTCACCCTGATCAGCATGTCCCAGCTGTGTCGGGCCCTGTGGGGACCGACAGATCTATCCGGCTAGAGCCAGTACACATAGTGGATACCGAGACCAGAGTTCTGCGACGAAAGAGTGTTCCATTGGTGAAAGTTTTGCGGTCCAACCACGGATGTGAGGAATACACTTGGGAGCTGATGGACCTTATGCAGCAACATTACCCGGGATTGTTTTCCCCAGGTATGAATTAAACTAGCTTGTCATACTTCGCTTCAATACCCGTAGCCCCAAACTCAAATTTTGGGGACAAAATTAATTTTTTTGTTTATTGGATTTGTAACGTCCCACTTCAAACTAGACCCCTCGAGTGACATGGGTCACTTGGAGCTGCTTGGGCTAGGAAGGGTCTTGAGATCCTAATGGTGCCAAGGAGGTGCCCTGATCTCTAGGAGTGGGTGTAACCATCACCCACTTGAAGTTTGAAAGCAAATGGTAAAGGATTGGTAAAAGGGAGCTAAATCGCCGGTAGCGGCCGAATCAGTGAACGTGATTTCTCCATGATGGATGGATTAAATTGCCTAAAATGAGTTAATGGTGGAATTAAAAGCATATAACCAGCTGGCACTTAGGTGGAGAATTTCAACACAAAGCTTGGGTAGTAGAATTTGCATTTAATGCTCATTAATGCTATCTCTCTCTCTCTCTCTCTCCATTCTCTCCTAACCCAAATGGGCTGATCTCTCTTAATCAGATGCCCTATTCATCTTCTTCTTCATCTGCTTCTTCTTCTTCTCCTTCTTCTTTTCTTCATCTTCATCCTCATACCTAAAGAGAGTTAACTTAGGGTTCTTGAAAGAGCAAGCTTAGAGAAGGATTTAAGCTTGGCCGACCGTCGCCATGCCGCCGAGGAGACAACCGCGATCGTCGGGCGAAAATCAGGTGACTTCCGAACCCTCTCCTTTGGTGATAGATCGTAGAGAAAATTAGGAGAGGTGTTGATCCCAAAAGATCTTGGCTTGCGAGTTAATGGAGCTTCCTAGGAAAAGGCCAAACCGGATTTTTCTTTTTAGGGCACCGATTGCCGCGAAAGTTCCTTCAATCACTTCTTCTCTTCAAAAGGAAGAGATAGGATTTGATTTCGTGAGAATCCATGGTCTAATGAGTGAGTATTGGAGGCTAGAAGGTGAGATGACCTAATTCTTGTTCGGGGAAGATGATGAATAGTCCCTTGATTAAAGAGGGTTTTTAATTATAATATTACACTTGATTAATAAGGGGACTCATGATTAATGGTGAAATTCAAGCAACTAAGGAAAGAAGAATTGATCTTGGTTGAAGTTGAGAGTTCACAGGAAGAAAAGGGGATGTGTTAACAGAGAAATTGTTCTCTGTTAGCTAGCGTCGGCGGTAGCGCTACCGCCAGCGTTAGCGGGTCGACTTGTTGACGGGAAGGGATAACTTCCCATCGGCCATTAATGTCAACGGGAAGGAGTGTTGGTAGAATCGCTAACGCCTGGAGGTACCGCTACCGCTGGCATTAGCGGGTCGACTTGTCGATGGGAAGGGGTAACTTCCCGTCGACCCTTAATATTGACGGGAAGGGTTGGCTTCCCGTCGACATTGACGGGAAGGTGTCGTCTGGTTTTCTAACGCCCGACGGTAGCGTTACCGCCGACGTTAAAAAATAGAGAATTTCATGTTCTTCCCTTTGGTGGGGTAAGAGTTCCTGGATTCTCATGATAAGTTGGGCTTACTTTTTTAGAAAGATATGAATATGCCTCTATACACACAAGTAGTCCTGCAGGGTCTCATAGAGTAATTCCCGTGTCATACGCACGCCACTACACAAGAGTTATAACCACTCGGTATGGGTAACATTGATGGCTTGATGCGGGTTATAAGATATGGTCATTTCTTATGGGGCAATGTTAAGGACCCGGTGGTTGGGGGCCTTGGATGCAAATTAGCATCGACACTAATTGTAGGAGGAGAAAGGTAATAGGACTCCTTCCGTGAGTCCTTGGGTGCTTGAAAGCACGGGTGTGCATGGGAATTACATGAATGTGCATGGTTTACACATGGTGGTGTAATGATCCTGATCAGAGGATTACTTGTGGTGGGTCTACGGGCTTGCTAGTCGTGACACCGACAAAAGCCGACAGTTAGACTCTAAAACTGGTTGGGCTGTGTTCTTGGTGTTCACTTACCAAGACCCCTTCCGTGTTATGAAGACTCAGCATGATGCGAGCAGTACACAGGGTCTCCGCTGTGTGTTCTTAGCATTGCGGCGTACATAAGCCTAGGTCTGGTAGTGTTCATACCATCCTAGTAGTGGAGGAGCCCGTTCCACTGTCTCTGTCTAGCCACTACGTGAGGTGCCTGAGTGGTTAGCTACCCTCAAAAAGCTGGAACTATGAGTCTATGCCGACATAACAAATATGCATGGGCGAGTCATCATATCAGAATCATTGCAATGCATTCATCCTTTCATGACCATATCATTGCACCGCATTGGATCCTCATCATATAAACTTGTATGTGCACCTTTATATGATTGGTTACTTTATGTTTGGATCCTTAACTTATAAGCTTGTATGAGCATCCTTATAACTTAAGTTCAATTCAGTTATCTATATACTCTACTTGCTTATACTCTGTCGCTGTCCATACTACTAGTTAGATGTACTTTTTGTACATTTGATATACTACTGTGATTACATCTTTCCCTGCCACCTGCATTTGCCACTATTGTTTATATTGCAGCTCTCTTCATTCCCTTCCGCCCGGTGCCTTGGAGTTGCCGGGGGAGAGGATGTGAAGTCACTTAGTATTTATGACTAACGGTTATTGCACCCTGTTGGAACCTTAGTTTTGATTTGAGTTAGGATCCATATTTGGTCTAAGTTTCTATCATAACACATCTTGTATAAACTAGATCAAATCTCATTAAGACAGAAGACACAGAAAAGAATATAATATAAGCTGCATTCGACGAAAAGCTAGTAGCGCTCGATGAAATATCAAGGAAGCTGCGATCGACGAAATCCAAGCAGCGCTCGACGAAAAGCTGCATTTGACGAAAATCAAGCAGTGCTCGACAAAAGTTCATTCAGCAATGATCGACGAACTAATCAATGATCAGATCGACAAACGTCGAGCTCAGCCCGACAAAGTTCAAATTGAGATCGATGAAATATTATCAGCTCGACTAAAATTCTATATATGTTGTCAGATCTGATAAAACAATATTTTGAATAAATTCTATTTATATATTGCTGCTCTTCTTTTGTATAAATTGTCACTGCCTCACATTAATAATATAGCCGTTGCAGAACAAATTAATGATATAGCTGTTGCAGAACAATTAATGATATAGCCGTTGCAGAACAGCTTAAATTAAAGATGGCAGTTTATCTTCTCGAGGAGTTCAGTTAATAAAAAGAGACTTTATCTCTTCCCTTTCACAGAAGATAGAAGACTGAAGAACTCAAGATTAGAGAGAAGCTCTCCAGATTACATAGATACAGAGAAAGCAAAAAGAAGAAAGAGACAGAGAACAACATATTATTATCTATCTTGTTTTCTAACTCTTCTCTGCAGATCATCTTCATCCTGAGACACTTAATCAAGATCATTTGCTCAGGATGTCAACTGCAGAAGAAGAAGAAAGGAGTTACTACATTCTTGAGAAGAAGCTTCCTCACCTGATCATCAAACACTAATCAAATTAGGGGGAGCTCTTCAACATCATCAAGGATCCACTAGATTCTTCTCAGAAAGAGAAGAACAATATATTTTCTGTTTTCTTTTAACTGTATAAAGGGTTATAACTCCCTTCAAAAGTTACAGCCATTGGTGGCAGGGCACCTGATCAAAAACCTGTAGTTGGGTTAGAGCACCTGATCAAAAGCTCACTTGGTGTGTGGACACCTGATCAAAATTCCCTTGGTGGCAGGGCACCTGATCAACAACCTGTAGTGAAATCCTACCAAGTGTGGTAGAAGAGTAGATGTACCCAGGTTTAGTGGGGAACTACTATAAAATGCTTGTGTCGTCTGTGTTGTGCTTATTTTGTTTATTGTGTTGTGTGCTCTCTTTGTGTTTGGTTTTATTACTCACTCAATATATATATATATCACTATTTTAATTCCGCTATAAAATTAAGTGAAAAACCTTTTAAAACTCAATTCACCCCCTCTAGAGTAAATCTAAGATCTAACCTCACTTTCAATTGGTATCAAAGCGTGGTTGATTATATCAATTCACTTTCAACTGATATCAATTCACTTTCAATTGGTATAAGAGGGTAGTTGATTGTATACAGGCTAACACCTGAATCATAAAGATCAATTAGATCTTAAATTTATTTTAGAGTTTTCTTTTACTTAATTATGACACAAGTAGAATATTCAAGCATCAGACCACCAATCTGTAATTTGAATAAATTTTCTGTATGGTAAGTTAGAATTAGATTATATATGAATTCAATAGATAAAGAAATTTATAATTCTATCCTGACAGGACCTCCAACTTCACCAACATCAACAGATGCTCAAAAGAAGCTGAAAAGTGCTGATGCCAAGGCTATGGAAATATTAGCTCAAACAATGTCAAATGACATTTTTCAAATAGTTGCTGATTGCACTTCAGCAAGAGACATATGGAACTCCCTCACAAGAATGGTAGCTGAATCTTCTTCCACCTCAAGTGATTCAGATACAGAATCAACATCTAGCTCAAGTGAAGAAGAAGAACAAAAAGCTATAGAATTCTGCATGATAGCCATAAATGGCTCAAACCACAACTCAGATGCAGAATCCGAATCTGATGAAGATGAGGTAATTTCAAGTTTTGATTTTACTCCTAAATAATGCAAATCAAATTTTAAACTGCTATGTACAGATTTAATAAAATCTGAGAAAGAAATCAAATCTCTCAGAAAAGAGTTAACAGAAATAAACAATTTAACTTCTGAAAATACTTTGAAAACATCAGAGGAGCAAATTATTTCTTTGAAAAATAATTCAATTAAGGCTTAAATTTTTGAACAATCTCTTAATGGAAGAAATACGAAACTAATGAAAATCACAAGCACTATAAATGCCAGATTAAATGGCAGCAAACTTGGCATAGGATTTTCGTCCAATCTATCTAATATTCAAAAGAAAAATACTTTAACTACATCTATAAAATTTGTCTCTGCTAAAGAAAAAGAAGTAGAAGAAGACTCAGTAGAAATCACTAAAAATTTTTGTGTTCAACAAAATTCGTCGAACAAATATCGACGAAATCAAATGACTTCGTCGAACTCAGATCGACGAAAGCCGAACATAGAAATCAAACATAATTTTATTGTGATCAGACCTCAACGAATCAGAGTTCAACGAACTCTGAACACAGAAAATAAATATAACTATTCCTTGATCAGAGATCAATGAAATCACTGCACTTTGTCAACCCGAGATCAACGAAATCAGAGTTGTTTACCAAACATATATTTTAATAATTATCAAAGAAAATTTCAATTGGTAAAACACTTAACAGATACAAAGGCAAATAAAACTAACTATAAGGCAATGCTTGACCTATTATAAATCTTTTAACCCAAATTATAATCAAACAAAAAATTATAGGATTCACTTGAATTTTCCAGCTTAAAAACAAAGTCAGATAACTTCATGTTCTAACAGACTTTCTCAGGTCCATCAAGATTTGAGTACTCTACTCTAGTTGCATTGATCAGAAGTGATCATGGAACTGAGTTTGAATCTCTTCTGATGAGAGAATTCTGTAAGAAGGAAGGTATCAGACAATGTTTTTCTAAAAATTCCTTAGAATCCACTAACAACTGTAGCAATTCAAATCTGATAAAAACTTTCTATCTTAAAAATTCCTTAGAATCCATTAACACATGTAGCAATTCATCATATTAATAGAATCCTATTGAAACAAAATCTAAGAATCAAAATTGCTTATAGTCCCATTTACCCTTCTTCTAGGGGTCTTGATCCAGGGTTCCCTAAATCAAGGCAGGGGGAGAAATTAAAAAAAGAAGGAGATTAAAAGAAGAAGAAATTTAAAAAGAAATTAAAAGAAGGAGAAATTAAAAGAAGAAGAAATTTTAGTAATTTATGATTAAAATGTTTACAAAAGAACAAATTAATTTTACTATCTGTTTATTCTGTATATCTCCTTAAAGCTTTATAATGATTGTTAAAAATATCTTATGCTTTGAGTTATTCTTTCTTTTGCTTAGTATCCTAACCCCAATAGGGGGAGATTGTTGGATCACCAACTTTGATTTGGATTAGGATCCCTATATGTTTTAAAATTCAAATCTGTATCCCAACTCAAATAGGGGGAGATTGTTGGAACCATAGTTTTGATTTGAGTTAGGATCCATCTTTGGTCTAAGTTTCTATCATAACACATCTTGTATATACTAGATCAAATCTCATTAAGACAGATGACACAGAAAAGAATATAATATAAGCTGCGTTCGACGAAAAGCTAGCAGCGCTCGGTGAAATATCAAGGAAGCTGCGATCGACGAAATCCAAGAAGCGCTCGACGAAAAGCTGCGTTCGATGAAAATCAAGCAACGCTCGACGAAAGTTCATTCAGCAATGATCGACGAACTAATCAATGATCATATCAACAAACGTCGAGCTAAGCCCGACGAAGTTCAAACTGAGATCGACGAAATATTATCAGCTCAACTAAAATTCTATATATGTTGTCAGATCTGATAAAGCAATATTTTGAATAAATTCTAATTTTATATTGCTGCCCTTCTTTTGTATAAATTGTCACTACCTCACATTAATGATATAGCCATTGCAGAACAAATTAATGATATAGCCATTGCAGAACAATTAATGATATAGCGGTTGCAGAATATCTTAAATTAAAGATGGCAGTTTATCTTCTCGAGGAGTCCAGTTAATAAAAAGAGACTTTATCTCTTCCCTTTCACAGAAGATAGAAGACTGAAGAAGTCAAGATAAGAGAGAAGCTCTCCAGATTACATACATACAGAGAAAGCAAAAAGAAGAAAGAGACAGAGAACAACATATTATTATCTATCTTGTTTGCTAACTCTTCTCTGCAGATCATCTTCATCCTGAGACACTTAATCAAGATCATTTGCTCAGGATGTCAACTGCAGAAGAAGAAGAAAGGAGTTACTACATTCTTGAGAAGAAGCTTCCTCACCTGATCATCAAACACTAATCAAATTAGGGGGAGCTCTTCAACATCATCAAGGATCCACTAGATTCTTCTCAGAAAGAGAAGAACAATATATTTTCTGTTTTCTTTTAACTGTATAAAGGGTTATAACTCCCTTCAAAAGTTACAGCCATTGGTGGCAGGGCACCTGATCAAAAACCTGTAGTTGGGTTAGAGCACCTGATCAAAAGCTCACTTGGTGTGTGGACACCTGATCAAAATTCCCTTGGTGGCAGGGCACCTGATCAACAACCTGTAGTGAAATCCTACCAAGTGTGGTAGAAGAGTAGATGTACCCAGGTTTAGTGGGGAACTACTATAAAATGCTTGTGTCGTCTGTGTTGTGCTTATTTTGTTTATTGTGTTGTGTGCTCTCTTTGTGTTTGGTTTTATTACTCACTCAATATATATATATATATCACTATTTTAATTCCGCTATAAAATTAAGTGAAAAACCTTTTAAAACTCTATTCACCCCCCTCTAGAGTAAATCTAAGATCTAACCTCACTTTCACATCCCTCATTTTAGGAGCGCACCTAAGAGCAGTAGCGCGCGACGCTGGAGGAGGATATCCAGATCAGGATGACAGGGCCGGAGACTACGATACCATCATTATCGTTAGTGACAGATGTGAGCGATAGTTTGAGATGTAGCCCTTCGGGCATTTCTTTTGATACTCTGATATTTGCTGGAGCTCTAGGAGCTACCTATCATTTGTATAATTGTGGCACCTTTACTGATATGTGAATCTATTGCTTCTACTTCTTTTCTATTATTGATGGGTTGGCATGATGATATGTGAGAATAGCCGGCAGGATAGGCATCTTGTAGAGGGGGCCAGCCCGAGTGCTGGCACTTCCGCAAGGCGGCTGCCGTAGGCATAGGACCCCCCTTTGCTGGGTCTTGTGTTCCGGGAGATGGGTCTTACATCCACCTAGGTGTGTAAAAACCTAGTCAAAAGGAGGTCAACATTTAGATGAGTTAAACTTGCGTCGAATAGAAGTCGACACAACTTCGATTAAAATTCGAAGCAACTTTGAATAGAATTAAAAGTAACTCAGACTGGCTGTTGACGCCTTATTTAATCGATAGTCGATGCAATGTCGACTACATATCAATGTAGAAGGCAGAAGTTTATGCATATATTCTTTCAAGATGAAGTCAATACAACATCAATTAGTATTCGACGCAGAAGCCAAATGTTAAAGTCCACGGATAAGTCGATAAGGAATCGACGCAACGTCAATAGCAGAATTGATTTCAAATCTATGAAGCAGATCTCGACGTAGCTTCTAATAGAATTCAAAGGCACGTCAATATGAAGCCAGAAGGAATTCAACGCAATGTCGAATACAGTCAAAGAATTGGAAACTTCTTGGAATGGATTCTAAGAATTATTCAGAATGTATATATGGAAGAAATTTGAATCCCAACAGGTTGCAACATGATATAAAGAGAAAGAAAGATATTAGAGATTCAGAGGTGATATAATTGGAAGATATATATAAGGATTTTGACGGGCTGTCAACACAGTTGGAAAGAAAGCAATAATTATCCTCCTACATTGCAATTGGAGAATCGATCAGAAGAGAAAGAGATTCAATTCTAAATTGACAGGGGATCATATACATACATAATTCAAAAAATGGACACATGAGTTCTTTTCTGTCTCTCTCTTTCTTTCTCTCATTCTACCCGACAGATCTTTGTACAACAGTTCTTCCTCAAGCTGCAAAAAGCTTCTTCTCCTTTCTCTCTCTGAAAGAAGCTCATCAAATATACAAAGATCAATCTAAAAGACTAGATCAGTGATTATAATCCTTGCATCTTCTTCTAAGCAAGGATTCATCATCTTACAAGGGGTCCAGAACACTTAGTGCCTATAATCCTCAGTGACTGCTGAAAGGGGATTCAAATCAGAAAATTACACTTCATCATCTTCTTCTTCTTACTCAAATTCTCATTTTTGTAAATTGAGTAAAGAGTTTTAAGAACCTCTCTTCAAAGGATTCATTCTTGGTTCAAGATCTCCTTATCAAAAGTTCTGGTTTGGTTCAAGATCTCCTTATCAAAAGTTTTGGTTTGGTTCTAAGAGTCTCCTTATCAAAAGACTCAGTTCCTGGTTCTAAGAGTCTCCTTATTAAAAGACTCAGTGGTTCTATGAGTCTACTTATCAAAAGACTCTGGCACTATGATAGTGTATTCCTACAAAGGTGGTAGAAGAGTAGACTACCTAGATTTTGGGGAACCATTATAGCTCTTGTGTCTTATGTGTTGAGAATTTTCTGTGATTGTCTCTTGCTTACTTTTATTATTCTGTGATTGATTTAATTCTGGTAGGAATCCTGGATGTTTAAGAATTGGACTTAATTTTCTGTGCACTTCTTAGTAAAAGTTTGTAAATCTCTATTCACCCCCCCTCTAGAGAATTCTCAGGTAAGTTACTGTGCACTTTCATAAGTTTATGCATGCTCCCAGGATCCATCATCAGAAGGCTGCTTACCGGGTCTTGAGATACCACAAGATGTCTCCAGGATGTGGGATATATATATATATGTATGTATGTATGTATGTATACATATATATGGAATATATTTGGGCATGCAAATGTAATTTTATTTCATGATTGTGTTAGTTATGTGCAAGATTGAAAATTAATTATTTATCATAAAATCTTTTAAATTGTATATTAAGTGTAATCTGGTGCCTTCCAAAGAGCAGTATATATACATCAATGCCTTGATTGATTATATGATGGGCTTGACAAAGAAATATGCACCATCTATCTCAGTGAGATGCGATCAGATAATTTTGCTATCTAACTACCAACGATTGAGTCATACATAATTAGACTATGAATAGAATTGAATTCTTAGAGACTTGGAATTGGAAAATTTCATTAGATGAAAGAGAATAAACATTATTATCCAAACAATACAAGAGTTGTATATGATACAATTGACATATATTATTTACCTAAATAGCCACTCTATACGTGATCAACAAAAAATGACTTGGTGAAATTCGAATCTTATCCTACTAACGAGTAACTTGTTAGCAACTTTTTGAATTGATATTAAGGGCAATTAAGTCAAACAGACTATCGAGATTAATATTTAATAAAAAGATCATATCAGGTATATTTATATATATTTAAATATAATACTAATTTTACTTTTTATAATCAATTGTACATATTTATGACAAGTATGACACATCACACTGTGTCCCTATGATCAATACTTAAGAAGGAGAAGCTCAATGATGCAAACTTCATATATTGGTACAGGAATTTGAGGATTATCCTCAAGCAAATACATAATCGTTATGTCCTAAAGACAGATCTCCTTGATGTGCCACTAGTTATTATACCTCTTACATAAAAGAATGCTTACAAGTATAAAATGACTCTTTGGATGTGGGATGCCTCATGGTGGCTACAATGAACTCTGAGCTTTGGGAGCAACAAAAATACATGACTAGTTATACAATAATCGAGCACCTCAAGAAAATATTTTAGTGGCAAACTCACAAAGAGAGGTATGATATCTACAATGAACTCAAGTGATTAAGATGATTAAGTATGTTACAAAACCTTGAAAGACTAGATTTTCTATTTTTTCTAATAGACTAAATTACAAACTTAATTCTATAACAATTGCCTGAGAATTATGAGTAGTTTGTCATACACTGCAATATAAATAAGATTGACAAAATACTGTCAAAACTACTAGACATGTTGACAACTGCCAAAAATATATGAAAAATGTAAAGCATAGTCACATACTGATGGTGCATAAAAATAGAGCTAAGGCCAATGTATTTGAAAAAAATTAAGATGAGATCTAAGTCTTAATTCAAGCCCACATTTTCTACACTTAAGCCTAAAGGAGTGGACAAGGAAAAGAATTGTCATCATTGTCGAAAGGTTTGATACTAGAAGAGAAATTGTCATGTTTACCTTGAAGATCTAAAAAAGATGTAAGGAAAGTGAGACTTCCATTTCATGTATATTTGTTATATAAGTCAATTTATCTATTTCCTCAGCTTAGGTATTGGGTACATGATATGGTTCTCACATTTGTGTTAATATGAAGTGATGAGTCCGAAATCGTACCTCCGAAGGAAATCAGAGGCTGCGGGCTGTCAGTTACTTTTTAGTTAGGAAATCGAGACCGCTGGCAGCGGTCAAAGCCAGACTTCGCCCATCACGGTGAATGCCACTCCTGTGATGGGCTTTCCTTTGATTGATGAAAAGAGATTACAGCGGGCTGCAAGAGCAGAAAAGAAGAAGCCGGCCAGTTAGACAGGTCGCAAGACGGGAAACTCGAGACCGCAGCTCAAACAAACGAGCTCCTGGATTCGAGTGTGCGTGCCTTGGGAACGTCGCCGCCCCCTATTTATAGGCTTGGGGGCCTGCCCGAACGGGCAGGGATAGAATAACCGCCTGCCCGGGTACAGGAGAAACGGGCAGGCGGTGACGAGATACAAACGGGAGAAAAGAGAGAAGCCGCGCGGCTTGGCGGCTTGCGCTTCCGACCTGTCTTGACCAGGGGCTGAATATGCTGAGACCAAGGCGATGATGCAACCCGGGTGGTCTCCGTCTTGAGACCGCGGCTTTCCTTTTGGACTTGAGCCTTGATAGTCTTCATGGCGCAACCCGGGCAGTCTCCGACTTGAGACCGCGGCTTGCGTTTTGGACTTGAGCTTTGATAGTCTTCATGGCGCAACCCGGGTGGTCTCTGACTTGAGACCGCGGCTTGCCTTTTGGACTTGAGCCTTGATAGTCTTCATAGCGCAACCCGGGCGGTCTCCGACTTGAGACCGCGACATGCCTTTTGGACTTGGACCTTGCTAGGTCTTCATGGTGCAACCCGGGCGGTCTCCGACTTGAGCCCGCGGCTTGCCCTTTGAACTCGAGCTTTGCCGGTCTTCAATCTTTGGAGGCGATCTAGATCATGTCAGACTGCACGGTTTGTGTTGATTGGTGCTGATGGACCTTGTTAAATCTGAACCAGGCGACTTGTATCCTCAAACCGCCCGGTATGCGAATAATGCTATTCGGAAGCGGTCTTCTGTGTAAACATAATCCCCGCATATTTTCAAATTCTGAGATTTCGAAAAATATTAGTTCTAGCCGGAGACCGCGCCGATCTTGCCTTGTGGGTTATAAATGTTCTGGAAGCTTCTATTTCCGCATAATTGCAACGCTATCACGAGTCACTATTCGCCTCTCGCGGTCAGAACTTTCCGAACTAAACAGCCCAGTCAAGATGGTGGATCTTATGGCCCAGTTCAAAAACCGCCAGAAGCCAGGTAAATACCGCGGGAGAGATTCGCCCCAAGGATAAAAAGAAGAGGAGGACGGCTCAGCCCGACAATTAGTGACCATTGCCTCTTCGGGCAAGCCGGCTGACCCGCCTCCTGTGCTGACAGTCGACTTATCGACTAGGAATGATGCGGGTTGCTCGAACCCACCACCAACTGATCCTCCTGTCCTTTCTGATAAAGCGACCAACCCGCCCCCTCCTCCAGACAAGACAGGATTCAGAAGCCTCTATCCCGAAGGCCGACGGGGATGATTCTTTCAAAATGGAGATCACTCCCTCTGGCGTATACCACCTAAAAGTAAGAGATGAAGGGGGGAAACGGTTGACTCCCCCAAGCCGTCCGACCAGCAGAGCCTGGTAGTGAACATTGAGGAGAGCCCGGTTTCCCCAAAACAAGCTGGCCAGAAGCCGACCAAGAAGAGGAAAAGAGCTGAGTCAACGGCGGACAGGCTTCTGAAAAAGCTGAAGAGCCTAAAGGCCAAAAATAAAGCGGCTTCCAGAAAACCGGGAGCGGATAGCCTGCAAGGCAAGTCGCGCGAAAAAGAAGATCCGGAAGGAGTAATCACTCCTTCGCCCAAGTCGAGCGAACAGGTCCACACCGATGCGCACAGTATCTCTGTAAGTGATATCATCATGGGACTTGGATTCCCTCCAGAAGCAAGACGATCTATTGAGAACTTCTTCCGACCTATAGGCCTGCTGATCCCCCATGGAAAGAAGGAGGCCGCCCAGGCTGAGGATGCGACCAGTATTAGGGAGGCAGGCCTGGCTGAGGATGCGACCAGAACTGAGAAAGCCAGCGCCGGCTCCTGAAGATTCTGTGATGACCGGGCTTCGGCTTATACAAGCGAAGGCGGAGAAAGTAAGAGATCAACTTATCATACCGCCACCGACGCCAGCCTAATCTTCTATTGCAAGGTAAGGGGGTCGCGGATTACCGCCCTATTCATTTTTTCAAGACGCGGTCTCAAAACAAGTCGCGCGACTTGTTGTTGAACCCATCTCCAAGCTTCTTTCCATCCGCTGCTCAATTCTCTGCTGCCAAGCGGAGGCAAAGCGAGAGATCGTGGAGAGAACAGCGCCGAAAGATTGATTCCGAGCAAGCAAAGTGGTCTATCCGCCCAAATTTTACCCGAACTGTTGCGGCTTGTAAGCGAGGAGAACTTGGAAAAAGCGGTCCTCTTTTGATAATCCCCCTGTTATATGAAATTATATTTGGCCGACCTTTTTGATTGTCTTTTTCCTTGTAGATGACCGTGATTCCATTCCAAAGGCGGGCGAACTGGTTTCCTATCTCCCCCCATTGGGTTCATCCTTCCCGAATTCCTTAGTGAACCCGGATACCCGGATGGAGGAGGAGGTGTCCTGGGCTCCAAAAGAATCTTGAAATCCTCAAGCAACAATTGAGAATCCTCGAAGAGCGAGCGAAAGCCGCTCAAGACGAAAAAGTTGTGATGCAGGACAGAGTTGGAAGCTGAGCGAAGAGAAAACCGAGCTGCGCTGGAGGCTGAACAGAAGGAACGCCGGGAGAAGGAGAAGGTGCAGCAAGAACAGATCGCTGTGTTGACCGCCCGGCTAGAAAGGGGAAAGAAGGAGATCCACAGGCTCGAGGAGGACTGTGTCTACTACAGGGAAAAGTACCTTCATCTGATGAGGGGAGTCGGCGGAAGCCGGCATCCCCTTAATACTGCTGATGAAGGTCGGTGTGGATCAAACCGCCCGGCCATTGGGACGCGCTTAACTCTTCCAGCGTCTGGGATAATCCGCCCTGTTGTTAATGCGAATGAGACCGAAATGGTCTTGCCTGCTCGCGTGATTCCTGTGGCGCGAATAGAGCGAGATGCCGTGCAGCTTCATAGTATGATCAACCACCTAAATCACGGTATGAATCAGATGCAAGGGACTATTCTTCAGATCGGCGACCATGTCACGCGACTCCACAGAGAAGATGCGCCGAGCGATGCCCGCTAGCGACAAGCGGTTTTTAGACAATTATTTGTAATATTTTATTCGGTCCTTTGGATAACTTAACTGCTTGAGCTTGATTTTATGACATTCGGTCTGTCTTTCAGACCGCTCGGTCTGTGTATTTGAATGTGCTTTACTTTCTTCCTTTGTACGTTGATCGATGCCTGCGAATTGCTTTATAATCCGAGCGGCTTGTTTCTGTTGTTTCTTTAAACCACCTGCTGAGATTTTACTTGTGGTTTGTTCCTAATGAATTAGCTCTGTATAGAAATGTGTCCGCGCGGGTTGATTAGGCTAGCCGCGATTTGACCTTTGCTAAATGCAGATCACCCATTCTTATAAGTAGCGTCTTTCCGAAGACCTTCTCACCTGAATTTCAAAATGGGAGCAAAGCGACGGCCGAAGCGACCTGCGAAGACATCTGCTACCCGATCTGAAGCAGCTTCAGCGTTCCATTCGATAGACCTTGAGGAATGCCGTCTGACCAAAGCCGAACTGGATGAGTTTGTTGAGAAGCACATGGTAGGTAGTCCGCTGCTCGCGCAACTTCCGCTACGTGACGAGCGGATGAACTCCTCTGGACCGAATCAAATCGCAATCCCAATTAATCATTTTGATTGAGGCTTCAAGTTCCCCATATCGATCGAACTCTCCATGGTCTTTGACCATTACGGAGTTGTCCCCGGCCAAATCTCCCCCAACTCGATGGCCGAGATTTGTAGCTTTATTTCATACCTGCGGTCTGAGAGAGTCCGCTTCTCCATGGACCTCTTCAGAAGAATATTCTCGGTGCGGGCTATCCCAGACTCCGAATCGAACGTGTTCAAGGGACACCTCTACTTCGGCTGTCAGGGGCTGAAGATGGTCAACCTCGCGAATAAGGTCACAGCCTGGTCGGAGAGGTATTTAATATTCGAAGGCCGACTCAGCCTACTGAATCCGAACCCGCAGGTGCGGCCAGGGACGCCTTCCACCAAATTGCCATCAGCGCGGTTGAGGAGAAGACCTTTGAATTTCTTGAGAATGAGCGGCTCAATGTATGCCACTACATCCCGCTGCTCGCCGAGTTAGAGAATATCCGGCCTGAAGACAGTAAGTTTTTCTTCAACCCGCTTCCTGCTTTGATGTTGACCGCACGGTCTCTTGTCCTAACTCTTTTACTTCTCTTTTGAAGCTGAGGCCATTGTCCCCAAAAACAAGCCCGTCAACCCAGCCGGCTTGATCCTAACTCAGAGCGAGAAGAGACAGAGATAGGGCAAAAACAAGCCACCGCTATCTGATGGGGGAGGATTCGACCTACTCAGGCGACTTCTCTGCCCTCCGTTCCTTTAGTAAAGTGAAGGATTTGAAAGGCCGCACGGTCTTGACCTGGCATCCGGACGGCAATGGCGTCCAGGTCTCTACTGTGCTCCCCCACTGGGCTAATGAGAAGTCGGGCCGGCATGCTGAGGCCGCTAGCATCGCTATGTTTGGCCGGCGGAATTTCAGGCGATTGAGGAAGATCCCTGAGGAGGAGCTCGCCCGGGAAGCCGTGCGGGTTGGTGCTCAGAGCCTCATCACCAACGTCTTCATGGGGATGACCTTCAAAAGATTGATCAGAGCAAATGATCATCTAGAGAAGGAAAATGTTGAATTGAAGAAGGAGGTCGCGCGGCTAAAGGAGGCAAAGTCGGCAAGTTATCACCTGGCTAGCCATCGTTCTGATTTTTCCAGACCGTGCGGTCTCTTACCTTTACTCTTTTTTGCAGACAAAGTATGATGAGACCGATCCGGTCTATCAAGAAGAACTTTTCCCTCATGTCGCCGAGTGAATCGATAATGCTTTTAACCGCCTGCGCGAGATCGGAGGGCTCGTGCCCGGTTTTGAACATTACACTTTTTCTGATGCCTACCCGACCTTACAAAAGAAACTAGAGAAGATCAGGCGGAAGGCCAAAGGGAAGAACAAAGTTGATGGGTCCAGTTCGGAAGAAAGTGATGACGAGGAGGACGAAATTGAAGAGCCCGCTGCGGCTAAGGACGGTGAGAGCGGCTCGGACTCTGAGTCCAGCGATTCTGAAGAAGAGGCTGAGCACAAGTCGGGCGAGTTGAGCAGCTCATCTTCGTCGGGCAGCGGGGGCTATTCTCCCGATGTTTCTATTGATGGCAGCAAACATTCGAGTGCTCCTGCATCTAAGAAACTCAAGTCGGGTGGTCAATTGTTGTATTTTGTTTTTATTTTGAATAGCCGACGGTTTGATTTTGTTAACCGGTCGGTTACACAACAATGTAAAGATATTTTGATAATGAAATGGAAAATTTTTACCTGTTTAGCCGTTTGCTTTCTGCGACTTACTTGTAATTGTTTGTGATCTCTTTCTGCTTCGGATAATTAACTCTTCTAGCCAAGTCGTGCGGATTAATAATGCTTCAGTCAGCTCGGGTACTGAACTTTCAGAATTCTAATAAACATTTAAACGTTGTAAATCCTATTCGGGCGGCTTGTTTCTGTGATCCCAACTCAGCAAATGCCATATAACCCGGGAGAATATTAACCATTCATACCTTGATAAATAATTTGATGCGGTTATAATATGTAGTTGGGCGGATAGAAATTTGAACTTTCTAGGTTCTTAATATGAATACCCCGGATGCAATTTCATGCCGCTGTAATTATTAAATCCTGATCGCAAACCATACGACTTGAATGCTTCTCATATGACTAGACATATCCGTATACATGAATCCAAGCCGCGCGATTACTTCCCGGCCTTGGATAATTACTTCGCAAGATAGAGAATACCAAGTCAAAAGAAAACCATAAATAGGTCGTGCGGTTAGTGTTTAATCCGCGCGACTTGTAATTTCTGATTTCTATAAGTTCATTGTTAAGTATAAGCTTAAACTGATAAACCCGCGCGATCTATTTATAACTCGGGCGGTTAATGGCTTGATACCTGTAATGATTTCCATTCAGCAGGAACCATAATTACTTTCCAATGAAGAGCTCGTTCCTACCCGAACGGATAGAACCAATATTTATACGAATGACAGATTATGAGCCAGATGATAAGACCGACCGGTCACAGTTATGCTTAATACCCTGATAGGCCCCACGATATAGTGATATCCTGCTCTCAAATTGCCCAGTTTAATAACCAGACCGCCCAATAACTTTGGTACCTGCTTATTTCAAACCGCCCGGTTTAAGCATCGAACCGACCGGTTTGTGATGTACCTATAAAAATCTTGTTTTTTTCCCAAATGGTCTAGAGTGACCAGATGAGATAATTTCCTGCAATGTAACAAGAAATGGCTACAGTCTCAGATGACCAAGTAGGCAGGTGGGCCTAGGCGGCGAACATTGCTTTCCTCAAGTGGTCATAAGAGCTGTAGAAATAAAGAAAAAGTAAGTACAGACCCAGATGACCAAGTGGGCAGGTGAGCCTAGGTGGCGAACATTGCTTTCCTCAAGTGGTCATAAGGGCTGTAGGCGACTCGACTGCTCTCCTGCCTAGGGCTACAAGCCGAGTTGATCAATTGGGCAGGTGGGCCTAGGCGGCGAACATTGCTTTCCTTAGAGAGATCAACTCAGTTGTGGGTCCCTCTTAGGCATCGCTTGAGAGTACCTAGGAGTATTCGATGGTCACAGACTAGGATGATCAATTGGGAAGGTGTGGTTATGTCGCGGAGGCTATACCGACATTGCTTTCCTCAGAGAGATCATCAAAGCTGTAACTATATCCCTTTCGGGGCATGATAGAGCTACCATTCACCTAGACCTCCCTTGATGCAGGGGTGTGTTAGATATCAGCCAGGATCCAAGATTCTGAAGACCACCGCACGGGAATTGGCAAGCTACCACTACACGTGTGCGAAAACTCCCCGCTACACATGATCTTTGTGGTTTTATGCTAATGACTACAATCCGAGGGGGTTCGAGCAGAACTTGGCGATGTCTCCGTGGTTCAGTGAGGAGGATATATGTACAAAAGTGTAAAAAGAATCATCAGACATGGAGAAGTGTCAGTGTAGGGCTTTTTATTGAATATCCAAAAAATGCAAGAAATGGAGAAAACGTCTTAAGGATAGAACCGCTTCAGATCGTCACCGCTCCAGGTGCGTGAGATGTCCTCTCCTTCACTTGTCTAGAGACGATAAGCCCCGCTTTTTAACACCTCCTTGACAATGAAAGGTCCAGCCCAGTTGGGATTTAGCTTTCCGACGTTGCCTGCTCTAGTTGCTGCATCAACTTTCTTTATCACAACGTCCCCAACTACGAAGTGCTTAACCCTGACATTTCTATCAAAGTACTTGGCCATTCTCCTTTTAACTTCTTCCTGCCTGATTGTTGCCTCGTACTGAAGCTCCTCGATCAGGTCCATACTATATTTGATAGCTTCGCCATTATGTTTTATCCAGGCTTCTTCTCCTTCCCTTGCATACACAACTCTTGGGGTGACCACCTCAAATTCCACAGGAACAACAACCTCCGAGCCATGAGATAATTTGAAGGGTGTTTCTCCCGTAGCTGAAGACGGAGTAGTACGGAGGGTCCAAAGGATAGAAGGGAGTTGATCTGCCCAGTTCCCCCTTTTGTTCAAAACCCTCTTCATCAAAAGTTGCTGGATTTGTCTGTTTGCTGCTTCCACCTGGCCATTCGTCCTGGGATGATGTACTGAAGAGAACCGAAGGTCGATTCTAACCTGATCATAGAAGTTTATCATTTCTGAATTGTTGAATTGCGGGCCGTTGTCAGTGACAATTGCCAGCGGAATTCCGTGTCGGCACACTATTTCCCCCCAAATGAAATTTCTGATGACCTGCGTCGTGGTTTTTGCTAGTGTCGTTGCCTCAATCCATTTGCTGAAATAATCGATCATCACAATTATGAAACGCCGCTGGCCACTAGCCATTGGGAAGGGTCCGATGAGATCCATCCCCCAAACTGCGAAAGGCCAAGGTGCAGTTATTGATCTGAGCGACTGAGCGGGCAGGTGTTGAAGAGGAGCAAACTTTTGACACTGAACACATCGCTTGGCGAATGTTTCGGCATCTTTCCTCATGGTTGGCCAGAAATACCCCTGCCTCAAGATTCCTTTCTCTAAAGTCTTTGCCCCTGAATGGCTACCACATTACCCAGAATGAACCTCCTAAAGAATGGTTGGGATTTCGTCCTCAGAAACACACCGAGCTGAGGGAGAGATTAAAGTCTTCCTGTAGAGAACTCCTGCTATCAGATAATAATATGTCGCTTTCCTTCTAAATCTTCTTCTATCTTTGATGAAATGATGGAATTCTCCCTTCGATAAAAACAGCTTGTAAGGATCCTTCTACGAAGGATTTTGATCGATTTGCACAAGTTCCGCTTCATCTGTTGCCGGATGGAAAAGTTCAAAGTTCACTCCCCCTGATGGAAGACCGAACTTTGACAACTCATCTGCTTCCTCATTTTGCGTTCTTGGAATATGCTCCATAATGAATGACTTGAATCTTCCGATTTCCTTTTTGGCTAGCAGCAGATACTTCCTAAGAATCGGCTCCCTTGTCTCGTAGTTCCCCAACACCTGAGAAGCCATTACTAATGAATCAGTTTTAACATGTGCGTGCTCTATGCCCAGCTCTTTTGCAAGCCTCAGACCAGCCAGAAGTGCCTCATATTCTGCCTAATTATTTGTATCTGGAAAGTAGAATTTGATAGCTTGCTCCAGCTTGATGCCGTTTGGACTGATCAAAACTACCCCGGCTCCCACAGAGTTTTTCCCACAAGCCCATCCACATAAACGACCCAAGACAAAGAGGATTTCTCCACCTGTTCAGAGTTAGATTCTGCTGTATCCACCAGAAAATCTGCCAAGACCTGTGCTTTGATTGCTGTCCTCGGAACATAGGATATTTCAAACTCGCTTAATTCAATAGCCCATTTAGCGAGCCTCCCTGAATGATCTGGCTTTTCAAGAATGTTTCTCAAAGGAAGATCTGTAATTATTTAGATAGGGTTAGCCTGAAAATAAGGACGGAGGCTTCGTGAGGACATAACCAAAGCTAAAGCTAGCTTTTCCAAAATCGAATATCTGGTCTCTGCATCCTTGAGGATATGGATGACATAATAGATCGGAAACTGTTTCTTCTTTTCCTCCCGAACAAGGACAGAACTTACTGCATCTGGGCTGACCCCCAAGTATAAGTATAATATCTCCCCCCACGGGGACTTTGAAGTAGAGGAGTTGAAGTTAACTGCTCTTTTAACTGTTCGAAATCCTTGCTACATTCTTCGTTCCATTCAAACTTTGACCCTCCCCGGAGTATTTTAAAGAATGGGGCACTTTTATCTCCTGATTTGGAGATAAACTTGCTCAGTCCGGCCAACCTCCCTCCAAGTTCCTGGACTTCCTTGGTATTACGGGGAGGAATCCTATCGAGGATGGCCTTCACCTTATCTGGGTTCGGTGCAAGGACATCGGGAGTGAGGAGATGTCCGAGAAACTTCCCTTTGTTTGCTCCGAACACACATTTTAATGGGTTCAATTTTAATTTGAACCTCCGTAGAGTAGCGAACATCTCTACGAGGTCTTTCAAATGTGTTGAGAATGTTCTACTTTTTAGGAGGAGATCGTCAACATAAACTTCAAGATTCCTGCCTTTTTGATGCTTAAAGACTGTATCCATCATTCTTTGGTATGTTGCACCCACATTTTTAAGCCCAAAGGGCATTACGAGATAACAATAGCACCCATCGTTCGTGATGAAAGAAGTATGCGGGATATCGGGTTTGTGCATTTTGATTTGGTGGTTCCCCGAAAATGCGTCGAGAAAGCTCATAAAATTATACCCTACCGCGGAATCTACTAAAACATCTATCCGAGGCAAAGGATAGCAATCTTTGGGGCACGCTTTATTGAGTTTAGTAAAATCCACACACATACGCCATTTCCCACCAGATTTTTTGACCATTACAACATTCGACATCCACGTGGGATATTGAATTTCAGAAATAAAGCCCGCTTTCAGGAGTTTGGCAACCTCCTCTCTGATGGGCACCGCCATCTTGGTCGCCACTTCTCTCTTCTTCTGCTGGATTGGTTTGAACTCCGGAGATATGTTTAGATGATGGCAGGCCACATCTGGATCAACTCCCGGCATATCCTCTGCTGACCAGGCGAAGATATCTAGATTCTCTAGAAGATAGGAGATCAGCTCCACATTCTCCTCCTCCAACAATTCAGCATTGATGACCAGCTTATTATCTTCCCCTTCAGCAATAGGAACCTCCTGGGTTGCCTGGGCAGGTTCCAGGTGAGCCCCTTCTCGATCCTTCCTCTCCTCAGCAGCCTTTGAAGATTCAGCAACTTCGAAAACCTCAGCCGTGGACTCAGGAAGTGAAACGTCGGTGATCATGTTGACGGTTCGCACGTAACACTCCCGAGCCACCTTTGGGTTACTTCGGACACGATACTGCCTCCCCTCGGCAGCGAACTTAAGAGCAAGGTGGAAAGTGGAAACTACTGCCCTATATGCAATAAGAATTGGCCTTCCAAAGATGGCACAGTAGTTGCTTGGGGCATCCACCACCACGAAATTGATCACCTTTATTACTCCCCAAGCAAGACCATAAGCTTTACTGAACCCTCCACTTCTTTCTTCTCCCCTGAAAATCCATAGAGGGGCCCATCGGAGGAAAGCAGAGGCTTCCCAGTCTTCAAGGCTTCAATGGTCGGGCGGAAGAGAAGGTTAACAGAGCTGTCTGTGTCGATCAGGATTTTGTGGATAGTGTAATTTTCAATGACGGCTTTGATGACCACAACATCGTCGAAGGGATTGGTGTTTGGAGGAAGGTCATCTTGACCAAAAGTGACAGTGGTGCTTTCAGGGGGAGAGCTTGTGGTTGCTGCCACTTCTTGTTTCAGAACTCTCGCGATGCTGGATTTGCCAGACGACTCTTCTCCAGTCCCTCCATGAATACAATAGATATCCCCCAAGGGGCCCACATCATTGACTTCGACGCATTCAGCGGAAGGATGAATGTCTCCATAGCAGTCGACGTCTTCAACGTCGGCACATTCCCAAGTCACCTCCACTGTTTCTTTTTTCTTCTCAGTAGCCGATTCAGCAGTTGCTTCCTTTCGAACTAAGCCTTGGAGCTTTCCTTCTCCTAGGAGCCTCTCTATCAGCAAGCGGAGGGCCCGAAAGTCTTCGGTCAGATGCCCTCCCTCTTTATGATATTCACAGAAAAGATTCGGATTTCGATTACGAATATCCGATTTCAGAGGAGCAAGCCTTTTGAAATCCGGCCTCTTTTGGAGGATTTGGACCACTTCATCCATGGTGATATTAAAGGAGTAAACGACTCTTGCGAGTCATCATATTGAGTGGATGGAATGACTGGAGGTGGCTGCGCGGTATATTGCGGCAGGTATACCAGCATTATTTGCGGAAGTGGAACGGATGGAGCGGATGCGATGGCCAACGACGGTTTCTGATCCTGAAACCGTTGATGGCCAATAAAGGGTTATTTATTTTTGTAGTTTCTTCCCCTCTGAGAACGAGGTTCAAAGTGGGGTTGGTTTGATGGTGGATGATGGAAGGATGGATTAAACTGCTCCTTGTCTCTTACCAACTTTGCGACATAACCAAGATTGCTCTTTTCTCCTCTGATGAACATGTTTGCCAAACTTATCATTTCCTGATAAGTTTGAGGCTCCCTTATATTTGCTTCGAATTTTAGGGGGCCCTCTCTCAAGCCATGAATGAGGGAAACCCTATATAGCTCTGGATCGACATTCTGAACTTCCATGATCTCTTTCTGCAAGCGGTCCACAAAACGGGCCCACGTTTCGTCTTCCCGCTGCTTTATATCAAAAAGGGCCGCCGGGCCACTTTTCCTTTTTCTCGAAGTAGAGAATCTCAGCAGAAATTCTCTGCGCAGCTCAGCAAAACAATTGATTGACCTGGGGTGCAACCCGTAAAACCACTCCCTTGCTTGTCCTTCGAAGGATGTCACAAGGAGTTTGCACTTGGTTGCATCCGAGAGTGTCCTCAGGGCAATGGCCGACTCGAAGGCTTGCAGATGAACAGTGGGATCCGTTTCTCCATTAAAAGCCGGCAGACGAGGTTCTCTGAAATTATTCGGGGCTGGTTCCCCTCGAACTTCATCCACGAAGGGAGAAGTTCTTGAACATTTTCATATAGAGGAGCAGGATAGTAAGCCGCCGGAGCTGCGGCTACTCACGGACAAGCCGCCTGGTAGGAGGACCGGACAACAGCCTCTGACGGGTAGGAGTGATGAACAGCAACCTCAGGCGGGTAGGAGAGACGGGTCCTGCCCTCTTGCGGGTAAGAAAGGCGGGCAGCGTGAAAAGCCTCCCCCTAGAATTCGAGGACTCGAGCCGGCATACTGTGCGCGGCTTCCTGATAGAAGTTTTGCCTGGCCGCAAAACCTTCTTGCAGTGGTTGGAAGTTGGCGGCTTGTGGTAGCATGTAAGGAGGAGGCGGAGAAGGGACCGGAGTCACCGCTTGATTAACCGCGGCTTGCTGTGGAACTAACCGCTCAGTTAATAGAGCTAAAGTCTGACTGATTGCGTCCAGACGCTGATCAGTCGCTTTCTGAGCCCGCTCGGCTTCTCTCCTGGATTGCTCCAAGGCTTCCCACAAAGAGTCTTCACTGTGATCGGAGCGGTCTCCAAGGGGGAACTGACGGTCTGACATTGTAGCAAGGATTTCACCGACAATTCGCGATCTGAAGGCCGCGTGTTTCTATTGAGTCCGAAATCGCACCTCCGAAGGAAATCAGAGGCTACGAGCTGTCGGTTACTTTTTAGTTAGGAAATCGAGACCGCTGGCAACGGTCAAGGCCAAAATTCGCCCGTCACGGTGAATGCCACTCCTATGACGGGCTTTCCTTTGATTGATGAAAAGAGATTACAGCGGGCTGCAAGAGCAGAAAAGAAGAAGCCGGCCGGTTAGATAGGTCGCAAGACGGGAAACTCGAGACCGCAGCTTAAACAAGCGAGCTCCTGGATTCGAGTGTGCGTGCCTTGGGAACGTCGTCGCCCCCTATTTATAGGCTTGGGGCCTGCCCGAATGGGCAGGGATAGAATAACCGCCTACCCGGGTACAGGAGAAACGGGCAGGCGGTGACGGGATACAAACATGAGAAAAGAGAGAAGCCGCGCGGCTTGCGCTTCTGACCTGTCTTGACCAGGGGCTGAAGATGCTGAGACCAAGACGATGATGCAACCCGGGCGGTCTCCGTCTTGAGACCGCTGGCGGTCTCCATCTTGAGACCGCGACTTGCCTTTTGGACTTGAGCCTTGATAGTCTTCATGGCGCAGCCTGGGCGGTCTCCGACTTGAGACCGCGACTTGACTTTTGGACTTGAGCCTTGATAGTCTTCATGGCGCAACCCGGGCGGTCTCCGACTTGAGACCGCGGCATGCCTTTTGGACTTGAGCCTTGATAGTCTTCATGGCGCAACCCGGGCGGTCTCCGACTTGAGACCGCGGCTTGCCTTTTGGACTTGGACCTTGCTAGTCTTCATGGTGCAACCCGGGCGGTCTCCGACTTGAGCCCTCGGCTTGCCATTTGAACTCGAGCTTTGGCGGTCTTCAATCTTTGGAGGCGATCTGGATCATGTCAGACCGCACGGTTTGTGCTGATTGGTTCTGATGGACCTTGTTAAATCTGAACAGGGCGACTTGTATCCTCAGACCGCCCGGTCTGCGAATAATGCTATTCGGAAGCTGTCTTCTGGGTAAACATATAGGAACTGAGAGGGAGCAGAACGTTGAGTAAATACGAAGTGGTCCCACAAGTTGGAAATGGAGCAAGAGTTGATGTCATAGATGTATGGACTTATCATTTATCTTTGCCTATTAAGCTTGCAATAATGTTAGAAAATAACTATTACGTATATGCAATTACTATAAATATTGTTTTTTATTTCTTGTTTGATCATTAAATGTTTTTCATTTACTACAACAAACAATATTTGTTCAATATGCATGAATAATTTTGTTTCTTTACTACATAAATGTTTTGTAAAGTCAAGCATTTACTCAATTAGTCCATAAGCTCGAACTTATGGAAAGGGCGTAGTTGCCTCCCCTTACACAAATGATAGTGCAAAATCCCGTACTAAGCGTCGGGCATGTTGTTGCGCAATAAGCATTCTGGACTGGACAATTAGTTCCACTTTAGTCAAAGGGTGACGATAGACCCAACAATCCCCTCAACTCTATACATGCAAAATAGATAGGTAATTGGAACCCACATCGGTTAAGGGAACCCACATAAGTTAAGATTGAATTATAGACACTATATCATTAAATCATCCCCTAGGTGGTACCATCTATCATCGAACTCATGCCCCCACTTTGATACCACTTATATGATCAATAACTTACCCAACAGATCCATAAACTACTTATGGAAATGAAGGAATTATTTCCCCTTAAATAAATTACAAAACAAATCTTCATACTAAGTGATGGGTGGACTACGGTGTTGTGATGTAAGAGCCATGGGCTGGCGGTTAGCCCAACTCGAGTCAAGATGTGGCAATGGACCCAACATGTTTAATGATTTGTATATTTTGAACTTAAATCATTTCATCAATAACATTAATAATACAAAATGATTAAGACAAATGGTTCAAATCCTATATATCTCTAGCATTATCGTTTAGGTCATATGAATTTTCATACTCTATAAAGATGGATTTTTGGACACATTTGATTTTGAATCATATGGGACATGCAAATCGTTTTTGTTAGGCAAAGTGACAGAAAGTCCTTTCACTTGACATATTGAAAGGGCAAGTGATCTTTTGAGTATTATTCATGATATATGTAGACCCATGATCCCTATGGATAAATGTGAGTTTTATTATTTCATCACACTTACTGATGATTTCAACAATATGAATTTGTATATCTTATGAGGCATAAGTCTGAATCATTTGAAAAGTTCATGGAATTTAATAATTTCTACAAAATTAAATGAGAAAGAACATTAAAGCACTTTGATTCAAGCGTTTCAACAATATTTAAAAATTGGTATTGTATCACAAGTTACTTCATCTATGACACCATGACATAATTGTGTTTTTAAAAAGAGAAATCGAACCTTGTTAAACATGGTATGCTATGTAACATTCCACCTTTAATTATTGTATAATATATGTCCGGTCGGGCCCTATAACATACAACCCTCACAAGAATGATATTAAATGACGGTACAAACATTCCCACAACATCCATAATCTCAGAGTAAAGTAACATAGAAAATACTAACTAAAAATTATTGAGTGTCCACAACTAAGAGAGTCCAATGTCCAACAACCTTATGGCCTATACAAAGCAAATTCAAACTATTAACAATAGTTCAAACCAAGGCATGCATACTTTGAAACATAAACTAAAATGCAGGGAAAGATAAAGAAGAACAATTCATGAGTTTTTTCTTTTGTAAGCGACTATGCTTCACTCTGTGCAATATGCCCTGCAACAAATATCAAATAAATAAAAAATATGGGTCAACTATATGCTGACCAACAATGATGTAACAAATTCTACTCCTACCATCAATCTTAGTGGACCCCAGGGAACTACAACACACCGCAAGTCAACATTTTGCATAACAAATAAAGAATCATAATAATTTATATAATATGCATTTAGTAGGATGTCACAAGCATCATACATGTTTTCTATGTGTTGAACATGCAATACGGACATACTATACAATATGTGTGCAAGTCAATAGATCATTATGGATATGCCACTAATCCTACTCAATCGTCGTATGATCCTAACATGTCATCATATCAAACATATAACTCACTCAAGGCATATAAAATCATAATTTAGAGATTAGTCAGTTATACTCTCTCAATGAGCTTTTCTACTAAAATGTCTATGGAGACTGGCCAATTATACCTTTTAATGAGCCCTTCTTCTACAATCTCCATTTCATGAGAATGGATGATTTTACTCTTTTCTTTGGCCCTTCTACCAACACCCTAAATATGAATGAGGATGACTATACCCACTATAACGTCCTTTCTTCCTACCTTTATCTTCGTCACATCAAAGTACCCAAATTCACATGAGGTTTCAAATCGTCATCAATCCTATCCATGCCATACTAACACCAAATCCAAAGCGGTGTTCTGATGGTACTACGACCGATTAATTATATCTATGCCTCAAACCCTAAATGAGTGTCAATCAAACATCATTATTTTAGTTGAATGACTTACACGACTTTACCATAGTATACATATACCCATAATCCACATCAAGTAAGTCTATATAAGATAATGAAATAACATGCCACAGGTTTTCAATTGAACCATGGTCGATAGTTGCTACTAATTAGAGAGATTATAGATCATCATATGCACGAGATAAATTTGAAAACAACATCATTTCACTTAAAATGAGATCAGAAAGACAGTTACCTTCTATATTTTAGTCTGGCCATGAGATCTTCGAAAGGAAAGCATTAGCATGTGCACGGAAGGATAGAATTGAATCACTGATTGGGATTCTCAATCTCTAATGGTGAAACTCCTCCAACTTTTCTCTCAGTCTCTCCTCTCTCTAAACTAAAGAGATATGAATAGACCTGGATCAAATGGTGTTTTACCCAGTCTTCTACGAGATAAGACCCTCTAGAATAGATTGGGACCATCCAAAAAGTAACTATCATGATCTAGGTCTTAAAATGAATTTTTCTCAAATTTTGTGCCCCACACACGGCTTGTGTACACAATCGTGTCAATAAGTTGTGTACTTCTATGAAAAATCCATAGTTGAACTAGAATGAAAGTTCATTTCTAGAAGAACTAATAAGATAAAACTTGAATAGGTTCAAGAAGTTATTAATGACCCCAAGATAGAATCTGAACAAGAACTACAAGTAGTGATATAACACAAGAGCCTGCTTAAGAAACAAAAATCTCATACAGATTTGGTTGGCAAGGTATTCAGAATAATTATTAGGAAAAATCCCTTTGGATTTAATAAAATAAAGCTAAATATGGAAGCTAGGTAGTTGATTTCTTAGAACTCCTTAAAATATTAGGTGAGAACATAATTAACACTAGCTAAAGGAAATCCTTGAAGACAAGCAAAGCTAAGGAGATCTCTTAAAGAAAGCTGTATAGTCTACGATTGTTGACCGACATTCATTGACCAGTGATCAAGGCACTCATCGATTGTTGATCTCAAGGATATCTCAACGATCAGCAATCGTTAACTGACGACCTTTGTTTGGTGACCAGGAAGCTCACAGATCCTAGGATGAAGAATCAAGCTCTGCGATCGCAGACCACTGACCATTGATCAGTGACTGACTCACCTAACTCTTGAAGATCTTTTGAAGGCAGCTCAACGATCATCGGTCGTTGATCAGCGATTGCAAGCATTACTTAGCGATCGTCGACCATTGACCCTAGATTAAAATGAAGGCAAGGCAAAGTTCGTCGAACGCCTACCTCTCCCAGGAAGAGTTCCCCTCAACAATCGTTGACCGAACCACTCTGTGATCGTTGATCAAACTTAATGATTTTTCCAAATCAAAATATAGTCATTTTAGTTCTCAAAATGGAATGTGCCAGTCCTTTTTCACGCCCATGCCACACCTATCTTATTGGAACTTGCACAAAAATGGAAGGAAAAAGAAATATATAAAATGTCCTTTTCTAAGTGGATGTCGTAGCTAACAAAGCAGTAAAATGAAGGAAGCAGTGTGCACATCAGCAGATTGCAAAATCAAAAAGATCACAGAGCTAATCTTCGTCCTCCCTCTATCTTCTGTAAACTAAATTTCCATTCTTCCGAGATTCAGCTACTCTCTCTTCTCTAGAGACACCTTTGCTTGAGCTACATCATTCAAAGATCAACACACTTTTTATAAAAGGTTATCCGACTCTCCCTTCAAAAGAGCTACTTGGGTTGATGGATCTATAAAGGAAAAGATCATGTTGCGTTGGAGTATTTAGAGGAAGAGACTCATCGCCTCGATCGAGAGGCAGTGGAAACCCACTTATTAGTGAAAGAGAGGATGTACCCAGTTGATTTGGAAACCTCTATAAATTCTTGTATTTTCTGGATGTTTTGCTTTGCATACTTATTTGCATGTTTTTCTTTACTGCTTCTCTAACCTAGCTAATATCAATTAACCTAAGGAAGAAATCAAACAGATTTTAAAATTCCACTATATTGGGTGTCTTCTCTATTCACCCCTTAGAGAAGTCTTCTGAAAGTTGAGTTTTAGTTCCATTCTTATTATTAAAAGTCTTATTTAACTTTGTTTCAAATTAAGTGATATATATAAATATATATATGAGTGCTGATTGAGAAAGTAAGAAACAAGCACATAACCAGATGACACAAGATATATAGTAGTTCCCCAAAACCTGGGTACATCTACTCTTCTACCCACTGGTAGGAATCCACTAGGAGGTTGTTGATAAGGTGCCCTCTCACCAAGGTGATTTTGATAAGGTGTCCACACACCAAGGTGATTTTGGTAAGGTGTCCACACACCAATGGGAGTTTTGATCAGGTGCCCAATTCACCTATAAGCTCTTGATAAGGTGATTCTAAACCAAGCTGCAGGTTGTTGCTAAAGTGTCCTGTCACTGGGAGTAAACTTTTGAAGGGAGTTTTAACCCTTTACAAGATGGGAAGGAGAAAGGGAAAAGATATATTGTTCTTCTCTTTTAGCTGAGAAGACACTTGAAAATCCAGACTGGATGTTGAGTTGGATCTTGATGAAGATGGTGAAGAGAGCTCCCCCTGTCTGATTTAGTTGTGGAGACTCCTTGGTTCTGAATCCTCTATTTCAAATGTATGGAGTGGATCACCTCTCATTGTTCTCTGTCGACCTTCTCCTTATTTATAGCTCTGTGTATTAAGATAACACTATAGGAGAGAAATCAATTAATAGATAGAGTATTTAGAAAGAGAGAAATATTTCCATAACTATTATATCTATAGAAAGAAAGAATTCATTTTGATTTCAAATAATATCCATAATCAACTTAATCAATTTAGCCAAGAATCAATTAGAGGGAAAGAATGCTTCATAACGTCTATAAAAGAATAATATTATTCCATATAAATCAGATCTATAGAAAGAAGGAAAGAGATCTGGTGTTATTTGAATTTACCATAGTAATCGACGTACGTCGATTACAATTCGACGTAAGCGTCGAATTCATCCTGGCTGGACGTCGAGAGGAGAATAAGGAAGCTGCGTCGACTAAGTTGCGTCGACAAGAAGTCAGAGCTACGTCGACATAGGATACGTCGAATTCTTATTAAAGTTACTTCGACTAATTCTGAAAGAAACGTCGACAACACTTCGACGTTGCGTCGAATACTATTCGACGCATATTTACTTAACATTGATATTTCTTTCTTAGAATTCATATTCAACTCATTTTGGGGGTTAAGACAAATCATTTTCCCAACATATTCCAATTTTTTATTCTGCACTTTCACTAATATATATAAATTTCTCATGACTTAACAAGGCAATATGTTTATTATGAATCAAGATGAGCCCACTTCTTAACAAGATGCTATAAATAGACCAGAATTTGAGAAGTGGCTTAAGTCCATGAGATCTAAAATGAACTTAATATTTACAAACCAGGTATGGTTCTTGGTTGAACCATATGTATGGTTAAAACTCATTGGGTGCAAATGTAAGACACCCTTCAAAAAAGTGGTCCAACCAGAGGATCTTATCAATCACCGCCAACACGTGACGTCGAAGTGACTAACATGAGAGTGGAACGACGACCATATCCAACCCCTCCCGTTGGTTACCCCGATGTCACGCATCTACGGTGATGTTAAACGAATATTACCACACATTAATAGAGTGGAAAAGCAGTTTATAGCATAAGGCACAATCAACGGGTTGTGCTTTATAGCATTTTAGCAGAGGACTAGATATTTCAGCAGAAATTTGACTAAAGACTAACTTTCTCATAACCTCACAAAAACTCAATACCAAGTGAATATATCATGTTCTATCAACAATGAATGCAATGATAAAGACATGGCTTAATTAAATTATATATGAACCTGCTTGTACAATGGCTTTCACCTTTTCCATGATTTGGATATTGACACGAACAAGAAGACTCACGACGCCTTTCACACCTAGATCTACCGCACCTACAAAAGCATCTATCATCGCAATATGTTTCGCATCTAACGCAATACATACACCACAAGGGAGGAATGATCGACTCTAAAATAATGATCGAAAGAGAGTCAGATTATTCCTCAAATTAACACAAAGGTTGCCAATCCTTTTGGAGAGCAAAACCAAGGCTATAGGCCAAGATCCGCTCAAGCAAATTGGACCTACCCGATCCGGAATAAAAGAGGTTCGATAACAACAAAATCAATTTCAGAAATTGCAAGCGGAGTATTTAAAATCGCAGATAAAACGGATGCTCAACCTCCACAAATTCTAAAGCAAGAAAACACAAAGATGAGGGGGAGAAGTTACCCAACCCAGATTCAATAATCACACGAGATAAGTGGGAGAATCACTCTCTCCACGGATCCACTAGCGTCACACCAAATGGGGCTGCAACCTTTTCCTTGGAGTCGCACCGAAGGAATCCACGCTGGAGTCGCACCGATGAGGGGTGGAGGGAGCAAAGGGGTGGCTTCACACCTCAAGGGGGGCGGCGGCCAGGAGGAGTCCTCTTTTGGACGAAATTTTCAAGGGGAATTAGGGTTAAAATCTTTTCTAATTAATCCTCATCAAAGCCTCCTTATATAGGAGTTACAAGCGACACACAACCGTCCAAGATGGGGATGTAATCTCAACCATCCGGGCGGTTAAATACACACCAAGTATTAAAAGTGCAGGAAATAAAGAGTTCAAATGCTTATATGATTATAAAATTATTACCCAAACATGGAATAATTTTATATTCACCAATATAAAATAAAAGAACATAATAATTAAGAAAATTATTCTTCAAGTGGGCTTAGCACGCCGCGAGCGGAGGTTGTAATGCAGTCTTCCGTTAGCGTCATCATGACACCTAAAATATTTATATTGTTGGGCCTCGGCAACCGGATCATCATCAAGTAGTGGAGGAGGGGATGCGACATCAATCCTCCCCCGCTCAAAATCACGTATCTCCGATGCGTGGTCTGAGAGGTAGCCGTGGAGCAGAGCGGCATCCAAGCGTCGAAGCTCCATCTCGAGTACCCATGAGTCGTCCGAAGGGGGGCGGTCACGCGAACGGATGAGGAAGCGGTAGGTATCACCATCAACAGTAACAAGTGGCTCAGCATCAAGTATCGTATCTGGAGTGAGAAATGTCTCGGGATACCTGGGAAACATGTCAGCAGTAGGAGGAAAAGAATGCAACTCACCATCCGATGATATACCTGTGGGGACCTAAAGAGAGAGATCATCCGAACTACCACTCCCCAACCCATTTGAAATTGTAGTGGAGGGAGAAGACGAAAAAGAATTCAACTCTTGTGGAGGTGACAAATGACGTTAAATTCGAGACATTAAAAATGGGGGAGATACCCGAATCAGCAGGCAAATCCAAAACGAAAGCATTGTCACCTAGCTTCTTTATAATCTGAAAAGGGCCGACACGCTTTGGTGGTAACTTTTTAATGGTGCCAGATGGCAGTCGTTCGGGAACTAACCGGACTAAAACCAGATCTCCGACTTTAAAGTGTGACACTCTCCTATGTAGATTAGCGTGCGCTTGATAGGACTCGTATTGAGAAGTCAAGGTAGCTCGTATACGTGCATGTAGATCATGAATGTGTTGGGCGAAGTATTGTGCAAATTGACTTATTTTATATGTTAGTGGTAATGGGACCAAGTCAAGGGGCACTGGAGCCTTATACCTGTGAACAATCTCATTAGGTGACAAACCCGTGGACCTATTCTTAGAGTTATTGTACGCCAATTGGGCATGGGGAAGAAGTAGATCCCACGTGCCTTTGTGATCACTCACAAGACACCAAAGAAGGTTCCCCAAACTCCGATTGACCACCTCCGTTTGCCCATCGGTTTGTGGGTGATAAGCAGCGGAGAATAGTAACTTCGTTCCCATTAAAATCCATAAAGTCTTCCAAAAATAGCTAGTGAATTTTACATCCCTATCCGAGACAATTGTCTTCGCCACTCCGCGATCCCTAACGACCTCTTTAAAATATACTTTTTCTATGTGAGATGCATCGTTGGTCCTAGTGCACGGAATAAAATATGCCATTTTTGAAAACCTATCCACAACTACAAAAATAGAATCGTGACGGCGTAAAGTGGTGGGTAGGCCTAAAACAAAGTCCATACTCACGTCTTCACATGGTGTGGAAGGGATAGGCAAGGGTGTATATAATCCTACGTTGGTTTTGGTGCCCTTGGATACCTGACAGGTACGACAACTACTCACTCCCCTTCCCACCATCGCCTTAAGTTTAGGCCAATAAATTTCTCCTCAACTAGCGTAATGGTCTTATCCCTACCAAAATGGCCACTCAATCCTCCGCTATGCAGCTCCCAGATGATATGGAGATGCAAAGATGACTACGGGATACATAACTTCCCATGCCTAAATAGATAGTTATCCTTAATAAAAAACGCAAATATAGTCGTGGGGGAACTATCCTGGGCAGATAAATATAAATCCTGAAAATCTGGGCAGGTAGCGTACTTATCCTTAATGCGCTCGAATCCTACAACATTAACCTCCATGGTAGGAAGCAAAATGGTAAGGCGACTAAGAGCGTCGATGACTCGGTTGTCAGCTCCCTTAAGGTGATTGAGATTATACGTGTAACCTTGTAGGAAAGATACCCACTTAGCGTGACGCGGGCTGATTTTATGCTGGCTATTGATGAACCGCAATGCTTCGTGATCAGAGAGGATCACAAACTCCTTGGAGAGGAGATAGTGCCTCCAATGGTGCAAACACCGTACAACCGCATAAAACTCCCTGTCGTAGTTCGAATAATTTAACTTAGCACCAGATAACTTCTCACTAAAGTAACTCACAGGGTGCCCTTCCTGACTCAAAACACCTCCTAATCCCACACCAGAAGCGTCACAAGTAAGCTCAAAGACTTTGGTGAAATCAGGTAGACATAAGACATGTGCCTCAATCATAAGCTTCTTAATGCTTTGGAAAGCATATGTGGCGGACTTCGTCCAGGTGAACTCGCCCTTCTTCATGCAATCAGTAATGGGGGCCATGATGCTACTGAAGTCCCATATAAGACGGCGGTAAAATGTAGCTAACCCGTGGAAACTACGCACCTCTCGTAATGTGGTCGGCTCGGGCCAGTCCCTAATGTCTTGGACCTTGCTAGGGTCAACTCTAATGCCCTCCGATCCGACTATGTATCTAAGAACTCCACTTTAGGGACATAGAAAGTGCACTTCTTAAGGTTAAGAAATAATGTTTCCTTCAGCAGGGTGGAAAAAATCGCTCTCATGTGGGAGGTGTGCTCGGCAGTGGTGGTGCTATAAATCAATATGTCGTCAAAGTAGACTACCACAAACCTTCCCATGAACGGCCGAAATACGTGGGTAATCATCCGCGAAAAGGTGCTAGGGGCATTGGATAGCCCAAAGGGCATCACAAGCCACTCGTATAACCCATCCTTAGACTTAAACACAGTCTTCCATTCGTCTCCCTCGCGGATCAAAATCTGGTGATAGCCACTCCGTAAATCTAACTTCGAAAAGATAGTGGCGCCAGATAAGACATCTAAGAGGTCATCTAATCGTGGAATAGGAAATCTATACTTGATGGTAATCTTGTTGATAGCACGACTATCAACACACATCCACCATGTACCATCCTTCTTGGGGGAAAGCAAGGCTGGTACCGCACATGGACTCATGCTAGTACTAATGAACCCCTTCTTCAATAGGTTCTCAATTTGGGTCTGTAACTCCTTGTGGGCAGCAGGATGGAGTCGATAATGGGGTTGGTTGGGCAAAGAGGAGCCCGGGACCAGATCTATCGCATGCTGAATATCCTTAAGCGGGGGTAATGATGACCGCAACTCCTCCGGGTACACATCCCTATACTCTTCCAACAGTACCCGTAACTCTCTGGGTAGATCTTCCAAAACACTAGAATCAGGCTTCGCACTCATAAGTACTAGTGCATACATCACTCCATCAAGAAACAGATCCTTCACAAACTCCTTCCTACCAACTAGACTCAACGCTTTCCTCTCCATTGGGACGGTGGTGTCCTTAGCCAAAACTACTGGCTCCTTTGGGATGGTCGACCTCAATGTGATGGTTTGCCATTGAATTTAAATTTATACATATTGGCTCTACCAAAATGCGTCACATCACGGTCATAGAGCCAAGGGCGGCCTAGTAACACATGACAAGCATCCATCGATATGACATCACACCAAACCTCATCAGTATAAGATTTGAACTAGAGGGGAACTAGGCACCGCTTGGTAACCGGAATGGTGACCTTGCTGATCCAGGCTACTTGATAGGGGGTCGGGTGTGGTTCCGTGGTCAGGGACATACGTGTGATGGCACTCTCAGAAATGACATTCACACAGCTACCACTATCAATAATCATCTTGCAAATCTTCTCACCACTCTTAAAGATCAGAGAGAATATGCTCGTCCTTTTCCAATCATCTAACGGACGAGGAGTGGTTAAGATACAACGCATCACCATAAGGTGGTGATCGTCCTCTAAATCACTTGGGACCCTATCTGGGTCACTCTCCTCTTCAGCCTCATATACGTAATCAGCGGGGTCGGTAGTCGAATCTAAAAGGGCTATGGCCTTAGTCTTCGTTGGGCATTCGAAGTCATAGTGACCTTGAATGCCGCAAGAATAACATGTAGTATTGTCCTTGCTAACCTTCCCTATGGGGACACGCTCACTCGCGGGATTCCTATTGTTTCTAGCAGTGATCACTACAGACTTCGACTCGGAGGACCTAAACTTTCCCTTATCCGGATACGTGGAGGAAGACGCTCCAACAGTGGACTTGTTCTTCATGTGGGAATAACGAGAGTGGGCCTTTGAGGCTAGATTCTTTTCAATGTCAAGGGCAGCATTGAAAGTCGTGTTCAGGTCTGTATGACCATAGCGCTGGAGCTTCCTCTGAATATCGGGTTGAAGCCCCTTACGAAATCTAGATAGGGTGACCTCGGGAATCTCCCTAAGATCACAACGCACCATACGGTCCTTCAACTTCCCCATATATTCAGCTACCGAATTTGAGCCCTGCCGCAGGGTGGCAAGCTCATCGAACATCTGTGTTCGGTGGTACGCTGGGACGTACTGATCGGTCAGCAAATTCTTCATAATCGGCCAACCTATAATTGGTACTCCCTGTCCGGATCCTAATCTCCGTTCCTCATTCAGCCAAAAAGTCTTCGCACGACCCGTTAACTTCATCCTGGCAACTTGGACCTTTTGAGTGTCCGTAAGGTTGTGCCATTCGTAGTAGCATTCCATATCCACTACCCAAGTAAGGAAGACCTGGGGATCTCCCAAACCATCGTAAGTGGGGGCGTCAATCTTAATGGACCTAGAAATATCAAAGCCACGCTCATGGCGGTGTTCACGATGGGGCACTCGGGGAGAGTCCCCATCAGAATCCGAATCATGGACCTGTTGGTGCCGGTTGGGCTGCCCAACATTAACGGGTGGTGGTGGCCCTCCTTGATTCAGAAGAATTTGGGCTAACATGGTCCTAAGTTCAGTCATCTCGATACGTAGCCCCTCCATGGCCTCAGCGTTACGATCCCCGTGCTCATTCGCAGCCATCCTAGATGATGAAGGTGTGTTATACTCCGTTCCTAGTCTAGTGCGCATGCAGTTTTGGACAAAATAATACGGAGTGAATTTTTGTAGTGCAGATTAAAAATCAAAATTTTGGCAGAAAAATATTTTCGGGATGTGACTAACAGTGAGAACTTCCAGAAATTTTTTTGACGAAAAATAAAGATTTTAGCCCGCTATTCGCAGACCACCGATTTTTTTTGATTAGTTTACGCCACGGAAATGAGTACCGAGGTTATATCAATTGAGAAATTTATACGACCGACTTTGATACCAAATTGATTTGGGGGTTTCCGTGATTTGGAGATTGACACGAACAAGAAGACTCACGACGCCTTTCACACCTAGATCTACCGCACCTACACAAGCATCTATCGTCACAATACGTTTCACATCTAACGCAGCACATACACCACAAGGGAGGAATGATCGACTCTAAAATAACGATCGGAAGAGAGTCAGATTATTCCCCAAATTAACACAAAGGTTGCCAATCCTTTTGGAGAGCAAAACCAAGGCTATAAGCCAAGATCCACTCAAGCAAATTGGACCTACCCGATCCGGAATAAAAGAGGTTCGATAACAACAAAATTAATTTCAAAAATTGCAAGGGGAGTATTTAAAATCGCGGATAAAACGGATGCTCAACCTCCACAAACTCTAAAGCAAGAAAACACAAAGATGAGGGGGAGAAGTTACCCAACCCAGATTCAATAATCACACGAGATAAGTGGGAGAATCACTCTCTCCACGGATCCACCGGCGTTACACCAAATGGGGCTGCAACCTTTTCCTTGGAATCGCACCGAAGGAATCCACGCCGGAGTCACACCGATGAGGGGTGGAGAGATCAAAGGGGTGGCTTCACACCACAAGGGGGGGGGGGGCAACGACAAGGAGGAGTCCTCTTTTGGCCGAAACTTTCAAGGGGAATTAGGGTTAAAATCTTTTCTACTTAATCCTCATCAAAGCCTCCTTATATAGGAGTTACAAGCGACACACAACCGTCCAAGATGGGGATGTAATCTCAACCATCCGGGCGGTTAAATACACACCAAATATTAAAAGTGCAGGAAATAAAGAGTTCAAATGCTTATATGAATATAAAATTATTACCCAAACATGGAATAATTTTATATTCACCAATATAAAATAAAAGAACATAATAATTAAGAAAATTATTCTTCAAGTGGGCTTAGCACGCCGCGGGCGGAGGTTGCAATGCAGTCTTCCGTTAGCGTCATCACGACACCTAAAATCTATATATTGTTGGGCCTCGACAACCGGATCATCATCAAGTAGTGGAGGAGGGGCCGCGTCATCACATATTTAATTCCTATGAGAAATATATTCTCAAAGGCACAAATATTATCATAGAAATTAATTTTCAAAGGCAACATTTATTCCCCTATGAATTATATTCTCGAGGCAGCAATTACTCTCGCAGGAATTATTTTCTCAAATGCAGCATTTTTATTCTGGTAGGAATTATTTTCTTGGAGGCAACATTTTTATTCCGATAGGAATTATTTTCTCGGAGGCAGCATTTTTATTCTCATAGGAATTATTTTCTTGAAGGCAACATTTTTATTCCCGTAAAAATTATTTTCTCGAAGGAAGCATTTTTATTCTCGTAGGAATTATTTTCTCGAAGGGAGCATTTTACTCCCATAGAAATTATTTTCTCGAAGGTAGTATTTTGTTTTATTTTGCCAAGGGCACATAATTTACGAAGGCGCGCTTATTACCGAAGGCACAAGTATTTCAATAAGCACGTATCTCTCGGATGAAGCATAATAATTCAAACTAAGGTACTATAAATATATTTAGTTTACTTGGGAATTATTCTCAAGTAAACCATAAATCTTATTTCCATTCATAGGCCCCAACAATTATATACCTTTTACATTTGCATATTATCTCCATGAAACACTAGGTAGATCTTTATGTTAATTGAAGCCTTCTTATAAGCAAAGTATGTTAAGATTTCACCCAAAGTTTTCATATTAAGCATTACAGCTAAATCTAGTTTTTGTCTGGAACTAAAATGGGGACGTCAAAATAGTTCTAGGGACAGAAAGAGTGTGAATTCCTCAAATAGGACTATCCATCAATAAGTAGGACGAATGGAGAATAAGAAAGCAGAAGTAACAGGAGGGTGAACAGAAGTCTCAAATCCAATCCAACCAGGTGTCCACATTCAACCTTTTGGCAATCATAACTTTAGATTGCAAAATTGAGAAGCGGGAAGAAAGGTCTGTAAGATCCCCCTCCTCCTTACCGGAGAGTTTCCCGGATCTTATGCCCAGAACCGCCGTCTTACGGTGACCCCAACTCACAGGTTAGCTGTCACCGTTCAACGCCAATCCTGCCAGCTAAATCGATCATATCTCAGGCCAATTGCAAGAACTAATAAGTACAAATAAGACCAGTCCACAACCACAGCACGCATATCTTTAACTACTATATAGAATAAGCTCCCTTTGGTACAACATTCAAAATTTCCAAATATATCCTCATTCTTTTACTTCAACGACTTAACATATATTATAAAAAAATGGGAATTCATAAAATATGATGACTATTTGTGTAATTACATCATATTCCAATAATAAAAATACTGATGGAAATTCATAAAATCCAAAATATTTTTAGTAGGCCTCCTAGACCTACTATGGTAGGTTATTATTAGGCCTCCAAAACTAATTTCGAAATATAATGACTTACTTTAAAATGATTTTTTTGTTAAAATATAAATATTTTTGAAAAGTATAATTATAAAATATTGATGTATATTTTTTACGGTCATTTTGAGCACTCATATGTATATGTTGCGGGCGAAGCCCACCGGGGGCAGGCGAAGCCCGTCGTCGCCGGCCGGGTACTGTCGTATACAGATAACCTGCTCGAATGCAAGCCCAACCCGCTCGAATGCGGGCGCAACACGCTAAGAGTCAGCGAGCACATGCGAAGCCCGTGCGGAGCTGCTCGTATGTATATATGTAAGAAAGTGCAAATAGTCCACAATGAAACAAAAGATAAGAGAGTGCAAGGGCTTAAGCCCGATACAGATCCAAAAATTGACTAATAAAGGTAAACCACTCTCTCACTCTACATTATGCTGAAGCAACACAAAATACTCTCCAACCTACCGTCGTGTGGAAGTAATGATGCGCGACATCTGCTCCTCAGGCTCTGCCGTCACGTCCTTCCTGACGTACTGCGGCCCCTGCTCCTCGATCTCGTGGTGTTACGATCACAACTGACCGTTAGCAAAAAAGAATAAGCCATTTTGTCCCCGCCTCCCCCCACGACTCCTAAGTACCGAGCTGGAGGACGAAGCGAAGGACAACAAGGGGTAAAAGAAGGTCTAGATGACAGGAATTGTACTAACAATATATTCAATAAGTGATTTAGAATATTTACTTCAGGTCCCAGACCTTCCTTTCTCAGAATATTTACTTTTATTGGTAACTACCCTAGTCAAGGTTACCCTCATGGTTGCTCTAAATTACTTAAGTATGATTTAGACTTCTTCTAGGGATCTTGACGACCTTTTTAATGATGTGTGGTGTAGATCCTTAGATGTTCACCTATATGATGCAGGACGTCGGGGCCCCGACCGCACCCCATAGCATCACACCAGCTAGCGGACCACGACCAAGCATGCCTACCTGAAGGACTGCAGTCTAGGCACCCCAACCCATCTCCGCGCCTGTTCTCAGTGCAGCTGGTTGATGATGCTGGGGCTCGATCCCCACCTCCTTGATAAGAACCACTCCTAATAGGCCTTACCACCAACTCACCTGCAGGTCAGTTGGTGTTAAGGCCTGTTAGGAGAGGTTCTTATCAAGGAGGTATGGGGATCGAGCCCCAGCCTCAACAACCCGCAGCGCTGAGAACATGCACGAAGATGGGTTGGGGTACCTGGACTGCAGTCCTTATGGCAGGCATGCTTGGTCGTGGTCCGCTAGCTGGTGTGATGCCATGGGGTGCGGTCGGGGCCCCAGCGTCCTGCATCACTATATGCTCACCACTAACCTTGAATGCATCATGATCACCTTAATTGTCACTATAACTGTCACTGATAGGAAACTCCCAAAAATACTCCAATTGTTCACCGAGACGTGCTTCCGGTTCACTATTCTCTATTGGGTAGACTTTCTCCAATTAGCCTACAACTTATGTGGACTGTAGTTATGTATGCCCTAATGTTGTGTTCCCAATTTCATTCCATTCTCACATGTTTTGGCTAGCCTAAACACTACCCTAAGTTTTTGCTAAACACAGATCAAATAAACATTAAACTAATTTGATCTCTATAATGTGAACATCACTAAAACAGGACCAAATGTCCTAAATTTTTTACCAAAGGTTACACATGACCTAATTACAGGATGGTCAGAATTTCATAATTTTACCAACTATTTTGGCCATTTATAAAAATACTTTAATGATAATGCACACCTCACTTTACACATGAAGTACAACTTTCTAAAGTCAAATGCTCTCAATAAATTATCGGTGACATGTAATATATAAATATCATGGCTGACTGGATTTCTTTATTTTTCATAATATTTAAGACCCCTATTTAAATATTTAAACATTTATATCAATTGGACACATTACACAGTAAGTACTAAAATAACTGATCCAAAAATTCTACAAAAATTACCTTAGACTTAGTAATGATTAAAATACATTCTAGCCAAATTTTTAGAATTTTCCAAATAGTATTGATCATATAAATTCTTTTAATACATAAGTGTGACAAAGAGCATTTTGGGTAATTTACAGTGTGAATGACTTCCAAAAATCTTACCAAAATTCGCAGAGATATATTTCATGGTAAAACATCATGTGATAGAATATTGGATTTTTCCCTAGATCTTAGGTGATGATTATTTCATTAATACACTTTGTGACAAAATTCATTATGCCCAAATGACTAAGAAAATTAATTCCAAAAATCCCATAAAATTTCCAGTGGTATATAACATCCTAAAGTATGATGTAATAGAAAATCATATTTATCCTAAGTTATTTGATCACTTTTATTTGATTAATATATTTATGTGACAAATACATTATTACTCAAATACTTAGGATTTTCTTCTCAAAAATCCTAATATTTCTATAGATGATACCCTCCTTTGTGCTAGGTGTGTTGCCCAAATTTCATGAGCATACCACAAGCCATAAGTGATGAAATCACAAAATACACAAATGTGCTATATGCACACCACCTTTCCATACATCACATTCCTATATGTGTGTGATATAATACTCTACAGTGATCCAAATGATCTCAACTTTTGATATGTGATTATTTATGACCTAACAATTATTTCACCAAAGATTTGGGTTATTTTGCATCTATCTAACCACTTTTATTTCATTAATATGAAAAATCATATTGATCATAAAACTATAGGAAAATGTTACCCAAAAATTATGGTTTTTGTGCAGGGGGTGTATCTATACTATTTGCAACTATGTCTAAAATATTAAACTAATACAAGCAACTATGTGGTCTACATCTACATAATAAGGTCTGGACATCGTTTTGGACACACCTCAGTATAAAGACTTTACCAGGAGCTGTAGGCCACCAAACTTGGTAATTCAAAGCCCTATAGGTAGTAGGCATCAAGGGCTACAAAAGTTGTCTCAGACACTTTTGCCTAAAATAGCCTCTAAGTGGCCTAATTAATCAATATAAAAATCTGTATAAAGTGTTACAACTAATTCATTTAATATTAATGTGGTCTGCGCATGACCATCAACTCTGGGCTCAAGGGCCCTGATTTCGTCTCCATCCTCCAGCCAACGACCAGAAATCCTCCCAGCTGGGCCATCTTCCAACCTCATTTCCCGGCCACCCCTTCACCTCCACGCCAGGCCACCACCACCTCCATCTCCGTTGAGGTGGGGGTATCGATTGGCGGCGAGATGTCGGCCGTAAACCGCCTCTCCGACGATCCCGAGCAAGGTAGAAAGCTCTAAAATTTCTCACTCATGTCCCATGGATCACGGCTCAATTGAGCCTGATTTCTCAGCCTGGTGAGCTAGAAAGCTATCACAGAGGGAGGGGAGGAGAAACATACCTCAAATGTGGCTCGGCGACGGGTGCTCCGACGTGGGGCCATGAATTCTTCCGTCTCTGGTGAGCTGGCTCGATCCGTCGTTCCTCCACCAAATGCTCTGCTCCAAAGGGCTGACTCGACTCCTTAGGTCATTTTGAAGATGATGGAGGGGTCAAATGAGGGAGAGGGTGGCTGTATAGAGAGAATCGGGAGTGGGTTATTCAACCATGACTTGTACAACCCTTACCCTACAGTTTGGGTGGCTGCCATGCTTGAAATGACTGTTCATGGCCTGAGGAATTCGTCTGGGGACTTGGCTGAGGTGGTGGGGGCCATGGAAGCTCCTTCACTCCAAAAGCTCTTTTCCCCTTTAAGCTTTTTGGGAAAAATGACATCTTGCCCCCATGCTCATCTTCTATCTCCAAATTCAAATGAGGGGTGCTAATAGGCTTGTGTCATGTTGGTTAGGCATGTGGTGGGGTCTTGGTTCACTAGGGTTTCACTTGGTCTTTCAATTCTCCCTTAAGGCCTTATGTTGACCATGGTTGACTTTTGGGTTGACTTGGTCAAGTTGGTGGGCGGGTTAGCCCCACTTGAAGGTCATGGGCCATATTACCTTACCCAAAGTGTATGGGAACATGGTGTGGCTCCAATTATGTTAATTGATCCATATGGTGTGAGTTTGACCTAATTTAGCCTAAGGTTGACCTTGGTCAAATTGAAGGGATTGGCTGACCATATGATGGGGCTTTTGGGTCCATTAGATTCCTAATGTGGTTATAGGGTTATGGGTTAAGTCAATTTGCTAAATTGAAGGCCAATTAGTCCTTGATTGGGTTGATTTGGGCTATTTTTAATAAAAGTTGACTTTGGTCAACACCTTGAAATTGGGTGAGACCAATTAGTGATTATTGACCTAATGAACTTTATTAGTGGTTAGGGTAACCTAGGTAAGGTCAATTTGAGGTATTGAAGATCAATTGAGTCTAATTGTGTTAAATAAGGTTATGTTGACCTAGATTTGACTTTGGTCAATTTGGCCTATTTGTTTGACCAATTGTTGGGGTTCTTGGTCAAATGAGCCCCCTTAGGGTTGGGAACATAGGTGTGAGGTCCATTAGGGTTTGTGAGTTCAATTTGGCTAATTTGACCTAAGTTGACTTTTGCCCAATGGTGAGCACTAGGTGAGCTCACCCCCACTTAGTGAACCCCAAGGCCATCACTTGCCTCTACTCACCCTTCTCCCTTCATGTTATGTCCTAACATCTGTATGGGGTCTAGTAGGATTAGGGATGTTACAAATCCCAATAAACAAAAATAATTATTTCGTCCTCGAAATTTAAGTTCGGGTCTAGGGGATTTTATGCAAAATGAGAATAAGAATGTAACTCATGCTTAGGTTGTACCTGAGGTGAACAGTCCCAGATACTGATGTTGCATGAGGTCCCTTGGTTCTCATGTGTGCTCCTCTCGTCCATGATTGGACCACAACATCTTGCTTAGGGGGACCTTCTTCCTCCACAGGATTCAGATGGTTGTATCATCGAAGCGGATGGGCTCCAGACGGACTGATCTGTCAGATATTATCGAGCTTGCTGTAGTCGTAACATGCTGCTCTGGCCGAAGTAAGGCTCTACGAAGTGAGGAGACATGGAAGATGTCGTGCAAGTTTGCCAACTTCTGTGGCATCTCCAGCCTATAGGCCAGGGGACCGATCCGCTCCAGGAGCATATAAGGTCCCATAAATCAAGGGCTGAGCTTCTTCTGTCCACGCACCCGCGAGACACCGTGCACCGATCGTATCTTCAAGAAAACACTGTCTCCTACTTGAAACTCCACCTTACGATGCCTTGCATCATAATACTTGGCCTGCCGGCTCTGATCCTCCAGCATCCGGTCACAGATCATTCGTACTAAGGCATCCATGTCATCTACGTACTCTGATCCAAGTACCCTTGGATCCTCGTCCTGGACCCAAGATAACGGCGTCCGGCATTTCCTCCCATATAGAGCCTCATACGGTGCCATCCCAATGCTTGCTTGGTGGTTGTTATTATAAGAAAACTCTATCAGTGGTAACAGCCTCTCCCAAGGTTTTCCTGTATCCAGGATGCACAAACGTAGCAAGTCCTCCATCGTCCTGTTGGTGCGCTCTGTCTGATTGTCGGTCTGTGGATGGAAGGAAGTGCTGAAGATGAGTCGAGATCCAAGATATGCCTACACTGCCCTCCATTCCCTAGAAGTAAAGAGACCATCCCTATCTGAAACAATCATCCTGGGAACTCCGTGGTACCTAACGAACTGCTCCACAAACAATCTCACTAATACAGTAACTGAAGCGTCCTTCCGGACTGGAATGAATCTGGCCACCTTGGTCAATCTATCCCTATGACCCATATGGAATTGTGCCCAGAGTGAGACTGCGGTAGTCCATGCACAAAATCCTTGGCTATATCCTCAATATTCCACTCTGGGACTGGTAACGGTTGTAGCAACCCTCCAGGGTTCTTGCACTCTGCTTTCACCTGCTGGCAGGTCTCACAGTGCTTCACCCAAGCTATGATTTCCCTCTTCATCCCAGGCCAGTACATTGTCTTCCACAGGTCCGCCATCATTTTTGTGATCCCGGGGTGCACTGACTACCGAGTGCAGTGTGCCTCCCTGAGTATATCCTCCCAGATCCCATCTCCTGCGGGTATGTATATACAACCCCAGAAATGAACAAGGTTGTCCCGTAATGAGTAGTCACCTGAGGTTCCCCCTCCCAGGGCTCTGAATACCGGCTCTAGTGCTGCATCCTGTCTCTACTGTGCCCTGATGAGGTCTCAGATATCACAAGTAATGCTCAGGGAAGCTAGGTACTCTCTGTCGGCCTCAGGCTCAACCGTGGATACCAGTGTGACCTCAATGTCCTCCAACATCTTCACCAACTCTATAGCCATCACTCGGGGCTCCGGTCCTGATGTATCGGCTCTCCTACTGAAGGCATCCACCACCATGTTTGCCTTCCCCGGATGATAGTGCATGGTGTAGTCGTAATCACATAGGAACTCTAGCCACCTCCGCTGGCTTTGGTTCAGATCCTTCTGAGTATCTATATACTTGAGGTTCTTTTGATAGAAAAAGATCTCACAATGAACCCCATAAAGATAGTGCCTCAAAATCTTCAAGGCGAAGATCACAACTCCGAGCTTTAAATCATGTACTAGGTAGTTCTGCTCGTGCTTCTTCAGCTACCTCGATGTATATGTTATGACGTTCTCATTCTGCATCAATACTGCACACATCCCCTGGTAGGATGCGTCAGTGTAGATCTGAAATCCTTCCTTCCCAGATGGAAGGGCAAGGATCGGGGCTGAGGTTAGTCGGTCCTTCAGCTCCTGGAATGCCGCATCGCACTGCACTGTCCAGGTGAATGTAGCATCCTTCTTCATCAAAGATGTAAGCAGGAGGGCGACCTTCGAGAACCCATGTACGAACTTGCGGTAATAGCCCGCTAATCTGAGAAAGCTACGAACATCCGATGCCGACCTCAGTTGTGGCCACTCCCTGACTGCTTGCACCTTGGCCGGGTCTACCGCCAACCCGGCTCTGCTGATGGTGTGTCTCAAGAATGCTACCTCCTGCATCCAGAACTGGCACTTCGAAAACTTGGCGTACATATGGTGCTCCCTCAGCTTCCCCAATACCAGTGTCAAGTGCTGAGTATGGTCCTCCTTGGTCCTAGAATTAATCAAGATGTCGTCGATGAAAACTATGATGAAGATGTCCAAGTAGGCTTCAAACACACGGTTCATCAGACTCATGAATGCAGATGGCACATTCGTGAGCCCGCAAGGCATCACCGTGAACTCATATAAGCCATAGCATGAGCTGAAAACCATCTTTGGTATATCTTCTTCCTGGATCCTCAGCTGGTGATACCTGTTGGAACATGGTCTTCCGCATCTCCTAGGTTTGAGAATAACAAAACCTATGTGTATTTGATCTTGTGTGTTTAAGTGTGCAGGAAAACAAAGTCCACATGACTCAAGGATTACATAAGAAGGTTGCCCCTAAAGTTGAGCCATCAAATCCAAACCTCCCACTAGCGCTGGCGGTAGTACTAGCACATGCGCTAGCTGTCGTTCGACGAACTGTAAGAGGCGCTCGACGAAATGCTCATAACTGCATTCGACGAAAATTCGCTCGACGAGCTCCTAGCTGCGTTCGACGAAATTTTGATCGACGAAATGTTTGCTTAAGCGCAAATGCCGGGATTACTTATAGAAGGAGATAGCGCCAGGCGGTATCCGATAGCGCAGGCAATAGCGAGGAGCACAGTAGGCAAGAGAGAAAAGTTTCCTCCGATTGAAGATTCTGCCGGGCAGAATATGTCCTAATATGGGATAGCGCCGGCGGTACCACTAGCGCAGGCGCTAGCTCTGTGGCTATAAAAAGGACCCCTCTTCTCGCATTTCATATAGACATCAGAGAGAGAGATTGAGTGCTAGAATTCCAGAGGCTACCTTGGCCGAAAGTTGATGTCCAACCAAAGTTCTGCAAACTTCTGAAGGAGAATCTTGTCACGCCGGATCCAAACGAAGTCCGCTTCTACAACGCTTATTCTACAGTGGATCTTCGTCTCCAACTTCAGAAGTTCATCAAGAGGGAGTTTTAATTATTTTCATTTCTTATTTCTTGTAAACGGTTAGTGAAATCGCCTCGTGTTGGCGACTAGGTCTGGGTAGGACTTAGGGAGGAAACTCGCCTCGTGTTGGCGGCTAGATCTAGGCTAGTTCTAGGGGGTGCTCGAGGCCATATCCGGGGAAGGGGTGGCTAGAGAGGCTTGAGGCCGAATCCGGGGAGGATATGCTAGGGCCACCGGTTCATGGGGATGCGAGTCGGGATAGAAAACAAAAAGAGTTTACTATTCATCGCCACCGATTTCTAGCGTTATAGAAGTCAACTTTTGTACAACCTTATTTGATATTAATAAAGCATGTCTGTACTTTTTTTCAATTGTTTTACTTGACTTCTTATTGTCTTTATCTTGCATTATTACAAAGTTTTTCAAAATATCACTTAAGTTTTTGAAAACCCTTATTCACTCCCCCTCTAAGTGCGCCTACCAATCCAACAAGTGGTATCAGAGGGGTTTTATTCCAATCGGCTTAACAACCGGGAATAATGGCGTCTCATGATCTCGCTTTTCCGGAGGGTCAAGGGATTAGTCGACCACCTCTCTTTACTGTTTCATATTTTAACTACTGGAAAAATCGAATGATGTGTTTTCTTATGACTATGGATGTAGAAGTATGGAACATGGTAGAAGTTAGGTACTCTCCTCCTACAACTGTAGTGCGAGAGGCGACATTGCTAAAACCTAAAGATAAATGGGATGATAACGATAAACTAAGGTGTAAAAATAATGCTAAAGCAATAAACGCTTTATATTGTGCCTTAAATAGGACTGAGTTTAATAGAATTTCTGCATGCATAACTGCTTATGATATTTGGAATCAATTGGAAGTTACTCATGAAGGTACATCGCAGGTGAAAGATGCAAAGCTATTCCAACTGGAATCTGAATATGAAAAATTCAGGATGGATACCGAAGAGGACATTAACTCGATGTACACTCGCTTCACCAAGATCGTCAACGCTTCAAAGGCACTTGGATCAGACGGGGACTTGGTGAGAAAAATTCTTCATTCCTTACCTCCAAGGTTCAATCCAAAGGTGACAGCCATCTCGGAGTCGCACAACTTAAGAACTCTCCAGATCTAGAACCTTATTGGGAATCTCAAAACCCATGAGGTAGAACTCCAGATTCAACACGATGAATACAACAAAGAGCCAAAGAAAAAGGCGCTAGCACTAAAATCAAAGAAGGAGAGCATCGAAGATGATGATGATGATGAAGAAGGTCTCCTGGTGAAGAACTTCAGGAAGTTCATCAGGAATCCGGAAAGAAGGAACACATTCCGAAAATACTTCCAAAAGGATACTCGACGAAAGGGATCTTCCTCTTCATCAAGGAAAGAAAAAGGAAGCGAAGATGAAGAAGAAAGACCACCACCGGAGTGCTACCACTGCAGAAAGATCGGGCACATTCGGAGCCAGTGCCCGAAGTATCAAAAGGAGCAAAAAGAACAATACAAAGCAAAGGAGAAAAAGAAAGTACTGAAAGCCGCAACTTGGGATGATTCTTCCTATGAAGATTCAAGCAAGTCTGAATCAAGCAGCAAGGAGGAAGCAAACCTATGCTTAATGGCAAAAAGCAATGATGATGACACCAGTGTTCTTAGCGACACTGAGGTAACTCCTCCTACTTTCGAAGAACTATATGATGAATTTGTTCTAACTTGCAAATCCTATAATCAAAGTATAAAAGATAATATTATATTAAATCGTGAAAATGAATCTATTATCAAAGAAAATCACAAGCTCACAAAAAAATTGATCTCCCTTGAAAAGAGAAAGGTTTCATGTCAAGAGTGTGAGCACTCTTTATTTAAGACAAAAGAACTTGAAGTTTCTCTTTCTAAGGCCCTCTCACAAAACAAAACTATTGCAAAAGAAAAGGGGAACTTAGAGAGAAAGCTAAGAACCTCTCTTTTACAAATTGAAAATAACAAAAAGGGATTTGAAAATAAATGTGTTATGATTGTACAAGAAAATACATTTCTTAAAAAACAAAATCATGACCTCAATATAGCCATAAAAAAATTCGGGATTGGTCAAAAATCCCTGGATATGATTTTGGGAAACCAATGTTATGGTTCTGGAAAGTTTGGGGTCAGATATAAAAGTGAACCCTACCGCCCAGCGCTAGCCACTAACGCCGACGGTAGCTCAAGTGTTAAAAAATCTTCTGTTTTTTCTAATGTTCAAACATCATCCAGCAAGAGCAACGTAGAAACAAATCTTGGTACCTATGAAATCCACTTACTCTATGGGTGGTACCTCTTGGGTATCTGGATCTTTACTCTCATCTTCTCTCTAGAATTGCAGGAAGGCTAAGGAAATGGAGGACGTGTGGTACTTAGACTCAGGCTGCTCCAAGCACATGACGGGCAACAAAGCAAAATTCCTTAGCCTATAAATTACCTAAGTCTTTTTGGGCCGAAGCCGTAAGCACATCATGCTATGTAATGAATAGAGTCATGCTTCGCCCATCACTAAATCTCACACCGTATGAACTATATTATCAAAAGAAACCTAACGTATCATATTTTAAAGTATTTGGATGTAAATGTTTTATTCTTAATACAAAAGATTCTTTAGGAAAATTTGATGAGAAATGTGATGAAGGAATATTTCTTGGATATTCTTCAACCAGTAAAGCCTATAGAATATTTAACAAAAGATCGAGTAAGGTTGAAGAGTCTATTAATGTTAAATTTGATGAGTTTATTCCATGTGCAGAGAAGCTTCCTACATGTACAAATGATGAACCTTTGCCATCTTTGGAGCACGACGAAGAGGAACCGTCCAAAGAAGAGGAGGAGAAGTCCAAGGAAGATGAATATGTACCTCCAAGCATTTTGAACTTATCAAAAAATCATCCAAAAGAGCTAGTCATTTGGGAACCTTCTACTGGGGTAAGAACTCGATCCTCTCTTCATGAAACATTTTCAAATATTTGCTTTGTTTCCGAAATCGAACCTAAAAATGTTTCCACCGCTTTAAATGACGAATTTTGGTTTTTGTCTATGAATGAAGAGTTAGGTCAATTTGAAAGAAATAAAGTTTGGAATCTAGTAGATAGACCATCTAATCATCCAATTATCGGTGTAAAATGGATCTTTAAAAATAAATTAGATGGTGAATCTAGGATTATAAAAAATAAAGCACGCTTAGTTGCTCAAGGTTATTCTCAAATCGAGGGGGTAGATTTTGAAGAAACTTTTGCACCCGTTGCTCGCTTAGAATCTATAAGAATATTTTTGGCATTTGCGAGTTTTAAAAGAATAAAATTATTTCAAATGGATGTTAAAAGTGCCTTTTTAAACCGGTTTATAAAAGAAGAAGTTTATGTAGAACAACCCCCCGGTTTCATAAATGAAAAATTCCCTAATCATGTTTATAAATTAGAAAAAACGCTTTATGGTTTAAAAAAAGCTCCCCGTGCATGGTATGATCGACTTACATCGTTTTTGTTAAAGCATGGTTATGTTATGGGAATTGCCGACAACACACTCTTCATTAAGCATAATAATAACAATCTAATTATTTTACTAATATATATTGATGATATCATTTTTGGAGCCACTAATGAAGAGTTGTGTAATGAAGTAGTCTTAGTAATGAAAAATGAATTTGAAATGAGTCTTGTAGGAGAACTATCATATTTTCTTGGTTTTCAAATCTCACAACGAACTGATGGTATCTTTATTTGCCAAACAAAATATGTTCACGATATGCTTAAACGATTTGGATTTGAAAATCTTAAACAAGCTTCTACTCCTATGAGTGCTTCTTTAAAACTAGGAAAAGATGAATCTAGAATTTCCATTGATCAAACATTATATAGAGGAATGATAGGATCTCTTCTATACTTAAGTGCATCTAGACCAGATATAATGTTTGCCGTATGTTTATGTGCTCGCTTTCAAGCCAATCCAAAAGAATCTCATTTAAAAGCGGTAAAACATATTTTTCGTTATCTATTAGGGTCATCTAAATTAGGTTTATGGTACCCACACAATGATTCATTCACACTCCACGACTATTTCGATTTGGACTACGCCAGTTGTTCACTAGATCGAAAAAGCACTAGCGGTACTTGTCACTTTCTAGGACCCTCTTTAGTAGCTTGGTCTAGTAGGAAACAATCTTAGGTTGCACTCTCCACCACGGAGGCCGAATATATCGCACTTGGTAGTTGTTGTGCACAAGAGTTATGGATGAGCCAAACACTAGAGGATTTTGGATTTCATCTCAAAAACATTGATCTTAAATGTGACAACAAAAGTGCAATAGACCTCACATATAATCCCGTACACCATTCTAGATCCAACACATCGATGTTCGTCATCATTTCATTAGGGATCACATTAAGAAAGAGCATGTAAAAGTAAGCTTCATTGGCAAGGACTCTCAACTCGCTGACATATTTACTAAACCTCTTCCCGATGCTAGATTTCGATTATTACGACTTGAGTTAGGTGTCCTAGATCTTTCGATTTAAACACATTCACACACGTAATTTTGTAAATTTTAACCATCTAAAACATCTCCTAAAATTCAGAAATTTCAGCATGAAACTACTATTGGGACACTTAATCAAGATCAACAATCAAAAATTTCAAAATCCTAAAAAATCATGTACTGTTTCCCGCGCTAGCGCTAACGTCGGCGCTAGCACACTTATTCATTTTTCTGTATTTGTAAAATTTTGAAAAATTCCTAAGAATATATTAATCTATATGTACTATTTATTTTTGCACTTTTGATTATATTACATTTTTGAAAAATCAAATACAAAAATACAAAAGCCAAATTACAAAAAAAATTGTTTTTGGTTTTGTTTGCTTAAAGTCTATGTTTATGCAAAAATCAAATACAAAAATACAAAAGCAAAATCACAAAAAATATGTTTTGTTTTTTTATCCAAAAATCAAATACAAAATACAAAAGCCAAATTACAAAAAAATTGTTTTGCCTTTTTTTGTGTATAAAACATTAAAACTATCAAAAAAACTGTATGGATTTTCTTATGAAAATCAAGCATGATTCAATCTATTATTTAGAACTTCTATAATGTTGCAATTTATCTTTTCAAACTACTTTGAACATTGTTTCTATCATGCTTTGATATATCTAGTAATATGTGCATCAATTGTCTCATAAAAGTTGTGTAAACTAAGCTTAGCATGCCTCTAAGTTTGAGTAAATGTTTTATGTTTGATAATGATCTTTATTCACTCACTTATTTTGGCATTGTCTACATATGTGTTTAATCTAAGAATGCTTGTGTATGTTTTGTATTAGTATAATGAATTAAAATTGCACAAGTATCTTACTTACACTCCTTTATTTGCACTTTTAAAAATTAAGAATAGTGGTTATGTTTTTCATAAATTAAATTGGTTTGCAAAACAAGTGTATTCGGAGAACTTTGTACAAAACAAAAATCATAAAATAAAGTGATAAAGATAACTCCACCAAGCACTACTTGAACCTCCTGATAAGTCTTAATAAGCGTTGTGAGGTTGAGAACCTTGGAAAGAATAGTAAAGTATCTTGTGTAAATCAAATCTTTCTTTCAAAATAAAAACCACTTACTCTTAAGTACACCGGATCACGAGTCTCAACATTAAAAATAAAATATATGATCCCCCAAGCACTACTTTGCACCCTGATAAGTCTTAATGAGCATTGGGTGTGCAAAGCACCTTGGTAGTTGTACATTTTTGTTTGTGCATTAAAGTGTGTGAAGTGAAATTATTTGTGTTTTATTGTGCTCTTACTTTTATATATTTCTTGTATTTTTGATTAAAACATTTGTTTACTCTACTCAAAAATACACTTATGTGCACATCATTATCTTTCATAACACTTCTTCTCATGAGTATTGGATCCTAATGCAAATTCTATACTACTCTTTATTTATGAAATGCACTTGATAACCTAACATGCTCTCTACAATGTTTTGTATGTTTTGAATTTGTGAATTAAAATAACATTGTAGTAATCTCTTTTTGATAACATTATTTCATGCTTGGTTACTTTTGAATTTAAAGATTTTACTTGAACAATGATTTACAAAACATCTTCTTTATAAAATTGAACTCATATATCTGTTATGAATCATCATGTCTTACAAAAGATGTTTGATTGTATTTTTTAAGTCTTCCGCAACTTTACATTTACCTTGTATTTGTTTATGCTACAAACTCTGATTTATGAAAATATTGTGATATTCAAACTCTGATCTATTTCAATGAAAAGTATTCTAAAACTCCTTATCATTTTCTTCTCTATACAAGCTCGATCATGCCTTTATCTTATTGTCAACTTTTAGGTGGTCTCCTTACCCGCTTTTGCTAATAACAAAAGGGGGAGAACTAACATGATAAATATAATCTGCTATCAAAACATGCTTAATTAAGATGATAGCTTACATATTAGGAGAGCATTAACTTAGGGGGAGCATGTATTTAGGGGGAGCAATTCTAAATGCTAAAATAATTAATAATCCTAAGTCATCACTCTCACGCATACACAAGTATGTTTCTTCATGCTTATATATATTAATGCTCTGATTTATCATTAATGGTTTTGTTTTTATCAAAAGGGGGAGTTTGTTGGATCATGGTCTTCCGCATTTCCTTGGTTTGAGAATAACAAAACCTATGTGTATTTGATCTTGTGTGTTTAAGTGTGCAGGATAACAAAGTCCACATGACTCAAGGATTACATAAGAAGGTTGCCTCCAAAGTTGAGCCATCAAATCCAAAACTCCCACTAACGCTGGCGGCAGTACTAGCATAGGTGCTAGCTGTCGTTCGACGAACTGTAAACGGTGCTCGACGAAATGCTCATAACTGCGTTCGACGAAAATTCGCTCGACGAACTCCTAGCTGCGTTCGACGAAATTCCGATCGACGAAATGTTTGCTTAAGCGCAAATGCCGGGAGTACTTATAGAAGGAGATAGCGCCAGGCGGTATCTGATAGCGCAGGCAATAGCGAGGAGCACAGTAGGCAAGAGAGAAAAGTTTCCTCCGATTGAAGATTCTGCTGCGCAGAATATGTCCTAATATGGGATAGCGCCGGCGGTACTACTAGCGCAGGCGCTAGCACTGTGGCTATAAAAAGGACCCCTCTTCTCTCGTTTCATATAGACATCAGAGAGAGAGATTGAATGCTAGAATTCCAGAGGCTACCTTGGCCGAAAGTTGATGTCCTACCAAAGTTCTGCAAACTTCTGAAGGAGAATCTCATCACGCCGGATCCAAATGAAGTCCGCTTCTACAACGCTTATTCTACAGCAGATCTTCATCTCCAACTACAGAAGTTCATCAAGAGGGAGTTTTAATTATTTTCATTTCTTATTTCTTGTAAACGGTTAGTGAAATCTCATCGTGTTGGCGACAAGGTCTGGGTAGGACTTAGGGCGGAAACTCGCCTCGTGTTGGCGACTAGATCTAGGCTAGGTCTAGGGGGTGATCGAGGCCATATCCGGGGAAGGGATGGCTAGAGCGGCTTGAGGCCGAATCTGGGGAGGATAGGCTAGGGCCACCGGTTCGTGGGGATGCGGGTCGGGATAGAAAACTAAAAGAGTTTACTATTCATCACCACCGATTTCTAGCGTTGTAGAAGACAACTTTTGTACAACCTTATTTGATATTAATAAAGCATGTCTCTACTTTATTTCAATTGTTTTACTTGACTTCTTATTGTCTTTATCTTGCATTATTACAAAGTTTTTCAATATATCACTTAAGTTTTTGAAAACCCTTATTCACCCCCCTCTAAGGGCGCCTACCGATCCAACAATACCCTGACCTCAGATCGAGCTTGGAGAACCAGTGGGCTCCCTGCAGCTGGTCAAATAATTTGTCGATCCTTGGTAGTGGATAAGTATTCCGCACCGTCGATCGGTTCAGCTCCCGGTAGTCTATGCAGAGTCGAAGCGACCCGTCCTTCATCTTCACAAATAGCACAGGAGCTCCCCATGGAGATGAGATCGTCCTTACAAATCCTGACTCTACGAGGTCTTAGAGCCGAGTGCGGAACTCAACTAGCTCCTTGGGTGCCATCCGGTATGGTGCCCGAGACCAGGCCTGGCTCCGGGCACTAGCTGGATCTAGAAGTCCATGTCTCATCGTGGAGGTAGTCTGGGCAACTTTTTCAAGAATACGTCGGAAAAGTCCCGAACTACGGGGATGTCGACCATGGAGGCCTCTGCCTCTACCATCCCAAAGTAGAACAAATACACCTCATCTCCCTAATGATGGGCTTTAACAGCCTGAATAGAGGATAATAAAATACGGGAGATGGGTCTAATACCTTCTACTACCACCTCAGAATCATCATGCTTCAGTACGATCTTCTTTGTCGGGCAGTCAATCCTGGCATGGTTCCCGTGTAGCCAGTTCATGCCCAGGATCAAATCATAATCTGGCATCTTTAGGCATGTCGTCAGTGCCTCAAATGTCTTTCCTTCAATCTCCACCACCGTGTTGCACTTGGCACACGTCTCTATCTCTGACCTGTCTGGTGATCGCACCTTCCGGTGGATGCCCTCGAAGTGCTGAACTTGATTCCGGTCGTGTACAAACTCCTCCTAGACAAACGAGTGTGAAGCACCCGTGCCAAACAATGTGTATGCAGGTTTGCCGTAGACAAACACTATGTCTGGTGCGGTTTTGTTGTTTGGGTTATAAGTTTAATAAAACAAATGTTTTGCAGGGTACTTTGTAATTGTAAAGAAAACATTAAAGTATCTGTGATGTCTTCCTCGGGGTTCCTCTCCTGGGCTAAATCCAGAGCATACACTTGCTCCGGCCTTGGACCTCTTCTGTGATGTCTCTGACCCCGACCTCGTCCTCTGCCCTGGCCCTGGTGTGCTGGTGCTGAAGGGGATGGTGGAGGGGGATGAGGAGGAGGTGGACGGAATAGCTGAGGGCAATAAGCCCTGATGTACCCTGGCTGGTGGCATCTGAAGCATATCACGGGGAAGAATCCTCTATCATTGTGTCTCGGTGGCTTTTGAATCTGCACTGGTGGAGGAACTAGCACTGTAGGAGGCTGCTGCTGATCCGGCCTGAAGTTAGGATGAGGGTGTCCTCCGCCTCTCCTATGCCTCATAATCCTGCCCCACTGTGGTCCCCTGCTAACCTCTCTAGAGTTTGTCCCATCCACTGGTCTCTTCCCCATGCTCTGCACCATCAGATGATCTGCCTCCAGCTTCTTCATCATCTCTACGATCTTAGCTAAACTAACATCGGCCACGAACAATAGTGCCTGCCTCAGTGGGTCTCTAAGTCCCCGGTAGAACCTCTTAGCATAACCTCTGTCATCCAGTGAGTGCATCCCCACAAATCTAGCAAGATGGGAGAACTCCCTCTGGTACTCTATCACCAACCGTCTCCCCTGTCTGAGGTTCAAAAACCTCTTCTCCAACTCGTCCCTGTCCGTCATTGTCAAAAAGTGCTCCAGAAAAGTTGTACTGAACTCCGCCGAAGTAATCTCCGAGTAATCCCCGTCCGCATAAGTGGAATCCATCATGGACTTCCACCATCTCTTGGCATGGGCATCCAAAGCAGTAGTCGCCAAAGAGACTGCCGTGCTGACCGGGCAGTTGATGCCTGCGAGCATCTCCGGAATGTTTTCCAGCCACTCCTCTGTCTTGACCGCAGTATCTGTCCCATGATACATCAGAGGGGACAAGCTCATGAATGCGCTCAACCAGTTAGATCTCGGGTTCGGCTAAGAGGCCGGAACCTGCTGTGACTTAAAGGCCTCCAGAATAGTTGTCAACATCTGACCAAGCTCTGACTGCTCGAAGGGAGTTGCAGTAGGAGGGATAAGAGCATTATCTCATGGGCCGGTACTCCTTGTTGTTGGATCGGTAGGCGCCCTTAGAGGGGTAGGGGGTGAATTAGGGTTTTAAAAACATATATTATATTTTGTAATACTTGAAATAATAAGAGATCAAAATAGTGCTTTTGAATAAAGATCTAAATTGTTTTATAATAAAAGAGATGATAATAAACAATTTAGAGAAATGAAGAACACATCATTTTTATTACAAAAGGAGAGACATGATTACTATTAATAAAAATGATTACAAAATTTTGATTTCAATGATGCTAGAAATCAAAGCGAAATATGAAAGACTCCTTTTGTTTTCTATACCGACTCGTATCCCCACGAACCGGTTGGCTTTAGCCAATCCTTCCCCGGATACGGCCTCAAGCACCCCCTAGACCTACACCCGAGACCTAGTCGCCAACACAAGGCGAATTTCAGCCCTAAGTCCTACCCAGACCTAGTCGCCAACACGAGGCGAATTCTCTAACGGTTACAAAAGATATGAAATAAAATAACAACAACAATATTAAAACTCCCTTTAAGAAACTTCTGAAGTCGGAGATGAACGATCGTTGTAGAATAAGCGAGGTTGAAGCGATCCCTCTTTGGATGTAGCGTGATGAAGTCCTCCTTCAGAAACTCTCTGAGCGTTTGGTGGGAGATCAACTCTCGGTCATATAAGGCTTTGGAATTCTGGCACAAGACCTCTCTCAGGAATCAGCACCCAACACGAGAAGAGAGGGGTCCATTATATAGCCTCAGCGCTAGCGCCTGCGCTAGTGGTACCGCCGACGCTATCCCATATTAGGACATATTCTGTGCGACAGAATCTTTTATCTGAGGAAACAATTCTCTCTTGCCTACTATGCTCCTCGCTTTTGCCTGCGCTATCGGATACCGCCAGGCGCTATCTCCTTCTATAAGTACTCCCGGAATTTGTGCTTAAGCAAGCATTTCGTCGATTGGCTTTTCGTCGAACGCAGCTAACATTTCGTCGAGCGAGATTTTGTCGAACGCAGAAATGAGCATTTCGTCGAGCACAGCTTACAGTTCGTCGAACGACAGCTAACGCCTGTGCTAGGACTACCTTCGGCGCTAGTTGGAGTTTAGGATTTGATGGCTCATCTTTGGGGGCAACCTTCTTATGTAATCCTTGAGTCATGTGGACTTTGTTATCCTGCACACTTAAACACACAAGATCAAATACACATAGGATTTGTTATTCTCAAACCTAGGAGATGTGGAAGACCATGTTCCAACAAACTCCCCCTTTTGATAATAACAAATCCATTAATGATAAATCAGAGCATTAATATATAAGCATGAAGAAACATACTTGTGTGTGTGTGTGAGAGTGATGACTTAGGATAATTATTGATTTTAGCATTTAGAATTGCTCCCCCTAAATACATGCTCCCCCTAAGTGAGTGCTCTCCTAATATGTAAGCTATCATCTTAATTAAGCATGTTAGTTTTATATTTTGATAGCAGATTATATTTATCATGTTAGTTCTCCCCCTTTTGTTATTAGCAAAAGTGGGTAAGGAGACACCACTTAAAAGTTGATAATAAGATAAAGGCATGATCGAGCTTGTAGAGAGAAGGAAATGATAAGAAGTTTTAGAATACTTTTTATAAAAATAGATCAGAGTTTTTAGCTTAAAGATGAATAATCTAACATTTGTCAAGTACTTAATATTATCATGTTAGTTTTTCTTTTTTATATAAGAGTTTTAAGCAAAAAAATGTAATAATTTCCAAGTAACTAAACTACCCAGACAATATGTCTACACCCTAACCCCGTACTAAGTGACGGATGGGCATGAGGAGCTGCAAACATGCCGTAGGTTGGGGTGTTAGTCTCATATGCAAACACTAGACAAAAACTTAACCTAGCACTCTTTCCCCCCAGTGCCTCGCAAGGCCCCACTGGAACCCTCCCCGGTTAAGGACAAGACATGACTAGAGATAAGGCCTTATCTAATGTCTACAACCCTACGCCCCCGCTATGGTGAGATATGAAGTCATGGATAATAATTATTGGAAGCGTTTAAGCATTTTAAATCAAATTATAATTTCATAGCCAATGGGTTTTAATATTTGAATTTTTTAAAGAAAAGTTCACATAGCTAATCAATTAATAAATCAGAGTTTTAGTATTACAATATTTTCATTGAAATAAATCAGAGTTTTTAGCAAAAAAAATATTCATGTTAAAAGCAACCAATATAGAGTTTACCAAACAAGTCTACTACTTGTTGCAAGAAAGGAATTTGAAGATTCAAGTGATGATGCACACAAAATAAAAGACTTTAAATAAGCATGAAAGCGCAAGGTAAAATAATTATATGGTTATGATGCGGAAGACTTATAGAATACAAGAAACATCTTATTGTAATCAATGATGATCCATAAAAAAGATATATGAGTTAAATTTCAAAAAGAAGATGTTTTTGTAAATCATTTTTCAATTAAAATCATTAAGTTTGACAATAAAGTAACCAGCATGAAATAATGTTATCAAAAAGAGATTACTACAATGTTATTTTAATTCACAATTTCAAAACATACCAAACATTGTAGAAAGCATGCTAGATTATCTAGTGCATTTCATAAATAAAGAGTAGTATAGAATTTGCATTAGGATCCAATACTTATGAGAAGAAGTGTTATGGAAGATAATGATGTGCACATAAGTGTATTTTTGAATAGAGTAAACAAATGTTTTAATCAAAAATACAAGAGATATGTAAAGTAAAGAGCACAGTAAAACACAAATAATTTTACTTCCACGCACTTCAATGCACAAAAAATGAACAACTACCAAGGTGCTTTGCACACACAATGCTTATTAAGACTTATCAGGGTGCAAAGTAGTGCTTGGGGGATCACATAATTTTATTCTTCAATATTGATTTTTTTATTGTGATCCGGTGTACTTAAGAATAAGTGGTTTTTGAAAGAAAGTTATGGTTTGCACAAGATACTTTACTATTCTTTCCAAGGTGCTCAACCTCACAACGCTTATTAAGACTTATCAGGAGGTTCAAGTAGTGCTTGGTGGAGTTGTCTTTGTCACTTTATTTTATGATTTTTGTTTTGTACAAAGTTCTCCGAATACACTTGTTTTGCAAACCAATATAATTTATAAAAAACATAACCACTTTTCTTAACTTTTAAAGTGCAAACAAAGGTTCTGTAGGCAAGATACTTGTGCAATTTTAATTCATTGTATTATTACAAAACATACACAAGCATTGTTAGATTAAACACACATGTAGACAATGCCAAAATAAGTGAGTGAATAAAGATCATTATCAAACATAAAACATTTACTCATACTTAGAGGCATGCTAAGCGAAGTTCTACACAAACTTTACAATATAATTGATGCACATATTAATAGATATATCAAAGCATGATGAAAACAATGTTCAAAGTAGTTTGAAAAGATAAATTGCAACATTATAGAAGTTCTAAATGATGGGTTAAATCATGCTTGATTTTCAATGAAGTTTACACAGTTTTTTTTTGATATTTTTGAAGAATAATTTTGATTTAAAGTTTGAACTTATAAGATTGATCTTGGACTTCCCAATGACTACCTTGTGAGAGGTTCGCCCGGTACTAGGTAATATGATGGGATGATAGCCCAAGTCACCCTTTCACAAGATACATGTAAATCGAAAAGTTAAGTTCAAAATAATAATTTTTGATACTTGTTTTTGTTTTATATTTTTGTATTTGATTTTTGCATATGGAAATAGAATTTAAACAAATAACCAAAGACAAAACAAAATATTTTTTGTAATTTGGCTTTTGTAATTTTGAATTTTAATTTTTCAAAAACAAGTACAGGCAGAATTGCAAAAATGAGTAGTAAATATAAAATAATATATTTTTATTGATTTTTTAGAATTTTAAAATTTCAGAAAATCAGAGACTCGAGCTAGCGCCGACGTTAGGTCCTAGCGCCTGTGTTATCTCACAAAGAGTGCTTATTTTAATCATATGGCCTAGATTTTTTTTGATTTTGCTTCCGATTTTTCTTAATTATGTTTTTGCAATGTAAGGCCTGTCTAATGAAGTGATGAGACGAGATGAAATCGCAAAAAGTTGCGGAAGTTAAAATTAGTACATGAGTTTCATCTTCATTAGAGTTTCATATTTATTAAACCTTAATTATTGAGTTTTGCACAACATATGCATGAGTGAAATGATCATAAATAAGTGAAATAATATTCATGCAATTTTTCAATTCTGATTTAAACATGATTATGATTAAACATACTTGGGGTAATTGAAAATGACGCAAATATATTAACTACCTAAGCAAAACTTGCGCATTTTATAAATTTAGCCTAATACCCCTAAAATACACCTTTTAAATCCATTTTGACACTTATTTCATTTAGTCTTAATAATATCATATAACAAATTTAGTTTTTCAAATTTTATAAGACTTTTAGGAAATGGATTTAGAAGGATAGAAATAAGAGGATAAGTAGATCACTTGAAAAATGACATGACTAGTTATTCAATTTTATTCAATTTGATTTATTTATGAATTTTGGTTTAATATGAGAAAGTCATATCACAAGTCATATAAAGTGATCATATCATGATGACTCAACAAAAATAAAAAAAAAAAAACAAAAAGGAAATTAAGCATATCATGTAGTAAATAATTGATATTTTATTTTTTTGTTGATTTCTACTTCATGCAAATAATTGGATACTAATGAATGAGAGATTTAGGTATCCAAAGAGGACCGGGTGTGACGGTTCCTTTGGGTACCCAAATACATAGTGTTTGCTTTTGGGGAGATGGAAGTGAATGAGCCCTTTTGAGTGGAGTTTGTGTTTCATCTTTAACTTTGGGTCTCCATTCAAATCTTGGTTTAACATTATTTTTAGTTTTCAAATTCCATAATCATTTACTTGAACATTTGGATCAAAAAGGTTTTTGAATTTATAATTTGAAGGAAATTTGTTTGCATTTAATTTTAGGTTGGGAGAAACATGATTTTATAAATTATGGTGATTTTAATTTTGCTTCACAAATCCTTTATGTTCCTTACTCCCATTTTTAAACTTAGGTAAGATGCTCATATTCATATTCAACTTGTTTTTAGATATAGTTTGATATTGTGAATTTGTATTTACAATTTTCATAAGCAAGTTGATTTTTGATTTTAATTCATCATTTTTAATCTTTAAATTATGTCTAGCTTTATTATAAGCGATTGTGCTATTTTTAAGAGTTGAAACAATTGAATATATATGATCTTGATAGTTATTTCTATATTCATCAAATGTTTCATCCATCTCTTTAATTTCAATTTTATAGTCTTTGCACTTAGCACAATCATTTATCAAAGATAAATTTTCTAAAGATAAATTTTCATTTTGTTCTTTTACTAAAATAAAATCCATTTCAAGTTTCTTGTGCTTTTCTTTTTATTCATTATATTCTACACAAGTTGTGGTGTTTTCACTAAGGAGCCATGTGTAGAACTAGATAAATTAGAATTTGATTCTTCATTAATTTTTGCCTTTTAAATTTTTATTTTCTAAGCGCAAATGTTTATTAGCATTTTTTAATTTCTTAATTTTGCGCTTTGTAGTTTGAAGCAATTGTAATGAAGAGATAGAAGTACAAAAGATGGGATTTGATTTCTTTACATTGCTTTCGGGAAAGGCATGAATTGAACATATAGTTTCTTTTACATCTTTTTGGCACTCCTCTTCCGAAGACATTACTTCTTCTTTTCCATTTGATGTGAGCTCCATTGATCCGTCATGAGAGGAGCATTCTTGAAGACTTGTGCAAGCTTGCATATCCTCCGGTTCTTGCGATTGTTCCATACCTGTAGAAAGAGAATCATACATTTCTTCAAGAAATTTCCATACTTTGTATGCACTAGAAAAATAGTATATTAATTTTGAAATGTCGTGAGATAAAGCACAGAAAATACTATTTAAAGCTTTTGCATTTAGGTGACATTCCTTTTTATTTGTTTCATCCGCTGGTCTAACTATTGCTATATCCCATGCATTGATATCTAAATTTTTAATAAACGTTTCCATTAAATATTTCCACCCTTTATAATTTCTCCCTTCGAATAAAGGTGGTTTAAGAGATTTTTCTTCTTCATAAAAATTTACCCCACTAATAGAAGCGAGATCATGAGACGCCATTATTCCCGATTGTTAAGCCGATTGGAATAAAACCGCTCTGATACCACTTGTTGGATCGGTAGGCGCCCTTAGAGGGGGGGGGGGGGGTGAATAAGGGTTTTAAAAACTTATATTATATTTTGTAATACTTGAAATAATAAGAGATCAAAATAGTGATTTTGAATAAAGATCTAAATTGTTTTATAATAAAAGAGATGATAATAAACAATTTAGAGAAATGAAGAACACATAATTTTTATTACAAAAGGAGAGACATGATTACTATTAATAAAAATGATTACAAAATTTTGATTTCAATGACGCTAAAAATCAAAGCGAAATATGAAAGACTCTTTTTGTTTTCTATACCGACTCGTATCCCCACGAACAGGTTGGCTTTAGCCGATCCTTCCCCGGATACGGCCTCAAGCCGCTCTAGCCAACCCTTCCCCGGATATGGCCTCGAGCACCCCCTAGACCTACACCCGAGACCTAGTCGCCAACACAAGGCGAATTTCAGCCCTAAGTCCTACCCAGACCTAGTCGCCAACACGAGGCGAATTATCTAACGGTTACAAAAGATATGAAATAAAATAATAACAACAATATTAAAACTCCCTCTAAGAAACTTTTGAAGTCGGAGATGAACGATCGCTGTAAAATAAGCCAGGTTGAAGCGATCCCTCTTTGGATGTAGCGTGATGAAGTCCTCCTTCAGAAACTCTCTAAGCGTTTGGTGGGAGATCAACTCTCGGTCATATATGGCTTTGGAATTCTGGCACAAGACCTCTCTCAGGAGTCAGCACCCAACATGAGAAGAGAAGGGTCCATTATATAGCCTCAGTGCTAGCGCCTGAGCTAGTGGTACCGCCGGTGCTATCCCATATTAGGACATATTCTGCGCGACAGAATCTTTAATCTGAGGAAACAATTCTCTCTTGCCTACTGTGCTCCTCGCTATCGCCTGCGGCACCGGATACCGCCAGGCGCTATCTCCTTCTATAAGTACTCCCAGAATTTGTGCTTAAGCAAGCATTTCGTCGATCGGCTTTTCATCGAACGCAGCTAACATTTCGTCGAGCGAGATTTCGTCGAACGCAGAGATGAGCATTTCGTCGAGCGCAGCTTACAGTTCGTCGAACAATAGCTAACGCCTACGCTAGGACTACCACCGACGTTAGTAGGAGTTTAGGATTTGATGTCTCATCTTTGGGGGCAACCTTCTTATGTAATCCTTGAGTCATGTGGACTTTGTTATCCTGCACACTTAAACACACAAGATCAAATACACATAAGATTTGTTATTCTCAAACCTAGGAGATGCGGAAGACCATGTTCCAACACTTGGGGGCTACACAAATGTAAGGAAGTTTATTAGAATTGGCCTAATTCATTATATAGATGGACAATATATGTGATTTCGTACATGGGCACACCATTGCTTCCCCTGCATAGTTTGTCCGCAAACTAATGCTCGAGCGGGGCGACACAGTGTTTTGTGGACTTCTTTCTATTATGATTGTTGTCAAGTGATGCCAGTTGTAAGATCCCTTTCCTCCTTACCGGAGAGTTTCCCAGATCTTATGTTGGAACCTTAGTTTTGATTTGAGTTAGGATCCATCTCTGATTTAAGTTTCTATCATAACACATCTTATAACTTAGATCAAACTCCCTTAAGTCAGAAGACTAAGAAAATAATATAAGAAAGTAATATAAATATAATGTGATCGAATCAGAGAAAATAATATGAAGAGAAAGATAAAAATTACATAAGTTCTCTGCGTTCGACGAATGGCTATCTGCGTTCGAAGAACGGCGCTCTGCGGTCGACGAAAGATGTTCATTCTGCGCTCGATGAAATCGAGCCGTCTCAGCGGTCGACGATCCCGTTTCAGCGGTTCAGTGGCCGACGAACAGACCTCATCTCAGCGGTAAACGAAAAGCTGCGTTCGATGAACTCAAGTCCGCGCTCGACGAATCTTCAACAGAAGCTCAAAACGATGAATGAAATGTTCAGATCGACGAACTTGAAGCTGAGCTCGATGAAATATTATCAGCTATGTAAATTCTCCTTTCTTAGCTCGACTAAAATTATATATATGATTGTCAGATTTAATAAAGCAATATTTTATCATTTCTATTTATATATTGCTGCCTTAACATTATAGCCGTTGCAGCACTTAAATGAAATAGCCATTGCAGAAAAGCTAAAAGACAGCAGTTTATCTTCTCGCGGAGTCAAGATAATTAAAGAGACTCTATCTCTTTCCCTTTCCCAAAAAGAGGAATTCAAAATAAAGAGAGAAGCTCTTCATATTATATAAAGACAGAGAAAAAGAAAAGAGTAGTGAGAGAGACACAACACACAGAACAGAGAACAACACATTATTCTATCTTGTTTGTTTTGCTAACTCTTCTCTGCAGATCTTCTTCATCCTAAGACACCTATCAAGATCATTTGCTCAGGATCTTAACTGCAGAAGAAGAAGAAAGGAATACTACATCCAAGAGAAGAAGCTTCATGTTGGGAACAGTGCCCCGCAATGTTCCTGATTTGAAGAAGTGCTCAGCTCAATAATAAATGCAAGTTGTATTTAACATTCCATCTAGTTTATGCTTGCAGAGATCGACATTATGTCATGTACTTTAATGACTTCACTATGTACTTTACCGCCACGATTTGGCGTGTTCGTCGAACGCATAAGCAAGATCGTCGAACTCAGAAGGAAGATCGACGACCGCAGAGATTTGGCGTGTTCATCGAACACAGAAGCAAGATCGTCGACTGCTGAGATTTGGCGTGTTCGTCGAACGCAAAAGCGAGATCGTCGAACTCAGAAGGAAGATCGTCGAACACTAAAACTCGACAAGATCGTCGAACACAAAGAAGACACATTATCGTCGACTACACCAAAATGGGCTTGTCGTCAAGAAAGAACAAACATCGTCGTAAAGAAAGCATGTCGTCGAGAAGCCAAGGTGTTTACGACGACACCGTCCAAGACAGCATATCATAATATATGCAGAAGCACCAGAATGTCTCGCATCGTCGAGATATTAACATCAGTGGGAGAAGTATGAAGACCAAGGCATCGACAAAGTCCTATCATCGATATATTGTCCATGACGTCGTAACGATGGAAATATTGTCGAGAAAGATTCAAATGTTACGGACGCGCTGTCAGCATTTAATGCCGCCGCCTGATTGTCCAATTAGCGCATGCTCTTATAGGATGGGCGTCTGACATTAAAGGACATTTTTTCTTGACCGTTGAAGGTTGTTGTCGAAATTATAAAAGGGAACAGTGGTTGCCCTAGAAAAAGACACTTGAAAAAAGAGAGGCTTGCTGTGAAAGAAAAAGAACAAGAAAAAGAATCCCGCCGCTCTTCAATAGAACAGTATTTTTCTAGTGGAGAAGAACGAGAACAAGATTCAAAAGTTCATAAAAGAATCAGTTATCTCCATTGACTGAGAAGTTGCCGTTCAACATCAGGCTAATAAGAGATTGAAGAAGAACTGCGCTGTCAAAGATCTGAATCAGAAGAATCTTCTTCAATCGTAAGAAGCCAATCATCATCAGGCTAAAGTTGCCGATCTTCATCCGGCAGAAGTAACAGTTTTTCTTACTGTAATTTATTGTAAGGCTTGCGGGCCAAACTGTCTAGCTTGAGGGCTGGAGAGCTGTGAGGCTTGAGGGCCAGGGCAGTGCACTTGCGGGTGCGATTTGTCGAGCTTGAGGGCTCGGGGGTAGTAGGGGCTTGCGGGCCTAGGCTGTTGGGACTTGCGGGTTCGTGCTGTAGGGCTTGAGGGCCTGAGTGTCGAGCTTGCTGGATCGAGGCAGTAGGGGCTTGCGGTCCTAGGCTGTTGGGACTAGCAGGTCCATTTTGTAAGGCTTGAGGGCCTGAAGTTTTGGCGGCGATTGCCGAGACTAGCACACTGCTGGGTAGGCGTAGAGGGAGAGAGGACTACTCAAGACACCCGGTCTTGAGGAACCTCTATAGATCATTGTGTGCTTTCTGTGGTTTGCTCTTTACTTTATAGATCCATTAATAAGAAACCAACAACATCATAAAGGGGAAGAAATAAATTTGAAAAACCTATTCACCCCCCTCTAGGTGATAAAGTAGAAACCTCATAAACAACAAGTGGTATCAAAGCGAGGTTGTTCAAAGAAAAGCTTAACAGCTTGAACAGATCTGCCATTGGGTGTCCTAGTATCATAGCTATGGACTCAAGAATAGCTATCTGTTCCAGGGAGAACTTTGCCATTTGGAAAGTTAGAGCAAGAATATTAATGGAGGCAATGGATCTAAGAATGTTTTTATTGTTCAAAAAGGTCCCTCCATGACGATGTTAAAAGATAAGACTCTTTTTGCCAGCTTGGACAAAGAAGCAAGAAGCATTCTAGCTGGTGCAGTAGATCTGGCAACACACCAGAAGCAGAGTCGTTGCACAACAGCAAAGGACATGTGGGACTCCTTAGAAGTCCTCATGGAAGGGTCAGAGGAAGATCTTGAAGAAGAGACCTCTCATGAAGAGGTATGCATCAGAGCACCACTAACTACTTCAGATAGTGAATCAGAAGATGATGAATGCTCTGGAGTAGGAGAAAGGATAAGAGCACCCATGTCTCCTACAGACTATGATTCTGAGGATGAAGAGGTTCATGGGTTGATGGCTCTATCAGATGAAGAAGATCATGATGAATCACATCATGATCAGGTATGCACCACTTACACACCTCTACTACCTGCTTCACTTAAGAAGACAAGAGTGCATCAGGAAATTATTTATCTTTTGAAGATGATGCAGAAGAATGCTCATCATGCAATAATAAGAACCATGCTGATCTAATAGAACAGTTTGGTGACCTCTTGGAAGCTCTGAGAAAGAGCAAGAGGCTTGTTAAGAAACAAGCTAGGGAGCTTGATTCACTCAAGCCTTATAAGGTTGAGTCAGATGGGGAACTGGGTATGTCCTACTGTAAGGACACCAATCCACTTGAGCTCAAGAAAATCATAGACAAACTTTATGATGAGAGAAACCAAAGGGAAGAACTTATCAAGAAACTTGAGAGTGATCTTCTCAAGGAGAGAAGCTTGGTAGCTCAATTCTCTAAGCCCAAAACTGTTCTGCCCATCATTGACACCTTCTCATTCTATAAAAATAGGAGGGGATTAGGTTACAATGAAGGGGCAACAAATGCTGGGAATGGAAAAAGGGGCAAAACTAAAGCAAAACATCACATCACCTTTCAGAAAGTAGTGCTTCCCTCAAATAGGTATGATCAGGACAGTGTCCATGGTCACTGGATGAATGGAAGCTCCACTGGTCATGAAAATGCTCCTGACTATTGAAAGAGAAAGGGCATGGGGATGAGTGCATTAAAGGCTCCCCATGAGGAAATTCAAATGGCCCATCATGGACCATTTGTATTTGGTGTCCCAGCCCCCACTCTCAAGGATAAAGGTGCAACATTCTCTCAATCTCTTCCAGATAAGAAGCAGACTAGCATCCCCAGTATGATCAATTCTCACTTGAACATATCTGACGCCATTAACACTCTGTCAGACACTAAGCTGACATCTGTTGCTGACAAACAGATAAAGTCAAGAAGAAACAGTGATACTGGAGCAGCTAGTCAGCTCTTGGCTGAGAGAGATAGGAAGAATGCTGCTGCCTTCTCTACTAAACAGACTTAAAAAATTGTTCAGAAAAGAAGGTACAACATCCATGAATGTTGGTGCTGTGGCAAAGTGGGACACTTTGCCATCGACAGTTGGCACAACCCTAGTGTGCTTAATGCAAAGGAGAGACCTCCTGGAAGGGCTGCGGTGAGTAGAGGGATTTCCTATTATACTAACAAGAACCTAGGACCCAAGTCACCTTGGGTTCCTAAGGGATATTAAATCTGTCTTGCAGGGTAGTCCATTTAGCCGTTAAAAAGCAAGCAAGGCTAATGGACATTAAGTGCTCCAAGCTCAGCTCTGGACTAAGATAAACATACCACATACTAAGGGCACTAATCTAGGGGGAGCTAAAGGTAAAGATAGGTGGACATTCCATCGAAGGTGAGCCACTGGCTCAAGGAGACTTAGAGGCCAAAGTGAAGGTAACCATGTTAATGTCTATCACATAAACTCATCTCCATCTAATATTGTAAAGGTAATTTTTTTTAATGATGATTGGCATCGTCGAAAGATCTGCATTACGGAGATACCCAATCGTCAGCAGACCCTTCATTAGGTCTAAGCTCAATCATTACTCGAGTTAGTCAGGCATTTAACAAATGACACCTCAACTTCCAACTCGGACACTATAAATAAGGTCAAATGTCTTAACGTTAAAACACTCTCTACATTAGCCCTAAAAAGCCGTCGCGTTCTCCACGCCATCTGAGAGTGAACGAGTCGACTGTGCCAAAATCCTCCGGAATCAATAATATGGCGCCAAAGAAGGAAGATCTTCTATTCGAAGGAAGTGAAGTGGTGAGGAATGGATTCTCAAAAGGTTCAGAAGAAATCCAGTGCACCATTAAGCTGCTCGAGACCATCGGCCTGGAATGCGCCCTATCTGAGCCCACAGGAATATTAAGAAGAGAAGTGCCAGAGTTCTACTCAAATGCCAAGGGTGGCTCCAAGGGAACGTCTGTGCAAAGCTAAATTAACAGGATAAAGATTAAGGTGAATCCCAAAAGATTGAACAGGACTCTTCGGTTGCTAATCTTTGCCAAGGGGGAGGAAAACGAAATGATTACTCAGGAAGACCTTGTCAAGGCTCTGGCTTGGTGCGACCACTCAGGCAAAACCTATGGATCCTTGGAAAGGAAAAACTTAAATCAACAAGGAAAGATGTTAGCAGACATTGTGGGAAAAGCCCTCCTCTGCAAGGTGGGGTCACATGATAGGATATCCAAGCCCATGTTCAAATTTATTGCAAGGATAATCCTAAGCAAAGGACCAACTCGGGTCAGCAAATCTTCAAGAGAATACAAGAAAGCTTTCAAGCCCCAAATCTGGGAAGAATCCTATCACTATACTTTCTGCTTGCCTACCCTGAAAGTTTTAACAAAAAGCATGGAGTAAAAATCCATCACATGAGAAGGATGGATATCAGAATACTGGAAAGATGTGAAACAATTCTGACTAGACCTCCCAAGAAATCCAAGACTGCAGAAGAGGTAAAAAGGAAGGTAGGAAGCTCATCCAAAGAAAGTGAGTCAGGCAACAACTCACCTCCGTATGACTCTGAGACAGCTGTGGAGACAAGGAACGTCTTCCTCCAAACCTCTGCTCCAAGTCAGGGCTCCAGGACAACAACAGAATCGGATCAAGGTAGTGCTAAAACCGAGGGGTAGAAGGACAGTGAGTTCCCTGCTCAAGTGGATGGAGTGGTCAATAAGATCATAAGAACTGAGGACATTGGTCATTCTGAATCTGCAATGCCAGAGTACAACCAAGAGAATCCTGCAGATGAAACTAGCAAAGATCAGCAAAATCCCGAAAAGGAGAATGAGCCAAACCACTCACCAACAAAAAAATCTCTATCTCCAATAATTGAAGGGGATGAAGAAGAGGAACAAGATGGTTCACCTCCAGAGGTTAGTCCAGTAGAGCTCCCACTATTATCTCAGATAAAGATGCTCCTGGAAGAGCAAAGATTAAAACTTGAAAGTTATGTCACCTCTGCTATCAATGATCTAAGAAGAGAACTGTCTGCTGAAATGACAACCCTGAGGGATGATGTAAAAAATCTGCACAAATTCACAGCCCGCACTCACAAGGGTATATCTAACCTAGGGACATAACTTTTGAAAACATTTGGCACTATTTATAAATAAAGTGACATTTGCCACATTTCTACTCTAACTGGCATATCATCATTACATGCTTATTTGCTTGAAATGTTAAATCTTTTTTGTGAAAGGCATTTATCATTGAGTGAGTTATGACTTCTTCAAATAGGGGGAGATTGTTGGGAATAGTGCCCTGCAATGTTCCTAATTTGAATAAGTGCTCAACTCAATAATAAATGCAAGTTGTATTTAACATTCCATCTAGTTTATGCTTGCAGAGATCGACAATATGTCTTGTACTTTAATGACTTCACTAAGTATTTCCGCCGAGATTTGGCGTGTTCATCGAACGCAGAAGCAAGATCGTCAAACTCAGAAGGAAGATCGACGACAACTGAGATTTGGCGTGTTCGTCGAACGCAGAAGCAAGATCGTTGACCGCTGAGATTTGGCGTGTTCGTCGAATGCAGAAGCGAGATCGTCAAACTCAGAAGGAAGATCGTCGACCGCTGAAACTCGACAAGATCGTCGAACACAGAGAAGACACAGTATCATCAACTTCACTAAAGTGGGATTGTCGTCAAGTAAGAACAAACATCGTCGTAAAGAAAGCATGTCGTCGAGAAGCCAAGGTGTTTACGACGACACCGTCCAAGATAGCATATCATAATATATGCAGAAGCACCAGAATGTCTCGCATCGTCGAGATATTAGCATCAGTGGGAGAAGTAAGAAGACCAAGGCATCGACAAAGTCCTGTCGTCGAGATATTGTCCATGATGTCGTAACGATGGAAATATCATCGAGACAAATTCAAATGTTACGGATGCGCTGTCAGTGTTTAATGCCGCCGCCTGATTGTCCAATCATCGCGTGCTCATATAAGATGCGCATCTGACATTAAAGGAGATTTTTTCTTGACCGTTGAGAGGTTGTTCTCAAAACTATAAAAGGGAACAGTGGTTGCCCTAGAAAAAGACACTTGAAAAAAAAGAGAGGCTTGCTGTCCAAGAAAAAGAACGAGAAAAAGAATCCCGCCGCTCTTCAATAGAATAGTATTTTTCTAGCGTAGAAGAACGAGAACAAGATTCAAGAGTTCTTACAAGAATCAGTCATCTCCATTGACTGAGAAGTCGCCGTTCAACATCAGGCTAAGAAGAGATTGAAGAAGAACTGCGCTGTCAAAGATCTGAATCAGAAGAATCTTCTTCAATCGTAAGAAGCCAATCATCATCAGTCTAAAGTTGTCGATCTTCATCGAGCAGAAGTAACAGTTTTTCTTACTGTAATTTATTGTAAGGCTTGCGGGCCAAACCGTCTAGCTTGAGGGATGGAGAGCTGTGAGGCTTGAGGGCCAGGGCAGTGCACTTGTGGGTGCGATTTGTCGAGCTTGAGGGGTCGGGGGCAGTAAAGGCTTGCGGGCCTAGCCTGTTGGGACTTGCGGGTCCGTGCTGTAGGGCTTGAAGGCCTGAGTGTCGAGCTTGCGTGCTCGGGGGTAGTAGGGGCTTGCGGGCCTAGGCTGTTGGGACTTGCAGGTCCGTATTGTAAGGCTTGAGGGCCTGAAGTTTTGGCAGCGTTTGCCGAGCCTAGCACACTGCTGGGTAGGCGTAGAGGGAGAGAGGACTACTCAAGACACCCGGTCATGAGGAACCTCTATAGATCGTTGTGTGCTTTCTGTGATTTGCTCTTTACTTTATTGATCCATTAATCAGAAACTAACAACATCATAAAGCAGAAGAAATAAATTTGAAAAACCTATTCACCCCCCCTCTAGGTGATAAAGTAGACACCTCATAAACAACACTTCACCACCTGAACATCAACTCTAAACAAATCAGGGGGAGGTCATCAACATCTTCATCAAAGATCCATACTCAAAAACTTATCAGGATCTCTAGAGTCTTCTCAGAAAAGAGAAGAACACTTTAACCTTTTTGTTTTCTTTATTTCTTCCTGTACAAAGGGTTATAACTCCCTTCAAAAGTTAACCTCCCGGTGACAGGGCACCTTAGCAAAAACCTGTGGTTTGGTTAGAGTTACCTGATCAAAAGCTCACTTGGTGGCAGGGCACGTGATCAAAAACCTGTAGTGGATTCCTACCAGTGGGTAGAAGAGTAGATGTACCCAGGTTGATTGGGGAACTACTATATTTCTTGTGTCTTCTGGTTTGCATTTCTTATTTCTTTTTATTGCTGTGCCGTGATCTGTTTGTGTTTATCTTTCACTCAACATTACACTTATATATATATATCACTATTTTGAAATAAGATTAAAAAGGCTTTAATAAAGAAAATGATATTAAGAACTAAACTCCCCTTTCAATTGGTATCAAAGCAAGGTTGATTATATTAATCACCTTCAACCGATACTCAATTGCACTTTCAATTATCAGAGGGTTGTTGATTTTATATACAGGCTAACACCTGAATCACAAAGATCACTTAGTTCTTAAATTTTTTCTAAAATCTAATGACACAAGAAAATTTTTTCACTTCTTCCACTAACTGTATTTATGATGCAGAACCATTTTCAAATCTAAGTGAAGAAGAAGAAGAGGAAGAACAAAAAGCCAGAAGATTCTGCATGTTGGCCATATATGGCTCAAACCACTACTCAGATGCAGAATCTGAATCAGATAAGGTAAATGAGGTAACTTCAAATCCCAACTCTACCTCTGAAAATTACAAATCAGATCTTAAGTTAACACATACAGATTTAATAAAATCTGATAAAGAAATAAAGGAATTAACAAAAATAAATAATTTGACTTCTGAAAATCACAAACTTAAAGAAGATTTAAAAATATGAGAAGACCAAAATATGTTCTTGAAAAATAAATTTGAACAATCTTTTAAAGAAAAAGAAATATTTTATGTTCAACAAAATCAGAAAATATTTTCAAATCTATATTTTAATGAGATAAAAAGGCCAATTATAAGGCCTGACCAGTTTTTCACCATTAAACACCATTCCTAATCAACAGATTTAAATTCTAAGATTTACTTAATTTTTCTATCTTAAAAACAATGTCAGATAACTTCATGTTCTTACAGACTTTTCTCCAAAAATCATGTTTGAGCATTCTACTCAAGTTGCATTGATTAGAAATAATCATAGCACTGAGTGTGAGTCTCTTTTGATAAGGAGATTCTGCAAGAAGGAAGGTATCAGGCAATGTTCCTAAAAATTATTCCTTAGAATCCATTAACAGCTGTAACAATTCAAGATTTTAATGGAATCAAAATCTAAGAAATCAGAATCCATCAAAAGCTGTAGAAATTAAAGGAAATGAAATTAAAAGAAGAAGAATTAAAAGAAGAGAAATTTAAAAATGAAATTTAGCATCCTAAATCTAAATAAGGGAAGATTACCAGGCCACTAATTTTGATTTGGATTAGGATCCCTGTTTATTTTAGGGGGAGACTATAAATCTGTATCCAAACCCAAATAGGGGGAGATTGTTAGAACACCTATTCTTGATTTGGATTAGGATCCCAACTCAAATAGGGGGAGATTGTTGGAACCTTAGTTTTGATTTGAGTTAGGATCCATCTCTGATTTAAGTTTCTATCATAACACATCTTATAACTTAGATCAAATTCCCTTAAGTCAGAAGACTAAGAAAATAATATAAGATAGTAATATAAATGTAATGCGATCGAATCAGAGAAAATAATATAAAGAGAAAGATAAAAATTACATAAGTTCTCTGCGTTCGGCAAACGGCTATCTGCGTTCGACGAACGACGCTCTGCGGTCGATGAAAGATGTTCTTCTGTGCTCGATGAAATCCAGCCATCTCAGCGGTCGACGATCCCGTCTCAGCGGTTCAGCGGTCGACGAACAGACCTCATCTCAGCGGTCAACAAAAAGCTGTATTCGATGAACTCAAGTATGCGCTCGACGAATCTTCAACAGAAGCTCAGAACGACGAATGAAATGTTCAGATCGATGAACTTGAAGCTGAGCTCGACGAAATATTATCAGCTATATAAATTCTCCATTCTTAGCTCGACTAAAATTATATATATGATTGTCAGATTTAATAAAGCAATATTTTATCATTTCTATTTATATATTGCTGCCTTAACATTATAGCCGTTGTAGCACTTAAATGAAATAGCCGTTGCAAAAAAGCTAAAAGATAGCAGTTTATCTTCTCGAGGAGTCAAGATAATTAAAGAGACTTTATCTCTTTCCCTTTCCCAAAAAGAGGAATTCAAAATAAAGAGAGAAGCTCTTCAGATTACATAAAGACAGAGAAAAAGAAAAGAGTAGTGAGAGAGAGACACAGCACACAGAACAGAGAACAACATATTATTCTATCTTGTTTGTTTTACTAACTCTTCTCTGCAGATCTTCTTCATCCTGAGACACAAATCAAGATCATTTGCGTAGGATCTTAACTGCAGAAGAAGAAGAAAGGAATACTACATCCAAGAGAAGAAGCTTCACCACCTGAACATCAACTCTAAATAAATCAGGGGGAGCTCTTCAACATCTTCATCAAAGATCCATACTCAACAACTTATCAGGATCTCTAGAGTCTTCTCAGAAAAGAGAAGAACACTTTAACCTTTTTGTTTTCTTTATTTCTTCATGTACAAAGGGTTATTACTCCCTTCAAAAGTTAACCTCCCGGTGACAGGGCACCTTAGCAAAAACCTGTGGTTTGGTTAGAGTTACCTGATCAAAAGCTCACTTGGTGGCAGGGCACCTGATTAAAAACCTGTAGTGGATTCCTACCAGTGGGTAGAAGAGTAGATGTACCCAGGTTGATTGGGGAACTACTATATTTCTTGTGTCTTCTGGTTTGCCTTTCTTATTTCTTTTTATTGCTGTGCTGTGATTTGTTTGTATTTATCTTTCACTCAGCATTACACTTATATATATATATCATTATTTTGAAATAAGATTAAAAAGGTTTTAATAAAGAAAAGGATATTAAGAACTAAACTCCCCTTTCATCTTATGCCCAGAACCGCCGTCTTACGGTGACCCAAACTCACGGGTTAGCTGTCACCATTCAAGGCCGATCCTGCCGGCTAAATCGATCATATCGCAGGCCAATTGCAAGAAGTAATAAGTACATATAAGACCAGTCCACAACCACAACACACATATATGAATATATGTAAGAAAATGCAAATAGTCCATAATGAAACAAAAGCTAAGAGAGTGAAAAGACTTAAGCCCGATAAAGATCCAAAAAGTGACTAATAAAGGTAAACCACTCTCTCACTCTACATTATGTGGAAGCAACACAAAATACTCTCCAACTTGTCGTTGTGTGGAAGTAGTGATGTGTGACATCTGCTCCTCAGGCTCTGCCGTCACGTCCTGCCTGATGTTCTGCGGCCCCTGCTCCTCGATCTCCTGGTGTTATGGTCACAATCGACCGTTAGTCAAAACGACTAAGACATTTTGTCCCCGCCTCCCCCATGACTCTTAGGTACCGAGCGGGAGGATGAAGATAAGGACAACAAGGGGTAAAAGAAGGTGCAAATGTTAGGAATTGTACTAACAGTATAATCAATAAGTGAGCAGTAAGTATAGGGCAGTATGTAATATATGAACAGTAAATATGACAGCAGTATGTAATGAACGAGCAGAAAGTAAGTAAAAACAGCGCAAGTAAAATAATAAGTAACACGTTCTCACTATCATTTAGAGTACCTTAACTAATATGAATGCCCATACAACTTATTAGTTAAGATTTCTGGAATTATAACTTATCATATAAAAGAGCCCTTACTAATTTATACGATAAGGGTCTGCAAATGTATATGTCATTATGAGGTATGGATGTTATGATATGCTATGTTATGCTCATACAGTGCAACTCACTCACACGACTCTGCGCGCACAAACCTTTAGTTCCTACTTTTCGGAGGTAGCAAGCCTCTCAGGTACTTCCGCCGTGGCAACGAAATCAGTGAATCGGGCACTCCACTTCTAGGTGGGCATACACACTCCAGACCTAGACCTTACGTACGCTGTTGTACACGTCCTAGGTGCACTTATGTGAGCTTTTGCGTACTCTTGCTGGCATCCCCCCAGACTTTTATAATTGGGGGTGGGGGGTGGGTTACTAGGGATTGTTTTTTAGACCGCAATAAAGTAACCTAATGGCCATCTAACTCACCACACCTCACCAAGGTAATCGTACCACCATTGGTATGACAAATGGACCCGTACCGAATACCTGCCACTAGTTTATGCACATGCAAGATTTATTACATTTCCCGAGCCTCCAACTCGTAGGACTAACTACTCTTGAACCGTTTCGTCCCTCCTAATAGGATGAGGTTTACTTTTCTTAGTCTATCTTAGTTAGGGTTACTTTTGTTTGTTACTTAAGCGATCATAGTAATTTAAGGTGAATTCTGGACTTCCCGAGGTCTACCCGGTGAAGGGCTCGCAGCGGCACTAGATGGTATTCTGGGATGAAATCCCAGACCTTCCTTTCTCAGAATATTTATTTTTATTGGTAACTACCCTTGTCAAGGTTACCCTCATGGTTACTCAAAATTACTTAAGTATGATTTAGACTTCTTCTAGGTATCTTGACGACCTTTTAAACGATGCGTGGTGCAGATCCTTAGAAGTTCACCTATATGCTCACCACTAACCTTGAATGCATCATGATCACCTTAATTGTCACTATAACTGCCACTGATAGGAAACTCCAAAAAATACTCCAATTGTTCACCGAGACGTGCTTCCCGTTCACTATTCTTTATATGGTAGACTTTCTCCAATTAGCCTACAACTTATGTGAACTGTAGTTATGTATGCCTTAATGTCATGTTCCAAATTTCATTCTATTCTCACATGTTTTGGCTAGCCTAAACACTACCCCAAGTTTTTGTTAAACGCAGACCAACTTAACATTGAACTAATTTGATCTCTATAATGTGAACATCATTAAAACATGACCAAATGCCCTAAATTTTTTACAATAGGTTACACATGAACTAATTACAAGATGGTCAGAATTTCATATTTTACCAACTATTTTGGCCATTTATAAAAATACTTTAATGATAATGCACACCTCACTTTACCCATGAAGTACAACTTTCTGAAGTCAAAATGCTCTCAGTAAATTATTAGTGACATGTAATATATAAATATCATGGCTGACTAGATTTCTTAATTTTTCATAATGTTTAAGACCCCTACTTAAATATTTAAACATTTAAATCAATTGGGCACATTACACAGTAAGTACTAAAATAACTGATCCAAAAATTCTACAAAAATTACCATAGACTTGTAATGATTAAAATACATTCTAGCCAAAATTTCAGAATTTTCTTGATAATATTGACCATATAAATTCCATTAATACATAAGTGTGACACAGGGCATTTTGGGTAATTTACAATGTGAATGACTTCCAAAACTCTTACCAAAATTTCTATAGATATATTTCAAGGTAAAACATCATGTGACAGAGTATTGGATTTTTCTCTAGATCTTAGGTGATGTTTATTTCATTAATACACTTTGTGACAAAATTCATTATGCTTAAATGACTAAGAAAATTAATTCCAAAAATCCCCATAAAATTTCCAGAGATATATAACATCCTAAAGTATCATGTAACAGAAAATCATATTTATACTAAGTTATTTGATCACATTTATTTGATTAATACATTTATGTGACAAATACATTATTACTCAAATACTTAGGATTTTTCTTCCCAAAAATTCTAATATTTCAATAGATGATACCCTACTTTGTGTTATGTGTGTTGCCCAAATTTCATGAGCATACCACAAGCCATAAGTGATGAAATCACAAAATACACAAATGTGTTATATGCACACCACCTTTCCATACATCACATTCCTATGTGTGTGTGATATAATACTCTACAGTGATCCAAATGATCTCAACTTTTGATATGTGACTATGTATGACCTAACAATTATGTCGCCCAAGATTTGGGTCATTTTGCAACTATCTAACCACTTTTATTTCATTAATATGAAAAATCATATTTATCATAAAACTATAGGAAAATGTTACCCAAAATTTATGATTTTTGGGCAGGGGGCGTATTTATACTATTTACAATTATGTCTAAAATATTAGACTAATACAAGCAACTATGTGGTCTAGATCTACATAAGAAGGTCTGGACACCTTTATGGACACTCCTCAGTATAATGACTTTACCAGGACCTGTAGGCCACAAAACTTGGTGATTCAAATCCCTATAAGTAGTAGACATCAAGGGCTACAAAAGTTGTCTCAGGGACTTTTGCTTAAAACAGCCTCTAAGTGGCCTAATTAATCAATATAAAAATTTGTAAAAAGTGTGACAACTAATTCATTTAATATTAATGTGGTCTGCGCATGACCATCATCTCTGGGCTCAAGTGCCCTGATTTTGCCTCCTTCCTCCAGCCACTGGCCAGGAATCCTCCCTACTGGGCCATCTTGCAACCTCATTTCCCGACCACCCCTTCACCTCCACGCCCTGCCACCACCACCTCCACCTCCGTTGAGGTGTGGGCTATCGATTGGCAGCGAGATGCCGGCCGGAAACCGCATCTCCGGCGATCCCGAGCAAAGTAGAAAACTCTAGAATTTCTCCCTCATCTCTCATGGATTGCGGCTCAATTGAGCCCGATTTCTCAGCCTGGTGAGCTAGAAAGCTAGCACAGAGGGATGGGAGGAGAAACGAACATCAATTGTGGCTCAGCGACGGGTGCTCCGACGCGCGGTCATGGATTCTTTCGTCTTCGGCGAGTGGGTTCGATCCGTCGATCCTCCACGAAATGCTCTGCTCCAGGGGATGGCTCAACTCCATAGGGCCTTCTGAAGTTGATGGAGGGGTCAAATGAGGGAGAGGGTGGCTGTATAGAGAGAATAGGGAGTGGGGTGTTCATCCATGGCTTGTACAACCCCTACCCTACTGTTTGGGTGGCTGCCATGCCTGAAATGACTGTTCATGGCCTGAAGAATTCGGTTGGGAGCTTGGGCTGAGGTGGCGGGGGGGGGGGGGCATGGAAGCTCCTTCACTCCAAAAGCTCTTTTCTCCTTTAATCTTTTTGGGAAAAATGGCATTTTTGCCCCCATGCTCATCTTCCCTCTCCAAATTCAATTGCGGGGTGCTAATAGGCATGTGTCATGCTGGTTAGGCATGTGGTGGTGTCTTGGTTCACTTGGGTTTCACTTGGTCTTTCAATTCTCCCTTATGGCCTTATGTTGACCATGGTTGACTTTTGGGTTGACCTGGTCAAATTTGTGGGTGGGTTAGCCCCACTTGATGGTCATGGGTCATATGTAAGGGTGTGCATCAAAAACCAAAACCGACTGAAGCAGGCCGAACTGACCAAACCGAACTGAATTTTAGACCGAACCGATCAGTTCGGTTCAGTTTTCGGGGGTCGAAAACCGACTCCCATTCGGTTCAGTTCGGTTTTCCCCATGGGAAAACCAATTGTACCGAACCGAACCGAGGGAGCCGCATTAATTTATGCGGGTTGTTCACGTGAAATTCCCGTGGCTTTTACCGAGTGGCATATTTACTGTTTTATGTATTACATTTTTTATTTGACTTTTGTTATTGTTTTAAATTTTGAGCATTGACTTTTGTTGTGATTATGAATTTCAATAACTGAAATAGTTGATTCTGAGTTTATGAATGGAGAAATTCTACATTATTAAAAGATAAATTGCTTTAGATTGCTAAAACATTACGTGTTTAATTCCTATAATATTTTAGCTATGAACTATAGTTGATTTCGAGTTTAATTGTCATTGGGTTTATTGAATTTAGAAAGTTTCAATTGTTAAAGCTTGCCGGTAAGTTTGTGAGTCTTGATAGAAATAGAGTGGGCCTTTAAGTGGTATTTTCAATAATTGTCAAATAAAGTTGTTTATCTGATAGAATTTTGAAGTGAATAGGATGATGCATATTTTTTGTTTTTATTTTCATTTTATGAAACTGTGTAATAAAATATTCTCCAAGTGGTACTTGTAAAACTAGGAAGTAGTGAAATCGCTATCTTTAGAAGTTTCAAAAAGTAGCACGATTTGTAGTGGTCAATAGTTATGCTATTTTTGTTTTGTACCTTGGCATCAACATATGTTTGATGTATAACCGCTTATGATGAACAAACCAAACCAATAGGTAAAAAACCGAATTGAACCGAACCGATTGGTTTCAGTTCAGTTTTGGGTAAGTAAAAACCGAGGCTATTCGATTCAGTTTCGATTTTGCATAAAAACGAACCGAACCGACCCGCTTGCAGGCCTAGTCATATGACCTTACCCAAAGTGTATGGGACCATGGTGTGGCTCCAATTATGTTAATTGATCCATATGGTGTGAGTTTGACCTAATTTAGCCTAAGGTTGACCTTGGTCAAATTGAAGGATTGGTTGACCACATGATGGGGCTTTTGTGTCCATTAGATTCCTAATTTGGTTATAGGGTTAGGGGTTAAGTCAATTTGCTAAATTAAAGGCCAATTGGTCCTTGATTGGGTTGATTTGCGCTATATTGACTAAAAGTTGACTTTGGTCAACACCTTGAAATTGGGTGAGACCAATTTGTGATTATTGACCTAAGGACCTTCCTTAGTGGTTAGAGTAACCTAGGTAAGGTCAATTTGAGGTATTGAAGGTCAATTGAGTCTAATTGTGTTGAATAGGGTTATGTTGACATAGGTTTGACTTTGGTCAATTTGGCCTATTTGGTTGACCAATTTTTGGGGTTCTTGGTCAAATGAGCCCACCTTATGGTTAGAAACATAGTGGTGAGGTCCATTAGGGTTTGTGAGTTCAATTTGGTTAATTTGACCTAAGTTGACTTTTGTCCAATGGTGAGCACTAGGTGAGCTCACCCCCACTTAGTGAACCCCAAAGACATCCCCTGCCTCTACTCACCCTTCTCCCTTCATGTTATGTCCTAACATATTTATATGGTCTAGTAGGATTAGGGATGTTACAAGGTCCGAAGCCAGTTTCCACCAAATAATCTCCTCAAAACAATACTTATTCCGATAGATCAGACTAAATTGAACCTTCCTAGCCTGGGAGCGTTCGAGCGTGCAAACAGTCATAGAAAATGGAAAGCTGACAAGACAATTTTTTTAACGTGGAAAACCCGTCAACTGGGTGAAAAACCACGCGGTCGAGTCTGTGCTGGCCAAAACTTCCACTATTTGTTGGTTGTTGTACAGAGTAGTTTCGAGGAACTCGAGGGCGATAGACCGTCTCTTGTTACAATTGTTGAGAGAAAGGTGATCGGAGGGTGACAGGCCACCACTCACGGAACTAAGTCTTTTGTCTGCTGCAGAGGAGAATGGTGCGCTCTCAACGCTCTAGAGATTTTGACTGCTTCTTGAAGGTTGGATCAATGTGCTCTGTGCATCTTTGTCTCTATGGCTTGTCTCCTGCTGCGCGAGAGGAATTTGGAATACTGGTCAAGACGGTGGCCGACGCGTTTGTTCTTGAGCGCGCAGTGGCGTGCTAGTTCTTAAGCGCATGGAGTGGAGCACAAAGAGCGCTTGGAGCTGTCTTAAGAGCAGAGCGCTTGGAGTGGAGCGCACGGAGGCACGCTTGGAGAGGAGTGCACGGAGGCGCGCATGGAGTGGAGCGCACGGAGGCGCGCTTGGAGCGGAGCGCACAGGGGGCGCGCTTGGAATGGAGCGCACAGAGGCGTGCTTGGAACGGAAGAAGGCTTTCAAAGGATCTTCAAGGTGCTTGAAGATCTTTGAAGGAGTCTTCGAAGGCAATGGAGATCTTCAAGAACTCTCTCTTGCACTTAAAAGGAAAGGAGGGAGGAGAGAGAGTTCTCCAAATGAAGGGGAAAAAGGGTCTATTTAAAGATTCCAAGAGGGGCGACCCGGTAATTTGCCACGATAACTATCAGACGGACGAACAGGAACACTCTGTCTAAAGCATGCGGATCACCAATTTTACGCAAATGATGAGACCGCCCCCGGAAGGTTACGGGCTCAACAGAAGAGAAACTGCTCCTCCCGCGAGGGGAGGAGCGACCGGAGAGGCCGACGGCCGGGAAGAGGGTTCTGGGCCGGTGGCTGGGCGGCCAAATGGTCGCCCAACCTTGGCAGTGGGTGTTGGATCGATTGGCGCCCTTAGAGGGGGGTGAATAAGGGAATAAAATTCATTGTAAATTTTTACTAAATTGTTTATAGAAATTAGAACAAAATATCAATTTATCTTATAGGAGGAAACAATTGTAATTTGCAATTCTATAAATTATGCCAAATGATAGAAATCAAGTAAAACACAAAAAGAGACATGATTATATTATATATAAAAAGTGTTTACATAAATTTGATTTCAATATCGCTAGAAATCGGAGGCATACAAAGTAAAACAAGTATTCCTTTTCTCTACCGACTTGTATCCCCACAAACCGGTTGGCTTTAACCTATCCTTCCCCGGATATGGTCTCAAGCCGCTCTAGCCAATCTTTCCCCGGATATGGCCTCGAGCACCCCCTAGATCTAACCACCTAGAACTAGTCGCCAACACAAGGCGAATTTCTCCCTAAGTCCTACCCAGACCTAGTCGCCAACACAAGGCGAATTCTCTAAACGGTTACAAAAATATATGGAATGAAAATAAAGATAACAATAATAAAACTCCCTATATGAGATATCTGAAGATGAGGATGATGGATCGCTGTAGCATAAGCGAGGTTGAAGCGATCATTCTTCGGATGCACCGTGGTGGCTTCTTTCTCCAAAAATCCTCTTTGGCTTTGAGTGGGAGATGAACTTTCGGCAGAGTAGCAGCTCTGGAAATTTGGCACAAGTAATCTTTCTGGAAGCTCTAACTCAAAACGAGAGAGAGCCCATCAATTTATAGAACTTGAAGATAGCGCCTGCGGTAGCTCCTAGCACCTGCGGTAGCATTTGTGTGGAGCGGTTGCGAAACCGTCGGCGGCGTGGCGATGTGCACGAACATGAGATAGCGCTAGCGGTAGCGCTAGCGCTGGCGGTAGCACACGTGTGGAGCAGTTGCGAAACCGTCGGTGGCGCGGTGCTTTGCACGAACTTTAGATAGCGCCAGGTGGTAGTGGTAGCGCTGGCGGTATCTTTAGCGCCTGCATTAACCCCTAACGCTGGCGATAGTGCTCCAGTTTAGTTTGGTGGTTCCAAGCTTCTTTCTACCTGTGGAGTATTGCACCCATAGTTCTTGCATACTATAAACAAGAAAGATCAAATACAATTTGGGATTTGTTATTCTCAAACAAATGTATGTGACACACATGTCCAACAATCTCCCTCTTTTGATAATAACAAATCCTCTTAGCAAGAAATCAACATTAGTGTTTATAGTATATGATAAGCATGATAAATAGTGCAACTATAGAATATGATAAGCATGAGAAATTTGCATACTCCCCCTATCTTAATGCTCCCCCTACATAAATGCAATTTATGTTTTACTCCCCCTAAATGATAGATTACATGAATGAATTAGTTTCCCCTTATTCTTTTATATTTCTCCTATATAGATTTCTTCAATCAATCTCCCCCTTTTGGTATTATCAAAAGAAGGTAGGGTGAGGATAGTAAAGAGGCATTCTTTAGTCTAGTTATAAATCATGATCGAGCTTTTGTAATGTATGAAATGATAAAGATTTTAAGCATAGTATATATAAGAGATTTCAAATAAAAAGATAAGAGTTGTAAGGAAGCGGAAGATTATAAGAAATAACTTGTTGTAAGCATTAAAAGCATAAGTAAAAATATGATTTTTAGTTCAAAATTGAAAGATATTTTAAGCTTTTTGAAATCTCAAAGTCTTTCATAAAGATACCAAGCATGAAATGAACATATGAAAAAGGGAATATATTACAATGTTACTTAAATTTAAGTTACCAAAAACATTGTAGAGATCATGCTAGGTTATCTAGTGCATTTTTTATATAAAGAGTAGTATAGATAAAGCATTAGAATCCAATACTCATGAGAAGAAGTGTTATGAAAGATAATGATGTGCACATAATTGTATTTTGAGTAATGTTAACAATTGATTTAAATCACAAAATACAAGACATATGTAGAGTAAAGTGCACAATAAAACACAAGTATATCAACTTTCACACACTTTTAATGCACATAATTTTTAACAAAGTGGTGTAGTAACAAAGGTTTGCACAAGACACTTTACTATTCTTTCCAAGGTGCTAAACCTCACAATGCTTATGAAGACTTATCAGGAGGTTCAAGTAGTGCTTGGTGGAGTTATATTTGTCTACATATATAATTTTTGTTCACATTTGTGAGACAATGATGCGTGTCGGCAAGTGCACCGGTCGCGCAAGTAATAAAAATGGGGAAAATCCGCGAGTGTCGGTCTCTTGAGGAACACAGTAAGGTGGAGTTTATTATCGAGGAAGGACTTGTGATCGAAGTCCTGCGGTAGATGGAATGCGAACGAAAGGGGCTTTGAGGTTTGCAAACAAAAGTAAATACTACGCCTACTCCTATGCAATGCCGCTATGCAATGCTTCGGTCGGCGGGATGGAAACTAGGCAGGCCTTGAGCGCGCTGCGTTGAAAGGGCGGATGGACGTGAAGGCTAACGGGAACGAGCTATGCAGGCCTTGAGCGCGCTGCTTCGTTAGGCGAGTGGAATACGGGCCGCGATGCCACGCTTCGAAGGCCGGATGGGCGAGTAGGCTTACGGATTGAGGGTCGCAAGCACTTCTTCGACAAGCACACCACTAGCAATTGCTAGTGCGGCACCGGACATGGTGGTGGAGCGGAAAATCGATGGGGGCGCACCTCATTAACACAAATGAACAAAATGATTTCATAGACATGAAATTAACAATACTAACATAGTTCATAGCGTTCATCATCAAGATAAAGAGAGTACAAACAAATACAACCACATAAGTAGAAGAAAAAGGCAAGAGATACGACCGAATCCGGAGTCTCGTTGTAGATTCACGGTAGGAAGCACCGGGTTGTCAATCCGCGTCCTAGCTCGGTCCCAACTGCGTCCGGGGTAGAGGAGAGCTATCACACCTCCCAATGGACCCGTCTTCTCCAGCGATTTACCATCCGGTCACGTCTAGTGCGAAGAACTTCTTCCTTAGCGATCAAAATGAGTGTAGAATCTCTTCTTTCAAGCCCTTGGATGATGGAGGAGGCCTAGGGGGTGAAAAACCTCTGGAAATGGCGAAAACGGCAGACTGAACGGAGTCCAAATGCGTAATCCCGACCTAATTCGCGATCAGGTCATTATATAGGCGCTGAATTAAACAGCGCGCACGGTCATTGGCGCACGACCAGTGGTCGTGCGCACTAGAATCCTGTGATCGTGCGCCTGTCTGGGTAGAACCTGCAAGAAACGGAATTTATAGAAGATAATGTTCGCACGACCAGTCGCGCACGACCGGTGGTCGTGCGCACTGGAGTTGATGGTCGTGCGCACTACAGCAAACAGAACTCGGAAATTAAATGATAAGTGCGCACGAGCAGTGGCGCACGACTGGTGGTCGTGCGCACTGGCGTTGGTGGTCGTGCGCACTGCACCAAACAGAACTCGTGAAAAAGGATTAAGTGCACACGATCAGTGGCGCACGACCAGTGGTCGTGCGCAATAGAACCGGCGATCGTGCGCAGTGTTCCTGTGCAGAATTGCACCGGGAACACTTGCACGACTCCTATTCCCGCACAACCACAGATCTAGCCACTGAAAGTGGCACTTAACAGCACATGAACACTACTAATGACAATAAGCACGAAAATCACACCAAAGTGGGCCTAGATGTGCACCTAGCGTGGATTATCAAATATAAACTATAACAAGGCTAAAGTGCGGAGAATTGACTAAATAACGGCCCGGATGAGTCCATAAATGTGTATATGATCAGGACTCATCACACTCCCAGACTTAACTGTTTGCACGTCCCGAGCAAACGAATCCGGCGGAGTGTGAAAACGATAGTTAACATAGAGAATTACAGAAGGGAGTACGGTGCGAAGTAACAACGCATGCGAGTAGAGATTCTAGTAGAAGGAGAGTTTAACTATGCTAACTAATTTACATAAGTATTAAAGCGTAATTAAAGATTTAGTTATACTCAGTTGGTGAATTATGAAGAATTTGACGATCATGCCCGGTATGAAAGTGACGAGACACTGAGGCGGGTGTTGCAAAAGATCAGGGCTTAGGAATAACTCCGCTGAAATCCATCACCGTCGTGAACCATACGCTTGCCCGGTCACACTCTCTCCACGGCGCTAGCAAACTCGCAAATCAAATCAGTAGGACTTATAGGATAAGAACGTGGCTTAGGTTACGGTATGATATTCAAAGTTAAACGCGGTGGCTACGCAACCCAAGTGAGCTAACGGAACGCTGCACCACACAAGACCAACAAACTATGCTCGTGTGACACACCCCCAGACTTATCATGAAAACTAGGTGTGCACACGGCCTACTTCACAAATACCAACAGATTTTCTGTTTTTAGCTCGGGAGGATTTTTTTCAAAATACTCTTTTTTTTTTCTTTTACATATTTTACTTCTTTTATGTAACCCCCGGTTGGTTCAAAATCAGCAAATGGACGTTATTTTCCCATCATAACACAATGATTCCACACTCCACACAAGTTTAGAATTATGAGCGCAGTTAAAAACAATTTGGTTGCGGGCGTGGGATAGGATTCAGGATTTGGTGGATGAAGAGGAGCTGAACAAAGGATTGGTAGGCACAAAATAGGCTTGCAAAGGTGAATGAAATGGACATGGAATAACAAAGATCAAACTAGCCAAAGGGTGGCCTACATCATGCTTGACTCAACGAGTAGCTCTCACCCATGCTTCGAGAGTCGCTTGGGGCAAGTTCTTAGCCCACGAGAAAGATAAACCTTCCTCCCGACTTGAGCAACACACGACTAGTAATCGCACACACACAACACCGGGTTATCGTCAATTCCATACAAATTCACCACTTGAGTATATTAAATCTAAATTTACGCAGAAATACTAAACATAAATTAGATGCATAAAGAAAATCTAGTTCTACTCACATTCTACCATAGCATGCGAAGTGACTAGAACACTACATGAGTCAACATCGCACTCCAAATAATAATTCCTACGTTAACAATCTATTTCACATTCCGACCAAAATAGTTTAAACGGAACAACGACAAAAAGATAAGCGCGCACTCAAATGGGTGAGATGGTGTGTGAAAAATGAAAAACAATGATAATGATAGGAAAAATAAGAATCAACCTTCTAGTATGCGGTGCAACTCATGCACAGTGGATAATAACAACCGCTCCCCCAGACTTAAGCTAAATAATATATCTAGAAATTTGAAGCTAAAAGAGGGGAGGAAGCGTTACCCCATGCTCAGAAATGAGCATACCAGACGATTGGCGTTTACGATCAAGACTAGTCCGCAGCATCCGCCATCACAAGGAACAAAGGCCACCTGAAAGTGACACACTAGAACAACAAAAATAGTAAAAACTGAACTAAACATATGAGAGCACTAAAAATCAAGAAATCTGGGTTATCACCCATGGGAGGGAACCTGTTCCTGCAATTAATATTAAGCACTCGCACACAAAATAAGGGAACAGAATAAGCTGGATACATAAAACTATGCCCAGAAGAGCATCCACAAGCAAAATGTCATTATTTCAGTTAACAAAAGAGAAGGAGTTCGAACGACTCAACAAAAGACCTAAAAAGCAACAAGAGAAAACAGACAACAAGGCTTAGAATAGCCCGCATGCAGGGAGAAAGATCACTCGTCGTCACTGTCGCTATCTAGAACAACAACGGACGGCGGCGGTCTGGAAGATGATGCGGCCCGACCCGGAGGTGGGGGAATATTTAACCCTCCCCGCAATGCTTGCTGATAAACGAAATCCGTCAGCCAATACTGGTTCGCTTCCAGATCGGAGAGGCTCCGATCGAAACTTGGCACCTCCGGCGCTCTAGAAGAACTGCCCTCCTCCTTGGCTCTCCGCTCCTGCTGAAATGAATGCCTTCGCGGCTGCAGAAGGGCTACCTCGCGGTGAGTATTTGGCGGCTCAGCCGGCTCTCCGTGCTCCTCGTCGCCTTGCCTCTCCCTAGGCGCATCACCCGGCATCACAACCACAAAGCGTCTACTACTCTTCTACCCCACGACCCGTAATAGATGGAAACTCACCATGGTGGCCCGAGTGATGAAGGAGGGCGCAGTCACCTGCACCATCGGAGGCAGATGACTCCAAACCCCCAGGCTTTTGGCAATGCGGGTAATATAGTAGGCACCACCAATGGCACCTGTGAGACCGTAAGTGGCCTCGTGGTGGAAGAAGAAAGCTAGCATGTAGCCAAGATGCAAAGGCTGCCGAAATTCCATACTATAAAGGGAGATCAAATCTTGCCACCCCACCACGTTCTGACTAAGGGCACGGGCGATAAGAGAGTGGCTAAGGACGTGCTGCAGGAAACGGAGAGCAGGCGCGACGATCCAGGTAGATTTGCTTTTCCTGGCAACATATTCTTCATCACGACCCGTGAGAGCACACCACGCAGCACGCGGGGTGACGCCATCAGGGAAGGAGACATCCAAATCCAGAAAAGGGATCGCCGCAGCCTCGGCTTCAGTGTAAAATCTAGCATGCACCGCCAGCTCAGACAAGGATAGAGTGAAGACCTTGCCCAAAATGCGGAAAGAGCACTTTCCCGGACGTTGACCGGAGGGCAACACATCCCACTCAGACGTAGCAAGGAACTCCAAGGTAAGCTCCCGGTAGCCGAGGTCATTGCACTCGAACACCCCACTCCAATGATCGAAATAATAGCGTTGGCGGACGGCCTCCCCCAACTCCCCATTGTCGCCGATAGAGTTCAACTCGTTCCAATCCACGAGACGCTGTGATAGGAATGGCTTCTCCTTAAGAGAATTGAATCGCCGCGTGTGCGAATCCTTGGAAAAAGTAGCCATCCTAGCGAGGATCTGAGCAGGAGAGGCGGAAGAGCGGCCGGAGCGTTGGTAGACCTTTTGGCGATCTCTGGAGCTCATGGTGGTAGGAGGGCAAGGGGAAAGAGGAGAATAGGAAATGGGCTCACCGGAAGGAAGGAGGGCGCACGATCGGCGGCAACCCAGCGGAGACGGCGCACGGACGACGAAAAACGAAAGCCCTAGATCGTGCGTGAAAGGCTCGGGCAGACGGGATTTTTATAAAAATCTGGGCCGATCGCACGACCAGTGGTCGTGCGCGATAAGTAGTGCGCACGACCAGTGATCGTGCGCCTTAGGAATTTTCCAGTGGCCAAAATTTTAGTAGAATGTCCATCCACCGTGCAGTTTACGCACAAACAGGAATCAGCACCAGCAGCGAGGTATTCACAGCCTTAACAAAACTTAACTAAACTAGACAAAATAAAATTTCAGGAAAAAGAAAGATAACTACTGGGGTTACTGTCATCCCAGCACGACTTATTTGAAAACATAAAAGTCCTAGCTAATGGGCCTATGGAAGAGAAAATGCACAGGTAACTGTTCCAATATCCGTTTCGGTTGCGGGTACCGATACGGTGATAGAACAGTCACCCCGCTACCTAAATAAAGATACCTGCTCCCCACAGGTAGAGGGTAGAGAATGTAAGAAAAGGAGGAGGCCTGGTCCTTACTCATCTCACGAAACACATCCTTGCCTAGCAAGGTATCGTCAACAGCAAGGTGGCAGGGGAAAAGGCAATGAGTGGAGCTTCCTCTACGGAGGGAGAATAAACCTCCTCGCATGAGAGGATACTCTCATCATTGACTTGAGCAAAAAGCTCCAAGTCCTCCTGATGTACCTGTGAAGACTCAACCTGCACAGGCTCAGATGAAGAAAGGGGGCCAGGAAATAAAAGAGAAGAATGACATAAATAATCAATCATCAGGGGAGTGATCCCGGTCTCACTCCCAGCAGGATCCAAGGATAGATCACTATCATCATCGTAAGTATCATGGCGAGGGGAACCCAAGAACTCAAGGGCCTCGGTGGTGAGTTGGACCTCCTCATCCCATAAGGAAGTGCAAACCTCCTCATCAGAAGGAGTATCCTCCTCAACCCACCTCGGAGCGTCCTCCGAGTCCGAAGCATCACCCCGCTCCTTTACTTTGATAGGATCATAAAGAATGTGTGTAGTTAAATCGTGCAAAGAAACTGGAAAAACACAAAGATTTGGTTCCTCCGTAAAAAGATCTGCTAAAGCCTCCCCGATGGAAAGAATACTTTCCTCATCATGCTCAGGTGCATCTAGGAGCTCCCATTCCTCTCCTTGTTGGCTAATAGATGAGTGATCATCATCACTAGGAGTGAAGCCATACACAGGGAGTGAGGAATCCATGCACAAAACAGGCTCAGGGATAGAGGGCACAATTGCCTCCATGGGTAAAGAAGGAGTGATAGGGACATGTCGCCCTGAGTGGAGGAGCGGCGGTCAGGCTTGAAAAGACTGGGACAGTCCTTCAATTCATGACCCTCTCCTCGACACAATAAGCAAACAATGTTCCTACACTGCCCAACATTCAACTCATTCATTTGGTCTAAATAATAAACCATCTTATCATTAAAGCAAGGCGAAATACCCCATGACGACATTTTCAATAATTAAAGCAGATAAAATGAAGCAGGAATTCTTTGCAAGGAGAATCCACACAACTAATAAAGCTCCTTAGATTTAAACTTGCCTAAAACTTTAAAATAGGGAAAGACGAAATAAAGGCAAAACAAAAAAATAGAAATGCGGCTAAACACAAAGAAAGAACAACTATTTCTCGTCTCCCTCTCAAGAAAACTCGCACGACTGTGTTCCCCGGCAACGGCGCCAAAAACTTGATGCGTGTCGGCAAGTGCACCGGTCGCGCAAGTAATAAAAATGGGGAAAATCCCCGAGTGTCGGTCTCTTGAGGAACACAGTAAGGTGGAGTTTATTATCGAGGAAGGACTTGAGATCGAAGTCCTGCGGTAGATGGAATGCGAACGAAAGGGGCTTTGAGGTTTGCAAACAAAAGTAAATACTACGCCTACTCCTATGCAATGCCGCTATGCAATGCTTCAGTCGGCGGGATGGAAACTAGGCAGGCCTTGAGCGCGCTGCGTCGAAAGGGCGGATGGACGTGAAGGCTAACGGGAACGAGCTATGCAGGCCTTGAGCGCGCTGCTTCGTTAGGCGAGTGGAATACGGGCCGCGATGCCACGCTTCGAAGGCCGGATGGGCGAGTAGGCTTACGGATTGAAGGTCGCAAGCACCTCTTCGACAAGCACACCACTAGCAATTGCTAGTGCGGCACCGGACATGGTGGTGGAGCGGAAAATCGATGGGGGCGCACCTCATTAACACAAATGAACAAAATGATTTCATAGACATGAAATTAACAATACTAACATAGTTCATAGCATTCATCATCAATATAAAGAGAGTACAAACAAATACAACCACATAAGTAGAAGAAAAAGGCAAGAGATACGACCGAATCCGGAGTCTCGTTGTAGATTCACGGTAGGAAGCACCGGGTTGTCAATCCGCGTCCTAGCTCGGTCCCAACTGCGTCCGGGGTAGAGGAGAGCTGTCACACCTCCCAATGGACCCGTCTTCTCCAGCGATTTACCATCCGGTCACGTCTAGTGCGAAGAACTTCTTCCTTAGCGATCAAAATGAGTGTAGAATCTCTTCTTTCAAGCCCTTGGATGATGGAGGAGGCCTAGGGGGTGAAAAACCTCTGGAAATGGCGAAAACGGCGGACTGAACTGAGTCCAAATGTGTAATCCCGACCTAATTCGCGATCAGGTCATTATATAGGCGCTAAATTAAACAGCGCGCACGGTCATTGGCGCACGACCAGTGGTCGTGCGCACTAGAATCCTGTGATCGTGCGCCTGTCTGGGTAGAACCTGCAAGAAACGGAATTTATAGAAGATAATGTTCGCACGACCAGTCGCGCACGACCGGTGGTCGTGCGCACTGGAGTTGATGGTCGTGCGCACTACAGCAAACAGAACTCAGAAATTAAATGATAAGTGTGCACGAGCAGTGGCGCACGACCGGTGGTCGTGCGCACTAGCGTTGGTGGTCGTGCGCACTGCACCAAACAGAACTCGTGAAAAAGGATTAAGTGCACACGATCAGTGGCGCTCGACCAGTGGTCGTGCGCAATAGAACCGGCGATCGTGCGCAGTGTTCCTGTGCAGAATTGCACCGGGAACACTTGCACGACTCCTATTCCCGCACAACCACAGATCTAGCCACTGAAAGTGGCACTTAACAGCACATGAACACTACTAATGACAATAAGCACGAAAATCACACCAAAGTGGGCCTAGATGTGCACCTAGCGTGGATTATCAAATATAAACTATAACAAGGCTAAAGTGCGGAGAATTGACTAAATAACGGCCCGGATGAGTCCATAAATGTGTATATGATCAGGACTCATCAGACAACATTCTCCGAATACACTTGTTTTGCAAACCCAATTTTTTAAACTTAACCACTTTTCTAAATTTCATAAGTGCAATTCAAATGTTGTGTAGGCAATAAACTTATGCAAGTTTTAATTCATTGTACAAATACAATACACAAGCAAGCATTTTAGATTTAAACACACATGTTGATTATCAAACTAAGTGAGTGAAATGTATCCTTATCAATCATATAACATTTACTCATACTTAGAGGCATGCTAAGCTTGGTTCTACACATATTTTCTAATACAATTGATGCACTTTAAATAGATATATCAAAGCATGATAAACAAAACAATGTTCATAGTAATTTCAAGGAATAAATTTTAACATTGTAAATAATTCTAAATAATAGAATTCATTCATGCTTGATATTAGCAATAAAGATCATAAAGTTTTTTTGTTGTTTTGAAAATTTTTAATGAAATAAAAACAGAAAAATCACACAAACATATTTTTGTATTTTTGAATTTTTGTAATTGATTTTTCATAATACAAATAAAATAAAAATAAAATAGACAGAAACACAAAAATAAATTAGTACATATAAACTAACATATTTTTAAGGATTTTTAGAAATTTTGAAAATCACAAAATTCAAACATTCACGCTAGCGCCGGCGCTGGAAACAGTACACGATTTTTTAAGAATTTTAAAAATCTAATTTTTGATATTGATTAGGGGTCTTAAGAGTAGTCTTATGCAGAAATTTTGTAATATTCATAGATGTCTTGATTGCACAAATTGCATAAAACATTAGCATTTTACATGTTATTCATCCTAAGATGTCTAAGACTCCTAATTCCAACCTTAACATTTGAAACCTTGCATCGGGAAGAGGTTTAGTGAATATATCAGCAAGTTGAGAGTCCGTGCCAATGAAACTTATTCTAACATTTTCCTTCTTAATGTGACCCCTTATGAAATGATGACGTACATCTATATGTTTGGATCTAGAATGGTGTACCGGATTATTTGTGAGATCAATGGCACTTTTGTTGTCACATTTTAGTTTAATAAGTTTTAGATGAAAACCAAAGTCCTCTAAAGTTTGGCTCATCCATAGTGCTTGTGCACAACAACTCCCTAATGCAATGTATTCGGCCTCCGTGGTGGAGAGAGCAACCGAATTTTGTTTCCTATTAGACCATACAACTAATGAGGGTCCTAGAAAATGACAAGTACCACTAGTGCTTTTCCTATCATGTGAACAACCGGCGTAGTCCGAATCGGAGTAGCCGTGAAGTGTAAATGAATTATTTTGCGGGTACCATAATCCTAATCTAGATGACCCAATGAGATATCTAAAAATTTGTTTTACCACTTTTAAATGAGATTCTTTTGGATTAGCTTGAAATCGAGCACATAAGCATACGACAAACATAATATCGGGTCTAGTTGCACTTAGATAAAGTAGAGATCCTATCATACCTCTATATAAAGTTTGATCTATGGAAATTCCTGATTCATCTTTTCCTAATTTTAGTCATGCACTCATTGGTGTAGAAGCATGTTTAAGGTTTTCAAATCCAAATCGTTTAAGCATATCATGGACATATTTAGTTTGACATACAAAGATACCATCAATTCTTTGTGATATTTGAAAACCAAGGAAATAAGAAAGTTTTCCTACAAGACTCATTTCAAATTCATTTTTCATCACTAAAATAACTTCTTTACACATCTCTCTTCATTAGTAGATCCAAAAATAATATCATCAACATATATTTGTAAAATAATCATATCATCATCGTTGTGCTTGATGAAGAGAGCATTATCCGCACTTCCCATAATATAAACGTGCTTTAATAAAAATGATGTAAGTCTTTCATACCATGCACGGGGCGCTTGTTTTAAACCATAAAGCGCTTTCTTTAGTTTATAAACATGATTTGGAAAATTTTCACTAATAAATCTGGGGGGTTGTTCAACATAAACTTCTTCTTTTACAAATCGATTTAGAAAAGCACTTTTCACATCCATTTGAAATAGTTTTATTCTCTTAAATCTTGCAAATACTAAAAAAATTCTTATAGACTCTAATCTAGCAACAAGTGCAAAAGATTCATCAAAATCTATCCCCTCGATTTGAGAATATCCTTGTGCTACTAATCGTGCTTTATTTCTAGAGATTCTTGACTCACCATCTAATTTTTAAAAAAAAATCCATTTTACACCTACAACCGGGTGATTAGATGGTCTTTCAACTAATTTCCAAACATTATGTCACTCAAATTGTTCTAACTCTTCATTCATAGCTAAAAACCAAAATTCATCATTTAAAGTAGTAGAAACGGTTTTTGGTTCTATTTCGGAAACAAAACAAATATTTGAAAACGATTCATGAAGAGAAGAGCGAGTTATTACCCCGATGGATGGTTCACCAATTATCAAATCCTGTGGATGATCCTTTGTGAATTTTAAGGCACTTGGAGGTACATATTCATCTTCCTTGGCCTCCTATTCTTCTTCTTTGGAATGTTCTTTGTCACCATGCTCCAAAGGTGGTAATAGATCATCCTTGTTGCCTTCGGAAAGTTTTTCTACACAAGGAACAAACTCATCAAATTTTACATTTATTGACTCTTCAACTCTACTAGTTCTTTTATTATAAATTCTATAAGCTTTACTAGTTGAAGAGTACCCAAGAAAAGTTCCTTCATCACATTTTTCATCAAACTTTCCCAAGCTATCTTTTGTATTCAAAATAAAACATTTACAACCAAAAACTTTGAAATAAGATACATTAGGCTTCTTTTGAAAATAGAGTTCATATGGTGTGAGATTAAGAGATGGGAGAAGCATGATTCTATTCATAACATAGCATTATGTATTTACGGTTTCGGCCCAAAAGGACTTAGGTAATTTATATTCACATAACATAGTGCGTGCTAGTTCTTGAAGTGTCCTATTCTTTCTTTCTACAACACCATTTTGTTGTGGTGTGAGTGGTGCAGAGAACTCATGTTTAATGCCTAACATATCACAAAAGGATGTAAATTTTTCATTTTCAAATTCTCCTTCATGATCCGAGCGAATGCATTTAATTTTTAAATCACTTTCATTTTGAATACGAGTACATAATTTTGCAAATTCACAAAACGCATCGGATTTGGAAGAGAGAAATAATGTCCAACAATATCTTGAAAAATCATCTATTAAAACATATGTATATAATATACCACCAAGACTTGGAGTGCTAACGGGACCAAAAAGATCCATATGAATTATTTGTAAAGGTCTTGTAGTAGAAATGAAATTTTTACTTTTGACAGAGGATCTAGAAAATTTACCTTTTTGACCTGATTAACAAAGTGAAGGTAAAGTTCCATTTAACATAGGCAATTCTCTAATTAAATTACTTTTGGCAAGTTTTATAATGAGCTTTGAGCTAGCATGCCCTAGTCTTCTATGCCAAAGTTCTAATTCATCATTTTTAGTGATAAAACATTTTATAGATGATTTAGAAAGATCATTAAAAGAAACTATATAAACATTATGTATTCTTGGTGCTGTTAGTAAAATATCTTTTGTAGTAGGATTAGATATTTTGCATAGATTAGTAGAAGATTCAAATAACACATCTAATCCTTTATCACATAATTGGCTAATAGAAATTAAGTTGTGTTTTAATCCTTTCACATAAAGAACATTAGATATAGTAAAGGACTTGTTACCAACTGTACCAATTCCCATGATCCTTCCTTTTCCGTTATCACCAAATGTCACGATCCCTCCCATCTTCTTTTCTAGGCTAAGGAACTTTACTTTATTGCCCGTCATGTGCTTGGAGCATTCTGAATCCAAGTACCACATGTCTTCATTGTCCTTAGCCTGCCTGCACATCTAGAAAGAAGATGAGAGTAAAGATCCGGATACCCAAGTGGTACCACCCATAGAATAAGTGGAAGCCTTAGGTACCCAGATTTGTTTTAAAGTATTTTGTTTTATTTTCCTGCAAGAACTAGATGTGTGATCTAACCTATAACAGTTTGAACACGAAATAAAGGGTGTTGAGACCCTTTTCTGGAATATTTTCTTGCTGGAAGAAATTGGATTTTCAGAAGAAAAACATTTTGAGAAAGAAAATTCAGGCTTCTTATAAGAGGTGCTAGCGCCGGGCGGTAGCCCTCACCTCGATATCCGAGCCCAAATTTTCCGGAACCATGGCACTGGTTCCCTAAAATCATTTTCAGTGATTTTTGGCCTATTCAAAAATTTTTAATGGCCATGGTGAGATCATGAACTTGTGCTTTAAGTGAAAAAGTTTCTTTCACAAGCATGACACACCTATTTTCAAAACCTTTTTTTATTATTTTTGATTTGCAAAAGAGAGGCTTCTAATTTCCTCTCTAATTCCCCCTTCTCTTTTGTAAGAGTTTTGGTATGAGAGAGGGCTTTAGAAAGTGACTCTTCAATATCTCTTGCCAATTTAGTGGAGTGATCACACTCTTGGCAAGAAACGTTTCTCTTTTCTAAAATAATTACCTTTTTGGCAAGCTTTTGATTTTCTTTAATAAGAGATTCATTTTCACGATTCAATAAAATACTATCTTTCATATTTTTATCAAAAGCTTTGCAAGTTTCAAGGAGTTCAATAAAGAGTTCATCATAAGTGGGAGGAGTTACCTCAGTGTCGCTAAGAACACTGGTGTCGTCGCCATCGTTTCCATGTCCCATGAGGCACATGTTTGCTTCCTCATCTTCGCTTGATGAAGACCCGCTTGATTTTTTGGAGGAGGAGGAGGAGGAGGAGTCATCCCATGTTCTAGCTTTTAGCACTTTCTTCTTCTCCTTCCCTTTGTACTGCTTTTCTTTCTTCTCCTTCAAGAACTTTTGGCACTGGCTCCGAATGTGCCTGGTCTTCCTACAATGAAAGCATTCCGGTGGAGGTCTTTCTTCTTCATTGTCGCTCTCCTTTTCCTTCTTTGAGGACGACCCTTTCCATCTTGCATCCTTTTGGATAAATTTCCGGAAAGTGTTTTGCCTTTCCGAATTTCGCATGAACTTTCAGAAGTTCTTCACCAAAAGACTTTCTTCATCTTCATCCTCATCCTCTTGGCACTCCTTCTTTGATTTTAATGCCAACGCCTTCTTCTTTGGCTCCTTGTTGTATTCATCATGTTGGATTTTTAGTTCTACCTCATGGGTTTTGAGACTCCCAATGAGGCTCTCAACTTGGAGCGTCCTTAGATTGTGCGATTCTGAAATGGTCGTCACCTTCGGGTTGAATTTTGGTGGAAGGGAACGAAGGATCTTTCGGACCAAGTCGCCGTTGGAGAAGGTCTTTTCAAGTGCTTTGGAGGCATTGACGATCTTTGTAAAGCGAGTGTACAAGGCATCAACATCTTCACTTTCATCCATCCGGAATTTTTCATATTCCGACTCAAGTTGGAAAAGCTTTGAATCATTAACCTACGATGTACCTTCATGAGTAACTTCCAAATGATTCCAAATTTCATAAGCAGTAGTACATACAGAAATTCTATTAAATTCATTTCTATCTAATGCACAAAATAAAGCATTCATGGCCTTGGCGTTGTTTTTGCATTTTAGCTTATCCCTATCATCCCATTTATCTTTTGGTTTCTCTAAAGTTATCTCTCCAACTATACATGTAGGAGGAGAGTATTCCTCTTCGACCATATTCCATACCTCAATATCTAGGGTCATAAGAAAACAACACATCCTATTTTTCCATTAATTATAATCTGACCCGGTAAAGAGTGGAGGTCTACTAATTCCCTGACCCTCGGAAAAAGCGAGATCATAAGACGCCATTATTCCTAGTTTTTAAACCGTTTGGAATAACCTGTATCTGATACCACTTGTTGGATCGATTGGCGCCCTTAGAGGGGGGCTGAATAAGGGAATAAAATTCTTTGTAAATTTTTACTAAATTGTTTATAGAAAATTAGAACAAAATAACAATTTATCTTAAAAGAGGAAACAATTGTAATTTGCAATTCTATAAATTATGCCAAATGATAGAAATCAAGTAAAACACAAAAAGTGACATGATTATATTATATATACAAAGTGTTTACATAAATTTGATGTCAATATCGCTAGAAATCCGAGGCGTACAAAGTAAAACAAGTTTTCCTTTTCTATGCCGACTTGTATCCCCACAAACCGGTTGGCTTTAGCCTATCCTTCCCCGGATATGGCCTCAAGCCGCTCTAGCCAATCCTTCCCCGGATATGGCCTCGAGCACCCCCTAGATCTAATCACATAGAACTAGTCGCCAACACAAGGCGAATTTCTCCCTAAGTCCTACCCAGACCTAGCCGCCAACACAAGGCGAATTCTTTAAACGGTTACAAAAATATATGGAATGAAAATAAAGATAACAATAATAAAACTCCCTATATGAGATCTCTGAAGATGAGGATGAAGGATCGCTGTAGCATAAGCGAGGTTGAAGCGATCATTCTTCGGATGCACCGTGGTGGCTTCCTTCTCCAAAAATCGTCTTTGGCATTGAGTGGGAGATGAACTTTCGGCAGAGTAGCATCTCTAGAAATTTGGCACAAGTAATCTCTCTGGAAGCTCTAACTCAAAACGAGAGAGAGCCCATCAATTTATAGAACTTGAAGATAGCGCATGCGGTAGCTCCTAGCGCCTGTGGTAGTGTTCGTGTGGAGCGGTTGCGAAACCCTCGGCGGCGTGGCACTGTGCACGAACTTGAGATAGCGCTAGCGGTAGTGCTAGCGCTGGCGGTAGCACTCGTGTAGAGCGGTTGCGAAACTGTCAGTAGTGCAGCACTTTGCACGAACTTTAGATAGCGCCAGGCGGTAGTGGTAGCGCTGGCGGTAGTGTTAGCGCCTGCATTAACCCCTAACGATGGCGGTAGTGCTCCAGTTTAGTTTGGTGGTTCCAAGCTTCTTTCTACCTGTGGAGTATTGCACCTATAATTCCTTCACACTATAAACAAGCAAGATCAAATACAATTTGGGATTTGTTATTCTCAAACAAAGGGATGTGACACACATGTCCAACAACGGGGAAGTCTCCCCTGGAGGGGCGGTGGCCGAAATTGGGCGGCCAAATGGCCGCCCAATCTGGGCGAGTGGGAGGACTCCCCCGGCAGGAGGCCACCCCCGGCGGGGGTGGCGGCCGAGATCGGGCGTCCAAATGGCCGCCCGATATGGGTGAGAGAGAGGCCGACCCGGTGAGGGGCGGTGGACGAGATCAGTTTAACACCCCAATTTTGCTGTTCTGCGAGTTAACGTCGGGCGGTAGGTGCTACCGTCAGCGGTAGTTAAAGGCGAGAGGTCGACGATCGTCGACATGGCGCGTTTTCATAGAAGGCACTAGCGCGGCGCGGTAGTGCTAGCGCGGCGCGGTAGAAGGTTGCTAGAAAGTGAAAAATGAGGTCTACAATAGCGCGGAGCGATAGCCCTACCACTGGCGTTAGGTCTTCTTCTCAACGGCCAGCCGCTGAGGCGGTAGGGGGGGTTCGCGGAGCTAGTGCGGTGCGTTAGCGCTACCGCCGCACGGAAGCTGACGGAACCATATTTGTAAATAGCTAATCTGGGCGTCCGTTTGGTTTATATCTTGATCGGATGGCTGTGAGGGGTTCGTGGGAGAACCCTAAGTAGGGTTGAGAAGGTTTCCTTTCATCATTCCTTTTCTTTTTGGGTTTTGAGGGCTTGAGAGAGAGCAGGGGTTTGGAGGAGGAAGAGAGCTAGTTCCCGCCATTGTTGGAGCTTCGGAGCTCCGTTTGCCGATCCAAGACCGACAGCGCATAGGGGATGTCGAGGCACTTCTTCTCCTCAATTCTTGTGCAAGTTTCCCATGGCTAGGAGGAAATCTCAAAAGGTAACGACATTTCTCCTCCCGGTCTTTAGGATGCTTGCATGGCATCCCTTTTTCCTCTCTTTTTCTGCATTTTGGCACCGGATCCATCGAGTGAGAGGGATTCGGGTCGCCTTGGTTCAAGAGGAACCAACGGGTTGATTGAGTCCATCCCCGACATGATTTGCACTAGAGATCCGCTCCGTTTGTGGATTAGGCATTGTTGTTGAAGCTGGATTCACGACCGTTGGTCCGATTCGGTGATGTTGATTGACGCGCATTTTAGGGATTTTGCTAGAAATCTGAATACGACGAATTCGTCGCCGTGATGCCCTTGTGGGTTCGTATGTTGAAGAATGTTGGTTTTCGGGCGGGGAAAATAATGTGCGTGTTGTGAGGCCTGTGATGCCTAGGGATGTGCAAAGGCGTGATTTGGTCTTTGTGGTCATCTGGTTATCCTGTGAATGCCGGAATTCATGTGTGGAGAGTGTCCCGACAAGACAAGTCCCTTCGGTGTTAGCGGCAAGAGCAGGTGAGTTGTCTGACAAGCCCGATGGCATGGTGGGCCAGGCGCGGTGGGTCACAGCGTGAGCTCTTGGCCTTGGGATACGATGCCCTTTGGGGGAAGTGTTGAGTACCCCGTGGTTGTGCTATACTGTGCGCAATGTTGGTGGCAAGGACATGTGAGCTATTTGATAAGCCCGATGGCATGGTGGGCCAGGCGCGGTGGGTCACAACGTGAGCTCTTGGCCTTGGGCTACGACGCCCTTTGGGGGAAATGTCGAGTGCCCCGTGTTTGTGTTGTGGATGTATGATGATGTGTTAGATTCATACGCTTTAGGGTGACTTGGGTGAAACCCGGGTTGCATTCATAATGCATTTGTAGGCCCCTTTTAATACTTGCTCAACATAGAAAAGGGATGATGTTTGTGACACTCATGCCTATTGTTTATGTTGCTTTTCTTTATATACATGTGCATACGAAGTGCTGACTTGCATGGTGATGTAGTTCCCCGGGGTCCGCTAGGACGGCCAGGAGGAGGGGTGTTGTTACATCATTTGTGGTCAGCCATAACTGACCCTCGTTTACCGCTCTTTGTGATTTGGATGCAGACCAAGGATCGCAGGCCGGAACCAGCTCGCAGGCCAAAAAGGCCTAAAGCTTCATGAAGTGTTTACTTAGCTTCCTTATCTTTCTGTACTTATCTTTTGTTATTTCTCTCTTGCATGCCGAGGTAGCTTAGGGAAGCTAGTTTTTTCCTTTTGGGGATTTCTTATGTGTGTTGAATGATTGATGACTCGAACTATGGTTTTGTAAGGCCTTAACGCCAGTTTTACTCCTATGTAGTTGTGGACAATCTCTGTGTTTCTTAGTTTTAATTTCCGCTGTGTTATCTGAGTTTTGAGTTGGGTAGTTATATCATCTTTTAATACTGAAGCTGTGGCGGTTATATGCTGTGGGGTCCCGGCCGGACCTATATTATATAGTCATTACAGGGGAGGTGTTACAATTTGGTATCAGAGCTAGGTTGAGTATTCTTGCGAGGTCTAGTGTATTCTGATCGCGTAACGAGGTTGTCCATATAGTAGTATTGTGCGGGATCATGAGTATCCCTGTGTTCGAGTCTTGCGAATAGAACTTGATGAGTTTATTTCCTTGATTATGCTAGGATGTTGGCGACGATGCGGGGACATCGAGAAGGCAAGAGGAGCCTTCGGGAAGCAGTGCTACTACTCCGGGCCTTATGAATATGGGCATGTCCCCAGCTGATTTCTGTCACATGCTAGCGGAAGCCATGGTAGCGGCTCAAGCTGCGGCGATGCCACGGGTTCCGACGCCTGTGGTGCAAGTTACGACTCCTGTTACTCCGGCAGCTACACCAGATACACCGGAGGTTAGAGTGAGGCAAGCAGAGCCTTTAGCGGAGAGAGCTTATGGGATGGGCGATCGATTTATGAAGTACTTCTTGAGTTTCCATCCTCCGACATTCAAGGGAGTTGGCACTCCAACGGATGCCAAAGATTGGCTTTAGAGGATCCAGGAACTGTTGAAGGCAGCAGATACCCCAGCGGAGAGGCAGTCCCACTTCGCGAGCTTCATGTTAGAGGGCGATGCGAAGCTGTGGTGGGTGAATCACAGTGGTCACCATTTCCTTGGGCGCGTTCCGTCCATGGAGGAGTTTGGGAATGTGTTCCTCAAGCGTTATATTCGGTCGTCGACGAGGTTAGCACTGCAACGGCAGTTCTTATATTTGGTGCAGCGGGAGAAGACAGTGGACGAGTATCTGCAAGAGTTCACTCGTTTGGGTCGTTATGCGGGAACGACTATGGCAGATGATGAAGAGAGGGACAATCTCTTCTATCAAGGTTTAAGAGAAAATTTAAGGCAGTCATTGATAGCCTTAACGAACGTGGGATTTAATGAGTTGGTCGAAGCCACTCGCACATTAGAAAGCGACCTGGAGCGAACCCAGCAGAGAAAGGGTTTTGCGGCAAAGCAGGGAGAAGGAAAGCCTTCTCAGTCTCAGTCTCATTGGAAGTCCGAGGGCAACCGATGGAAGAAGAAGCCCCGTCCTAGTGGGCCTGGGGAGAGAAGTGGCGCACCTTCGGGAGATTTTCGTACCAAAGGTCCATTTACTTGTTTCAAGTGTGGCAAGGTGGGTCACATAAGTCAGTTTTGTACCGAGTGCGGAGCTGAACAAGAGCCGAGGCAGGAACAATCGGTGCATTCCGGCCCTAGTGTTGGGGAGAAAGGGAAGGCGGCAGAGTCGAGTGCTTCACGGTTCCCTCCGGTGCAGCCTAGAGCGTATAATCTTGGGCAGCAAGAAGCGATTCGTCAACCCGATGTGGTGACAGGTACGAAAAGTTTAAGTTTTCATTTGTCACGGTAATGTTGCTTACAACCTTTCATGTTTTTATGCACGTGGTTAGGTTTTGTGCTTGTTTCGGGTATCTGTGAAAGAGAAAAAGGACGGAAGCATGCGGTTGTGCATTGACTACCGTGAGCTGAATAAGTTGACCGTCAAGAATAAATATTGGATTCCCCGAATCGATGATTTGTTCGACCAGTTAGTGGGGTCGGTGGTGTACTCCACGTTGGACTTGAAGTCGGGGTACTACCAGTTGAAGATTCGGGAAGAGGACATTGCCAGGACAGCATTTGGGACTCGGTATGGCCACTATGAGTTTTCGGTGATGCTGTTCGGACTGACAAACGCGCCATCTATGTTCATGGATTTGATGAACAAAGTTTTTTGACCGTTTTTGGATTCGTTTGTGGTGGTATTCATAGATGATATTTTGGTATATTTGAAATCGGAAGCGGAGCACGAGTCTCATCTGAGATTAGTGTTGCAAACGTTGAGGGAGAATCAGCTTTATGCTAAGTTCTCGAAGTGCGAGTTTTGGAGCGAGAAGGTGGCATTTTTGGGTCACATGGTCAGTGGGGATGGGGGTGGCGGTAGATCCGGCGAAGATTGAAGCCATTAGAGATTGGCCTGTTTTGAAAACCGTGGCGGAAGTCCGGAGTTTCCTTGGACTAGCCGGTTATTACAGAAGGTTCGTGGAGAACTTCTCGCAGGTGGCATTGCCCCTAACCACTCTTACTCGTAAGGACCAAAAGTTTGTATGGATGCCGGAGTGTGCCCGTGCGTTTGAGAATTTGAAGGAAAGGTTGATGTCTGCTCCGATCCTCAGTCTTCCTAGTGGGACGGATGGATTTCAGATTTTCAGTGACGCATCAGGTTGCGGTTTGGGTTGCGTGCGGGTGCAGCACGACAATGTGATAGCTTATGGGTCAAGGCAGTTAAAGACTCATGAGAGGAATTACCCCGTCCATGATCTAGAGTTGGCGGCGGTAATATTTGCGTTAAAATTGTGGCGGCACTATGTTTATGGTGCAAAGTTGGAGATCTTGACGGATCACAAAAGCCTGAGAAAAGGATCTGAATATGCGGCAGCGTAGGTGGGTCGAGTTCCTTGGGGACTATGACGTGGAGATTCAGTATACACCAGGCAAAGCCAACGTGGTGGCGGATGCCTTGAGTAGGAAGTACTCCGGGCAAGGTAATTGGATTGAGGCGCATGACGAGTGTTTGGTGCGAGACTTGGAGTCTCTTGACATTGCTTGTGTGGCTAGAGGCGAGTCTAGCGTGGCTCGCTTGAACTGGATTGAAATGCAGTGTGATATATCAGATCGAATCCGAGAGGCGACTAGTGCATACAAAGAGTGCCAATGGTTGGTGTTGGAAGCTCAGCAAAGCGAGGGCAGTGCTTTGGAGATGGTCGGTGGGATATTGAAGAGATACGAACGGGTTTGTATTCTGTGCTTTGGCAAGCTCCACGAGGAGTTGATGTTTGAGGCTCACTTTACGAAGTACTCCATTCATCCAGGTAGTACAAAAATGTACTCGGTTATGAAGAAATCCTTTTGGTGGCCTGGGATGAAGCGGGATGTAGCTGAGTATGTAAGCCGGTGTCAGACTTGTGCCTTAGTGAAGGCTGAGTGCCAAAGGCCCGACGGGTTCTTGAAGCCTCTTCCTATTCCTGAATGGAAATTCAACGATATCTCTATGGATTTTGTGCATGGTTTGCCTCGATCGCAGCAGGGTAACGATGCGATTTGGGTGATAGTGGATCGCCTGACCAAGGTGGCTCACTTCATTCAGAATCAGAAGGGCGATGGCGTGGAGAAGCTCGTGGAGCTTTATGTTTGAAATATTGTGCGATTGCACGGGATTCCTAAGAGCATTGTTATTGATCGCGATGGGCGATTCACGTCGAAGGACTGGAGGTTAGTGCAGAAAAGTTTAGGCACCAAACTCAAGTTTAGTACCACGTTCCATCCGCAGACCGATGGTCAGACGGAGCGAAAGAATCGTACTTTGGAGGATATGTTGAGGATGTGTGCTCTTGACTTTGGTAGAAGTTGGGAAGACCACCTTTTCATGGTGGAGTTCGCTTATAATAATAGCTTCCAGGCGAGTATCAAGATGGCGCCATATGAAGCATTACATGGAAGGAGGTGTCAAACGCCGATGTTTTGGGAAGAGGCGAGAGGCACTAAGCTTTTGGGAAAGCAAGTGGTGACTGATGCTTGCGAGATCGTGCAGACGATTCAGAAGCGCGTGAAGGTTGCCCAGGATTGGCAAGCGAAGTATTTTAACACGCGCCATAGAAATGTAGAGTTTGTAGTGGATGACATGGTCTACTTGAAGATCAAGCCGTTCAAGGGGTTTTGCGTGTGCGGAGACTCAAGAAGTTGAGTCCGAGATATTTGGGTCCGTTCGAGGTTACAGAGCGTATAGGCAAAGCAGCCAATCATTTGGCATTGTCCTCCGAGCTGAGTGGATTACATGCTATTTTCTATGTCTCTATGCTGAGGAAAGCTTTGGTAAAGCCAAGCGTCGTGGTCGAAGCGGCTGTGGTGCTGGTGATGGAGGATCTGAGGACGTAGGTTTGTCCAATCTGCGTGGAGGACTCGGAAGTCCGGCAGTTGCGTAACAAGGAAGTCAGGCTTGTAAAGGTGCGATGGGACAATTGCGGGCGAGACGAATTCTCTTGGGAGCGTGAGCCAGAGATGCAGGAGGCTTTCCCAGAACTTTTTGCATCAAGTATGCATCGTAGTTTTCTGATTCAGTTTTGTAATTTTGAGGACGAAATTCTTTTAAGGGGGGTGGAGTTGTAACACCCCATTTTTGTTGTTCTGCGAGTTAACGTCGGGCGGTAGGTGCTACCGCCGGCAGTAGTTAAAGGCGAGAGGTCGACGATCATCAACGGGGCGCGTTTTTGTCAAAGGCACTAGCGCGGCGTGGTAGTGCTAGCGCGGCACGGTAGAAGGTGGCTAGAAAGTGAAAAATGAGGTCTGCTGCTAGCGCGGGGCTATAGCCCTACCGCTGGCGTTAGGTCTTCTTCTCAGCGGGCAACCACTAAAGCGGTAGGAGGGTTCACGGAGTTAGCACGGCGCGTTAGCGCTACCGCCGCGCGGTAGCTGATGGAACCAGATTCGTAAATAGCTAATATGGGCGTCCATTTGGTTTAGATCTTGATCGGACGGCTGTTATTGGTTCGTGGGAGAACCCTAAGTAGGGCTGAGAAGGATTCCTTTCATCATTCCTTTTCTTTTTGGGTTTTGAGGGCTTGAGAGAGAGGAGGGGTTTGGAGGAGGAAGAGAGCTAGTTCCCGCCATTGTTGGAGCTTCGGAGCTCCATTCGCCGATCCGAGACCGACAGCGCGTAGGGGACGTCGAGGCGCTTCTTCTCCTCCATTCTTGTGCAACTTTCCCATGGCTAGGAGGAAATCTCAAAAGGTAACGACATTTCTCCTCCCGGTCTTTAGGATGCGTGCATGTCATCCCTTTTTCCTCTCTTTTTCTGCATTTTGTCACCGGATCCGTCGTGTGAGAGGGATTCGGTTCGCAATGGTTCAAGAGGAACCATCGGGTTGATTGAGTCCATCCCCGACATGATTTGCACTAGAGATCCGCTCTGTTAGTGGATTAGGCATTGTGGTTGAAGCCGGATTCACGACCGTTGGTCCGATTCGGTGATGTTGATTGACGCGCATTTTAGGGATTTTGCTAGAAATCCGAATACGACGAATTCGTCGTCGTGATGCCCTTGTGGGTTCGTAAGTTGACGAATGTTGGTTTTTGGGCGGGGAAAATATTGTGCGTATTGTGAGGCGTGTGATGCCTAGTGATGTGTGAAGGCGTGATTTGGTCTTTGTGGTCGGTTGTCTATCCCGTGAATGCCGGAATTCATGTGTGGAGAGTGTCCCGGCAAGACAAGTCCCTTTAGTGTTGGCGGCAAGAGCAAGTGAACTGTCTTACAAGCCCAATGGTATGGTGGGCCAGGCGCAGTGGGTCACAGCGTGAGCTCTTGGCCTTGGGCTATGATGCCCTTTGGGGGAAGTGTTGAGTACCACGTGGTTGTGCTATGCTGTGTGCAATGTTGGCGGCAAGGACATATGAGCTGTTTGACAAGCCTGATGGCATGGTGGGCCAGGCGCGGTGGGTCACAGCGTGAGTTCTTGGCCTTGGGCTATGATGCCCTTTGGGGGAAATGCCGAGTGCCCCGTTTTTGTGTTGTGGATTATGATGATGTGTTAGATTTATACGCTTTAGGGTGCTTTGGGTGAAACCCGGGTTGCATTCATAATGAATTTGTAGGCCCCTTTTATTACTTGCTCAACATAGAAATGTGGATGATGTTTGTGACACTCATTCCTGTTGTTTATGTTGCTTTTCTTTATATACATGTGCATTCGAAGTGCTGACTTGCAGGGTGATGTAGTTCCCTGGGGTCCGCTAGGATGGCTGGGAGGAGGGGTGTTGTTACACCGTTTGTGGTCAGCCATAGAAGACCCTCGTTTACCGCTCTTTGTGATTTGGATGCAGGCCAAGGATCGCAGGCCGGAACCAGCTCGCAGGCCAAAAAGGCCTAAAGCTTCATGAAGTGTTTACTTAGCTTCCTTGTCTTTCTGTACTTATCTTTTTTTTATTTCCGGCTTGCATGCCGAGGTAGCTTAGGTAAGCTAGTTTTTCTCTTTTGGGGATTTCTTATGTGTGTTGAATGATTGATGACTCGAACTCTGGTTTTGTAAGGCCTTAAGGCCAGTTTTACTCCTATGTAGTTGTGGACAATCTCTGTGTTTCTTAGTTTTAATTTCCGCTATGTTATCTAAGTTTTGAGTTGGGTAGTTATATCATATTTTAATACTGAATCTGTGGCGGTTATATGATGTAGGGTCCCAGCCGGACCTATATTATATAGTCATTACAGGGGACGTGTTATAATCAGTCGGCCAAGTGGCCGCCCGACCTGGGTGAGAGGGAGGTCGCCCCCAGCAAGGGCCATTAGCCTAAATCGGGCAGCCAATTGGCCGCCCGACCTCGGCGAGAGGGAGGTCGCCCCTGGCGAGGGGCAGTGGCTGAGATCGAGCGGCCAAGTGGCCACCCGACCTGGGCGAGAGGGAGGGCGCCCCCGGTGGGGGCGGCATCCAAGATCAGGTGGCCAAGTGGCCGCCCGACCTGGGCAAGAGGGAGGCCGCCCCCGGCGGGGGCGGCGACCGAGGTCGGGCGGCCAAGAAGCTACCCGACCAAGGCGAGAGGGGGCCGCACCTGGCGGGGGAGGCGATGATGGAGGCGACGGCGGCGATGTCTGCGATGGCGGTGAGGTCGGTGATGGCTGCAGCGGTTATGGCTGCGACGATTACGGCGGCGGCAGTTATCCTCCAGTAGTTACGCCTCTAGTGGGGGATCTTTGGATAACCGCCCCCTCATGGATGGGGTGTGGTCAGCGCCTCTAAGAAGACCCCATCATTTGCCCCCCAAGTCCCCGCAACTACGAGTTGAAGCGAATGGAGTGTGGGGACTTCTTCTCGAAATCTGGATGACACATATAATGTTTGGCGGTGGTGTCCATGCAACAAAATGCCTAAGAGGTGCGCAAGGCAAGCTAGCCTCCGGGTGGAGAGATTGGTTGCGCCTGTGCTAGGAATGGTGTGAGTAAGGTCTGCCTGGGTGCACGCGGAAGGGGCGCCTGTGCGGTGTGCGCGGGTGGGATGGCCGCCCATGCACTGAGCGCGCACGGGGAGTGTGCCCGTGCATTGTGCACGCGCGGGAAGTGCGCCTGCGCATTGTGCGTGCGCAGGGAGGGTGCGCATGCACGTGATGTACTACCTCGTGCTGCACGCACGCGGGATGGGCACCCGCGCGATGCGCGCGCGCGGGAAGTGCTCTTGCGCGCTACGCGCTTCCGGGTTATGTTTCTGCGCGCTGCGCTTGCACTAGATGGACACCTGCATGCGGTGCACCTGCGGGGAGTGCCCCATCGAAGTGCGTGCATGAGACGGGCGCCTGTGTGATGTGGCTCGTGTTGGAATATGCTTTCCGCATCTCTTGGTTTGACAATAACAAATCCTATTTTATTTGATCTTGCTTGTGTTTATAGTGTGCAGGTAGTAAAGTTTTTAAAACCCTTATTCACCCCACCTCTAAGGGCGCCTACAGATCCAACAAGTGGTATCAAACCTAGGTTATTCCAAACAAGCTTAACAACCGAGAATAATGGCGTCTCTTGATCATGATCTCGCTTCTACTAGTGGGGAAAATTTTAATATAAATGAAAAAGTATTATCACCACCTTTATTTATGGGCAAAAATTATAAAGGGTGGAAAATATTAATGAAAAATTTTCTTAAGGCCTTAGATGAAAATGTTTGGAATATTACTATTGAAAAGCCACCTAGCGTACTAACTAGAAACGAAATTGTTTTAAATGGAAAATCTATGAATAGTATATTTTGTGCGTTAGACCAAAATATTTTCAAACTTATTTATACTTTACCTACCGCATATGAAATTTGGAATTTTCTTGAAAGAACTTATGATTCTCCTTCTATAGGTATGAAACATTCACAAGAATCGGAGAATATGCAAGCCTACACAAAAGTTCAAGAAAGCTCCTCACGGGATGGATCAATGGAGCACACATCATGTGAAAGAGAAGAATAAATACTATCTTCGGAAGAGGAGTGCCAAAAAGATGTCAAAGAAACGATATGTTCAAATCGTGCCTCTCCCGAGAGCAATGTAAGGAAATTAAATTCCATTTTTTGTACTTCTATCTCTACATTACAATTGTTTCAAACTACAAAGCAAAAAATTAAGAAATTAAAAAATACTAATAAACATTTGCGCTTAGAAAATAAAAATTTAAAGGCAAAAATTAATGAAGAATCAAATTCCAATTTATCTAGTTCTACCCATGGCTCCTTAGTTGAAAACATTACACCTTGTGTAGAATATAATGAATTAAAATAAAAACAGAAGAAACTTGAAAAATAACTTCTTTTTATAAAAGAACAAAATGAAATATTATGTTTAGAAAATTCATCTTTGAAAAATGATTGTGCTAAGTGTAAAGACTATAAAATTGAAACTAGAGAGATGGATGAAACATTTGATGAATATAGAAATAACTATCAAAATCGTATTGATTCAATTGTTTCCATTCTTAAAAATAGCACAATCGCTTATAATAAAGCTAGGCATAATCTAAAGATCAAAAATGATGAATTAAATACAAAAATCAACTTGCTTATGAAATTTATAAATAAAAATTCACAATATCAAGAAATATCTAAAAGCATGTTGAATATGAATATTTTAACTAAGACAAATAATGGGAGTAAGAAACACAAAGTATTTGTAAATCAAAGTCAAAATCACCATTATTTACAGAATCATGTTTCTCCCAACATAAAATTAAATGTTCACAAATTTCCTATAAACAAAGTTTTACAAAAGCATCATGGAAATTTGACAAATAAAAACAATATTAAACTAAGGTTTGAATGGAGGCCCAAAGTTAAAGATGAAATACTAACTCCACTCAAAAAGGCTCATTCATTACTATCTCCCCAAAAGCAAACACGATGTATTTGGGTACCCAAAGGAACCGTCACACCCGGTCCTCTTTGGATACCTAAATCTCTCATTTATTAGTATCAAATCATTTGCATGAAGTAGAAATCCACTAAAAATGAAACATCATCATTCTACTTCATGATATGCCTAACCTATTTTTTTGTTTGTTTATTTTCCTTTTTATTGAACCATCATGATATGATCACTTTATATAACATGTGATATGACTTCCACATATTAAACCAAAATTCATAAATAAATCAAATTGAATAAAGTTGAATAAAAAGTCATATCATTTTTCAAGTGATCTACTTATCCTTTTTATGTTTTGCTTAGGTATTTAATATATTTGCGTCATTTTTGATTACCCCTAGTATGCTTAATCATAATCATGTCAAACCGGAATTGAAAAATTGCATGAATATTATTTCACTTATTTATGATCATTTCACTCATGCATATGTTGTGCAAAACTCAAGAATTAAGGTTTAATGAATATGAAACCCATGTACTAAAATTTTAACTTCCGCAACTTTTTGCGATTTCTTCTTGTCTCTTTACTTCATTGGACATGCTTTACATTGCACAAACATAATTAAGCAAAATCGGAAGCAAAATTGAAGAAAATCTAGGCTATATGATTAAAATAAGCACTCTCTGTGAGCTAACGCGGGCGCTAGGACCTAACGCCGGCGTTAGCTCAAGTATCCGATTTTCTGTAATTTTCAAATTCTGAAAAATCACTAAAAATATATTATTTTATATGTATTACTCACTTTTGCATTTCTGCCTATAAAGGATTTTTGAAAAATTAAAATACAAAATTACAAAACCCAAATTACAAAAAATATTTTTTCTTACTTCCATTCTTTGGTTATTTGTTTGATTTCCATTTCTATATGCAAAAATCAAATACAAAAATATAAAACAAAAACAATTATCAAAAATTATTATTTTGAACTTAACTTTTCTATTTACATGTATCTTACGAAAGGGAGATTTGGGCTATCATCCCATCACATCACCTAGTACCGGGTGAACCTCTCACAGGGTAGACCTCGGGAAGTCCAAGATCAAATTATAAGAGTTCAAACTTTAAATTAAAATTATTTTTCAAAAATATCAAAAATTCTGTATGGAATTTATTGTGAAACTCAAGCATGATTTAATCCATCATTTAGACCTTCTATAATGTTACAATTCATTCCTTCAAACTACTTTGAACATTTTTTGTTTCATGCTTTGATACTTCTAAACACATGTGCATAAAATATATTGTAAAAGTTGTGTAGAACCAAGCTTAGCATGCCTCTAAGTATGAGTAAATGTTTTATGTTTGATAATGATATTTATTCACTCACTTATTTTGGCATTGTCTACATATGTATTTAATCTAAGAATGCTTGTGTATGTTTTGTATTAGTACAATGAATTAAAATTGCACAAGTATCTTATCTACACTACCTTTATTTGCCCTTTTTAAAGTTAAGAAAAGTGGTTATGTCTTCATAAATTATATTGGTTTGCAAAATAAGTGTATTCGGAGAACTTTGTAGAAAACAAAAATCATAAAATAAAGTGACAAAGATAACTCCACCAAGCACTACTTGAACCTCCTGATAAGTCTTAATAAGCGTTGTGAGGTTGAGCACCTTGGAAAGAATAGTAAAGTGTCTTGTGTAAACCTTATCTTTCTTTCAAAATAAAAACCACTTACTCTTAAGTACACCAGATCACTAGTCTCAATATTAAAATAAAATAAAATATGTGATCCCCCAAGAACTACTTTGCACCCTGATAAGTCTTAATGAGCATTGTGTGTGTAGAGCACCTTGGTAGTTGTACATCTATTTTTGTGCATTGAAGTGTGTGGAGGTAAAATTATTTGTGTTTTATTGTGCTCTTTACTTTACATATTTCTTGTATTTTTGATTAAAACATTTGTTTACTTTATTCAAAATACACCTATGTGCACATCATTATCTTCTGTAACACTTCTTCTTATGAGTATTGGATCCTAATGCTAATTATATACTACTCTTTATTTATGAAATGCACTAGATAATATAGCATGCTCTCTTAAATGTTTTGTATGTTTTGAATGTGTGAATTAATATAACGTTGTAGTAATTTCTTTTTGAAAAAATTATTTCATGCTTGGTTAATTTATTATCAAAATTAAAGATTTTAAATGCAAAATGATTTACAAAAAATCTTCCTTTTTGAATTTAACTCAAATTTCTTCTTATGAATAATCATGATTACAAAAAAGATGTTTTCTTGTATTTCTATAAGTCTTCAGCATCATCACCATATATTTTTACCTTGCGCTTTCATGCTTATATCAAGTCTTAAATATCAAAATTCCTTTTTCAACAAATGGTAGACTTGCTTGGTAGAATTTATATTGGTTATTCTAACACATATATCACTTTTATGCTAAAAACTCTGATATATTTCAATGAAAATTTGTATGCTAAAAACACTCCTCTAAACATGAAAATATTGTAATGCCAATAACTCTGATTCATTAATGGATTCCAAAATAGCTATGTCAGTTGTTTGTTTAAAAAATTTAAATAAAAATATAAATTCATAGGCTTTGTACTCATCATTAAATTCAAATGCTAAATGTTTCCAATTATTATTATCCCATGACTTCATATCTCACCATAGCGGGGGCGTAGGGTTGTAGACATTAGATTACCTGACCTCTAAGTCATGTCTTGTTCTTAACCAGGGAGGGTTCCTGTGAGGCCTTGCGAGGCACTAGGGGAAAAGAGTGCTAGGGTAAATTTTGTCTAGTGTTTGCATATGGGACTAACACCTCAACCTACGACATGTATGCAGCTCCTCATGACCATCCGTCACTTAGTACGGGGCTAGGGTGTAGACATATTATCTGGCTAGATTGGTTACTTGGAAATCATTACCTTTTTTATGCTTAAAACTTTTATAAAGCAAAATCCTTTGTGAACTTAAATTGCTACAACATCTAATTTTGTTATACCTAAAACTCTTAATCATCTACTATGCTTCACCATTCTTATATAGATGTTCTCTTCAAAAATATATTTCTTCATGCTTTCCACCTCTTTACTACTTGTACGCTCGATCATGAATACGTTTTCCCAACAAGTGGTTTGCTTATGACAATTTCTTCACATTCCCCTTTTCACTCCTATATATTGTATTCTTCCTAAGCGTTTAACTCTTTACATGTTCATTCCCTCTCTACACATTTATTGCAAACATTAACGTTTGACTTTCTCTCCAACCTCTTTTGATAATACCAAAAGGGGGAGAATAAATTTGAAAGAAATTCACATGTTTGGGGAGTCAAGTTCATAGGAAGTTCTGTTGTAGGGGGAGCATTCACTTAGGGGGAGCATTCATTTAGGGGGAGCATATGCACATGTCTTAAATTTCATGCTTATCCTTTTTAATAAAAACAATTCCAATCTTTTGAACTATTTCTTTCTAAAGAGATTTGTTATTATCAAAAGGGCGAGTTTGTTGTAACATGCTTTTCGCATCTCTTGGTTTGACAATAACAAATCCTATTGCTTTTTATCTTGCTTGTGTTTATAGTGTGCAAGTACTATAGTTTATATAACCCTATGAACATGATGCTGATTGATGACGATTCTCTAAAAAAGAGCTAACCCTCGCGTTAGTTATTAACGCCCCGCATTAACAACTACTGAGATGGAAACCACTGAGAAGGAAACCGCTGAGAACGAAACTAGAGTTCGACGAAATGAAAACTGCGTTCGACGAACTGGCGTTCGACGAATTTGTGTTTGACGAACTGCATGCTCTACCCTGGCGTTCGACGAACTGCATGCTCTAGCGCGGCGCTCGATGAAATGCATGCTTTACCACGGCGCGTTAGAACTACTGCTGGCGCTAGTGTTCGTTCGACGAAATGAAAGCAGCGCTCGACGAAATGTGAGGCCGGTTCGATGAAGATGCGCCCGACAAAAAGAGACGTGCCCTACCGCGGAGTGTCAGCACTACCGCTGACGCTAGCATAAATGGAAACAATTGACGAGAAGGAAACAATGGAGAAAAAGGAATGTCGACGGGAGGCTATTTTGGCAAGTACTATTGCGGTGCGTTAAGGATTAACGCCCAATGGTAGCTTTTGGAATCTTCCTGTTTGCATGTAATTGAGGAGCAATTATGGAAGGAGATATTGGCTGAAGGAAGTTTATCTCGCTATCGCGGGGCGTTAGCATTACCGCGGCGCTCTAGTTGGAGTTCAAAGTTTGGCGCTCAAACGTTTCCTAAACTGCCACGATCTGTGTGCCTGATCATTGCCTAATGTGGCTAACGTAGGGCGATAGTACTACCGCAGGCGGTAGCGGCTGATTCTATTTAAAGATGCGCACTGCCTCCGTTGTTGCTTGCTGAAAGAGAAGGAATAGAATCCATATATTCAGAGTACTCTTGAGAGCCTTCTTCAAGCATCCCGAAGAACTCCGTCAACGTCCGTGAACGCAAAGAACTTGACGACCAATCTGATTGCATCTACATCGACATCAAGTTCTACTTTTGAGGGAGTTTTTAGTTTGTGTTTTGTTTCACTTTCAAATTGTAACCTTTATGTCTTTTGTTCGGTAGAGGAACTCGCCACACGGCGACTAGGGCCTTGCGGGGACTAAGGGAAATTCGCCACATGGTGACTAGGTCTAGGTAGGACTTAGGGAGGAATTCGCCACACGACGACTGGGTCTAGGGAGTAGATCTAGGGGGTGCTCAAGGCCTTTCTGGTGATAGATTGGCTAGAGCGGCTTGAGGCCGTATCTGGGGAGAGATCGGCTAAAGACAACCGATTTGTAGGGATATGAGTCGGTATAGAAAACAAAAAGAGTTTTCATATTATTCGCTTCGATTTCTAGCATCATTGAAATCAAATTTTGTAATCAATTTTGTAAATGATAATCATGTCTTTTCTTGTTTAATAAAATTGATTTCATTTCTAATTTCATTATCTCTTTACTTTTGATTAAACTTCGACCAAAATATCAAAAGTTTTCTATTAAAGTTTAAAGTATTTAAAACCCTTATTCACCCCCCTCTAAGGGCGCCTACAGATCCAACAGCTCGTACCTATGGACTTTTGCTCGTGAAGACTCAATCGATTCTTTGGTCTTTCAAAGTAGCGAGGCGTTGCTCTCAGGGGAAATTGATGTAGTGGCGCTCCTCATTAGTTGTGGAGCATGTTGATGTTTGAAAGTGACAGTATGGTATACCTGCAAGTCCGTGGGTGAAGCTCCCCTATACGACTATGTTGTCGCGCCGTAGAGACATAACCGAGCTTGATATCAGAGGTTTCTTCAAGGCTGAGAGAGGGGCTCTAGTGTTGATGTGGATGAGGCATGGCTTCGCCCTTTCCATTTCCTAGCATATTTGCATCATGCAGCAGCTTTGTACGGGGCTTTGGCCGCTCCTTGAGCATTGCTTGATTGTTCGCCTACTGTTCTATCTTTGAGCATTGGATTGTGATAATAGAACTTTTGTGGTGTTGGAACTGACATTTTCCGAGGTCAATTGTGTTTTGCTTCTTTGATGTTGGCGGTTGGAGGACGAGACTCAGATGGTGTTGGAACCTACTACGTGGGAGAATGGCGAGTGATTTGAGCCGAGTAATGGGAGGTTCACATTACTGACTTGGCGGATATTATTGATTGTAGAGGACGAGTCACAAATGTTGTTGGAACCTAATACGTGAGTAAATGGCGAGTGATTCGAGCCGAGTAGTGGGAGGTTCACATTACCGACCTGGGGGATGTCGTTGATTGTAGCGATGAAGGGCAAACACTTCGAACCATTTGCGAGCGCGAGGGGGCAGGCTCTGGCGATGCGGTTTAGTGGACGAGACCTAGATGGTGTTGGAACCTACTATGTGGGCGAATGGAGAGCTGTTCGAGCCGAGTAGTGGGAGGTTCGCGTTACCGACCTGGGGGATGTCGTTGATAAGTGGTGGTGAAGTGCGGACGCTTCGTGTTACGACATTGAGCTTACTAGGGATGAGAGTGTGCTATCTTCCCGTCTGGTAGACATGGGTTCCTTGAGCTTACTAGGGAGGAGAGTGAGCTCTCTCCCCGTCTGGTAGACATGGGGTCCTTTGAAGAAGATCAATGTCTCTACTTGGGCTACTCGATCATTCTGTTCGGAAGAGCTCGGTGTCTTTGCAGGGGATATCCGAGCATTTTGTTCTAAGAGAGGATGGAATCCCTTGTTGAGGGATCCGAACACTCTGTTCTGGGAGAGGACGGAGTCCCTTGTTGGGAGAACCTAACACTCTGTTCTAGGAGAGGCCGGAGTCCCTTGTTGGGAGAACCGAACACTCTATTCTGGGAGAGGCCGGAGTCCCTTGTTGGGAGAACCGAACACTCTGTTTTGGGAGAGGTTAGAGTCCCTTTTTGGGAGATCCGAACACTCTATTTTGGGAGAGGTCGTTGTCCTTTGTTGGGAGATCTGAACACTCTGTTCTGGGATAGGCCGGAGTCCCTTGTTGGGAGAACCGAATATTGGAGCTTGTATTCCACATCTCTTAGTTTGAGAATAACAAATCACACTATGTATTTGATCTTGCTTGTGTTTATAGTGTGCATGTATTATAGGTAAATAACCCTTAAATAACCCTATGAACAGGATACTGAGTGATGATGATTCTCTGAAAAGTTAGCTAACGCCCCGCATTAGCAGTTAACGCATGGAGTTAACATTCGTCGAATAGGGATGACTTCTCAACTGATCTTGGTGTCGAGATGAAATATGTGGTTACTAAGTGACAACGCCAGCGTTGAGACCTAACGCCAGTGTTGACACTTAACACCAGCGTTGTCTCTTAATGCTAGCGTTGAGTTCACAAACTGCCAGGTTCTCAACGGTTGCACAATGTCAGTGGTTTTAATGCACGAACACTAATGCTGGCGTTAATTATTAACGTCGCGTGTTAGCTTCCGTGGCTATTTAAAGAGTTGATTTCATTTGATCAAGATTGATGAAATTCCAAGCCTTCATTCTATACTTCTGAGAGATCATTTCATCCCGAATTCAGAGAGCACTCCCAACACCAACATTGAGGAACAAGAGTGAGAAGGAGATTTCCAACGGAAAATTTGAAGAAGGACGCTCGCTTCAACTCCGACGTGGTCATGGGATATCTTCAACATATCCTTTAGCGCTCTTCAATCTACGGAGTCTTTTATTCTGATTTTTACTTTATCTTTTCATTTTTCCTTGTAACGGTAGTGAAATCGCCTCCTTATGTGTGGCGACTAGGCTGGGTTCGGTTTAGGGGGAAATTCGCCGCCTTGTGTGTGGCGACTAGGTCTAGGGTAGATCTAAGGGGTGGCTAGAGGCCTTATCTGGGGATAGATAGGCTATAGCCAACAGTCCTTGAGAGGAGGACCGATGAAGGAACCAAAAATGGTTTTACTTTGTCGCCTTTAATTTCAAGCGTTATTGAAATATTATCTTTGTAATTATCTTTGTAATACAATATTCATTTTTCATTATCTCTGATTTTCTGGAATTGTATTTCATTAAAGTTTTCATAAGTAAAAACAACTTGACATATTTCTGTGAAAATTATTTTCTAAGAGCTAACGCCCAACGTTGACTCTTAACACCAGTTGTTAGCGACAGAGCCAAAAAGTTTTTTTGTTATTTAAAATCTGTCAGTTTATTCCAAAAACAGTAAACCCCTAATTCACCCCCTCTAAGGGCGCCATCATATCCAACACTTGGTATCAGAGCGAGGTTATTCCAAAATGGTTTCACAACCGGGAATCATGGCGCATTTTGATCGTGCTTTCGCTGAGGGTCAAGGGATTAGTAGACCTCCACTATTTACCGGTACTGATTATAATTATTAGAAAACTAGAATGTGTTGTTTTCTAAATGCTTTAGATAATTAGAATAATGGCGCTATTGTGAGTGATCGGGGCACCCATTTTTGCAATAGTCAATTTACAAAAATTTTAGCAAAATAAGGTGTCACTCACAAATTATCCACCGCATATCACCCACAAACAAGCGGCCAAGTCGAGGTTGTTAATCGAGAATTAAAATGGATTTTAGAAAAAACAGTTTCTATTAATCGAAAGGATTGGGCAATGAAGCTCGATGACGCGTTATGGGCCTATCGAACGGCGTACAAGACCGCTACCGGTTGTACACCGTATCGAATGGTTTATGGCAAGGCTTGCCACCTTCCGGTCGAATTAGAACACCGCGCATTTTGGGCGCTTAAATTCTTAAACCTCGATTCCACTCTAGCGGGAGAACAAAGAAAATTCCAAATGAACGAATTAGATGAGTGGCGAGCGAACGCGTATGAGAGCAATAAATTATATAAGGAGCGAACAAAGTTTTATCACGATATGCATATAAAATTTCCAAAAACTTTTTCGCCGGGCGATCTCGTCCTCCTTTATAATTCTCGCCTTCGCCTTTTTTCGGGAAAACTAAAATCCCGATGGTCCGGACCCTTTATTGTTAAAGAAGTTTGGTCCTATGGGACAATTTTAATTTCCCACCCAGAAAAAGGTACCTTCAAAGTTAACGGCCACTGTCTTAAATTATATCTTCCGGGAGAATTAACTAATGAAAAGAGTGATTCGATTGTATTTCAACCTATAATATGATCGGCAAGTGGGTCAAGCTACGCAGCCTTAAACAAAGCGCTTTTGGGAGGCACCCAAAGTTATCTTTTTATTGTTTTCCCTTGTTCTTTAACATACTTTGTAGGTAATTGTCGCTTCCCCGCGCAAACTTCAAAAAAATTCAGGGAAGCCCTTTCTCTTTCTTCCTTCTCTTTTATCATGCATTTCCTTTTTGTTTTGTCTTGTGCTTTATTTCCTTTTACTTCATACTTAGTTTTAAACATTGGGGACAATGTTTAACTTTAAGTATGGGGTGTAAATAGTTCTTTGTATATAGTTCTTAAATTAGAAAAATTTCAAAAAAAAATATATTCTCTTATGTTTTCTTCTATTTTAGCTCTTGTAAAACCCAAAAAACTCAAAAAATTTAGAAAATAGAAAAATTTAAATCTTGGAAAGGGATGTTTGGGACCTCACCCCATCTCACCTCCTAGTACCGTGAGAACCCTTCACGGGGTATACCTCGGGAAGTCCAAGAATTAACAAAAAAATTGTTAGCTTTTTAGTATATGTTTTTGTTTATTTCTTATAAAAAAAAAAGATAATATCAAAATTCAAAAACATATATGAAAAAAAAACTTAAAATACAAAAAATTTAAATCTTATACCTCTCCTATTTGTTGTTCTTGTGATTTCTTAGAAATCTAGTTGAGAATGTTTATAAGCATGTTTAAGTTTTTAATTGGCTAAAATTTTGCTTATCATAGTTTGTTAATTTTAAATTTGAGGTATTCTTGATTTAAGAATCATCTTATGATTTTAAATTGATTAGAGAATTTATTTAGCATGACTTCTCTTTTTATTTTTAAATGGCTTCATTTTGTAGTGAATTTCCTAAACCTCTTTAAATTTCAATTATAGTTTCTTCTAACTTTTTAGATCTTAGGAAATTTAATTTTACTAGAATTTGCTCACAAAATAATTTAAAGCTAGCTAGATTTATTTTCTCTACCCTACCCCTTTGATGGAATAAAAAAAGGTATTTTAAAATATCATATGCCATGAGAATAAGTGGATAAAATTCATTATTCCCTAAACATATGCACCCAAAATCATTTAAAAGATTATATGGCATGGAGTAAGAGGATAAAATTCATTACTCCTAAACATATACATTTTGGGTTTTTATTAGAATAGAAAAAAAAAAGAAAAAAAAAAAGAATTTTCATGATGAGGATAAATTCCATTTCCTCCATTCAAAAATATCTCTTCTTATGCCAAATTTTATGAAATCCCCCTTAGCCAATTATCATTGTTCTAGTTTTAGTTGAAAATTATGGAGAGAGCAATATTTAGTAATTTACTTTTCCTTAAGTTTCTTTTAAGGTAGAGTTCTTATAATTTTAATTTAATCTAGTTTTATAATTTCTACTATTTTGTCAAGCTAATTAATCTTCTTGAGAAGTCCTTGCCTAAACATTTTTCCCTCTTTTCAAATCATCATCATAATTTAGGACTTAAATCCCCCTTGAATTTACTCTTAACTTAACTTTTGGTTAAATGAAATTTTAGTTTAAAATTAAAAATTTTCTAAGGATGCCTTATAAATTATGTCTCACACTTTTGCTCTGGAATAGCAAAACCTCAAGTATGGGGGTATTTGATGAGTAGTATTTTTATAACTTTTTAATAGAAAATTTTGTAAATATTTAATTTGTATTTTCCTTTTTATGTCATTTCTAGGTTATAAGTAGTTCATTTTGTAATTTTGATTCTAACTTAGCCTAATTTAAATATTTGCAGAATTTTGGACAAATTGGAAAAAATAGCATTACACGCCCTCGGTCACGCCGATGACCAAGGGCGTGTAGCCTGAAGATCAGTCCAGGTCGATGCCACGCGGTTTGAGCTAGCCCACAACAAGTCACGCCCTAGGTCACGCCCGTGACCCCTTGTCACGCCCGTGACCGGGGGCGTGTAATTTTAGAATCTTCCCAACTGGGTGCTGACGAGACGTGGAGATGCTGTCGAGAAGTCAACCTAAGTCACGCCCGTGACCCACATGTCATGGTCGTGACTTGCCCGCGTGATCTCTGCTTCGCCGCCGCGCCGAATTCCAGCCCACGCCGCATTTAATGAAGTCGCTGTCCAAAGTCACGCCCTAGGTCATGCCCGTGACCGAGGGCGTATAATGTCCACTTTTCGCCGCGGCGTCCAGAAAGCCCACGCTGCTGTGAGATCCAATGTGAATAGTGCAGTCACGCCCTTGGTCACGCCCGTGACCGAGGGTGTGTAATCTGAAATTTTTTCCTATAAATTCAGAGGCTCTCCTTGAGTCCAGGGTTCAGAATTTTGGAGATGGGAGGTGCTGTTAGAGCTGAGAGTGAGTTTTTCAAGTTGATGTTCATGTTTCTTAAGGCTTTCATGTTCTCTTCCCTTTCAATTCATGCAATGTTTTAATGTAATTTTCATGCGCTAGTTTTCTTAAGTTTGTAACCTTTATTTTCCTTAGCTTTGCACTCTTAAATTAAGGCTTGTAATAGTTCTTTGATTTTTAATAAAATTAGTTTTCTCTTTCATGTTCTCTTTCTCCTTAAGTAATTTCTTCCTTTTCATGCAATGTGAATCTTTCTCTCCTTAGTAATGTCTTTTTTTTGCAATGTCAATTTCTCTTTCCTTTCATGCAATGTTTGATCCTTTCATTTAGCTTGCAATTAGTTTTAATTTTAGTTAAGCAAAAACAAACCAATCAAATTTTCGTTGATAAGATAATGGTGATTTTCCTCGAAGTAGAAGTAATCAACGCGCCCCGTGGAATACGACCTTGATATTCCTAAATATCTTATACTATAGACGATAAGGTACACTTGCCTTTATCGGATATAGTTTTGGAAAAAATCTCAAATCTTCACTAAATTTCATAACCGCAAAATCTATATCAATGGGAGTATACACTAAGGGGGAGCATCTTTGTAGGGGGAGCACAATGTTCAATGAACAATAATTCCTATCATTATCTTATAATTGTTGTGTGTCATATACCTTTATAATAACACAAATTCTTTATCTAGGAATCTGATTTATCCCTATTGGATTTGTTATTATCAAAAGGGGGAGATTTTTGGAACATGGTTTTCCGCATCCCTTTGATTTGAGAATAACAAATCCTACTTGTATTTGATCTTGTTGCCTTTGTGTTTTTAGCATGCAGGTTTGGACAGTTATGACACCAGGTTGCTGAAACAATGGTCTGGCACTAACCACAAGATGAAAGATTGAAAGCTGTTTAACGCCAGGCGTTAAGCTTAACGATGGGCGTTAACACAAAATGAAAGTTGTGTTCGACGAAATGAAAGCTGCGTTCGATGAACTGGCGATCGACGAAATGAAAGCTGCGTTCGACGAATAGAAAGCTGCGTTCGATGAACTGGCGATCGATGAAATGAAACTGTTGAGAACGGAAGCTGCGTTCGACGAAATGAAAGCTGCGGTCGATGAACTGAAATCTGCATTCGACGAACTAGCGATCGACGAAATAAAACCGCTGATAATGGAAGCTGCATTCGACGATCTGGCGTTCGACGAAATTGTGTACGACGAAATGAGAAGCCCGTTCGACGAAATGCGTTCGACGAAAATTTTGTTCAACGAAATGGAGGTCGACGAAATGAGAAGATGGTGTGCCAGCTGATTAAAGAAAGAATCTCAATGCCAGGCGTTAGTATTAACGCTGGGCACTATCCGGTCGACGAATTTGGCAAGGAGAAAGTAGCCGTGATTGCAGGAGGAACTTTAGGAATGATTTGCCCAACGCCACACGTTAGCCTTAACGCCGTCGTTAGTATTGCCTAAAATAAAACATTTCCTAAAGTGCATAATCTCCTTCCTCTTCTGAAGATCCGAGCCATCAATATGTTGCTATAAATGGTCAATGCCCGGCATTAGAACTTAACGCTGGCGTTAGCGCAATGTCTATAAATTGGATGATTTCGACGTCTCTCAAAACTGATTGAAAAGAGACCTATTCCATCACTTCAGAAACTTTGTGAGGGCCGTATTTCCAGACCAACACATCTCCCGCTCATATTTCAAAAGGAGGAATCAAAGGAGGCTTGGATCAACACGCTAACACAACACGAAGTACGCACCCTTGGACTTCAACGATCTTCAGCGATTCTTCGACGTCTCCTTCAGATTACCTCATAGGGAGTTTCATATTTATATTTTGTATTTGTCCTTTATTTTATGGTTGTAATCATTTTGTCAATTCGCCTCGTGTTGGCGACTAGGTCTAGGTAGGACTAAGGGAGTAATTCACCTCGGGTTGGCGACTAGGTCTATGGAGTAGATCTAGGGGGTGCTCGAGGTCTTTCTGGTGATAGATTGGCTAGAGTGGCTTGAGGCGTATCTGGGGAGAGATCGGCTAAAGCCAACCGGTTCGTGGGGATACGAGTCGGTATAGAAAACAAAAAGGGTTTTCATATTATTCGCTTCGATTTCTAGCGTCATTGAAATCAGATTTTGTAATCAATTTTATAATTGATGTTTGCCCAGAAAGCCCGCGACCTCCTCTTATTGTTCAGTTTTCCCGGTCTCAGTGGTCTCAAATTAGGTGATCGCCCAGATCGTCAGATGCCTACTCAACCGAGATTTTCTAAGTATCCAGCGGTCAAGACAGTGCGAGATCGCCAGCTCAAGCGGTCTGGTCGTTTTTCTTTTTTTTGTTATTTGTACCCCATTTCCCTGCCCCGGCTCTCCTGTACCCCGGGCAGCCCGTAGTTTTTAGTTCTGCCCGTTTGGGCAGCCCCCTCGTCTATAAATAGAGGGGTAGGGGTACCAAAAAAAGGACCTTTGCTCCGAGGCTCTAGCTTACAACCTGTGTAAGCGGTCTCATTTCTTCGTGATCGCCATTTCGTGATCGTTTTCCCTTTGTTCCAGCATCTTCTGTCTTAGTAACCTGCACTTTGCAGTTTTCTCCCATCCCCTTTAGTGTGAATTTTGGAGGTACCATTTTTGGCACCAACAGAACGAACACGCGACCTTCAGATTTCGAAGTGTCAGGTGAAATCCATAGACTTTCAAGATGGTTGATCGTCGTAGAGGTCGTCCGCTGCGATCTCCCAGCGTTCCCCCTTCCGATCACAACCCGTTAGAAGCGCTTGAGCGCCGCTTCGAGCTTCGTGTTGAACAAGCTCTCCGTGAGGCCGCCCGAGCTAGGCAGGACGCCACCTCTTTTCAGCAGGAGATCGCGCGGTCTCAGCCGGAGGCCGCTCGAGATCGGCAAGAAGTCATTCGGGCTCAGCAGGAGTCTGCGAAGCAGATTGAGGCTATGAACCAGGTTCTAGCCGCGATCTCCCAGAAGATCCTTCCCCAATCCTCTCAGGTTGCCACTCCAGACCGCATGGCAGGCGGTCACCCGAGCGATCACCCCGTTTTTCAGCCCGCAGCTCCTCAGCGATCTCAGCATGAGGAGTTTGCCGCCCGTCGTAATTCTTTTCGAACCGCAGCCCAGGGGCCTCCGGCTCAAACCCTGAATTTTGAAGAAGGGTTTGCTTACCCTCAAGATCCTCCTGCCTCTTTTCTTCCTCCTCCAGGACCTTCTGTTTTTGGGGAGCCTTCCCCCTTTACCGATGAGATTCGTCGGGATCCAATTCCTCATGGATTCAGAGAACCTCGCCTTCCAGTGTATACAGGAGAAATCGACCCAATGTGTCATCTTCAAGCCTTCGAATCTGCTGTTGCCCTCAGGACCATTTCAGATGGGGTAAGGTGCAAGCTGATGGTCACCTCCTTTGATGGGTCGGCCATGGAATGGTTTTATAAGCTGTCTTGTTAATCTATCTCGAGCTTTGCTGCCCTGAGGCAAGAGCTCCTTCTGAGATTTGCCACTGCGAAGAAAAGGAAGAGTGGTCCTGCGACCCTTTTCAAGATTAAGCAAGGCGACAACGAAACTGCGGCGCATTTCATTGACCGTTTTCAGAAAGAGATCTTGGGAGTTAGGGATATGGATCCCGAGCTCTATATGGTGGCTTTGATCAGTGGTCTGCAGGAGGGTCCTCTGAAGTTCAAAGTCACAACCAAGGAGCCTAGCTCCTATCAGGAGCTGATCAGCATTGCCAATCGCTACATAGAAGGGGAGATCAACAACCCCACCTATGTGAGCAATTTGACAAACAGGGCCACTCAGAAAGGCTCTGCAGGATTTTATCCGGCTCCGTCCTCCTCAAAATCTCGACCAGAACTCCCACCTCCAGCTCCGAGAGGTAAGAATTATCGCAACGGCCGCTTCAATCGAGGTAACCATTCTTTCCCACCTCAAGGTTCATTTCTTCAAACCCCTGCTCCGCAAGTCACCCCAGTCCACCAGATCCAGTACGCCCAACCTCCTCTTCTGCCCATTCCTTCACTCTACAATGACTCCCAAGAGTCTTTTACAGACTTTGGTGTTTCTATGAGTGAAGTGCTCCAAATCCTTCAAAAGCAACCCTTTTTCAAGAAGCCAGCTCCGCTAAACTCGGATCCAAAGACCAGAAATCCTACTCTCTACTGTGAGTACCATAGAGATAGGGGACATTTGACAGAGGATTGTAGAGCTCTCCGCCTGCTCTTAGAGAAGCTTCTGAAGGAGGGTAAGCTTCGAGATCTCATCCAGAAGAATGATTCTTCCAAAGCCTCAACCTCCAAGGCTAAGGAAGTAGCGGAAGTCCATTGGGAATGCGAAGAAGTGGACGATATTGGCCATCTCGGCAATATCGGCTTTCCCAATGAATGCGTGGATGCTGATGACGAAGGCGCCTTGGGCAATCTCTTCTGCATCCACGGAGGTGCAGGTCCGGAATCTTCAAGGAAGGCGAGTCTGAAAAGGGTTTATCAATCAGAGGTTGCTGCCACCTCTTCAACCTCGTTCCGAGGAACGGTCACTTTCGGTCATGAAGACCTTCCTCAGACCGCGAATCCCTTTGACGATGCGGTCGTCATCAAAGCTGTAATTGAAAATTATACAGTAGATAAGATTCTGATTGACACGGGAAGTTCAGTCAATGTACTCTTCAAACCTGCCTTCGAAGCGTTGAAGACAGGTAAAATCCTCCTTTCAACTGAAGGCCCCCTCTATGGTTTTTCAGGAGAGAAGAAAGAAGTAGAAGGGCTCGTCACTCTTTCTGTGATTCTGGGAGGGATAGTGAAGTTGGTCAAATTTATAGTCGTTGATGCTCCCAGTAGCTACAACGCCATCTTTGGAAGACCCTTCTTGAATGCCTATCAAGCCATCGTCTCCACCTACCATCAAGCGGTGAAGTTCGCCTTGAACGGCAAACAACACCGAATCAGGAGCGACCCAAGGAAAGCTAGGGAATGTTACGTAAAGACGGTCAACACGATTGTATCCTCTCCTCCCCAAGAAATCATGATGGCTGAATCAATCGAAGCTCCTGAACAAGTCCAAGCTGCAGAGGAAGTTGAGGAGGATATAAGAGATGGAGTTCGCTTGGAACCTGCCCAAGCAACTCAAGATGTTTAGATCAGCGAGGAAGATGAGAGCAGAAGCCTCTCCATCAACGCTGAATTGTCTGAAGCTGACAAGGGTCAACTCATCTCTTGCCTTCTGCAAAATCTAGATATCTTCGCTTGGTCGGCAGATGACATGCCCGGAGTGGACCCGGATGTTGCTTGCCATCATCTCAATCTTGACCCAAACTTCATCCCGATCCAGCAGAAGAAGAGGTCTGTTGCAACTACTCTAGCACAGCCTATCCGTGAAGAGGTAGAGAAGCTCCTGAAGGCAAAGTTTGTCCAACCAATCCAATACCCAGAATGGGTGTCAAACGTTGTAATGGTAAAAAAGTTGGGTGGAAAGTCAAGGATGTGTGTCGACTTTACCAAACTCAATAAAGCTTGCCCCAAGGATTGCTACCCCTTGCCTCGGATAGATTCTTTAGTAGATTCTGCGGTAGGTTATTCTTTTATGAGTTTTTTAGATGCTTTTTCAGGTTACCATCAAATCAGAATGCATAAACCAGATATACCTCATACTTCATTTATCACAAATGATGGTTGCTTCTGTTATCTCGTAATGCCTTTCGGGCTAAAGAATGCTGGAGCAACCTATCAGAAAATGATGGATACAGTGTTCAGAAGTCAAAAAGGAAGAAACCTTGAGGTATACGTTGATGACCTCTTGGTAAAAAGTAAACTGTTCTCTTCTCATCTTAGAGACCTCTCGGAAACTTTTGCAACCCTTCGAACTTTTAACATTAGGTTGAATCCGTTGAAGTGTGTTTTCGGGGCAAGTAAAGGAAAATTCCTGGGTCACCTCCTTACTCCAGAAGGGTTGGAACCCAATCCTGACAAAGTGAAAGCTATTCTGGAAATTCCACCTCCCAAGTCCCCAAAAGAAATTCAGCAGTTGGGAGGGAGGATGGCAGGCTTAAGTCGCTTTATCTCCCGTTCAGGAGATAAGAGTGCACCTTTCTTTAAAACCCTCCGGGGAGGGAGTAGGTTCGAGTGGACAAAGGAATGTGATGATGCTTTCACTCAGCTGAAGAAGCAATTGACATCAACTCCTTTGCTCCAAAGCCCGTGAGAGGGAGAAAATCTTTTCCTGTATATGGGAGTCGGAGCTGATGCCCTAAGCTCTGTTTTGGTCCGAGAGGAGAAAAAGAAGCAATTCCCAGTCTATTACGTAAGTCGAAATCTGAAGAATGCAGAGACTCGTTATCCTATCCTCGAAAAGTTGGCTTTAATGCTTATAATTTCAGCAAGAAGATTAAGACCATATTTTCAAGCTCATTCGATTCTAGTCGTTACTGATCTTCCATTGAAGAATGTCTTGGAAAAGCCAGAGCATTCATGCAGGTTGGCGAAGTGGGCAATAGAGCTCAGTGAGTTTGACATATCCTATGTTCCAAGGATGGCAATCAAAGCTCAAGTCTTAGCAGACTTCATGGTGGACGCCAAAGAAGTTGAGTCACAAAAGGGGGTCGGAGTGCCCCTTGCCTGGAAAATCTTCGTGGATGGAGCTTCAGGGAAAAATTCTTCCGGAGCAGGAATTATCTTAATCAACCCAAATGGAGTAAGGCTGGATCAAGCGCTGAAGTTCTATTTTCAAGTAACAAACAATCAGGCGGAATATGAGGCTTTGCTAGCCGGTCTCAAGTTTGCTAGGGAGCTGGGGATTGATGATGTCGAAGTTTTCACAGATTCTTTGGTGATGGCTTCTCAAGTAAATGGGACTTTCGAAACTAGAGATAGTATTTTAAAGCAGTATCTAACTTTGGCAAAAATTGAGGTGGGGAAGTTCAAAAGCTTTACTATCTACCATATTCCAAGAGGTGAGAACGTGGAAGCAGATGAGTTGGCAAAATTTGGACTTCTCTCGTGAGGAACGACTTCAGAGTTGTTTCGCCCGGCGATTGAAGAAGGAGAGGTCATGGAGATTGATCAACATCCGTCCTGGATGGATCCGTTTGTTCTATATCTCTCAACTGGAGAGCTCCATTCATCAATAAAGGATAGGAAAAGGTTTAAACGGAAAACGGCTAACTATTATCTTGTTGCAGGAGTACTTTATAGAAGAACTTTCCTTTCACCATTAGCACGGTGTGTTTCGGAGGAGGAGATTCCAGCGTTCCTTCAGGAGGTCCATTCTGGAGAATGTGGAAGTCACTCTGGAGCTAGAACTTTGGAAAAAAGAATTCTAAGGCAAGGCTATTTTTGGCCTCAAATGAGGAAAGATGCGGAAAAATTTGCTAAGAAATGTGTAAAGTGCCAGAAGTTTGCTCCTCTCCAAAATCAGCCGGCTCAACAACTCAATTCGATAGCAACTCCATGGCCGTTTGCAGTTTGGGGAATGGATTTGATTGGGCCTTTCCCTATGGCAAGTGGGCAACGTCGATATATTATAGTCATGATTGACTATTTCAGCAAATGGATAGAAGCAAATGCATTGGCCAAAATTACGACTCAAGCCGTGAAAAATTTTATTTGGGGAGAGATAGTATGTCGGCACGGAATCCCAATGGCAATCATCACGGATAACGGTTCCCAGTTCAACAATTCAATTCTTATTAATTTCTGTAAGGAAATTGGCGTTGAGCTACGTTTCGCTTCCGTGCATCATCCAAGAAGCAATGGGCAGGTAGAGGCCGCCAACAAACTCATCATAAATCTCTTGAAAAAGAAGGTAGAAAATGTCAGGGGCAACTGGGCAGAACAACTACCTTCCGTCTTATGGGCCTTTAGGACAACTCCAAGTTCTGCTACTGGGGAGACTCCATTCAAATTATCACACGGTTCCGAAGCCCTTATTCCGGTGGAATTTGAAGTAAAAAGCCCAAGAGTCTTATTAGCACAACAGAATCAAATTGACTGGATGGAAGGAAATGATGAGGAGCTAAAATGCAGCCTTGATTTAATTGAAGAGTTGAGAGATACGGCAATCATCAGGCAAGAAGAGGTGAACAGAAGAATGACGAGGCTATTCAACAAAAATGTAAGAACCAAAGAGTTCACTGTTGGGGATCTAGTCCTGAAGAAAATAGATTCAGCAGCAAGAGCTGGTTCAGTTGGAAAGCTTAACCCAAATTGGGCGGGGCCGTTTGTGGTAAAGAGCGTTCTTAAAAGTGGTGCTTATCATCTCCAAACTTATGAAGGAAAAGAATTGTCTCATTCATGGAGTGGAGATGATCTCAAACTCTTCTTTTCTTGAATGTTCGTATCCGATTCACTCATTCTTTTTCTCACTTTTTCCCTCTCAAATGTCATGCAGGTATTATCAAAGCATTCGCAATATGAGTGATGGGTGACAAGTTTTAAGAATGTTATTTTTTGAAAAGCCAAAAACCTTTCAAGTGAGACATCGACAGATCCTACTATCTTCCCCCTCGACTTGTTAGCTCGACGTGTAATTCTGCCCGGACCACAGATGTCGGGGAGATTTCGAATCTGTGTAGCAGTAGCTCGCCAAGCTTGAGCGGTGGAAGTTTATGATACCGGGTCCTTGCTGACATCTGGCACACCTCAGCATTTCAAGGGGGTCTAGGTGGCTGGCTCAGCTCTGTCATGCATTAAGAAGGACATTGTTACGATCTTAATGATCTTTCAGGGAAAGAAATGTCGGTATAGCCTCCGCGGCATGACCACACCTTCCCTACCGATCATTTTGGTCCGTAACTCTCGAATACTCGTTGAAGCGTGGTTAGGTAAGGGGCGGTCAGAAACATCCATGACCGTCGCCTAAACCTTAGATTGGCATGTTTGCAGTAAACTTGGTAATCCTTTAAAAAAAAAAAAAAGAGGGCAATGTCGGTATAGCCTCCCCGGCATGACCACACCATCCTTTTGGATCATTCTTTGAGATCCCTTTTTCATATCTTCTTACTTCAAAAAGAAAATCTTATTCATCCCTTTGTACTGGGATCGGGCGGTCAGCAATTTATGAGACCGCATGTTTTTCTTTCCAACTTTCTCCAAAGAGCGATTTGAGTCATTTACGATCGCCGGATATAACTTTTTCAGGATAATTGAGGTCGCTATTCAGAAAGCTCTTATGCCGACTTAACAGAGCTCGACCCGGTCTCAGTAAGATCGAGATTCTGGTATTCCCCGTTATTTGAAGTTACATGGAATAATCATGATGCTCTGTTTCCCATCAAGTGAGTTGGGTTTTTTCTTCAAAAGGGCGGTATAAATATAATGTGATCGCTAAACTGGAGATTCATGAAGAGTTATTGTTTTTCTTTTCAAGTAATAGTTTTGGTTATCAAAGGGGTCGTCAGACGGATTTCCAGTCATTTGGGCGCCGAACACCCAAAAGTTTAATGAGTTTAAATCATCTTCAAATTGTAGTTTCCTTATGTTGCGATTTGTATAATGTGAGACCGCATGACTATTGCAAATAAGTTGGTTATTTTCTGATCACAGTTAAGTTGCTGAATGTCTTTCAATGATCTGATTATCTCGAGATCGCAGAGTGATTTTGTTTATACAAAGTATTAGTCTTTCCTTCAAGGTCTTTTGTGATTTTTCCAAGAGATCGCCCCCTGAAATTCTTTAATGGTGATATAAAATTGTAACAAGCCTAAGGCATTGAGATCGAATGCCGAGTTTAAACTCAGAAGAACAAATATATGCATCAAAAACAAACTCATCCACTTAGACAACATAACAGAATCTAATTTTTATATATATTCTGAAATTTCAATTACAACGAGACCGCTCGGTCTCCGAAAGGGAAAAAGGGAAGTTCGTACAATTTACTCTCTCTTTGATCTCTTAGAAGACCGCCCGCTTGAAGAGGAAGAATCAGTTTCTGCGGAAGATTCTTCTAAGCTGTTCCCTGGAATTCTAGATCCAGAGCTTGAGCTCGAACTGGAATCCAGACCCAGGGTATAGCGGCTTCCGCTTTCTTCGTCTTCGATCACAACATCTTCTCCTTGACCAGCGGTCTCATCAGCAACATCCGCGGTCTCTTCAGCAGTTGCAGATTGCTCTTCAATCCTCTGTGCCGCGTCAGGGAAGAGATCGGCAAACGTAACATCCTTATATTCTTCAGTAAATCCACCTCGGCCTCGAACCTCGTTCAGCACCTGGTCGGCGGTCTCTTCAATGTGATGCATCATAGCCCTCTGAAAAGCTGGATTTTCAGGGTCATAAGCTGCTTTTTCAGATTGCTGCAAAAAAGAGATATATGTTAGACCGCGCGATCATAGGTAACGCGTTCGTAAGATATAAGTAAAATTCTCACTTTTCTTTCTTCTTGCAAGGCAGTTATTTCATCCAGAGCGCTGCGAAGAAACCGCCCCATATGGTGATTTAAGATTGTACTTCTAGCAGTCACTTGGGCACAGAGGTCGGGGAGCGCATCGGTCTCTATATTCAGTATTTCATTTGTATTCTTTCTCCCATACAGAGCCGAAGTGACCGCATATGCGTGATGGGTCACCTTTCCGCTCCACAGGGGGAGATCAGTGGACACATTCACAGACTTTCCTTTGGCCGCCCATTTGAGGAGGGGTTTTCCTTTGATATCCTTCATTCTTCTTTTGAAACCGATCAAAGGGAAATCTCGCTCGACGGTCTCAGAGGTAGTGCCGAACACGTCGGCCTCACGCTTCAGCCTCCTCTCGCTCTGAGTGAGAACTTCTGCTGCTGGGGAGATGGGATCTTGAGCAGGGACCGCGAAAGTCGCTAAAAGTAAAAAAAAAAGAGTTAGAAAAAACATTCAAGACATAAAAGGAAATTGTTCGAGACCGCAAGAGAAATTTTTTACTTTCAGCCGGGACGATCTCGGCGATCTCGGGCCAGATCGCTAGATAGTGAACAAGATCGATCCTCTTGCCCGCCAAGAAAGCCAAAATTTTCAGCTCCTCTTCTGAGACCGCTTTTATCTTCTTAAAAATGTTGTCATGTCGCGGAGAGGGTGAGCTTCTGAGACCGCCAAGGTCACCTTCGAAAATAAGAAATCTCTCTGTCCAGAAAGAGATTTTATTGGAAAGATTCAAGATCTTTATCCCTTCTGCTGAAAAGTACATCAGCCCTTTAAACTCTTCTTTCTTCTTGCCTTCCTTTACAACTTTTGCAGTAAAAGTTGCGCGAAACAGGTTCAAATGTCACCTTTTCCGATCTCAAATAATAAATGAAGACATTAATCAGACCGATCGAGTTTGGAGGCAACTGAGCGAGCACAAAGCCATAATACTCCAAGATCTCTAGCCATTCCCAAGGGAGGGGAATTCTCAACCCTTGGTCGAAGTGATCGACAGGGATGACAAACTTTCTCTCCTCTCCGAAGTTCAGCCTTTCATGATCAGCTGGCGGTCTTACAACTATTTGTGTCTGAATCATGTGCTTCTTAATGAAATCAATATACTCGTCCTTTGATAAGTGGCTTTTCTTGTGATCGGCGTTCAGGAAAATGTTAGCAGAAGAGGCACGAGCGGACACCATTTCGCGCGATCGCTGAGATCGGTGCTTAGGGCGCATTCAAGAAAGCATAAAACAAGGGTCATGAAGATAGCTATTTATAGAAGACGAAGGGTCATTTCGTAATCATTACATCTTGAAGACCGCCCAGCCAAAACATATTCAGACCGCTCGACCTATGCAAAGTTATATGAAAGCATACTATGGTTGGATATCTCAATCAATAAAAACACAGCAGCAATACAAGCAACCCAGGAATAAAGAGATCGAAACTTAACAAATCAAGACCGCACAAAACATTAAAATTAAAACAGCCACACAAATATATGGAAAAATAACAGTAAAATTTTACAAAACATATTGTTTAAATCCAGAGACCACTCGGTCTCAAGTTAAATGTTCATCTCCTAGGAGGCCTGTTTCTCCCTACATGAGCTGCGACATCTTGCATGTCGTTCACTGCAGCCATAACCGACACCAGGCTGTGATTGGCCAGCATTGCAGACCGGTGGATTTTCGACATTTCCTTGTCCACCTGCTCCATGGGGATCAGTACAATTTCAGGTTGCGGTCTCTCCGCTGCATGATCGCTGGAGGTACCCGGTCGCATCAGCATCTTTCCATGACCGCTCCTCAGCCTCTCATTCTCCGCGGACAGCACCGCAACCTTCCCCCTATAGTGTTCAGCCTCCCTTTCAGCCTTCTTAAGAGCTCGTGCGATCTCGGCAACCCTCAGATCGCATTCTTCACGAATCCTCTTCTCATTGGAACGCAATTTTTCTTCAAGATCGCGGATCTGATCGTTCTGAGTCCGCTCCCTCATCAGCATAGAGCAAACATCCTCAAACATGGGATTAAGGATGTTGGTTAACTGAGGGGAGATCTCGATGTGCTGAGGAAGCTCCCCCTCCTCGATCTCAGCATTTTTATTATCTGCGGTCACAAGAGATGGGTTATTTCAATCATGGACATACGATCAGATAAGCTCTTTAAATAAACAGAAAGAGTACTTGGAAAGAAGTCGAGACCGCAGTCACGTAAAGCTCTTCTGATATCTTTAGTAACCGCGGGATCTGCGGTCAGAGAAAGATGATCTGATCCCCTTAAGCGCTCCAGATCCATTCTTTCCAAATCTCTTTTCTGCGATTTTTCTCCCTCTTTTCTTCTCCTTTTTAATTCTTCGTTACTTAAGAGGATATCGTCGGTCTCAATAAAAACGATCTCGTGTTTCTTTTCAGGAGAAGCAGAATGAACTGTAGGTAATGGAAGGAACTTGACTGACTGAGGAATCATTTTATCCTTACCAGCTCGCAAAATCGAGACCGCCGCCGCACGATCTGCTGCAGCTTTGTTCGAACGATCTCCCTGAAGAGAATCGTCCAGGAGACCGCTAGAAAGTACAGCTTTCTCCTTAGCGATCTGCAGCTTCTCCGCGATCTCCTCTTCAGTATTTTTGTTCTCCGCGGTCTGCATGACCGCATTCTTCTCTCTCTCTTCAACGATCAGAGCTGCTTTCTCCTCAGCGACTCTGACCGCCTCTTTCTTCTTTTCTTCCTCGACGATCAGAGCTGCTTTCTCCTCAGCGGCCCTGATCGCCTCCTTCTCCTTCTCCATCTCAACGATCTTGGCCGCTTCCTTCTTCCTTTCTTCCTCTTTCTTCTTTTTCTCTATTTTTTCCCTCTCCATATCCATCCTCTTCTTCTCATCAACCTTTTTCTTCTTCGTCTCTTCTTTCTCTTTCTTTTCTTTCTCCTCTTCTTCTCTCTTCTCTTCTTCCTCTTTCTTCTTCTTCCCATCCTCCTCTTTCGCCTTGATCGCTGCATCAGCGATCTCCTTCTCCCTGTTCGCGATCTTCTTCTCGACAACGACATTTCTAAGAGCTGAAGCCTCAACGGGATCCAACACCTGCAACGACGAAAAAGATGAATTGTTAGATGAAACCTCATCAAGATAGGCGATTAATTCGGAATCATCCTCTCTTGACAACGCTGAGATCGCAGGAGGGAAGAAGGGATCGCCCTTAACGCTCACCTTTGAAGTTTCCGCGATAATCTCAAGATCGGTAGATTCAGACAGTGTGATCGCCTCCGAGGCGATCACGTCTTTTTCTTCCTCATTCCTTCTGCTCCTTTTATAAGTCAAACCAGAGGGGCTTGAATCTTTCCTCTTCTTGTTCTTAACAGCTCCCACTTGATCAGCAATTTTTTGCCTTAAGGATTCCGCCTCGGCTTGTTTCTGGCGCAGACCGGCCAGAATGGTTTCAGTAGAGGCGACCTCAGGAAGTTTGGAAGTTTGATCCAGCGCCTCCAAGGACTTCTGACAATTAAAAGAAATGGAAAAGTCAGGCAATTTCCATACAGGGTCCGAAGAAGTATTAGATGGTTCAGAAACAATAGAGACCGGCACGATTGAAACCTCAGGAAGCTCAGTTTTCTTTAACGGAGATTGAGCGGTCTCCTTTGAAGCGCTCGCTTTCGTCAAAATCTTCGGTGCCTTCTTTCCTTTCTTTGAGCTGACACTTTCCTTTTTTCCAGGAGAATTCGCTTTCGATGGGAGAGCTTTTAAGAGATCGAGCATAGTCATCTTTGCAAGAAGATCGCACCTGCCCAATTATCAAAGACCGCTCAAATAGTGGAGTTCCTCAATGTCTTGCAAAATAAAGTTTTCAGCCGGTATTTATAGACCAAGCCGCATTAATGATGGTCGCGGTCTCAGCGGTCAAAGCTTACATTTTCAAAGTTCCAGGTGCAACTTAAAAATGTGCGGGGATTATGTTTGCCCAGAAAGCCCGCGACCTCCTCTTATTGTTCAGTTTTCCCGGTCTCAGCGGTCTCAAATTAGGTGATCGCCCAGATCGTCAGATGCCTACTCAACCGAGATTTTCTAAGTATCCAGCGGTCAAGACAGTGCGAGATCGCCAGCTCAAGCGGTCTGGTCGTTTTTCTTATTTTTGTTATTTGTACCCCATTTCCCTGCCCCGGCTCTCCTGTACCCCGGGCATCCCGTAGTTTTCAGTTCTGCCCATTTGGGCAGCCCCCTCGTCTATAAATAGAGGGGTAGGGGTACCAAAAAAAGGACCTTTGCTCCGAGGCTCCATCTTACAACCTGTGTAAGCGGTCTCATTTCTTCGTGATCGCCATTTCGTGATCATTTTCCCATTGTTCCAGCATCTTCTGTCTTAGTAACCTGCACTTCGCAGTTTTCTCCCATCCCCTTTAGTGTGAATTTTGGAGGTACCATTTTTGGCACCAACAAATGATAATTATGTATTTTCTTGTTTAATAAAATTGATTTCATTTCTAATTTCATTATCTCTTTATGTTTGATTTAACTTTGACCAAAATATCAAAAGTTTTCTATTAAAGTTTAAAGTTTGTAAAACCCTTATTCACCCCCCCCCCCACCCCCTCTAACATGAATATGAGATCGTAGGAAGGTTAAAAAGCACCGACAACACTTCTGAAAATGACAGATTTTGATTTGATCCTGGGCATGAATTGGCTGCATTCGAACCATGCCCAGATCGACTACCCGATGAAGAAAATTGTACTGAGGAACGAAGATTCCGAGATTGTGATTGAAGGTATTACCCCCACCTCCCATCTATTGCTATCATCTATTCAGGTGGTCAAAGCCCACCAGCAGGGCGATGAGGTTTTTATGATCTGCTTTGAGACATAGGAGATAGAGATCAGCATGGCTGAAGTATCAGTAGTTCGTTCCTAATGTCTTTCCAGACAAGCTGCCCGGACTACCCCCACATCGAGAGGCAGATTTTCGGATCCAACTAGTTCCGCGATCTAGACCTATTTCTATGGCTCCCTATAGGATGGCACCGAAGGAGCTTGCGGTGTTTCAGACACAGCTTCAAGAGTTAGTAAATTTGAGGTTTGTTCGCCCTTGTTCTATTTGTGAAGAAGAAGGATGGTACGCTCTGACTATGTATAGATTATCGGGAGCTCAACCGGTTGACGGTCCGGAACACCTATCCATTGCCAAGGATTGATGAGCTTTTTGATCAGCTGGAGGGAGCGCACTGGTTCTCCAAACTTGACTTGCGGCCGGGTTATTATCAATTGAGGATTCAGGAGGAGGATATCTCGAAAACCGCCTTTAGCTTGAGGTATGGTCTATATGAGTTTACTGTCATGCCATTCAAACTCACGAATGCACCCGCCACATTTATGAGCTTGATGAATAAAGTATTCGAACCGTACCTAGATGTCTTCGTGATAGTATTTATTGATCACATTCTGGTCTACTCAAGGACCGAGGAGGATCATGCACATCATTTAGCACTTGTTACGGGGAAGCTGAGGGAACACAAATTCTTTGCAAAGTTTAGTAAGTGCCAGTTCTGGCTCCGGGAAGTTGCTTTCCTAGGTCATGGCATCAGCGGAGCAGGTTTAGCAGTGGATCATGCCAAGGTACGAGTAGTGAGAGAATGACCTCCTTTGAAGTCAGCAGTAGAGGTGCGCAGTTTCTTAGGGCTCGCTGGATACTACCGTAAGTTTATAGAGGGATTCTTGAAGATCGCTCTTCCCCTCACCACCCTGACAAAGAAGGATGTCAAATTTACCTGGACAACTCAGTGTGAGGTAGCATTCCAGGAGCTTAAGGGCAGGCTCTCCTCAACCCCGATCCTTGCCCTTCCATTTAGGAAGGAGGGATTTCAGATTTACACTGACGCATCCTATCAAGGAATGGGTGCAGTATTGATGCAGCATGGGCACGCCATAGCATACACATCGAGGAAGTTGAAGAAGCACGAACAGAACTACCTAGTACATGATTTAGATCTCGGGGCTGTGATCTTCGCCTTGAAGATTTGGAGGCACTATCTTTATGCGGTTCATTGTGAGATCTTTACTGATCACAAGAACCTTAAGTATACAGATACTCAGAAGCATCTAAACCAACGCCAGCGGAGGTGGATAGAGTTCCTATGTGATTACGACTACACCATGCACTATCATCCGGGGAAGGCAAACACGGTGGCGGATGCACTGAGTAGGAGAGCCGATATGTCTTGACCGGAGCCCCGAGTGATGGCTATGGAGCTGGTGAAGATGTTAGAGTACATGGAGATCACATTGGTATCCAGGGCCGAGCCTGAGGCCTACAGAGAGTACTTAGCTGCCCTGAGCATTACTTGTGACATCTGAGACCACATCAGGACACAGCATAGACAAGATGCATCACTGGAGCCGGTATTCTGGAGCCTGGGAGGGGCAACTCAAGAGACTATTCATTATGAGATAACCTTGTCCATTTCCGTGGCTGCTTATACATACCCGCAGGAGCTAGAGTCCGGGAGGACATACTGAGAGAGGCGCATTGCACCAAATATTCGATGCATCCCTGAATCGTCAAGATGTATGCGGATCTGCGGAAGACAATGTGTTGGCCAGGTATGAAGAGGGATGTCACCTATTTTGTCACCCACTACGAGGCTTGCCAGAAGGTGAAGGCAGATTGTAGGAGTCTCGCTGGGTTGTTACAGCCATTGCCTATCCCCGTGTGGAAATTTGAAGATATATCAATGGATTTCGCTTACGGTCTACCTCGCTCCCGCTCCGGGAATGAATCTGTGTGGGTGATTGCAGATCATCTGACGAAGGTTGCCAGGTTCATACCGATGAGGAAGAACACACATGTTGATGTGTTGGTAAGACTCTTCGTCGAGCAGTTCGGTCGATATCATGGAGTGCCCAAGACTATCGTTATAGACCATGATGGTCGTTTCATCTCCAAGGAGTGGAAAGCAGTGCAAATTTATTTGGTCTCTTGCTTGACTTATAGCATGGCCTTCCACCCTCAGACGGATGGCCAGTCAGAGCGGACGATCAGGACATTGGAAGATATGTTGCGCCTATGTGTGCTAGATCGAGGAGAGCCGTGGGAGAGACTTCTACCCTTGGTGGAGTTCTCTTATAATAACTGTCATCAGGCAAGCATCGTCATGGCTCCTTATGCGTCGCTTTATGGAAGGAGGTGCAGGACACCTTTATCATGGGTCTAAGATGAGGACCCGAAAACTTTGGGGGTGAAATTCATTGATGATACCGATGAAATGGTCAGATTGATTCAAGACCGCATGCTCGAGGCACAGAGCCGACAGGCCAAATATTATGACGCGAAGCACAAGGCAGTGGAGTTTCAGATTGGTGACAAAGTTTTATTGAAGATCAGGCCGATGCACGAAGTGTCTCTTGTTCAGGGAAGGAAGAATCTCAGTCCTCGCTATATGGGGCCTTATACCATTCTGGAGCTGATTGGCCCCTTAGCCTATCGGTTGGAGTTGCCATCGGAGTTGGAGAATTTGCATGACGTATTCCATGTATTCTCCCTTAAGTGGACATTTCTTCACCCTGATCAGCATGTCCCAGCTGCGTCGGGCCCTGTGGGGACCGACAGATCTATCCGGCTAGAGCCAGTACACATAGTGGATACCGAGACCAGAGTTCTGCGACGAAAGAGTGTTCCATTGGTGAAAGTTTTGTGGTCCAACCACGGATGAGAGGAATACACTTGGGAGCTGATGGACCTTATGCAGCAACATTACCCGGGATTTTTTTCCCCAGGTATGAATTAAACTAGCTTGTCATACTTCGCTTTAATACTCGTAGCCCCAAACTCAAATTTTGGGGACAAAATTAATTTTTTTGTATTTTTGATTTGTAACGTCCCACTTCGAACTAGACCCCACGAGTGACAAGGGTCACTTGGAGCTGCTTGGGCTAGGAAGGGTCTTGAGATCCTAATGGTGCCAAGGAGGTGCCCTGATCTCTAGGAGTGGGTGTAACCATCACCCACTTGAAGTTTGAAAGCAAATGGCAAAGGATTGGTAAAAGGGAGCTAAATCGCCGGTAGCGGCCGAATCAGTGAACGTGATTTCTCCATGATGGATGGATTAAATTGCCTAAAATGAGTTAATGGTGGAATTAAAAGCATATAACCAGCTGGCACTTAGGTGGAGAATTTCAACACAAAGCTTGGGTAGTAGAATTTGCATTTAATGCTCATTAATGCTATATCTCTCACTATCTCTCTCTCCATTCTCTCCTAACCCAAATGGGCTGATCTCTCTTAATCAGATGCCCTATTCATCTTCTTCTTCATCTGCTTCTTCTTCTTCTCCTTCTTCTTTTCTTCATTTTCATCCTCATACCTAAAGAGAGTTAACTTAGGGTTCTTGAAAGAGCAAGATTAGAGAAGGATTTAAGCTTGGCCGACCGTCGCCATGCCGCCGAGGAGACAACCGCGATCGTCGGGCGGAAATCAGGTGACTTCCGACCCCTCTCCTTTGGTGATAGATCGTAGAGAAAATTAGGAGAGGTGTTGATCTCAAATGATCTTGGCTTGTGAGTTAATGGAGCTTCCTAGGAAAAGACCAAACCGGATTTTTCTTTTTAGGGCACCGATTGCCGCGAAAGTTCCTTCAATCACTTCTTCTCTTCAAAAGGAAGAGATAGGATTAGATTTTGTGAAAATCCATGGTCTAATGAGTGAGTATTGGAGGCTAGAAGGTGAGATGACCTAATTCTTGTTTGCGGAAGATGATGAATAGTCCCTTGATTAAAGAGGGTTTTTAATTATAATATTACACTTGATTAATAAGGGGACTCATGATTAATGGTGAAATTCAAGCAACTAAGGAAAGAAGAATTGATCTTGGTTAAAGTTAAGAGTTCACAGGAAGAAAAGGGGATGTGTTAACAGAGAAATTGTTCTCTGTTAGCTAGCGTCGGCGGTAGCGCTACCGCCGGCGTTAGCGGGTCGACTTGTTGACGGGAAGGGGTAACTTCCCATCGGCCATTAATGTCAACGGGAAGGAGTGTTGGTAGAATTGCTAACGCCCGGCGGTACCGCTACCGCTGGCATTAGCGGGTCGACTTGTCGATGGGAAGGGGTAACTTCCCGTTGACCCTTAATATTGACGCGAAGGGTTGGCTTCCCGTCGACATTGACGGGAAGGTGTCGTCTGGATTTCTAACGCCCGACGGTAGCGTTACCGCCGACGTTAAAAAATAGAGAATTTCAGGTTCTTCCCTTTGGTGGGGTAAGAGTTCCTGGATTCTCATGATAAGTTGGGCTTACTTTTTTAGAAAGATATGAATATGCCTCTATACACACAAGTAGTCCTGCAGGGTCTCATAGAGTAATTCTTGTGTCATACGCACGCCACTACACAAGAGTTATAACCACTCAGTATGGGTAACATTGATGGCTTGATGCAGGTTATAAGATATGGTCGTTTCTTATGGGGCAATGTTAAGGGCCCGGTGGTTGGGGGCCTTGGATGCTAATTAGCATCGACACTAATTGTAGGAGGAGAAAGGTAATAGGACTCCTTCCGTGAGTCCTTGGGTGCTTGAAAGCACGGGTGTGCATGGGAATTACATGAATGTGCATGGTTTACACATGGTGGTGTAATGATCCAGATCGGAGGATTACTTGTGGTGGGTCAACGGTCTTGCTAGTCGTGACACCGACAAAAGCCGACAGTTAGACTCTAAAACTGGTTGGGCTGTGTTCTTGGTGTTCACTTACCAAGACCCCTTCCGTATTATGAAGACTCAGCATGATGCGAGCAGTACACAGGGTCTCCGCTGTGTGTTCTTAGCATTGCGGCGTACATAGGCCTAGGTCTGGTAGTGTTCATACCATCCTAGTTGTGGAGGAGCCCATTCCACTGTCTCTGTCTAGCCACTACGTGAGGTGCCTGAGTGGTTAGCTACCCTCAAAAGCTGGAACTATGAGTCTATGCCGACATAACAAATATGCATGGGTGAGTCATCATATCAAAATCATTACAATGCATTCATCCTTTCATGACCATATCATTGCACCGCATTGGATCCTCATTATATAAACTTGTATGTGCACCTTTATATGATTCGTTACTTTATGTTTGGATCCTTAACTTATAAGCTTGTATGAGCATCCTTATAACTTAAGTTCAATTCAGTTATCTATATACTCTACTTGCTTAAACTCTGTCGCTGTCCATACTACTAGTTAGATGTACTTTTTGTACATTTGATATACTACTGTGATTACATCTTTCCCTGCCACCTGCATTTGCCACAATTGTTTATATTGCAGCTCTCTTCATTCCCTTCCGCCCGGTGCCTTGGAGTTGTCGGGGGAGAGGATGTGAAGTCACTTAGTATTTATGACTAACGGTTATTGCACCCTGTTGGAACCTTAGTTTTGATTTGAGTTAGGATCCATATTTGGTCTAAGTTTCTATCACAACACATCTTATATAAACTAGATCAAATCTCATTAAGACAGAAGACACAGAAAAGAATATAATATAAGCTGCGTTCGATGAAAAGCTAGTAGCGCTCGATGAAATATCAAGGAAGCTGCGATCGACAAAATCCAAGCAGCGCTCGACGAAAAGATGCATTCGACGAAAATCAAGCAGTGCTCGACAAAAGTTCATTCAGCAATGATCGACGAACTAATCAATGATCAGATCGACAAACGTCGAGTTCAGCCCGACGAAGTTCAAATTGAGATCAATGAAATATTATCAGCTCGACTAAAATTCTATATATGTTGTCAGATCTGATAAAGCAATATTTTGAATAAATTCTATTTATATATTGCTGCCCTTCTTTTGTATAAATTGTCACTGCCTCACATTAATAATATAGCCGTTGCAGAACAAATTAATGATATAACCGTTGTAGAACAATTAATGACATAGCCGTTGCAGAACAGCTTAAATTAAAGATGGCAGTTTATCTTCTCGAGGAGTTCAGTTAATAAAAGAGACTTTATCTCTTCCCTTTCACAGAAGATAGAAGACTGAAGAACTCAAGATTAGAGAGAAGCTCTCCAGATTACATAGATACAGAGAAAGCAAAAAGAAGAAAGAGACAGAGAACAACATATTATTATCTATCTTGTTTGCTAAGTCTTCTCTGCAGATCATCTTCATCCTGAGACACAATCAAGATCATTTGCTCAGGATCTCAACTGCAGAAGAAGAAGAAAGGAGTTACTACATTCTTGAGAAGAAGCTTCCTCACCTGATCATCAAACACTAATCAAATTAGGGGGAGCTCTTCAACATCATCAAGGATCCACTAGATTCTTCTCAGAAAGAGAAGAACAATATATTTTCTGTTTTCTTTTAACTGTATAAAGGGTTATAACTCCCTTCAAAAGTTACAGCCATTGGTGGCAGGGCACCTGATCAAAAACCTGTAGTTGGGTTAGAGCACCTGATCAAAAGCTCACTTGGTGTGTGGACACCTGATCAAAATTCCCTTGGTGGCAGGGCACCTAATCAACAACCTGTAGTGGAATCCTACCAAGTGTGGTAGAAGAGTAGATGTACCCAGGTTTAGTGGGGAACTACTATAAAATGCTTGTGTCGTCTGTGTTGTGCTTATTTTGTTTATTGTGCTGTGTGCTCTCTTTGTGTTTGGTTTTATTACTCACTCAGTACATATATATATCACTATTTTAATTTCGCTATAAAATTAAGTGAAAAACCTTTTAAAACTCAATTCACCCCCTCTAGAGTAAATCTAAGATCTAACCTCACTTTCAATTGGTATCAAAGCGTGGTTGATTATATCAATTCACTTTCAACTGATATCAATTCACTTTCAATTGGTATAAGAGGGTAGTTGATTGTATACAGGCTAACACCTGAATCATAAAGATCAATTAGATCTTAAATTTATTTTAGAGTTTTCTTTTACTTTATTATGGCACAAGTAGAATATTCAAGCATCAGACCACCAATCTGTAATTTGAATAAATTTTCTGTCTGGCAAGTTAGAATTAGATTATATATGAATTCAATAGATGAAGAAATTTATAATTCTATCCTGACAGGACCTCCAACTTCACCAACATCAACAGATGCTCAAAAGAAGCTGAAAAGTGCTGATGCCAAGGCTATGGAAATATTAGCTCAAACAATGTCAAATGACATTTTTCAAATAGTTGCTGATTGCACTTCAGCAAGAGACATATGGAACTCCCTCACAAGAATGGTAGCTGAATCTTCTTCCACCTCAAGTGATTTAGATACAGAATCAACATCTAGCTCAAGTGAAGAAGAAGAAGAACAAAAAGCTATAGAATTCTGCATGATGACCATAAATGGCTCAAACCACAACTCAGATGCAGAATTTGAATCTGATGAAGATGAGGTAATTTCAAGTTTTGATTTTACTCCTAAATAATGCAAATCAAATTTTAAACTGCTATGTATAGATTTAATAAAATCTGAGAAAGAAATCAAATCTCTCAGAAAAGAGTTAATAGAAATAAACAATTTAACTTCTGAAAATATTTTGAAAACATCAGAGGAGCAAATTATTTCTTTGAAAAATAATTCAATTAAGGCTTAAATTTTTGAACAATCTCTTAATGGAAGAAATACGAAACTAATGAATATCACAAGCACTATAAATGCCAGATTAAATGGCAGCAAACTTGGCATAGGAATTTCATCCAATCTATATAATATTCAAAAGAAAAATACTCTAACTACATCTATAAAATTTGTCTCTGCTAAAGAAAAAGAAGTAGCAGAAGACTCAGTAGAAATCACTAAAAATTTTTGTGTTCAACAAAATTCGTCGAACAAAGATCGATGAAATCAAATGACTTCGTCGAACTCAGATCGACGAAAGATGAACACAGAAATCAAACATAATTTTATTGTGATCAGACCTCAACGAATCAGAGTTCAACGAACTCTGAACACAGAAAATAAATATAACTATTCCTTGATCAGAGATCAATGAAATCACTGCACTTTGTCAACCCGAGATCAACGAAATCAGAGTTGTTTACCAAACATATATTTTAATGATTATCAAAGAAAATTTCAATTGGTAAAACACTTAACAGATACAAAGGCAAATATAACTAGCTATAAGGCAATGCTTGACCTATTATAAATCTTTTAACCCCAATTATAATCAAACAAAAAATTATAGGATTCACTTGAATTTTCCAGCTTAAAAACAAAGTCAGATAACTTCATGCTCTAACAGACTTTCTCAGGTCCATCAAGATTTGAGTACTCTACTCTAGTTGCATTGATTAGAAGTGATCATGGCACTGAGTTTGAATCTCTTCTGATGAGAGAATTCTGTAAGAAGGAAGGTATCAGACAATGTTTTTCTAAAAATTCCTTAGAATCCACTAACAACTGTAGCAATTCAAATCTGATAAAATCTTTCTATCTTAAAAAATCCTTAGAATCCATTAACACATGTAGCAATTCATCATATTAATAGAATCCTATTGAAACAAAATCTAAGAATCAAAATTTCTTATAGTCCCATTTACCCTTCTTCTAGGGGTCTTGATCCAGGGTTCCCTAAATCAAGGCAGGGGGAGAAATTAAAAAAAGAAGGAGATTAAAAGAAGAAGAAATTTAAAAAGAAATTAAAAGAAGGAGAAATTAAAAGAAGAAGAAATTTTAGTAATTTATGATTAAAATGTTTACAAAAGAACAAATTAATTTTACTATCTGTTTATTCTGTATATCTCCTTAAAGCTTTATAATGATTGTTAAAAATATCTTATGCTTTGAGTTATTCTATTTCTTTTGCTTAGTATCCTAACCCCAATAGGGGGAGATTGTTGGATCACCAACTTTGATTTGGATTAGGATCCCTATATGTTTTAAAGTTCAAATCTGTATCCCAACTCAAATAGGGGGAGATTGTTGGAACCATAGTTTTGATTTGAGTTAGGATCCATCTTTGGTCTAAGTTTCTAACATAACACATCTTGTATAAACTAGATCAAATCTCATTAAGACAGAAGACACAGAAAAGAATATAATATAAGCTGCGTTCGACGAAAAGCTAGCAGCGCTCGGCGAAATATCAAGGAAGCTGCGATCGACGAAATCCAAGAAGCGCTCGACAAAAAGCTGCGTTCGATGAAAATAGCAGCGCTCGACGAAAGTTCATTCAGCAATGATCAACGAACTAATCAATGATCATATCAACAAACGTCGAGCTAAGCCCGACGAAGTTCAAACTGAGATCGACGAAATATTATCAGCTCAACTAAAATTCTATATATGTTGTCAGATCTGATAAAGCAATATTTTGAATAAATTCTAATTATTTATTGCTGCCCTTCTTTTGTATAAATTGTCACTACCTCACATTAATGATATAGCCATTGCAGAACAAATTAATGATATAGTCATTGCAGAACAATTAATGATATAGCCGTTGCAGAATATCTTAAATTAAAGATGGCATTTTATCTTCTCGAGGAGTCCAGTTAATAAAAAGAGACTTTATCTCTTCCCTTTCACAGAAGATAGAAGACTGAAGAACTCAAGATAAGAGAGAAGCTCTCCAGATTACATAGATACAGAGAAAGCAAAAAGAAGAAAGAGACAGAGAACAACATATTATTATCTATCTTGTTTGCTAACTCTTCTCTGCAGATCATCTTCATCCTGATACTTAATCCAGATCATTTGCTCAGGATCTCAACTGCAGAAGAAGAAGAAAACAGTTACTACATTCTAGAGAAGAAGCTTCCTCACCTGATCATCAAACACTAATCAAATCAGGGGGAGCTCTTCAACATCATCAAGGATCCACTAGAGTCTTCTCAGAAAGAGAAGAACAATATATTTTCTGTTTTCTTTTAACTGTATAAAGGGTTATAACTCCCTTCAAAAGTTACAGCCATTGGTGTCAGGGCACCTGATCAAAAACCTGTAGTTGGGTTAGAGCACCTGATCAAAAGCTCACTTGGTGTGTGGACACCTGATCAAAACTCCCTTGGTGGCAGGGCACCTGATCAACAACCTATAGTGGAATCCTACCAAGTGTGGTAGAAGAGTAGATGTACCCAGGTTTAGTGGGGAACTACTATAAAATTCTTGTGTCGTCTGTGTTGTGCTTAATTTGTTTATTGTGCTGTGTGCTCTCTTTGTGTTTGGTTTTATTACTCACTCAGTACATATATATATCACTATTTTAATTTCGCTATAAAATTAAGTGAAAAACCTTTTAAAACTCTATTCACCCCCCTCTAGAGTAAATCTAAGATCTAACCTCACTTTCACACCCCTCATTTTAGGAGCGCACCTAAGAGCAGCAGCGCGCGACGCTGGAGGCGGATATCCAGATCAGGATGACAGGGCCGGAGACTACGATACCATCATTACCGTCAGTGACAGATGTGAGCGATAGTTTGAGATGTAGCCCTTCGGGCATTTCTTTTGATACTCTGATATTTGCAGGAGCTCTAGGAGCTACCTATCATTTGTATAATTGTGGCACCTTTACTGATATGTGAATCTATTGCTTCTACTTCTTTTCTATTATTGATGGGTTGGCATGATGATATGCGAGAATAGCCGGCAGGATAGGCATCTTGTAGAGGGGGCCAGCCCGAGTGCTGGCACTTCCGCAAGGCGGCTGCCGTAGGCATATGACCCCCCTTTGTTGGGCCTTGTGTTCCGGGAGATAGGTCTTACATCCACCTAGGTGTGTAAAAACCTAGTCAAAAGGAGGTCAACATTTAGTTGAGTTATACTTGCGTCGAATAGAAGTCGACACAACTTCGATTAAAATTCGAAGCAACTTTGAATAGAATTAAAAGTAACTCAGACTGGCTGTTGACGCCTCATTTAATCGATAGTCGATGCAACGTCGACTACATATCAATGTAGAAGGCAGAAGTTGATGCATATATTCTTTCAAGATGAAGTCAATACAACATCAATTAGTATTCGACGCAGAAGCCAAATGTTAAAGTCCACGGATAAGTCGATAAGGAATCGACGCAACGTCAATAGCAGATTTCATTTCAAATCTATGAAGCAGATCTCGATGTAGCTTCTAATATAATTCAAAGGCACGTCAATATGAAGTCAGAAGGAATTCAACGCAATGTCGAATACAGTCAAAGAATTGGAAACTTCTTGGAATGGATTCTAAGAATTATTCAGAATGTATATATGGAAGAAATTTGAATCCCAACAGGTTGCAACAGGATATAAAGAGAAAGAAAGATATTAGAGATTCAGAGGTGATATAATTGGAAGATATATATAAGGATTTTGACGGGCTGTCAACACAGTTGGAAAGAAAGCAATAATTCTCCTCCTACATTGCAATTGGAGAATCGATCAGAAGAGAAAGAGATTCAATTCTAAATTGACAGGGGATCATATACATACATAATTCAAAAAATGGACACATGAGTTCTTTTCTGTCTCTCTCTTTCTCTCTCTCATTCTACCCGACAGATCTTTGTACAACAGTTCTTCCTCAAGCTGCAAAAAGCTTCTTCTCCTTTCTCTCTCTGAAAGAAGCTCATCAAATATACAAAGATCAATCTAAAAGACTAGATCAGTGATTATAATCCTTGCATCTTCTTCTAAGGAAGGATTCATCATCTTACAAGGGGTCCAGAACACTTAGTGCCTATAATCCTCAGTGACTGCTGAAAGGGGATTCAAATCAGAAAATTACACTTCATCATCTTCTTCTTCTTACTCAAATTCTCATTTTTGTAAACTGAGTAAAGAGTTTTAAGAACCTCTCTTCAAAGGATTCATTCTTGGTTCAAGATCTCCTTATCAAAAGTTCTTGCTTGGTTCAAGATCTCCTTATCAAAAGTTTTGGTTTGGTTCTAAGAGTCTCCTTATCAAAAGACCCAGTTCCTGGTTCTAAGAGTCTCCTTATTAAAAGACTCAGTGGTTCTACGAGTCTACTTATCAAAAGACTCTGGAACTATGATAGTGTATTCCTACAAAGGTGGTAGAAGAGTAGACTACCTAGATTTTGGGGAACCATTATAGCTCTTGTGTCTTATGTGTTGAGAATTTTCTGTGATTGTCTCTTGCCTACTTTTATTATTCTGTGATTGATTTAATTCTGGTAGGAATCCTGGATGTTTAAGAATTGGACTTAATTTTCTGTGCACTTCTTAGTAAAAGTTTGTAAATCTCTATTCACCCCCCCCCCCCCCCCTCTAGAGAATTCTCGGGGAAGTTACTGTGCACTTTCATAAGTTTATGCATGCTCCCAGGATCCATCATCAGAAGGCTGCTTACCGGGTCTTGAGATACCATAAGATGTCTCCAAGATGTGGGGTATATATATGTATGTATGTATGTATGTATGTATACATATATATGGAATATATTTGGGCATGCAAATGTAATTTTATTTCATGATTGTGTTAGTTATGTGCAAGATTGAAAATTAAATATTTATCATAAAATCTTTTAAATTGTATATTAAGTGTAATCTGGTGCCTTCCAAAGAGCAGTATATATACATCAATGCCTTGATTGATTATATGAGGGGCTTGCCAAAGCAATATGCACCATCTATCTCAGTGAGATGCGATCAGATAATTTTGCTATCTAACTACCAACGATTGAGTCATACATAATTAGACTATGAATAGAATTGAATGCTTAGAGACTTGGAATTGGAAAATTTCATTAGATGAAAGAGAATAAACATTATTATCCAAACAATACAAGAGTTGTATATGATACAATTGACATATATTATCTACCTAAATAGCCACTCTATACGTGATCAACAAAAAATGACTTGGTGAAATTCGAATCTTATCCTACTAACGAGTAACTTGTTAGCAACTTTTTGAATTGATATTAAGGGCAATTAAGTCAAACAGACTATCGAGATTAATATTTAATAAAAAGATCATATCAGGTATATTTATATATATTTAAATATAATACTAATTTTACTTTTTATAATCAATTGTACATATTTATGACAAGTATGACACATCACACTGTGTCCCTATGATCAATACTTAAGAAGGAGAAGCTCAATGATGCAAACTTCATAGATTGGTACAGGAATTTGGGGATTATCCTCAAGCAAATACATAATCGTTATGTCCTAAAGACAGATCTCCTTGATGTGCCACTAGTTATTATACCTCTTACATAAAAGAATGCTTACAAGTATAAAATGACTCTTTGGATGTGGGATGCCTCATGGTGGCTACAATGAACTCTGAGCTTTGGGAGGAACAAAAATACGTGACTAGTTATACAATAATAGAGCACCTCAAGAAAATATTTCAGTGGCAAACTCACAAAGAGAGGTATGATATCTACAATGAACTCAAGTGATTAAGATGATTAAGTATGTTACAGAACCTTGAAAGACTAGATTTTCTATTTTTTCTAATAGACTAAATTACAAACTTAATTCTACAATAATTGCCTGAGAATTATTAGTAGTTTGTCATACACTGCAATATAAATAAGATTGACAAAATACTGTCAAAACTACTAGACATGTTGACAACTGCCAAAAATATATGAAAAATGTAAAGCATAGTCACATACTGATGGTGCATAAAAATAGAGCTAAGGCCAATGTATTTGAAAAAAATTAAGATGAGATCTAAGTCTTAATTCAAGCCCACATTTTCTACACTTAAGCCTAAAGGAGTGGACAAGGAAAAGAATTGTCATCATTGTCGAAAGGTTTGATATTAGAAGAGAAATTGTCATGTTTACCTTGAAGATCTAAAAAAGATGTAAGGAAAGTGAGACTTCCATTTCATGTATATTTGTTATATAAGTCAATTTATCTATTTCCTCAGCTTAGGTATTGGGTACATGATATGGTTCTCACATTTGTGTTAATATGAAGTGTTGAGTCCGAAATCGCACCTCCGAAGGAAATCGGAGGCTGCGGGATGTCGGTTACTTTTTAGTTAGGAAATCGAGACCGCTGGCAGCGGTCAAAGCCAGACTTCGCCCATCACGGCGAATGCCACTCCTGTGACGGGCTTTCCTTTGATTGATGAAAAGAGATTACAGCGGGCTGCAAGAGCAGAAAAGAAGAAGCCGGCCGGTTAGACAGGTCGCAAGTCGGGAAACTCGAGACCACAGCTCAAACAAACGAGCTCCTGGATTCGAGTGTGCGTGCCTTGGGAACGTCGCCGCCCCCTATTTATAGGCTTGGGGCCTGCCCGAACAGGCAGGGATAGAATAACTGCCTGCCCGGGTACAGGAGAAACGGGCAGGCGGTGACGGGATACAAACGGGAGAAAAGAGAGAAGCCGCGCGGCTTGGCGGCTTGAGCTTCCGACCTGTCTTGACCAGGGGCTGAAGATGCTGAGACCAAGGCGATGATGCAACCCGGGTGGTCTCGGTCTTGAGACCGCGGCTTGCCTTTTGTACTTGAGCCTTGATTGTCTTCATGGCGCATCCCGGGCGGTTTCCGACTTGAGACCGCGGCTTGCCTTTTGGACTTGAGCTTTGATAGTCTTCATGGCGCAACCCGGGTGGTCTCCGACTTGAGACCGCGGCTTGCCTTTTGGACTTGAACCTTAATAGTCTTCATGGCGCAACCCGGGCGGTCTCCGACTGGAGACCGCGACATGCCTTTTGGACTTGGACCTTGCTAGTCTTCATGGTGCAACCCGGGCGGTCTCCGACTTGAGCCCGCGGCTTGCCCTTTGAACTCGAGCTTTGCCGGTCTTCAATCTTTGGAGGCGATCTGGATCATGTCAGACTGCACGGTTTGTGTTGATTGGTGCTGATGGACCTTGTTAAATCTGAACCAGGCGACTTGTATCCTCAGACCGCCCGGTCTGCGAATAATGCTATTCGGAAGCGGTCTTCTGGGTAAACATAATCCCCGCATATTTTCAAATTCTGAGATTTCGAAAATATTAGTTCTAGCCGGAGACCGCGCCGATCTTGCCTTGTGGGTTATGAATGTTCTGGAAGCTTCTATTTCTGCATAATTGCAACGCTATCACGAGTCACTATTCGCCTCTCGCGGTCAGAACTTTCCGACTAAACAGCTCAGTCAAGATGGTGGATCTTATGGCCCAGTTCAAAAACCGCAAGAAGCCAGGTAAATATCGCGGGAGAGACTGCCCCAAGGATAAAAAGAAGAGGTGGACGGCTCAGCCCGACAATACAGTGACCATTGCCTCTTCGGGCAAGCCGGCTGACCCGCCTCCTGTGCTGACAGTCGACTTATCGACTAGGAATGATGCGGGTTGCTCGAACCCGCCCCCAGCTGATCCTCCTGTCCTTTCTGATAAAGCGACCAACCCGCCCCCTCCTCCAGACACGACGGATTCGGAAGCCTCTATCCCAAAGGCCGACGGGGATAATTCTTTCAAAATGGAGATCACTCCCTCTGGCGTATACCACCTGAAAGTAAGAGATGAAGGGGGGGGGGGGGGGGAACGGTTGACTCCCCCAAGCCGTCCGACTAGCAGAGCCTGGTAGTGAACATTGAGGAGAGCCCGGTTTCCCCAAAACAAGCCGGCAGGAGCCGACCAAGAAGAGGAAAAGAGCTGAGTCAAAGGCGGACAGGCTTCTGAAAAATCTGAAGAGCCTAAAGGCCAAAAATAAAGCGGCTTCCAGAAAACCGGGAGCGGATAGCCTGCAAGGCAAGTCGCGCGAAAAAGAAGATCCGGAAGGAGTAATCACTCCTTCACCCAAGTCGAGCGACCAGGTCCACACCGATGCGCACAGTATCTCTGTAAGTGATATCATCAGGGACTTGGATTCCCTCCAGAAGCAAGATGATCTATTGAGAACTTCTTCCGACCTGCAGGCCGCTGATCCCCTTGGAAAGAAGGAGGCCGTCCAGGCTGAGGATGCGACCAGTATTAGGGAGGCAGGCCTGGCTGAGGATGCGACCAGAACTGATAAAGCCGCGCCGGCTCCTGAAGATTCTGTGATTACCGGGCTTCGGCTTATACAAGCGAAGGCGGAGAAAGTAAGAGATCAGCTTATCATACCGCCACCGACGCCGCCTAATCTTCTATTGCAAGGTAAGTGGGTCGCGGATTACCGCCCTATTCATTTTTTCAAGATGCGGTCTCAAAACAAAGTCGCGCGACTTATTGTTGAACCCATCTCCAAGCTTCTTTCCATCCGCTGCTCAATTCTCTGCTGCCAAGCGGAGGAAAAGCGAGAGATCGTGGAGAGAACAACGCCGAAAGATTGATTCAGAGCAAGCAAAGCGGTCTATCCGCCCAAATTTTACCCGAACTGTTGCGGCTTGTAAGCGAGGAGAACTTGGAAAAAGTGGTCCTCTTTTGATAATCCCCCTGTTATATGAAATTATATTTGGTCGACCTTTTTTATTGTCTTTTTCCTTGTAGATGACCGTGATTCCATTCCGAAGGCGGGCAAACTGGTCTCCTATCTCCCCCCATTGGGTTCATCCTTCCCGAATTCCTCAGTGAACCCGGATACCCGGATGGAGGAGGAGGTGTCCGGGCTCCAAAAGAATCTTGAAATCCTCAAGCAACAATTGAGAATCCTCGAAGAGCGAGCGAAATCCGCTCAAGACGAAAAATCCGTGATGCGGACTGAGTTGGAAGCTGAGCGAAGAGAAAACCGAGCTGCGCTGGAGGCTGAACAGAAGGAACGCTGGGAGAAGGAGAAGGTGCAGCAAGAACAGATCGCTGTGTTGACCGCCCGGCTAGACAGGGGAAAGAAGGAGATCCACATGCTCGAGGAGGACTGTGTCTACTACAGGGAAAAGTACCTTCATCTGATGAGGGGAGTCGGCGGAAGCCGGCATCCCCTTAATACTGCTGATGAAGGTCAGCGTGGATCAAACCGCCCGGCCATTGGGACGGGCTCAACTCTTCCAGCAGCTGGGATAATCCGCCCTGTTGTTAATGCGAATGAGACCGAAGCGGTCTTGCCTGCTCGCGTGATTCCTGTGGCGCGAATAGAGCGAGATGTCGTGCAACTTCATAGTATGATCAACCACCTAAATCACGGTATGAATCAGATGCAAGGGACTATTCTTCAGATCGGCGACCATGTCACGCGACTCCACAGAGTAGATGCGCCGAGCGATGCCCGCTAGCGACAAGCGGTTTTTAGACAATTATTTGTAATATTTTATTCGGTCCTTTGGATGACTTAACTGCTTGAGCTTGATTTTATGACATTCGGTCTGTCTTTCAGACCGATCGGTCTGTGTATTTGAATGTGCTTTACTTTCTTCCTTTGTACGTTGATCGATGCCTGCGAATTGCTTTATAATCCGAGCGACTTGTTTCTGTTGTTTCTTTAAACCACCTGCTTAGATTTTACTTGTGGTTTGTTCCTAATGAATTAGCTCTGTATAGAAATGTGTCCGCGCGGGTTGATTAGGCTATCCGCGATTTGACCTTTGCTAAATGCAGATCACCCATTCTTATAAGTAGCGTCTTTCCGAAGACCTTCTCACCTGAATTTCAAAATGGGAGCAAAGCGACGGCCGAAGCGACCTGCGAAGACATCTGTAACTCGATCTGAAGCCGCTTCAGAGTTCCATTCGACAGACCTTGAGGAATGCCGTCTGACCAAAGACGAACTGGATGAGTTTGTTGAGAAGAACATGGTAGGTAGTCCGCTGCTCGCGCAACTTCCGCTACGTGATGAGCAGATGAAATCCTCTGGACCGAATCAAATCGGAATCCCAATCAATCATTTTGATTGAGGCTTCAAGTTCCCCATATCGATCGAACTCACCATGGTCTTTGACCATTACGGAGTTGTCCCCGACCAAATCTCCCCCAACTCGATGGCCGAGATTTGTAGCTTTATTTCATACCTGCGGTCTGAGAGAGTCCGCTTCTCCATGGACCTCTTTAGAAGAATATTCTCGGTGCGGGCTATCCCAGACTCTGAATCGAACGTGTTCAAGGGCCACCTCTACTTCGGCTGTCGGGGGCTGAAGATGGTCAACCTCGCGAATAAGGTCACAATCTGGTCGGAGAGGTATTTAATATTCGAAGGTCGACTCAGCCTACTGAATCTGAACCCGCAGGTGCGGCCAGGGAGGCCTTCCACCAAATTGCCATCAGCGCGGTTGAGGAGAAGACCTTTGAATTTCTTGAGAATGAGTGGCTCAATGTACGCTACTACATCTCGCTGCTTGCCGAGTTAGAGAATATCCGGCCTGAAGACAGTAAGTTTTTCTTCAACCCGCTTCCTGCTTTGATGTTGACCGCACGGTCTCTTGTCCTGACTCTTTTACTTCTCTTTTGAAGCTTAGGCCATTGTCCCCAAAAACAAGCCCATCAACCCAGCCGGCTTGATCCTAACTTAGAGCGAGAAGAGACAGAGACAGGGCAAAAACAAGCCGCCGCTATCTAATGGGGAGGATTCTGTTGGAACATGGTCTTCCGCATCTCCTAGGTTTGAGAATAACAAATCTTATGTGTATTTGATCTTGTGTGTTCAAGTGTGCAGGTTAGCATAGTCCACATGACTCAAGGAGTACTCATGATGTCTGCCCCCAAAATTGAGGCCAAAATTCGAAGAGGCTCACTAGCGCCGGTGGTAGCGATAGCGCCCGGCGCTAGCATTGATCTGCTCGATTCCGGCGGCATTTTTAGAAGGAGCTAGCGCCCGGCGGTAGCTACTAGCGTTGGCGGTAGCATGGCGCACAAGAGGCATAGAGCAAATTGTTGCCACGGATGGGAGATTCAGCCGCGCAAGATCATTCCTAATCCGGGCTAGCGCCGGCGGTAGCACTAGCGCCGGCGGTAGCATAAAGGCTATAAATTGGATGTTTTGGCTCCGAATTCTTCATCCTCCTCCAATACCAATCTCCAGAGCTTCGTGCCATAGTAGAGAGAGGAAGATTCAGAGCGATACTCCCAGAATTCCATAAAGCCTTAAGGAGATCCATGGAGAAGATTTCAACACGTGTCATCATCGTGACGAAAGGCCGCATCGACTACGATCATACTCTGCGGGCCTTCGACCACTTCTCCAAGAGATCCACATAGAGGGAGTTTTTATATTATTGTCTTTTCATTTCATATCTTTTCTGTAAACGGTAGTGAAATCGCCTCGTGTTGGCGACTAGGTCTGGGGTAGGACTTAGGGCTGAAATTCGCCTCGTGTTGGCGACTAGATCTAGGCTAGGTCTAGGGGGTGCTCGAGGCCTTTCTGGGGATAGATTGGCTAGAGCGGCTTGAGGCCGTATCTGGGGAGAGATCGGCTAAAGCCAACCGGTTCGTGGGGATACGAGTCGGTATAGAAAACGAAAAAGAGTTTTTATTATTCGCCTCCGATCTTTAGCGCCATTGAGATCAAGTTTTGTAAAACTTATTTAATATCAATAAAGCTTGTCTCTCTTTTTGTTTTACTTGATTTCTTGTTTTATTAATGCAATATTCCAAAGTTTTCTAAATAAAATCTAAAGTTTTTGAAAACCCTTATTCACCCCCCTCTAAGGGCGCCGACCGATCCAACAAGTGGTATCAGAGCGGTTTTATTCCAATCGGCTTAACAACCGGGAATAATGGTGTCTCATGATCTCGCTTCAACTAGTGGGGAAAATTTTTGTGAAGAGGAAAAATCACATGCACCACCTTTATTTGAAGGGACAAATTATAAAGGATGGAAAATCTTAATTGAAAAATTTATTAAAACTTTAGACATCGAAGTTTGGAATTTTGCAATAGCAAGACCCACAAATGAATCAAATAAAAAAGAACTTCAATTAAATGCAAAAGCTAAACACTATTTGTTTTGCGGTCTATCTAATGAAAATTTCAAATTAATATATTGCTTTTCAAGTGCATATAAAGTATGAAATTTTCTTGAAGAAATGTATGATTCTCCTTCTACAGGTATAGAACAATCGCAAGAACCGGAGAATATGCAAGCTTGCACAAATCATCAAGAATGCCCTCCTCATGACGAATCAATGGAGCAAGCATCAAAGGAAAGAGATGAAGCAATCTTACTTTTGGAAGAAGAGTGCCAAGAAGAAGACAAAGGAACATTATGTTCAAATCCTCCCTCATCCAAAAGCAATGTTAGGAAATCAAATTCTATCTTTTGTACTTCTATCTCTTCATTACAATTGTAACAAAATACTAGGCGCAAAATTGAGAAATTAAAGAATGCTAATAAACTATTGCGCTTAGAAAATAAAAATTTAAAAGCAAAAGTTAAAGTAATATCAAAATCTGATTTATCTAGCTTTACTCATGTCACTTCAATTGAAAATACAAAACCTTCTCTTGATTGTAATGATATTAAAGAAAAAGTTAAGGAACTTGAAAAAGAAATTATTTTTATAAGAGAACAAAATGAAAAATTATGTTTAGAAAATTCATCTTTAAAAATTAATTGTGCTAAGTGTAAGGACTATGAAATTGAAATAAAAGAGATGGATGATACATTTGATGAGTATAGGGATAAATATTAAAAACATATTTACTCAATTGTTACCACTCTCAAAAATAGCACAATCGCTTATAATAAAGCTAGACATAATTTAAAAACTAAGAATGATGAATTAAATGCCAAAATCCACTTGCTTAAGGAAATCATAAAGAAAAATTCACAAAACATATATCCACAATTTCAGAATATATCTTAATGCAAGATGAATATAATTTCTCAAAAGGTTAAATCAAACAATGGAAATAAAAGACATCAACAAATTTAAAATGAAATTCCAAAATACAATCATTACTATCATTTACAACATCAATCTTCTCCCAACATAAAATTAAATGCTCACAAATTTCCTATGAACAACACTTTTAATAATCATTACAATCATAATCATCAATATAAAGATAATCTCAATGGAAATTTGATGAATAAGAATAACATTAAACCAAGGTTTGAATGGAGGCCTAAAATTAAAAATGAAACATTCACTTCACATGAAAGGACTCATTCATCTTTGTCTTCACAAAAATCATCACGATGCATTTGGGTACCCAAAGGAACCATCACTCATGGTCCTCTTTGGATACCTAAATCTCTTATCCATTAGGTATCATCAATTGCATGAAGTAGAATCCCTTCAAAATGAAATATACAAAGTTCTACTTCATGATATGCTTTCATGTCTTTTAATTTTTCTTATTTTTCTTATTTCTTTTGAACTATCATGTCATGGTCATCCTATACAATTTTGAAAATATGATCTTATCTCTTACAAGATCAATATGTTTATAAAATCAAATTGATCAAAATTCAAAATCATATTTTGATGACCTATCTTTTATTATTATATTCATTGCTTCTAAATATCTTATATTATCCATATGAATCAAACTCTAAATTTGCTATAAGATATTTCAAATTAAATCCGGTTACTAGATTTTTAGCCTTCACCAACAAGTGGATAAAATTCTGAATTTGCTATGAGATATTTATCTAAATTAAAAAGAAAAACACATAAGACATATTGAAAGATTAATTTTCATTAATATTGATGCCATACGCACCACCATGATCTATTGATATCTTTTGCTAAAACTTTCTAAAATCATAATTCATATCAAGAATCATCTATCACATTTTATATAATGACAATTGGTATTATAATTGCTTACTATGGTTGGTATATTATGTGTGTATTGTGATTTATTTCTAGTTTAGACCTTTGGATCATTTTGATATCAAATCAAGTAGAATTGTCACTCCATTCTAGGTCTCTAAGTTGAAACACAATCAAATCTTGGTATAACATTAATCTCAAATTTATCATTCTAACATTGCCACCTAAAGAATATTTGTGTCTATGTTAGGCTTTATTTGTTTACCAAGATATACAGGCTGGGTATTCTCATCTAGGGCTTATCCATAGTATGATTGTGCATGAACATTATTGTTAATCTCTAAAATCATGCATATTTGATTTGTTCAAACATGATATCTTGGGTTTTCATTTCCTATTATAATCACAAGTCTTTAGAAAAGTCAAAATGAAAACATAAGTAAATATATCTCATGCAATGATTATTTTGTCAAGTATATAAGAAATCGCTAACGTTTCATGCAATTTGGACCATCCAAAACATCTCCTAAAAATCTGCAACTTCGGCATGGAACTACTATTGGGACACCTAATCAAGTTCAAGCATCAAAATTTTCAAAACCCTAAAAAATCACTTACTGTTTCCCGCGCTAGCGCTAGCACCGGCGCTAGCGTCGAGGTTAATTTTTCTGTATTTTTTAAATTTCTAAAAATCCCATAAAATATATAAATCTATATTTTCTACTTAGTTTTGCACTTCTGTGTTTCTTTATTTTCTGAAAAATCAAATACAAAACTACAAAAACCAAATTACAAAAATATGTTTTGTTTTTTCGCTTGTGTTGTTTCCTTTATTTAAAGTTCATCTTTATGCAAAAATCAAATATAAAAATTACAAAAGCAAAAATTACAAAAATATGCTTTATTTGTAAAAATCAACTACAAAAATATAAAACAAAACAAAAACAAGTATCAAAATTATTCTTCTGAACTTAACTTTTCTATGTATCTTGTGAAAGGGTGATTTGGGCTATCATCCCATCATATCACCTAGTACCGGGCGAACCTCTCACAAGGTAGCCCTCGGGAAGTCCAAGATCAATTTTATGAGTTCAAACTTTAAATAAAAATTACTCTTTAAAAATATCAAACATATTGTATGAACTTCATTGAAAATCAAGCATGATTTAATCTATTATTTAGAACTTCTATAATGTTGCAATTTATCTTTTCAAACTACTTTGAACATTGCCTTCATCATGCTTTGATACATCTATTAATATGTGCATAATTTATATTGAAAAGGTTGTGTAGAACTATGCGTAGCATGCCTCTAAGTATGAGTAATGTTTTATGTTTGATAATGATCGCAATTCACTCACTTATTTTGGCATTGTCTACTTATGTGTTTAATCTAAGAATGTTTGTGTATGTTTTGTAATAGTACAATGAATTAAAATTGCACAAATATCTTACCTACACAACCTTTATTTGCACTTTTAAAAGTTAAGAAAAGTGGTTATCTTTTTCATAAATTATATCGGTTTGCAAAACAAGTGTATTCGGAGAACTTTGTACAAAACAAAATCATAAAATAAAGTGACAAAGATAACTCCACCAAGCACTACTTGAACCTCCTGATAAGTCTTAATAAGCGTTGTGAGGTTGAGCACCTTGGAAAGAATAATAAAGTATCTTGTGCAAACCATAACTTTCTTTCAAAATAAAAACCACTTATTCTTAAGTACACCGGATCACAATAAAAAAAAATTAATATTGAAGAATAAAATTATGTGATCCCCCAAGCACTACTTTGCACCCTGATAAGTCTTAATGAGCATTGTGTGTGCAAAGCACCTTGGTAGTTGTACATTTTTCTTTGTGCATTGAAGTGAGTGGAAGTAAAATTATTTGTGTTTTATTGTGCTCTTTACTTTACATATTACTTGTATTTTTGATTAAAACATTTGTTTACTCTATTCAAAATACACTTTTATGCACATCATTATCTTCCATAACACTTCTTCTCATGAGTATTGGATCCTAATGCTAATTCTATACTACTCTTTATTTATGAAATGCACTAGATAACCTAGCATGTTTTCTACAATGTTTGGTATGTTTTGAAATTGTGAATTAAAGTAACATTGTAGTAATCTCTTTTTGATAAGATTATTTCATGCTTGGTTAATGTATTGTCAAAACAAAAATTTTAAATGCAAAATGATTTACAAAAACATCTTCTTTTTGAAATTGAACTCAAATATCCTTTTATGAACCATCTTTGATTACCATAAGATGTTTTTTGTACTTCTATATGTCTTCCGCATCATAACCATATAATTGTTTTACCTTGCACTTTAATACTTATTTAAAATCTTTCATCTTGTGTGCATCATCACTTGAATCTTCAAATTCCTTTCTTGCAACAAGTGGTAGACTTCCTTGGTAAACTTTATATTGGTTGAATTTTTTTTTCTTATAACTCTGATCTATTTCTATTCTAAACACTCCTCCAACAAGTGAAATATTGCTTATAAAACATCTCTTTTTAACTTAAACTCTTATTATGATGTTTCTTTTTCGAAATCTTCCGCAATACTCAAACTCTGATTCATTCATGAATTTCAATGTGAGTTTTATTTCAAAAATTCAAATAAAAATATAAACCCATATGCTATGATATTTCCCATTAGATTTAAATGCTTAATGTTTCCAATAATTGTTATCCATGACTTCATTTCTCACCATAGCGGGGGCGTAGGGTTGTAGACATTAGATAACCTTATCTCTAGTCAAGTCTTGTCCTTAACCGGGGAGGGTTCCAGTGGGGCCTTGCGAGGCACTGGGGGGAAAGAGTGCTAGGTTAAGTTTTTGTCTAGTGTTTGCATATGGGATTAACACCCCAACCTACGGCATGTTTGCAGCTCCTCATGCCCATCCGTCACTTAGTACGGGGCTAGGGTGTTGACATATTGTCTGGGTAGATTGGTTACTTGGAAATCATGATTTTTTTTGGCTTAAAACTCTTATTTAAAGGGAAAATCATTATTTTTTGCTAAACTCTGATTTATAAAAGGGGGAGAACTACAAACAAAAGGGATAAAATAAGTCATAACTCTGATCATTTTCAATGAAAGACAAGTCTAAAACTCCTTATCATTTAATTAAAAAGCTCGATCATGCCTTCTCTTTTATTTACACATTTTTTAGTGCTTTGTTTCCCTACCCACTTTTGCTAATAACAAAGGGGGAGAACTAACATGATAAAATGCAACAGGGGGAGAACTAACAATGATAAATGTAACCCTCTATCATAAACCCAACATGACAAATTCAGTTGATAGCATACATATTAAGGGAGCATTCACATAGGGGGAGCATATATTTAGGGGGAGCAATTCTAAATACTAAAATCAATAATCATCCTAAAGTCATCACTCTCACACACACACAAGTATAGTCTCATCATGCTTATTTATTAATGCTTTGATTTATCATTAATGGATTTGTTATTATCAAAAGGGGGAGTTTGTTGGAACATGGTCTTCCGCATCTCCTAGGTTTGAGAATAACAAATCTTATGTGTATTTGATCTTGTGTGTTCAAGTGTGTAGGTTAGCATAGTCCACATGACTCAAGGAGTACTCTGATGTCTGCCCCCAAAATTGAGGCCAAAATTCGAAGAGGCTCACTAGCGCTGGCGGTAGCGATAGCGCCCGGCGCTAGCGTTGATCTACTCGATTCCGGCGACATTTTTAGAAGGAGCTAGCGCCCGGAGGTAGCTACTAGCGCTGGCGGTAGCATGGTACATAAGAGGCATAGAGCAAATTGTTGCCATGGATGGGAGATTCGACCGCGCAAGATCATTCCTAATCCGGGCTAGCGCCGGCGGTAGCGCTAGCGCCGGCGGTAGCGTAAAGGCTATAAATTGGAGGTTTTGGCTCTGAATTTTTCATCCTCCTCCAATCCCAAACTCCAGAGCTTCGTGCCATAGCAGAGAGAGGAAGATTTAGAGCGATACTCCCACAATTCCATAAAGCCTTAAGGAGATCCGTGGAGAAGATTTCAACACGCTTCATCATCGTGACGAAAGGCCGCATCGACTACGATCATACTCTGCGGGCCTTCGTCCACTTCTCCAAGAGATCCACATAGAGGGAGTTTTTATTATTATTGTCTTTTCATTTCATATCTTTTCTGTAAACGGTAGTGAAATTGCCTCATGTTGGCGACTAGGTCTGGGGTAGGACTTAGGGCTGAAATTCGCCTCGTGTTGGCGACTAGATCTAGGCTAGGTCTAGGGGGTGCTCGAGGCCTTTATGGGGATAGATTGGCTAGAGCGGCTTGAGGCCGTATCTGGGGAGAGATCGGCTAAAGCCAACCGGTTCGTGGGGATACGAGTCGGTATAGAAAACGAAAAAGAGTTTTTATTATTCGCCTCCGATCTCTAGCGCCATTGAGATCAAGTTTTGTAAAACTTATTTAATATCAATAAAGCTTGTCTCTCTTTTTGTTTTACTTGACTTCTTGTTTTATTATTGCAATATTCCAAAGTTTTCTAAATAAAATCTAGAGTTTTTGAAAACCCTTATTCACCCCCCCTCTAAGGGCGCCGACCGATCCAACAGATTCGACCTCCTCAGGCGACTTCTCTGCCCTCCGTTCCTTCAGCAAAGTGAAGGATTTGAAAGGCCGCACAGTGTTGACCTGGCATCCGGACGGAGATGGCGTCCAGGTCTCTACTGCGCTCCCCCACTGGGCTAATGAGAAGTCGGGCCGGCATGCTGAGGCCGCTAGCATCGCTATGTTTGGCCGGCGAAATTTCAGGCGATTGAGGAAGATCCCTGAGGAGGAGCTCGCCCGGGAAGCCGCGCGGGTTGGAGCTCAGAGCCTCATCACCAATGTCTTCATGGGGATGACCTTCAAAAGATTGATCAGAGCAAATGATCATCTAGAGAAGGAAAATGTCGAATTGAAGAAGGAGGTCGCGCGGCTAAAGGAGGCCAAGTCGGTAAGTTATCACCTGGCTAGCCATCGTTCTGATTTTTCTAGATCGTGCGGTCTCTTACCTTTACTCTTTTTTTCAGACAAAGTATGATGACACCGATCCGATCTATCAAGAAGAACTTTTCCCTCATGTCGCCAAGGGAATCGATAATGCTTTTAACCGCCTGCGCGAGATCGGAGGGCTCGCGCCCGGTTTTGAACATTTCACATATTCTGATGCCTACCCGACCTTACAAAAGAAACTAGAGAAGATCAGGCGGAAGGCCAAAGGGAAGAACAAATTTGATGGGTCCAGTTCGGAAGAAAGTGATGACGAGGAGGACGAAGTATAAGAGCCCGCTGCGGCTAAGGACGGTGAGAGCGGCTCGGACTCTGAGTCCAGCGATTCTGAAGAAGAGGCTGAGCGCAAGTCGGGCGAGTTGAGCAGCTCGTCTTTGTCGGGCAGCGGGGGCTATTCTCCCGATGTTTCGATTGATGACAGCAAACATTCGAGTGCTCCTGCATCTAAGAAACTCAAGTCGCGTGGTCAATAGTTGTATTTTGTTTTTATTTTGAATAGCCAACGGTTTGATTTTGTTAACCGGTCGGTTACACAACAATGTAAAGATATTTTGACAATGAAATGGAAAGTTTTTACCTGTTTAGCCGTTTGCTTTCTGCGACTTACTTGTAATTGTTTGTGATCTCTTTCTGCTTCGGATAATTAACTCTTTTAACCAAGTCGTGCAGATTAATAATGCTTCAGTCAGCTCGGGTACTGAACTTTCAGAATTCTAATAACCATTTAAATGTTGTAAATCCTATTAGGGCGGCTTGTTTCTGTGATCCCAACTCAGCAAATGCCATATAACCCGGGAGAATATTAACCATTCATACCTTGATAAATAATTTGATGCAGTTATAATATGTAGTCGGGCGGATAGAAATTTGAACTTTCTAGGTTCTTAATATGAATACCCCTGATGCAATTTCAAGCCGCTGTAATTATTAAATCCTGATCGCAAACCATACGACGTGAATGCTTCTCATATGACTAGACGTCTCCGTATACTTGAATCCAAGCCGCACGATTACTTCCCGGCCTTGGATAATTACTTCGCAAGATAGAGAATACCAAGTCAAAAGAAAACCATCAATAGGTCGTACGGTTAGTGTTTAATCTGCGCGACTTGTAATTTCTGATTTCTATAAGTTCCATTGTTAAGTATAAGCTTAAACTGATAAACCCGCGCGATCTATTTATAACTCGGGCGGTTAATGGCTTGATACCTGTAATGATTTCCATTCAGCAGGAACCATAATTACTTTCCTATGAAGAGCTCGTTCCTACCCGAACGGATAGAACCAATATTTATACGAATGACAGATTATGAGCCAGATGATAAGACCGACCGGTCACAGTTATGCTTAATACCCTGATAGGCCCCACGATATAGTGATATCCTGCTCTCAAATCACCCAGTTTAATAACCAGACCGCCCGATAACTTTGGTTCCTGCTTATTTCAAACCGCCCGGTTTAAGCATCGAACCGACCGGTTTGTGATGTACCTATAAAAATCTTGTTTTTTCTCCCAAATGGTCTAGAGTGACCAGATGAGATAATTTCCTGCAATGTAACAAGAAATGGCTACTGTCTAAGATGACCAAGTGGGCAGGTGGGCCTAGGCGGCGAACATTGCTTTCCTCAAGTGGTCATAAGAGCTGTAGAAATAAAGAAAAAGTAAGTACAGACCCAGATGACCAAGTGGGCAGGTGGGCCTAGGTGGCGAACATTGCTTTCCTCAAGTGGTCATAAGGGCTGTAAGCGACTCGACTGCTGTCCTGCCTAGGGCTACAAGCCGAGTTGATCAATTGGGCAGGTGGGCCTAGGCGGCGAACATTGCTTTCCTCAGAGAGATCAACTCAGTTGTGGGTCCCTCTTAGGCATCGCTTGAGAGTACCTAGGAGTATTCAATGGTCACAGACTAGGATGATCAATTGGGAAGGTGTGGTTATGCCGTGGAGGCTATACCGACATTGCTTTCCTCAGAGAGATCATCAAAGCTGTAACTATATCCCTTTCGGGGCATGATAGAGCTACCATTCACCTAGACCTCCCTTGATGAAGGGGTGTGTTAGATATCAGCCAGGATCCAAGATTCTAAAGACCACCGCACGGGAATTGGCAAGCTACCACTACACGTGTGCGAAAACTCCCCGCTACACATGATCTTTGTGGTTTTATGCTAATGACTACAATCCGAGGGGGTTCGAGAAGAACTTGGCGATGTCTCCGTGGTTCAGTGAGGAGGATATATGTACAAAAGTGTAAAAAGAATCATCAGACATGGAGAAGTGTCAGTGTAGGGCTTTTTATTGAATATCCAAAAAATGCAAGAAATGGAGAAAACGTCTTAAGGATATAACCGTTTGAGATCGTCACCGCTCCAGGTGCGTGAGATGTCCTCTCCTTCACTTGTCTGGAGACGATAAGCCCCGCTTTTTAACACCTCCTTGACAATGAAAGGTCCAGCCCAGTTGGGATTTAGCTTTCCGACGTTGCCTGCTCTAGCTGCTGCATCAACTTTCTTTAACACAACGTCCCCAACTACGAAGTGCTTAAGCCTGACATTTTTATCAAAGTACTTGGCCATTCTCCTTTTAACTTCTTCCTGCCTGATTGTTGCCTCGTCCTGAAGCTCCTCGATCAGGTCCATACTATATTTGATAGCTTCGCCATTATGTTTTATCCAGGCTTCTTCTCTTTCCCTTGCATACACAACTCTTGGGGTGACCACCTCAAATTCCACAGGAACAACAGCCTCCGAGCCATGAGATAATTTGAACGGTGTTTCTCCCGTAGCTGAAGACGGAGTAGTACGGAGGGTCCAAAGGATATAAGGGAGTTGATCTGCCCAGTTCCCCCTTTGGTTCAAAACCCTCTTCATCAAAAGCTGCTGGATTTGTCTGTTTGCTGCTTCCACCTGGCCATTCGTCCTGGGATGATGTACTGAAGAGAACCGAAGGTCGATTCCAACCTAATCACAGAAGTTTATCATTTCTGAATTGTTGAATTGCGGGCCGTTGTCAGTGACAATTGCCAGCGGAATTCCGTGTCGGCACACTATTTCCCCCCAAATGAAATTTCTGATGACCTGCGTCGTGGTTTTTGCTAGTGCCTTTGCCTCAATCCATTTGCTGAAATAATCGATCATCACAATTATGAAATGCCGCGGCCACCAGCCATTGGGAAGGGTCCGATGAGATCCATCCCCCAAACTGCGAAAGGCCAAGGTGCAGTTATTGATCTGAGCGACTGAGCGGGCAGGTGTTGAAGAGGAGCAAACTTTTGACACTGAACACATCGCTTGGCGAATGTTTCGGCATCTTTCCTCATGGTTGGCCAGAAATACCCCTGCCTCAAGTTTCCTTTCTCTAAAGTCTTTTCCCCTGAATGACTACCACATTCCCCAGAATGAACCTCCTGAAGAATGGTTGGGATTTCATCCTCAGAAACACACTGAGCTGAGGGAGAGATCAAAGTCTTCCTGTAGAGAACTCCTACTATCAGATAATAATATGTCGCTTTCCTTCTAAATCTTCTTCTATCTTTGATGAAATGATGGAATTCTCCCTTCGATAAAAACAGCTCGTAAGGATCCTTCTACGAAGGATTTTGATCGATTTGCACAAGTTCCGCTTCATCTGTTGCCGGATGGAAAAGTTCAAAGTTCACTCCCCCTGATGGAAGACCGAACTTTGACAACTCATCTGCTTCCTCATTTTGCGTTCTTGGAATATGCTCCATAATGAATGACTTGAATCTTCCGATTTCCTTTTTGGCTAGCAGCAGATACTTCCTAAGAATCGGCTCCCTTGTCTCGTAGTTCCCCAACACCTGAGAAGCCATTACTAATGAATCAGTTTTAACATGTGCGTGCTCTATGCCCAGCTCTTTTGCAAGCCTCAGACCAGCCAGAAGTGCCTCATATTCTGCCTAATTATTTGTAACTGGAAAGAAGAATTTGATAGCTTGCTCCAGCTTGATGTCGTTTGGACTGATCAAAACTACCTCGGCTCCCACAGAGTTTTTCCCACAAGCCCATCCACATAAACGACCCAAGCTAAAGTGGATTTCTCCACCTGTTTAGAGTTAGATTCTGCTGTATCCACCAGAAAATCTGCCAAGACCTGTGCTTTGATTGGTGTCCTCGGAACATAGGATATTTCAAACTCGCTTAATTCAATAGCCCATTTAGCGAGCCTCCCTGAATGATCTGGCTTTTCAAGAATGTTTCTCAAAGGATTATCTGTAATTATTTAGATAGGGTTAGCCTGAAAATAAGGACGGAGCCTTCGTGAGTACATAACCAAAGCTAAAGCTAGCTTTTCCAAAATCGAATATCTGGTCTCTGCATCCTTGAGGATATGGCTGACATAATAGATCGAGAACTGTTTCTTCTTTTCCTCCCGAACAAGGATAGAACTTACTGCATATGGGCCGGCCCCCAAGTATAAGTATAATATCTCCCCCTCACGGGGTCTTTGAAGTAGAGGAGTTGAAGTTAACTGCTCTTTTAACTGTTCGAAATCCTTGCTACATTCTTCGTTCCATTCAAACTTTGACCCTCCCCGGAGTATTTTAAAGAATGGGGCACTTTTATCTCCTGATTTGGAGATAAACCTGCTCAGTCCGGCCAACCTCCCTCCAAGTTATTGGACTTCCTTGGTATTACGGGGAGGAATCATATCGAGGATGGCCTTCACCTTATCTGGGTTCGGTGCAAGGCCATCGGGAGTGAGGAGATGTCCGAGAAACTTCCCTTTGTTTGCTCCGAACACACATTTTAATGGGTTCAATTTTAATTTGAACCTCCGTAGAGTAGCGAACATCTCTACAAGGTCTTTCAAATGTGTTGAGAAGGTTCTACTTTTTAGGAGGAGATCGTCAACATAAACTTCATGATTCCTGCCTTTTTGATGCTTAAAGACTGTATCCATCATTCTTTGGTATGTTGCACCCACATTTTTAAGCCCGAAGGGCATTACGAGATAACAATAACACCTATCGTTCGTGATGAAAGAAGTATGCGGGATATCGGGTTTGCGCATTTTGATTTGGTGGTTCCCCGAAAATGCGTCGAGAAAGCTCATAAAATTATACCCAACCGCGGAATCTACTAAAACATCTATCCGAGGCAAATGACAGCAATCTTTGGGGCACGCTTTATTGAGTTTAGTAAAATCCACACACATACGCCATTTCCCACCAGATTTTTTGGCCATTACAACATTCGACATCCACGTGGGATATTGAATTTCAGAAATAAAGCCCGCTTTCAGGAGTTTGGCAACCTCCTCTCTGATGGGCACCGCCAGCTTGGTCGCCACTTCTCTCTTCTTCTGCTGGATTGGTTTGAACTCCGGAGATATGTTTAGATGATGGCAGGCCACATCCGGATCTACTCCCGGCATATCCTCTGCTGACCAGGCGAAGATATCTAGATTCTCTAGAAGACAGGAGATCAGCTCCACATTCTCCTCCTCCAGCAATTCAGCATTGATGACCAGCTTATTATCTTCCCCTTCAGCAATAGGAACCTCCTGGGTTGCCTGGGCAGGTTCCAGGTGAGCCCCTTCTCGATCCTTCCTCTCCTCAGCAGCCTTTGAAGATTCAGCAACTTCGAAAACCTCATCCGTGGACTCGAGAACTGAAACGTCAGTGATCATGTTGACGGTTCACACGTAACACTCCCGAGCCACCTCTGGGTTGCTTCGGACACGATACTGCCTCCCCTCGGCAGCGAACTTAAGAGCAAGGTGGAAAATGGAAACTACTGCCCTATATGCAATAAGAATTGGCCTTCCAAAGATGGCGCAGTAGTTGCTTGGGGCATCCACCACCACGAAATTGATCAGCTTTATTACTCCCCAAGCGAGACCATAAGCTTTACTGAACCCTCCACTTCTTTCTTCTCCACTAAAAAGCCATAGAGGGGCCTATCGGAGGAAAGCAGAGGCTTCCCAGTCTTCAAGGCTTCAATGGTCGGGTGGAAGAGAAGGTTAACAGAGCTGCCTGTGTCGATCAGGATTTTGTGGACAGTGTAATTTTCAATGACGGCTTTGATGACCACAACATCGTCGAAGGGATTGGCGTTTGGAGGAAGGTCATCTTGACCAAAAGTGACAGTGGTGCTTTCAGGGGGAGAGCTTGTGGTTGCTGCCACTTCTTGTTTTAGAACTCTCGCGATGCTAGATTTGCGAGACGACTCCTCTCCAGTCCCTCCATGAATACAATAGATGTCCCCCAAGGGGCCCACATCATTGACTTCGATGCATTCAGCGGAAGGATGAATGTCTCCATAGCATCCAGCGTCTTCAACGTCGGCACATTCCCAAGTCACCTCCACTGTTTCTTTTTTCTTCTCAGTAGCCGGTTCAGCAGTTGCTTCCTTTCGAACTAAGCCCCGGAGCTTTCCTTCTCCTAGGAGCCTCTCTATCAGCAAGCGGAGGGCACGAAAGTCTTAGGTCAGATGCCCTCCCTCTTTATGATATTCACAGTAAAGATTCGGATTTCGATTACGAATATCCGATTTCAGAGGAGCAGGCCTTTTGAAATCCGGCCTCTTTTGGAGGATTTGGACCACTTCATCCATGGTGATATTTAAAAGAGTAAACAACTCTTGCGAGTCATCATATTGAGTGGATGGAATGACTGGAGGTGGCTGCGCGGTATATTGTGGAAGGTATACCGACATTATTTGCGGAAGTGGAACGGATGGAGCGGATGCGATGGCCAACGACGGTTTCTGATCCTGAAACCGTTGATGGCCAGTAAAGGGTTATTTATTTTTGTAGTTTCTTCCCCTCTGAGAACGAGGTTCAAAGTGGGGTTGGTTTGATGGTGGATGATGGAAGGATGGATTAGACTGCTCCTTGTCGCTTACCAACTTTGCGACATAACCAGGATTGCTCTTTTCTCCTCTGATGAACATGTTTGCCAAACTTATCATTTCCTGATAAGTTTGAGGCTCCCTTATATTTTCTTCGAATTTTAGGGGGCCCTCACTCAAGCCATGAATGAGGGAAACCCTATATAGCTCTGGATCCACGTTCTGAACTTCCATAATCTCTTTCTGCAAGCGGTCCACGAAACGGGCCCACGTTTCGTCTTCCCGCTGCTTTATATCAAAAAGGGCCGCCGAGCCACTTTTCCTTTTTCTCGAAGTAGAGAATCTCAGCAGAAATTCTCTGCGCAGCTCAACAAAACAATTGATTGACCTGGGGTGCAACCCGTAAAGCCACTCCCTTGCTTGTCCTTTGAAGGATGTCACAAGGAGTTTGCACATGGTTGCATCCGAGAGTGTCCTCAGGGCAATGGCCGACTCGAAGGCTTGCAGATGAACATTGGGATCAGTTTCTCCATTAAAAGCCGGCAGACGAGGTTCTCTGAAATTATTCGGGGCTGGATCCCCTCAAACTTCATCCACGAAGGGAGAAGTTCTTCAACATTTTCATACGGAGGAGCAGGATAGTAAGCCGCCGGAGCTGCGGCTACTCGCGGACAAGCCGCCTGGTAGGAGGACCGGACAACAGCCTCTGACGGGTAGGAGTGATGAACAACAACCTCAGGCGGGTAGGAGAGACGGGCTGCGCCCTCTTGCGGGTAAGAAAGGCGGGCAGCGTGAGAAGCCGCCCCCTGGAATTCGAGGACTCGAGCCGGCATGCTGTCGCGGCTTCCTGATAGAAGTTTTGCCTGGCCGCAAAACCTTCTTGCAGTGGTTGGAAGTTGGCGGCTTGTGGTAGCGGGTAAGGAGGAGGAGGAGGAGGGACCGGAGTCACCGCTTGATTAACCGCGGCTTGCTGTGGAACTAACCGCTCAGTTAATAGAGCTAAAGTCTGACTGATTGCGTCCAGACGCTGATCAGTCGCTTTTTGAGCCCGCTCGGCTTCTCTCCTGGATTGCTCCAAGGCTTCCCACAAAGAGTCTTCACTGTGATCGGAGCGGTCTCCAAGGGGGGACTGACGGTCTGACATTGTAGCAAGGATTTCACCGACAATCCGCGATCTGAAGGTCGCGTGTTTCTGTTGAGTCCGAAATCGCACCTCCGAAGGAAATCGGAGGCTACGAGCTGTCGGTTACTTTTTAGTTAGGAAATCGAGACTGCTTGCAGCGGTCAAGGCCAAAATTTGCCCGTCACGGTGAATGCCACTCCTATGACGGGCTTTCCGTTGATTGATGAAAAGAGATTACAGCGGGCTGCAAGAGCAGAAAAGAAGAAGCCGGCCGGTTAGACAGGTCGCAAGACGGGAAACTCAAGACCGCAGCTCAAACAAGCGAGCTCCAGGATTCGAGTGTGCGTGCCTGGGAACATCGCCGCCCCCTATTTATAGGCTTGGGGCCTGCCCGAATGGACAGGGATAGAATAACCGCCTGCCCGGGTACAGGAGAAACGGGCAGGCGGTGACGGGATACAAACATGAGAAAAGAGAGAAGCCGCGCGGCTTGCGCTTCCGACCTGTCTTGACCAGGGGCTGAAGATGCTGAGACCAAGACGATGATGCAACCCGGGCGGTCTCCGTCTTGAGACCGTGGGCGGTCTCCGTCTTGAGACCGCGACTTGCCTTTTGGACTTGAGCCTTGATAGTCTTCATGGAGCAACCCGGGCGGTCTCCGACTTGAGACCGCGACTTGCCTTTTGGACTTGAGCCTTGATAGTATTCATGGCGCAACCCGGGCGGTCTCCGACTTGCAACCGCGGCATGCCTTTTGGACTTGAGCCTTGATAGTCTTCATGGCGCAACCCGGGCGGTCTCCGACTTGAGACCGCGGCTTGCCTTTTGGACTTGGACCTTGCTAGTCTTCATGGTGCAACCCGGGCTGTCTCCGACTTGAGCCGGCGGCTTGCCATTTGAACTCGAGCTTTGGCGGTCTTCAATCTTTGGAGGCGATCTGGATCATGTCAGACCGCACGGTTTGTGCTGATTGGTGCTCATGGACCTTGTTAAATCTGAATAGGGCGACTTGTATCCTCAGACCGCCCGGTCTGTGAATAATGCTATTCAGAAGCTGTCTTCTGGGTAAACATATAGGAACTGAGAGGGAGCAGAACGTTGAGTAAATACGAAGTGGTCCCACAAGTTGGAAATGGAGCAAGAGTTGATGTCATAGATGTATGGACTTATCATTTATCTTTGCCTATTAAGCTTGCAATAATGTTAGAAAATAACTAATACGTATATGCAATTACTATAAATATTGTTTTTTATTTCTTGTTTGATCATTAAATGTTTTTCATTTACTATAACAAACAATATTTGTTCAATATGCACGAATAATTTTGTTTCTGTACTACATAAAAGTTTTGTAAAGTCAAGCATTTGCTCAATTAGTCCATAAGCTCGAACTTATGGAAAGGGTGTAGTTGCCTCCCCTTACACAAATGATAGTGCAAAATCCCGTACTAAGCATCGGGCGTGTTGTTGCGCAATAAGCATTCTGGACTGGACAATTAGTTCCACTTTAGTCAAAGGGTGACGATAGACCCAACAATCCCCTCAACTCCATACATGCAAAATAGATAGGTAATTGGAACCCACATCGGTTAAGGGATCCCACATAAGTTAAGATTGAATTATAGACACTATGTCATTAAATCATCCCCTAGGTGGTACCATCTATCATCGAACTCATGCCCCCACTTTGATACCACTTATAGGATCAATAACTTACCCAACAGATCCATAAACTACTTATGGAAATGACGGAATTATTTCCCCTTAAATAAATTACAAAACAAATCTTCATACTAAGTGATGGGTGGATATATGGTGTTGTGATGTAAGAGCCATGGGCTGGCGGTTAGCCCGACTTGAGTCAAGATGTGGCAATAGACCCAACATGTTTAATGATTTGTATATTTTGAACTTAAATCATTTCATCAATAACATTAATAATACAAAATGATTAAGACAAATGGTTCAAATCCTATATATCTCTAGCATTATCGTTTAGGTCATATGAATTTTCATACTCTATAAAGATGGATTTTTGGACACATTTGATTTTGAATCATATGGGACATGCGAATCGTTTTTGTTAGGCAAAGTGACAAAAAGCCCTTTCACTTGACATATTGAAAGGGCAAGTGATCTTTTGAGTATTATTCATGATATATGTAGACCCATGATCCCTATGGATAAATGTGAGTTTTATTATTTCATCACACTTACTGATGATTTCAACAATATGAATTTGTATATCTTATGAGGCATAAGTCTGAATCATTTGAAAAGTTCATGGAATTTAATAATTTCTACAAAATCAAATGAGAAAGAACATTAAAGCACTTTGATTCAAGCGTTTCAACAATATTTAAAAATTGGTATTGTATCACAACTTACTTCATCTATGACACCATGACATAATTGTGTTTTTAAAAAGAGAAATCGAACCTTGTTAAACATGGTATGCTATGTAACATTCCACCTTTAATTATTGTATAATATATGTCCGGTCGGGTCCTATAGCATACAACCCTCACAAGAATGATATTAAATCACGGTACAAACATTCCCACAACATCCATAATCTCAGAGTAAAGTAACATAGAAAATACTAACTAAAAATTATTGAGTGTCCACAACTAAAAGAGTCCAATGTCCAACAACCTTATGGCCTATACAAAGCAAATTCAAACTATTAACAATAGTTCAAACCAAGGCATGCATAATTTGAAACATAAACTAAAATGCAGGGAAAGATAAAGAAGAACAATTCATGAGTTTTTTCTTTTGTAAGCGACTATGCTTCACTCTGTGCAATATGCCCTGCAACAAATATCAAATAAATGAAAAATATGGGTCAACTATAAGCTGACCAACAATGATGTAACAAATTCTACTCCTACCATCCATCTTAGTGGACCCCAGGGAACTACAACACACCGCAAGTCAACATTTTGCATAACAAATAAAGAATCATAATAATTTATATAATATGCATTTAGTAGGATGTCACAAGCATCATACATGTTTTCTATGTGTTGAACATGCAATACAGACATACTATGCACTATGTGTGCAAGTCAATAGATCATTATGGATACGCCACTAATCCTACTCAATCGTCGTATGATCCTAACATGTCATCATATCAAACATATAACTCACTCAAGGCATATAAAATCATAATTTAGAGATTAGTCAGTTATACTCTCTCAACGAGCTTTTCTACTAAAATGTCTATGGAGACTGGCCAATTATACCTTTTAATGAGCCCTTCTTCTACAATCTCCATTTCATGAGAATGGATGATTTTACTCTTTTCTTTGGCCCTTCTACCAACACCCTAAATATGAATGAGGATGACTATACCCACTATAGCGTCCTTTCTTCCTACCTTTATCTTCGTCACATCAAAGTACCCAAATTCACATGAGGTTTCAAATCGTCATCATTCCTATCCATGCCATACTAACACCAAATCCAAAGCGGTGTTCTGATGGTACTACGACCGATTAATTATATCTAGGTATCAAACCCTAAATGAGCGTCAATCAAACATCATTATTTTAGTTGAATTACTTACACGACTTTACCATAGTATACATATACCCATAATCCACATCAAGTAAGTCTATATAAGATAATGATATAACATGCCACAGGTTTTCAATTGAACCATGGTCGATAGTTGCTACTAATTAGAGAGATTATAGATCATCATATGCACGAGATAAATGTGAAAACAACATCATTTCACTTAAAATGAGATCAGAAAGACAGTTACCTTCTATATTTTAGTCTGGCCATGAGATCTTCGAAAGGAAAGGATTAGCATGTGCACGGAAGGATAGAATTGAATCACTGATTGGGATTCTCAATCTCCAATGGTGAAACTCCTCCAACTTTTTTCTCAGTCTCTCCTCTCTCTAAACTTAAGAGATATGAATAGACCTGGATAAAATGGTGTTTTATCCTGTCTTCCACGAGATAAGACCCTCTAGAATAGCTTGGGACCATCCAAAAAGTAACTATCATGATCTAGGTCTTAAAATGAATTGTTCTCAAATTTTGTGCCCCACACACGGCTTGTGTACACAATCGTGTCAATAAGTTGTGTACTTCTATGAAAAATCCATAGTTGAACTAGAAAGAAAGTTCATTTCTAGAAGAACTAATAAGATAAAACTTGAATAGGTTCAAGAAGTTATTAATGACCCCAAGATAGAATCTGAACAAGAACTACAAGTAGTGATATAACACAAGAGCCTGCTTAAGAAACAAAAATCTCACACAGATTTGGTTGGCAAGGTATTCAGAATAATTATTAGGAAAAATCCCTTTGAATTTAATAAAATAGAGCTAAATATGGAAGCTAGGTAGTTGATTTCTTAGAACTCCTTAAAATATTAGGTGAGAACATAATTAACACTAGCTAAAGGAAATCCTTGAAGACAAGCAAAGCTGAGGAGATCTCTTAAAGAAAGCTGTATAGTCTACGATTGTTGACCGACATTCGTTGACCAGTGATCAAGGCACTCATCGATTGTTGATCTCAAGGATATCTCAACGATCATCGATCGTTAACTGACAACCTTTGTTTGGTGACCAGGAAGCTCAAAGATCCTAGGATGAAGAATCAAGCTCTGCGATCGCAGACCACTGACCATTGATCAGTGACTGACTCACCCAACTCTTGAAGATCTTTTGAAGGCAGCTCAACGATCATCGGTCGTTGATTAGTGATTGCAAGCATTACTTAGCGATCGTCAACCATTGACCCTAGATTAAAATGAAGGCAAGGCAAAGTTCATCGAACGCCTACCTCTCCCAGGAAGAGTTCCCCTCAACAATCGTTGACCGAACCACTCTGTGATCGTTGATCAAACTTAATGATTTTTCCAAATCAAAATATAGTCATTTTAGTTCTCAAAATGGAATGTGCCAGTCCTTTTTCACGCCCATGCCACACCTATCTTATTGGAACTTGCACAAAAATGGAAGGAAAAAGAAATATAAATGTCCTTTTCTAAGTGGATGTCGTAGCTAACCAAGCAGTAAAATGAAGGAAGCAGTGTGCACATCAGCAGATTGCAAAATCAAAAAGATCACAGGGCCAATCTTCGACCTCCCTCTATCTTCTATAAACTAAATTTCCATTCTTCCGAGATTCAGCTACTCTCTCTTCTCTAGAGACACCTTTGCTTGAGCTACATCATTCAAAGATCAACTCACTTTTTATAAAAGGTTATCCGACTCTCCCTTCAAAAGAGCTACTTGGGTTGATGGATCTATAAAGGAAAAGATCATGTTGCGTTGGAGTATTTAGAGGAAAAGACTCATCGCCTCGATCGAGAGGCAGTGGAAACCCACTTATAAGTGAAAGAGAGGATGTACCCACTTGATTTGGAAACCTCTATAAATTCTTGTATTTTCTGGATGTTTTGCTTTGCATAGTTATTTGCATGTTTTTCTTTACTGCTTCTCTAACCTAGCTAATATCAATTAACCTAAGGAAGAAATCAAACAGATTTTAAAATTCCACTATATTGGGTGTCTTCTCTATTCACCCCTTAGAGAAGTATTCCAATTTTTTATTCTGCACTTTCACTAATATATATAAATTTCTCATGACTTAACAAGGCAATATGTTTATTATGAATCAAGATGAGCCCACTTCTTAACAAGATGCTATAAATAGACCAGAATTTGAGAAGTGGCTTAATTCCATGAGATCTAAAATGAACTTAATATTTACAAACCAGGTATGGTTCTTGGTTGAACCATATGTATGGTTAAAACTCATTGGGTGCAAATGTAAGACCCCCTTTAAAAAAGTGGTCCAACCAGGGGATCTTATCAATCACCGCCAACACGTGACGTCGAAGTGACTAACATGAGAGTGGAACGATGACCATCTCCAACCCCTCCCGTTGGTCACCCCGATGTCACGCATCTACGGTGATGTTAAACGAATATTACCACACATTAATAGAGTGGAAAAGCAGTTTATAGCATAATGCACAATCAACGGGTTGTGCTTTATAGCATTTTAGCAGAGGACTAGATATTTCAGCAGAAAATTGACTAAAGACTAACTTTCTCATAACCTCACAAAAACTCAATACCAAGTGAATATATCATGTTCTATCAACAATGAATGCAATGATAAAGACATGGCTTAATTAAATTATATATGAACCTGCTTGTACAATGGCTTTCGCCTTTTATCATGCAACATCCTCCACTTGCACCTTTCACCTACGCTCATAATAAATTATTAGAATAATAAACAAAATAAGATACCTACCAACGACAAGTGCAGTAAAGAGAGGTGATATCTAGACTTCTCTTGGGTCGTGGTAGTCTTCTCGCGACCACCGCCTATATACTCTGTATCAACCTGCATATGGTTTCATATCCACGTAGTCTTATTATGTTGTCGCACAGGTTGTCCTTTCAAACCATCCATCATGTGGGTTGCCTCAGAGAAAAACTCATTGGCCATCCGATATTCTCTTCAAGGCATATTTCTTGAAGGCATATTGATGTGGGGGTTTCCATGATTTGGAGATTGACACGAACAGAAGACTCACGACACCTTTCACACCTAGATCTACCGCACCTACAAAAGCATCTATCATCGCAATATGTTTCGCATCTAACGCAATACATACACCACAGGGGAGGAATGATCGACTCTAAAATAATGATCGAAAGAGAGTCAGATTATTCCCCAAATTAACACAAAGGTTGCCAATCCTTTTGGAGAGCAAAACCAAGGCTATAGGCCAAGATCCGCTCAAGCAAATTGGACCTACCCGATCCGGAATAAAAGAGGTTCGATAACAACAAAATCAATTTCAGAAATTGCAAGCGGAGTATTTAAAATCGCAGATAAAACGGATGCTCAACCTCCACAAATTCTAAAGCAAGAAAACACAAAGATGAGGGGGAGAAGTTACCCAACCCGGATTCAATAATCACACGAGATAAGTGGGAGAATCACTCTCTCCACGGATCAACTAGCGTCACACCGAATGGGGCTGCAACCTTTTCCTTGGAGTCGCACCGATGAGGGGTGGAGGGAGCAAAGGGGTGGCTTCACACCACAATGGGGGCGGCGGCCAGGAGGAGTCCTCTTTTGGCCGAAATTTTCAAGGGGAATTAGGGTTAAAATCTTTTCTAATTAATCCTCATCAAAGCCTCCTTATAAAGGAGTTACAAGCGACACACAACCGTCCAAGATGGGGATGTAATCTCAACCATCTGGGAGGTTAAATACACACTAAGTATTAAAAGTGCAGGAAATAATGAGTTCAAATGCTTATATGATTATAAAATTATTACCCAAACATGGAATAATTTTATATTCACCAATATAAAATAAAAGAACATAATAATTAAGAAAATTATTCTTCAAGTGGGCTTAGCACGCCGCGAGCGGAGGTTGTAATGCATTCTTCCATTAGCGTCATCATGACACCTAAAATATTTATATTGTTGGGCCTCGGCAACCGGATCATCATCAAGTAGTGGAGGGGGGCCGCGACATCAATCATCCCCCGCTCAAAATCACGTATCTACGATGCGTGGTCTGAGAGGTAGCCGTAGAGCAGAGCGGCATCCAAGCGTCGAAGCTCCATCTCGAGTACCCATGAGTTGTCCGAAGGGGGGCGGTCACGCCAACGGATGAGGAAGCGGTAGGTATCACCATCAACAGTAACAAGTGGATCAGCATCAAGTATCGTATCTGGAGTGAGAAATGTCTCAGGATACCTGGGAAACATGTCAGCAGTAGGAGGAAAAGAATGCAACTCACCATCCGATGATATACCTGTGGGGACCGAAAGAGAGAGATCATCCGAACTACCACTCCCCAACCCATTTGAAATTGTAGTGGAGGGAGAAGATGAAAAAGAATTCAACTCTTGTGGAGGTGAAACAAATGGCGTTAAATTCGAGACATTAAAAATGGGGGAGATAACCGAATCAGCAGGCAAATCCAAAACGAAAGCATTGTCACCTAGCTTCTTTATAATCTGAAAAGGGCCGACACGCTTTCGTGCTAACTTTTTAATGGTGCCAGATGGCAGTCATTCGGGAACTAACCGGACTAAAACCAGATCGCCGACTTTAAAGTGTGACACTCTCCTATGTAGATTAGCGTGCGCTTGATAGGACTCGTATTGAGAAGTCAAGGTAGCTCGTATACGTGCATGTAGATCATGAATGTGTTGGGCGAAGTATTGTGCAAATTTACTTATTTTATATGTTGGTGGTAATGGGACCAAGTCAAGGGGCACTGGAGCCTTATACCTGTGAACAATCTCATTAGGTGACAAACCCGTGGACCTATTCTTAGAGTTATTGTACGCCAATTGGGCATGGGGAAGAAGTAGATCCCACGTGCCTTTGCGATCACTCACAAGACACCAAAGAAGGTTCCCCAAACTCCGATTGACCACCTCCGTTTGCCCATCAGTTTGTGGGTGATAAGCAGCGGAGAATAGTAACTTCGTTCCCATTAAAATCCATAAAGTCTTCCAAAAATAGCTAGTGAATTTTACATCCCTATCCGAGACAATTGTCTTCGCCACTCCGCGATCCCTAACGACCTCTTTAAAATATAATTTTGCTATGTGAGATGCATCGTTGGTCCTAGTGCATGGAATAAAATATGCCATTTTTGAAAACCTATCCACAACTACAAAAATAGAATCGTGACGGCGTAAAGTGGTGGGTAGGCCTAAAACAAAGTCCATACTCACGTCTTCCCATGGTGTGGAAGGGATAGGCAAGGGTGTATATAATCCTACGTTGGTTTTCATGCCCTTGGATACCTGACAGGTACGACAACTACTCACTCCCCTTCCCACCATCGCCTTAAGTTTAGGCCAATAAATTTCTCCTCAACTAGCGCAATGGTCTTATCCCTACCAAAATGGCCACTCAATCCTCCGCTATGCAGCTCCCAGATGATATGGAGACGCAAAGATGACTACGGGATACATAACTTCCCATGCCTAAATAGATAGCCATCCTTAATAAAAAACGCAAATATAGTCGTGGGGAAACTATCCTGGGCAGATAAATATAAATCCTGAAAATCTGGGCAGGTAGCGTACTTATCCTTAATGCGCTCGAATCCTACAACATTAACCTCCATGGTAGAACGCAAAATGGTAAGGCGACTAAGAGCGTCGATGACTCGGTTGTCAGCTCCCTTAAGGTGCTTGAGATTAAACGTGTAACCTTGTAGGAAAGATACCCACTTAGCGTGACGCGGGCTTATTTTATGATGGCTATTGATGAACCGCAATGCTTCGTGATCGGAGAGGATCACAAACTCCTTGGAGAGGAGATAGTGCCTCCAATGGTGCAAACACCGTACAACCGCATAAAACTCCCTGTCGTAGTTCGAATAATTTAACTTAGCACCAGATAACTTCTCACTAAAGTAACTCAAAGGGTGCCCTTCCTGACTCAAAACACCTCCTAATCCCACACCAGAAGCGTCACAAGTAAGCTCAAAGACTTTGGTGAAATCAGGTAGACATAAGACATGTGCCTCAGTCATAAGCTTCTTAATGCTGTGGAAAGCATATGTGGCGGACTTCGTCCAGGTGAACTCGCCCTTCTTCATGCAATCAGTAATGGGGGCCATGATGCTACTGAAGTCCCATATAAGACAGCGGTTAAATGTAGCTAACCCGTGGAAACTACGCACCTCTCATAATGTGGTCGGCTCGGGCCAGTCCCTAATGACTTGGACCTTGCTAGGGTCAACTCTAATGCCCTCCGATCCGACTATGTAGCTAAGAACTCCACTTTAGGGACATATAAAGTGCACTTCTTAAGGTTAAGAAATAATGTTTCCTTCCGCAGGGTGGAAAGAATCGCTCTCATGTGGGAGGTGTGCTCGGCAGTGGTGGTGCTATAAATCAATGTGTCATCAAAGTAGACTACCACAAACCTTCCCATGAACGACCGAAATACATGGGTAATCATCCGTGAAAAGGTGCTGGGGGCATTGGATAGCCCAAAGGGCATCACAAGCCACTCGTACAACCCATCCTTAGACTTAAACACAGTCTTCCATTCGTTTCCCTCGCGGATACTAATCTGGTGATAGCCACTCCGTAAATCTAACTTCGAAAAGATAGTGGCGCCAGATAAGACATCTAAGAGGTCATCTAATCGTGGAATAGGAAATCTATACTTGATGGTAATCTTGTTGATAGCACGACTATCAACACACATCCGCCATGTACCATCCTTCTTGGGGGCAAACAAGGCTGGTACCGCACATGGACTCATGCTAGTCTTAATGAACCCCTTCTTCAATAGGTCCTCAATTTGGGTCTGTAACTCCTTGTGGGCAGCAGGATGGAGTCGATAATGGGGCTGGTTGGGCAAAGAGGAGACCGGGACCAGATCTATCAAATGCTGAATATCCCTAAGCGGGGGTAATGATGACCGCAACTCCTCCGGGTACACGTCCCTATACTCTTCCAATAGTACTCGTAACTCTCTGGGCAGATCATCCAAAACACTAGAATCAGGCTTCGCACTCATAAGTACTAGTGCATACATCACTCCATCAAGAAACATATCCTTCACAAACTCCTTCCTACCAACTAGACTCAACGCTTTCCTCTCCATTGGGACGGTGGTGTCCTTAGCCAAAACTACTGGCTCCTTTGGGATGGTCGACCTCAATGTGATGGTTTGCCATTGAATTTAAATTTATACATATTTGCTCTACCAAAATGCGTCACATCACGGTCATAGAGCCAAGGGCGGCCTATTAACACGTGACAAGCATCCATCTATATGACATCACACCAAACCTCATCAGTATAAGATTTGAACTAGAGGGGAACTAGGCACCGCTTGGTAACCGGAATGGTGAACTTGCTGATCCAGGCTACTTGATAGGGGGTCGGGTGTGGTTCCGTGGTCAGGGACATACGTGTGATGGCGCTCTCAGAAATGACATTCACACAGCTACCACTATCAATAATCATCTTGCAAATCTTCTCACCACTCTTAAAGATCAGAAAGAATATGCTCGTCCTTTTACAATCATCTAACGGACGAGGAGTGGTCAAGATACAACGCATCACCATAAGGTGGTGATCGTCCTCTAAATCACTTGGGATCTCATATGGGTCACTCTCCTCTTCAGCCTCTTTTACGTAATCAGCGGGGTCGGTTGTCGAATCTAAAAGGGCTATGGCCTTAGTCTTCGTTGGGCATTCGAAGTCATAGTGACCTTGAATGCCGCAAGAATAACATGTAGTATTGGCCTTGCTAACCTTCCCTATGGGGACATGCTCACTCGCGGGATTCCTATTGTTTCTAGCAGTGATCACTACAGACTTCGACTCGGAGGACCTAAGCTTTCCCTTATCCGGATACGTGGAGGAAGACGCTCGAACAGTGGACTTGTTCTTCGTGTGGGAATAACGAGAGTGGGCCTTTGAGGCTAGATGCTTTTCAATGTTAAGGGCGGCATTGAAAGTCATGTTCAGGTCCGTATGACCATAGCGCAGGAGCTTCCTCTGAATATCGGGTTGAAGCCCCTTACAAAATCTAGATAGGGTGACCTCGGGAATCTCCCTAAGATCACAACGCACCATACGGTCCTTCAACTTTCCCATATATTCAGCTACCAAATTTGAGCCCTGCCGCAGGGTGGCAAGCCCATCGAACATCTGTGTTTGGTGGTACGCTGGGACGTACTGATCGGTCAGCAAATTCTTCATAATCGGCCAACCTATAAGTGGTACTCCCTGTCCGGCTCCTAATCTCTGTTCCTCATTCAGCCAAAAAGTCTTCGCACGACCGGTTAACTTCATCCTGACAACTTGGACCTTTTGAGTGTCCGTAAGGTTGTGCCATTCGTAGTAGCATTCCATATCCACTACCCAAGTAAGGAAGACCTGGGGATCTCCCAAACCATCGTAAGTGGGGGCGTCAATCTTAATGGACCTAGAAATATCAAAGCCACGCTCATGGCGGTGTTCACGATGGGGCACTCGGGGAGAGTCCCCATCAGAATCCGAATCATGGACCTGTTGGTGTCGGTTGGGCTGCCCAACATTAACGGGTGGTGGTGGCCCTCCATGATTCAGAAGAATTTGGGCTAACATGGTCCTAAGTTCAGTCATCTCGATACGTAGCCCCTCCATGGCCTCAGCGTTACGATCCCCGTGCTCATTCGCAGCCATCCTAGATGATGAAGGTGTGTTATACTTCGTTCCTAGTCTAGTGCGCATGCAGTTTTGGACAAAATAATAAGGAGTGAATTTTTGTAGTGCAGATTAAAATCAAAATTTTGGCAGAAAAATATTTTCGGGATGTGACTAACAGTGAGAACTTCCAGAAATTTTTTTGACGAAAAATAAAGATTTTAGCCCGCTATTCGCAGACCACCGATTTTTTTTATTAGTTTACGCCACGGAAATGAGTACCGAGGTTATATCAATTGAGAAATTGATACGAACGACTTTGATACCAAATTGATTTGGGGGTTTCCGTGATTTGGAGATTGACATGAACAAGAAGACTCACGACGCCTTTCACACCTAGATCTACCGCACCTACACAAGCATCTATCATCACAATATGTTTCACATCTAACGCAGCACATACACCACAAGGGAGGAATGATCGACTCTAAAATAACGGAAGGAAGAGAGTCAGATTATTCCCCAAATTAACACAAAGGTTGCCAATCCTTTTGGAGAGCAAAACCAAGGCTATATGCCAAGATGCGCTCAAGCAAATTGGACCTACCCGATCCGGAATAAAAGAGGTTCGATAACAATAAAATTAATTTCAAAAATTACAAGCGGAGTATTTAAAATCGCGGATAAAATGGATGCTCAACCTCCACAAATTCTAAAGCAAGAAACACAAAGATGAGGTGGAGAAGTTACCCAACCCAGATTCAATAATCACACGAGATAAGTGGGAGAATCACTCTCTCCACGGATCCACCGGCGTTACACCAAATGGGGCGACAACCTTTTCCTTGGAATCGCACCGAATGAATCCACGCCGGAGTCGCATCGATGAGGGGTGGAGGGAGCAAAGGGGTGGCTTCACACCACAAGGGGGGGGGGGGGGCAACGACAAGGAGGAGTCCTCTTTTGGCCGAAACTTTCAAGGGGAATTAGGGTTAAAATCTTTTCTAATTAATCCTCATCAAAGCCTCCTTATATAAGAGTTACAAGCGACACACAACCGTCCAAGATGGGGATGTAATCTCAACCATCCGGGCGGTTAAATACACACCAACTATTAAAAGTGCAGGAAATAAAGAGTTCAAATGCTTATATGAATATAAAATTATTACCCAAACATGGAATAATTTTATATTCACCAATATAAAATAAAAGAACATAATAATTAAGAAAATTATTCTTCAAGTGGGCTTAGCACGTCGCGGGCGGAGGTTGCAATGCAGTCTTCCGTTAGCGTCATCACGACACCTAAAATCTATATATTGTTGGGCCTCGACAACCGGATCATCATCAAGTAGTGAGGAGGGGCCGCGCAATCACATATTTAATTCCCATGAGAAATATATTCTCAAAGGCACATTTATTCTCATAGAAATTAATTTTCAAAGGCAACTTTTATTCCCCTATGAATTATATTCTCGAAGGCAGCAATTACTCTCGCAGGAATTATTTTCTCGAATGCAGCATTTTTATTCTGGTAGGAATTATATTCTTGGAGGCAATATTTTTATTCCGATAGGAATTATTTTCTCGGAGGCGGCATTTTTATTCTCATAGGAATTATTTTCTTGAAGGCAACATTTTTATTCCCGTAAAAATTATTTTCTCGAAGGAAGCATTTTTATTCTCGTAGGAATTATTTTCTCGAAGGGAGCATTTTACTCCCATAGAAATTATTTTCTCGAAGGTAGTATTTTGTTTTATTTTGCCAAGGGCACATAATTTATGAAGGCGAGCTTATTACCGAAGGCACAAGTATTTCAATAAGCACGTATCTCCCGGATGTAGCATAATAATTCAAACTAAGGTACTATAAATATATTTAGTTTACTCGGGAATTATTCTCAAGTAAACCATAAATCTTATTTCCATTCATAGGCCCCAACAATTATATACCTTTTACATTTGCATATTATCTCCATGAAACACTAGGTAGATCTTTATGTTAATTGAAGCCTTCTGATAAGCAAAGTATGTTAAGATTTCACCCAAAGTTTTCATATTAAGCATTACAGCTAAATCTAGTTTTTGTCTAGAACTAAATGGGGACGTCAAAAGAGTTCTAGGGAAAGAAAGAGTGTGAATTCCTCAAATAGGACTATCCATCAATAAGTAGGACGAATGGAGAATAAGAAAGCAGAAGTAAAAGGAGGGTGAACAGAAGTCTCAAATCCAATCCAACCAGGTGTCCGCATTCAACCTTTTGGCAATCATAACTTTAGATTGCAAAATTGAGAAGCGGGAAGAAAGGTCTGTAAGATCCCCCTCCTCCTTACCGGAGAGTTTCCCGGATCTTATGCCCAGAACCGCCGTCTTACGGTGACCCCAACTCACAGGTTAGCTGCCACCGTTCAACGCCAATCCTGCCAGCTAAATCAATCATATCTCAGGCCAATTGCAAGAACTAATAAGTACAAATAAGACCAGTCCACAACCACAGCACGCATATCTTTAACTACTATATAGAATAAGCTCCCTTTGGTACAACATTCAAAATTTCCAAATATATCCTCATTCTTTTACTTCAATGACTTAACATATATTATAAAAAAATGGGAATTCATAAAATATGATGACTATTTGTGTAATTACAACATATTCCTATAATAAAAATAATGATGGAAATTCATAAAATCCAAAAGATTTTTAGTAGGCCTCCTAGACCTACTATGGTAGGTTATTATTAGGCCTCCAAAAACTAATTTTGAAATATAAAGACTTACTTTAAAATGATTTTTTTGTTAAAATATAAATATTTTTGAAAAGAATAATTATAAAATATTGATGTATATTTTTTTACGGTCATTTTGAGTACTCATATGTATATGTTGCGGGCGAAGCCCACCGGGGGCAGGCGAAGCCCGTCGTCGCCGGCCGGGTACTGTCGTATACAGATAACCTGCTCGAATGCAAGCGCAACCCGCTCGAATGCGGGCGCAACACGCTAAGAGTCAGCGAGCACAGGCGAAGCCCGTGCGGAGCTGCTCGTATGTATATATGTAAGAAAGTGCAAATAGTCCACAATGAAATAAAAGATAAGAGAGTGCAAGGGCTTAAGCCCAATACAGATCCAAAAATTGACTAATAAAGGTAAACCACTCTCTCACTTTACATTATGCAGAAGCAACACAAAATACTCTCCAACCTACCGTCGTGTGGAAGTAGTGATGCGCGACATCTGCTCTTCAGGCTCTGCCGTCACGTCCTTCCTGACGTACTGCGGCCCCTGCTCCTCAATCTCGTGGTGTTATGATCACAACTGACCGTTAGTCAAAAAGAATAAGCCATTTAGTCCCCGCCTTCCCCCCCCATGACTCCTAGGTACCGAGCTGGAGGACGAAGCGAAGGACAACAAGGGGTAAAATAAGGTCCAGATGACAGGAATTGTACTAACAATATAGTCAATAAGTGAGCAGTAAGTATAGGGCAGTATGTAATATATGAACAACAAATATGACAGTAGTAGGTAATGAACGAGTAGAAAGTAAGTAACAATAGCGCAACTAAAATAATAAATAAAACTTTCACACTATCATCTAGAGTACCTTAACTTATATGAATGCCCATACAAACTTATAAGTTAAGATTTCCGGAATTATAACTTATCATATAAAAGAGCCCGTACTAATTTATATGATAAGGGTCTGCAAATGTATATGTCATTATGAGGTATGGATGTTATGATATGATATGCTATGCTCATACATTGCAACTCACTCACACGACTCTATGCGCACAGACTTTTAGTTCCCGCTTTTCGGAGGTAGCAAGCCTCTCAGGTACTTCCGCCGTGGCATAGGAATCAGTGAATCGGGCACTCCACTTCTAGGTGGGCATACACACTGGCAGACCTAGACCTTACGTATGCTGCTGTACACGTCCTAGGTGCACTTCCATGAGCTTTTGCATACTCTTGTTGGCATCCCACCAGAATTTTATGGTCAGGGTTGGTTACTATGGATTGTCTGTTAGACCACAGTAAAGTAACCTACTGGCCCTCTAACTCACCACACCCCGTCAAGGTCAATGCATCGCCATTGGTGTGATAAATGGACCCGTACCGAAGTCTTGCCACAAGTTTATGCACATGCAAGATTTATTACATTTCCAAATCCTCCAGCTCGTAGGACTAACTACTCTTGAACCGTTCCGTCCCTCCTAATAGGATGGGGTTTACTTTTCTCAGTCTATCTCAGTTAGGGTTACTTTTGTTTGTTACTTAAGTGATCATAGTAATTTAAGGTGAATTCTGGACTTCCCGAGGTCTACCCGGTGAAGGGCTCGCAGCGGTACTAGATGGTATTCTGGGATGACATCCCAGACCTTCCTTTCTCAAAATATTTACTTTTATTGGTAACTACCCTTGTCAAGGTTACCCTCATGGTTGCTCTAAATTACTTAAGTATGATTTAGACTTCTTCTAGGGATCTTGACGACCTTTTTAATGATGTGTGGTGTTGATCCTTAGATGTTCACATATATGATGCAGGACGTCGGTGCCCCGACCGCACCCCATAGCATCACACCAGCTAGCGGACCACGACCAAGCATGCCTACCTGAAGGACTGCAGTCTAGGCACCCCAACCCATCTCCGCGCCTATTCTCAGCGCGGCTGGTTGATGAGGCTGGGGCTCGATCCCCACCTCCTTGATAAGAACCACTCCTAATAGGCCTTACCACCAACTCACCTGCAGGTCAGTTGGTGTTAAGGCCTGTTAGGAGAGGTTCTTATCAAGGAGGTATGGGGATCGAGCCCCAGCCTCAACAACCCGCAGCGCTGAGAACATGCACGAAGATGGGTTGGGGTACCTGGACTGCAGTCCTTATGGCAGGCATGCTTGGTCGTGGTCCGCTAGCTGGTGTGATGCCATGGGGTGCGGTCGGGGCCCCAGCGTCCTGCATCACTATATGCTCACCACTAACCTTGAATGCATCATGATCACCTTAATTGTCACTATAACTGTCACTGATAGGAAACTCCCAAAAATACTCCAATTGTTCACCGAGACGGGCTTCTGGTTCACTATTATCTATTGGGTAGACTTTCTCCAATTAGCCTACAACTTATGTGAACTGTAGTTATGCATGCCCTAATGTTGTGTTCCCAATTTCATTCCATTCTCACATGTTTTGGCTAGCCTAAACACTACCCTAAGTTTTTGCTTAACACAGACCAAATAAACATTAAACTAATTTGATCTCTATAATGTGAACATCACTAAAATCTATTACAGGATGGTCAGAATTTCATAATTTTACCAACTATTTTGGCCATTTATAAAAATACTTTAATGATAATGCACACCTCACTTTACACGTGAAGTACAACTTTCTAAAGTCAAATGCTCTCAATAAATTATCGGTGACATGTAATATATAAATATCATGGCTGACTGGATTTCTTTATTTTTCATAATATTTAAGACCCCTATTTAAATATTTAAACATTTAAATCAATTGGACACATTACACAGTAAGTACTAAAATACCTGATCCAAAAATTCTACATAAATTACCATAGACTTGTAATGATTAAAATACATTCTAGCCAAATTTTTAGAATTTTCCAGATAGTATTGATCATATAAATTCTATTAATACATAAGTGTGACAAAGAGCATTTTGGGTAATTTACAGTGTGAATGACTTCCAAAAATCTTACCAAAATTCGCAGAGATATATTTCATGGTAAAACATCTTGTGATAGAATATTGGATTTTTCCCTAGATCTTAGGTGATGATTATTTCATTAATACACTTTGTGACAAAATTCATTATGCCCAAATGACTAAGAAAATTAATTCCAAAAATCCCATAAAATTTCCAGTGGTATATAACATCCTAAAGTATGATGTAATAGAAAATCATATTTATCCTAAGTTATTTGATCACTTTTATTTGATTAATATATTTATGTGACAAATACATTATTACTCAAATACTTAGGATTTTCTTCTCAAAAATCCTAATATTTCTATAGATGATACCCTCCTTTGTGCTAGGTGTGTTGCCCAAATTTCATGAGCATACCACAAGCCATAAGTGATGAAATCACAAAATACACAAATGTGCTATATGCACACCACCTTTCCATACATCACATTCCTATATGTGTGTGATATAATACTCTACAGTGATCCAAATGATCTCAACTTTTGATATGTGACTATGTATGACCTAACAATTATGTCACCAAAGATTTGGGTCATTTTGCATCTATCTAACCACTTTTATTTCATTAATATGAAAAATCATATTGATCATAAAACTATAGGAAAATGTTACCCAAAAATTATGGTTTTTGGGCAGGGGGTGCATCTATACTATTTACAACTATGTCTAAAATATTAAACTAATACAAGCAACTATGTGGTCTACATCTACATAATAAGGTCTAGACATCGTTTTGGACACACCTCAGTATAAAGACTTTACCTGGAGCTGTAGGCCACCAAACTTGGTGATTCAAAGCCCTATAGGTAGTAGACATCAAGGGCTACAAAAGTTGTCTCAGGCACTTTGCCTAAAACAGCCTCTAAGTGGCCTAATTAATCAATATAAAAATCTGTATAAAGTGTTACAACTAATTCAATTAATATTAATGTGGTCTGTGCATGACCATCAACTCTGAGCTCAAGGGCCCTGATTTCGTCTCCTTCCTCCAGCCAACGGCCAGAAATCCTCCCAGCTGGGCCATTTTCCAACCTCATTTCCCGGCCACCCCTTCACCTCCACGCCAGGCCACCACCACCTCCATCTCCGTTGAGGTGGGGGTATCGATTGGCGGCGAGATGTCGGCCGTAAACCGCCTCTCCGACGATCCCGAGCAAGGTAGAAAGCTCTGAAATTTCTCACTCATGTCCCATGGATTGCGGCTCAATTGAGCCTGATTTCTCAGCCTGGTGAGCTAGAAAGCTATCACAGAGGGAGGGGAGGAGAAACAGACCTCAATTGTGGCTCGGCGACGGGTGTTCCGACGTGGGGCCATGAATTCTTCCGTCTCTGGTGAGTTGGCTCGATCCGTCATTCCTCCACCAAATGCTCTGCTCCAAAGGGCTGGCTCGACTCCTTAGGTCCTCTTGAAGATGATGGAGGGGTCAAATGAGGGAGAGGGTGGCTGTATAGAGAGAATCGGGAGTGGGTTATTCGACCTTGACTTGTACAACCCTTACCCTACTGTTTGGGTGGCTGCCATGCTTGAAATGACTGTTCATGGCCTGAGGAATTCGTCTGCGGACTTGGCTGAGGTGGTGGGGGCCATGGAAGCTCCTTCACTCCAAAAGCTCTTTCCCCTATAAGCTTTTTGGGAAAAATGACATTGTGTCAGGTTGGTTAGGCATGTGGTGGGGTATTGGTTCACGAGGGTTTCACTTGGTCTTTCAATTCTCCCTTAAGGCCTTATGTTGACCACGGTTGACTTTTGGGTTGACTTGGTCAAGTTGGTGGGTGGGTTTGTAACACCCTGCCAGTACGAAAAGTATAACAGCAGGTCCGGCCGGGACCCCACGCCATACAAACCACACTAGCTAGGAGTTAAAAGGTGATAACCAGAAAAGTAACTACAAAACGAGAGTACAAAAACGTAAGCGGAAGCATTAATTAAACCATTCAAAAAGACATGTCCACTATCATAGGAATGAGTCCAGAAGTAAGAGTTACGGCCTTAGGGCCTTACATCAAATCAATGTACAAAACTCCAAAAAGGCATACATCGGCACGCAGGCCGGCAATACGTGAGAAAACAGGAAAAAGGCTGGCCTTCGAGGGCCAACACAGCAAAAGGGTCAACGCCCGCTACTTCCCGCTAGGCTCACCTGCACCTGCATAAGAACATTCCACCAAGCGGTGGCAAACAAAGTAACGGTCAGCACAGCTGACCAAATTATAACGACCCTACCCCTTTCCCGGGGTGGCGGAGCTTCTACCCTGCAAGCAAGCTATACTAGCACAAATACTAGTATACAGAAGGTGCAACTACACAAGGTGAGGTTTCAAGCACAAACAATCTTCTAGGTTGAGCATCAAAAAGAAGGGAACCTAGGTATGCACATAATGTTGGTTGGGTTCACCCGAAGGTTTCCCACAACCGCCTAAGCAATCGCATGAGGCTAAACATAACATCAAATTCACAACACTCCACCCTAAGGGTCACAACCTTAGGTGGGAAACAAGAGCTTTTGGTCGGTCTAGGTATGACACCTTCCACGACCTCTCCCATGATCACACGGCTTTCATGAGGAAGGGACCTCTCGCCGATCTGCATGGAAACGGGTTCGGTTCAGCTTTGCCCGTGCTCTAATTGTCGCGATCTATCGCACGACGCGGGTACGGCTTCACCTCGGCCCGTAAGGGTTCAGCACTTTCAAGTGCTACAATAAAAATATACGCTACGCACCTAACCCCTTCACAAGGATCTAGGCTTCGCGAATTCTCAACAAGGGAGCTACATACGCTCCGCAGCAATTTCGTGGTGAAGGTTTGCCTTCATCCAAACCTCAAAGCATGGGGCTTTCGTTAGGATCTTCACAAGACGCCTACACTTAACTCCCGCAATACTATAGGTGAGTTCACGGAGTCATTCTCCGGCACGCATTCTAGGCCTAACCTAAATGCAACGTCGCAAATCAAGCATCACCGATTCGGGCTCACGGCCACGAATAGGTTTCACACACAATGCCTAAATCCGCACGACTACCGGATTTTCTACATGCAATATGCCGGGGACGGACACAATCTACCCGGAGTCCCGAAGGACTTGAGGAAATCCTACACTTCACCCATTTGGTGAAAGAGATACCTCATGCAAGCAAAGAAAGAGGAATAAATGGACAAATACAAGTCCAAAGTTCGGGAGGAAGAATCGTTACCCTAGACGTGTTCTTCTTCGCCATGGATCCGAGATTCTACGCGGAGGGAAAGAACCGCACCGGGCTGCACTCTCCGGATCTGGAAACGGCTCGCGAAACGGAGCTCCGGAGCTCCGTCAATGGCGAAATCTCCTCTTCTTCTTCCTTGCCCCCTTCTTCTTCCTCTAGCCTAGGAGAGAGAAACACTATGAAATAATGAGGGTTTAATCCCTCTCCAAAGCTCTAAGACCCCCCAGCATTAAATCCCAGCCGTTGGATCTAATTCCAAGAAATTTGATCGGTCGGATCCTCTTCTCCGCTCAAAATCGCGGAACAGAATAAACAGGGCGCACGATCACAGGCGCACGGTCAGTGGTCGTGCGCGACGAGGGCAATGGTCGTGCGCACTATCCGGGACAGAACTCTGAATTCTTGCGAATAAGCGCACGATCGCTGGCGCACGATCACTGGTCGTGCGCGAAGAGGGAAATGGTCGTGCGCACTGTCCGAGACAGAACTCGATTCTCTTCTGAATTAACGCACGATCGCTGGCACACGATCACTGGTCGTGCGCGATGAGGCCACTGATCGTGCGCTAAGAGCAGACAGGGAAAATTCTAGCCTGCTTCACGTGCCGCACTACCACTCCGCCTACTTCGCGGAACTACCAGTTTTGGGGTGTTACAACTCCACCCCCCTTAAAAGAATTTCGTCCCGAAATCCAGGAAACAGTAATAGCATAAATTACAGTTATACTTTACCTGAGGGAAAAAGCTCGGGATACTCCGCAAGCATCGTTTGCTCTCTCTCCCAAGAGAGCTCCTCTCGGCCGCAGTTATCCCACCGGACTTTTACCATCCGAATGGACTTGTTCCGCAGCTGCTTTACTTCGGTATCTTCGATGCGTAAAGGCTTGACTTTCGTCGACAACCCACTATCGACCGGAACTTTGCCGACCGCAACGATATGAGTAGGCTCTTGCACTGCCTTCCTCAACACTGAAATGTGGAACACGTCGTGCAGACCGCTCAGCTCTGCAGATAGTGCAAGCCGATAAGCCGCATCACCAACACGCTCCACGATCTCGAACGGTCCTAAGTACCTCGGACTGAGCTTTTTCAAGCGTCGAATCCTTGATACCCCTTTGAACGGTTTGATCTTCAAGTAAACCCGGTCACCGACGGCAAACTCTAAGTTCCTATGCTTGGCGTTGAAATACTTTGCTTGCCTATCCTGGGCAACCAATAGCCATTCGCGTATAGACCGGATCGTCGAAGTTGCTTCTTCAACATCCTTTCGCTTCAATAGCTTAGTATCGCCCGTTTCCGCCCAAGACAACGGCGTACGACACTTCTTACCATAGAGGGCCTCGAAAGGAGCCATCTTTATGCTGGCTTGGTAGCTATTATTGTAGGCGAACTCGATCATAAAGAGGTGATCCTCCCACCTCTTTCCAAAGTCTAGAGCGCACATTCGGAGCATATCCTCCATAGTCCTGTTGGTTCTCTCGGTCTGTCCATCCGTTTGCGGGTGGAAGGCCGTGCTGAACTTCAATTTTGTGCCCAACAGTTCATGGATAAGCCTCCAATCTTTCGATGTGAAACGCCCTTCACGATCGCTGACGATGCTACGAGGGACACCGTGCAGTCTCACGATACTATCCACATAGAGCTTTGCTAGCTTCTCTACGGAATCATCCTTCCGGTTCGGAATGAAGTGTGATACCTTTGTCAAACGGTCCACGATCACCCATATGGCGTCGTTTCCATGTTGCGATCTCGGCAATCCGTGCACGAAATCCATCGAAATATCATCAAACTTCCACTCCGGAATCGGCAAGGACTTCAGAAACCCACCGGGACGTTGACATTCCGCTTTCACCAATGCGCAAGTATGACACTTGGCCACGTAAAGGGCAATGTCTTTCTTCATGCCCGGCCACCAGAACAATTTCTTCATATCCATAAACATTTTAGTGCTCCCCGGGTGGATCGAGTACTTGGTATGATGAGCCTCGTACATCAACTCCGCCCGTAGAGTACCAACGTTTGGGATGCATAACCTTTCCTGCTTCCACATAAGGTCGTCTTCGAAGGAGAAATCAGCGTTTAACCCTTCAACGGTTTCTGCTTTGTATCGTTTCAAGCTCTCGTCCAACTCCAATGCTTGTCGAACTCGGTCGGCAAGGTCGTAGCGAACTTCCGTCTAGTTCAAGCATGCTGAGGTAGACGTTCTCCTATCAATGCATATGATCTCCATTTCTTCTAGCTCACGGATTAGACGCTCATCGTGCATCAAAATCCAATTTGCTTGTGCGGGAGCCCGACGACTCAACGCGTCTGCAACTACGTTTCCTTTACCGGGAGTATATTTGATATCGAAGGTGTAGTCCCCAAGGAACTCCATCCACCTCCTTTGGCGCATGTTCAACTCCCTTTGATCTAGTAAGTACTTGAGGCTCTTATGGTCGGTAAAGATATCGATCTTCACGCCATATAGATAGTGCCTCCAAAGCTTGAGGGCAAAAACCACGGCCGCTAGCTCCAAATCATGGACCGGGTAATTCCTCTCGTGAACCTTCAGTTGCCGGGAGCCGTAGGCAATTACCTTCCCGAACTGCACTAGGACACAACCACTTCCTGAGGCGTCGCTATATATTTCATAGCCTTCCGTACCTTGTGGCGAGCATAGAATGGGCGCCGTGGTCAGACGGCTCTTTAGCTCTTCAAAAGCTCGTGCGCACTCGGGCGACCAAACGAACTTATGATCCTTCCTAGTCAGTTTTGTGAGAGGAAGTGCGATCCTCGAGAAGTTTTCCACAAAGCGCCTATAATAGCCGGCAAGTCCTAAGAAACTTCGGACTTCCGCTACGTTTTTCAACAAAGGCCACGCTTGGATCGCTTCTATCTTCGACGGATCAACTGCAATTCCTTCGCCACTAACAACATGACCAAGGAATGCCACTGACGGTAGCCAAAACTCGCACTTGGAGAACTTGGCATATAGCTGACTCCTCCTCAAGGTGCTCAGGACTGCGTGCAGATGCCCTACATGCTCCTCTTCCGACTGAGAGTATACCAAAATGTCGTTGATGAAGACGATCACAAATTGATCTAAATACTCTCGGAATGTCCTATTCATCAAGTCCATGAATACCGACGGTGCGTTGGATAGACCGAACGGCATTACCGTGAACTCATAGTGCCCAAAGCGGGTACTGAACGCTGTCTTTGGAATGTCACATTCCCTTATTCGCAGTTGATAGTAGCCGGACCTTAGGTCTAGCTTGGAGTAAACCGTCGACCCCATCAGTTGGTCGAATAGATCATCGATTCTAGGAATCGGATATCGGTTTTTCTCGGTCAACTTGTTTAGCTCTCTATAATCAATACACAGACGCAAGCTCCCATCCTTCTTTTTCACAAAGAGGACCGGTGCACTCCAAGGCGAAGAACTTGGACATACGTAGCCTTGCTCTAGCAGCTCTTGCAATTGGACCTTCAACTCTGCCAATTCCTTTGGCGCTATTCGGTATGGTGAGCGGGCCACAGGTTTGGCACCTGGCACCAACTCGATACAGAAATCAATCTCCCGATGAGGCGGAGCCCCAGGGAGTTCGTTAGGAAACACGTCGGCGTATTCCGCTACAACTGGGACATCACACAACCTGGGCTTTGGCTCTGAAGCCTCCAACAAGGTGAAGAACAACTCGGCGCCTTTTCTCACCGCCTTAACCACTTGGAGAGCAGACATCAGCGTCTTGCTCGCTCCTCGCATACCGGCGAATGTGGTTTCATCGTCGGTGTTCGTTCCCAGAGTGATCTCCTTTGTCTTGCAATCTATGCATGCTCGCTGCTCCGAGAGCCAGTCCATGCCGAAGATCACATCGAATTCAGCTAACGGTAGTAATGACGCTTCCAAGTCGAAATCTTGACTTCCGATCCGCACCTTCACATGGCTCTTCCTATCCGCACTCATTCGAGATCCATTGGGTAGCACTACTTCCAATCTATCCTCTACAAAGGTAGACGGCACTCCGATTCGCACCACGAAGTCCTCGGACAGAAAAGAGTGCGATGCACCCGTATCGAATAGAGCTCTCGCCGGATAGTTGAAAATTAGGACGAAACCTAATTGTACACAAATAACACATATAGTCGTACAACAGTAAGAATCATATACATAGCTGTAAAAGCTAACTTCTAATTCGTACCTGTGACTACATCGGTTTGTCGTATAGCTTCTTGTTGGCCAAGCGAATAGACTCTCGGCTGAGTCGGAATGTGTTGGGAGGCCGAAGACTCTGCCGCTTTGCCCTTTTCCGCAGCCCGAGCATAATCCACCGCTCGATTTGCCGCCTTTGGGGGACCACTTCGACACACCGCAGCTTTGTGTCCCACCTTCCCGCAGGTGAAACACGTAATAGGAGTCCGCGCGGTCGTGGCTCCCGAAACATTCGAAGAAGCTGGTTCCGCCTGCTTGAACTTTCGCTTGTTCCTTCTGAAGTCCGGCTTGGACTGAGAGGCCGGCGCATGAAACTCGGGTTTCTTTACAACACTCTTTGCTTGTACCCTCTTCATGTCCAACTCCAAAGATCTGGCGGTTTGCACCATCACTTGGAAGCCAAACGTCATAGGGCCTGCAAGGAGCAGCCTCAACTCGTCCTGAAGCCCTTCATAGAATTTATTCGTCTTCGTCTCCTCATCCTCCACCAATGCCCCCGCATAGCGACTCAGTCTGGTAAACTCATGTAAGTAATCGTCAACGGAGCGATCACCTTGAGTTAACCTCAGGAACTGGTTTTGTAACGCAATGCGTTGGGCAGAGGGGATAAACCGCTGGAGGAACGACTTTGAAAACTCAGCCATTGTTATTTCAGTAATGTCTCTATCGCCGAACTTGTGCAGTTCCTGCTCTTCCCACCACAGCACAGCCTCTCCGTCAAGAAGGAAAGTGGCTAAGGTGACCATCATGGCTTCGTCCGTCGCCGTCGCCCTCAGAGTTCTTCTAACTCTTGACAACCAGTCTTCTGCCACCGTTGGGGACTCAGATCCCGAGAAGGTAGGAGGATTAAAGCTCAAGAAGTGCTTTAATTGTTGGTCACGCGCTCGCCCCGCAACTACTTGCGCAACTTGACGCTCCACCCTCGGTGCTAACGCCGGTTCCACTGCAGCTACTGGCACAGGGGCATCAACCCTTGGTGCTACCGCAGGTTCCACTGCAGGTTCAATTACCGGGGCCGCATCAGTAGTAGGCGTAGCAGGCTGTGCAAGCCTTTGCGGTTGAGCATTGATCATCGCGAAGACTGCTTCTGCGACCATTCTGATCATCTCAGCTGAAGGAGTGGTCGCTGGCACCTCAGCCGACCCACTACTTTCAGCGGTGTTACGGGGTTGAGACCGCCCCGCAGCACTTCTAGTTACCTATAATCATGCAAGGCACAATTTAGTGACCCTAAACGTATCAAACATCAAACATGGAACGCTCAGGTTCCGCAAACAAGTATGTTTTTTCATTCCTAAGTGGACATTCTTATTAGTTTTTGTCGTTCTAGGTGAATGCACAGCCCGTGCGCACCACCCCTTAAAAGGAATTCGTCCCGAATTCGCTAAACTACGGATCGACGCCTTAAGTCCGATACCAAATTGTCGTCGATGAAGACGATCACAAATTGATCTAAATACTCTCGGAATGTCCTATTCATCAAGTCCATGAATACCGACGGTGCGTTGGATAGACCGAACGGCATTACCGTGAACTCATAGTGCCCAAAGCGGGTACTGAACGCTGTCTTTGGAATGTCACATTCCCTTATTCGCAGTTGATAGTAGCCGGACCTTAGGTCTAGCTTGGAGTAAACCGTCGACCCCATCAGTTGGTCGAATAGATCATCGATTCTAGGAATAGGATATCGGTTTTTCTCGGTCAACTTGTTTAGCTCTCTATAATCAATACACAAACGCAAGCTCCCTTCCTTCTTTTTCACAAAGAGGACCGGTGCACTCCAAGGCGAAGAACTTGGACGTACGTAGCCTTGCTCTAGCAGCTCTTGCAATTGGACCTTCAACTCTGCCAATTCCTTTGGCGCTATTCGGTATGGTGAGCGGGCCACAGGTTTGGCACCTGGCACCAACTCGATACAGAAATCAACCTCCCTCTGATACCAAATTGTAACACCCTGCCAGTACGAAAAGTATAATAGCAGGTCCGGCCGGGACCCCACGCCATACAAACCACACTAGCTAGGAGTTAAAAGGTGATAACCAGAAAAGTAACTACAAAACGAGAGTACAAAAACGTAAGCGGAAGCATTAATTAAACCATTCAAAAAGACTACGTTTTTGTACTCTCGTTTTGTAGTTACTTTTCTGGTTATCACCTTTTAACTCCTAGCTAGTGTGGTTTGTATGGCGTGGGGTCCCGGCCGGACCTGCTGTTATACTTTTCGTACTGGCAGGGTGTTACAGGGTTAGCCCCACTTGAAGGTCATGGGCCATATTACCTTACCCAAAATGTATGGGAACATGGTGTGGCTCCAATTATGTTAATTGATCCATATGGTGTGAGTTTGACCTAATTTAGCCAAAGGTTGACCTTGGTCAAATTGAAGGGATTGGCTGACCATATGATGGGGCTTTTGGGTCCATTAGATTCCTAATGTGGTTATAGGGTAATGGGTTAAGTCAATTTGCTAAATTGAAGGCCAATTAGTCCTTGATTGGGTTGATTTGGGCTATTTTTAATAAAAGTTGACTTTGGTCAACACCTTGAAATTGGGTGAGACTAATTAGTGATTATTGACCAAATGAACTTTCTTAGTGGTTAGGGTAACCTAGGTAAGGTCAATTTGAGGTATTGAAGATCAATTGAGTCTAATTGTGTTAAATAATGTTATGTTGACCTAAATTTGACTATGGTCAATTTGGCCTATTTGTTTGACCAATTGTTGGGGTTCTTAGTCAAATGAGCCCCCCTTAGGATTGGGAACATAGGTGTGAGGTCCATTAGGGTTTGTGAGTATAATTTGGCTAATTTGACCTAAGTTGACTTTTGCCCAATGGTGAGCACTAGGTGAGCTCACCCCCACTTAGTGAACCCCAAGGCCATCACTTGCCTCTACTCACCCTTCTCTCTTCATGTTATGTCCTAACATCTGTATGGGGTCTAGTAGGATTAGGGATGTTACAAATCCCAATAAACAAAAATAATTATTTCGTCCTCAAAATTTAAGTTCGGGTCTAGGGGATTCTATGCAAAATGAGAATAAGAATGTAACTCATGCATAGGTTGTACCTGAGGTGAACAGTCCCGGAAACTGATGTTGCATGAGGTCCCTTGGTTCTCATGTGTGCTCCTCTCGTCCATGATTGGACCACAACACCTTGCTTAGGGGGACCTTCTTCCTCCACAGGATTCAGTTGGTTGTACCGTCGAAGCGGATGGGCTCCAGACGGACTGATCTGTCGGATATTATCGAGCTTGCTGTAGTCGTAACATGCTGCTCTGGCCGAAGTAAGGCTCTACGAAGTGAGGAGACATGGAAGACGTCGTACAGGTTTGCCAACTTCTGTGGCATCTCCAGCCTATAGGCCAGGGGACCGATCCGCTCCAGGAGCATATAAGGTCCCATAAATCAAGGGCTGAGCTTCTTCTGTCCACGCACCCGCGAGACACCGTGCACCGATCGTATCTTCAAGAAAACACTGTCTCCTACTTGAAACTCCACCTTCCGATGCCTTGCATCATAATACTTGGCCTGCCGGCTCTGAGCCTCCAGCATCCGGTCACAGATCATTCGTACTAAGGCATCCGTGTCATCTACGTACTCTGATCCAAGTACCCTTGGATCCTCGTCCTGGACCCAAGATAACGGCGTCCGGCATTTCCTCCCATATAGAGCCTCATACGATGCCATCCCAATGCTTGCTTGGTGGTTGTTATTGTAAGAAAACTCTATCAGTGGTAACAGCCTCTCCCAAGGTTTTCCCGTATCCAGGATGCACAAACGTAGCAAGTCCTCCATCGTCCTGTTGGTGCGCTCTGTCTGACCATCAGTCTGTGGATGGAAGGAAGTGCTGAAGATGAGTCGAGACCCAAGATATGCCTGCACTTCCCTCCATTCCCTAGAAGTAATGAGAGCATCCCTATCTGAAACAATCGTCCTGGGAACTCCGTGGTACCTGACGAACTGCTACACAAACAATCTCACTAATACAGTAACTGAAGCATCCTTCCGGATGGGAATGAATCTGGCCACCTTGGTCAATCGATCCACTATGAACCAGATGGAATTGTGCCCAAAGTGCGACTGCGGTAGTCCATGCACAAAATCCATGGCTATATCCTCAAATTTCCACTCTGGGACTGGTAACGGTTGTAGCAACCCTCCAGGGCTCTTGCACTCTGCTTTCACCTGCTGGCAGGTCTCACAGTGCATCACCCAAGCTATGATTTCCCTCTTCATCCCAGGCCAGTACATTGTCTTCCACAGGTCCGCCATCATCTTTGTGATCCCGGGGTGCACTGACTACCGAGTGTAGTGTGCCTCCCTGAGTATATCCTCCCAGATTTCACCTCCTGCGGGTATGTATATACGACCCCGGAAATGAACAAGGTCGTCCCGTAATGAGTAGTCACCTGAGCTGCACCCTCTCAGGGCTCTGAATACCGGCTCTAGTGCTGCATCCTGTCTCTACTGTGCCCTGATGCGGTCTCAGATATCACAAGTAATGCTCAGGGAAGCTAGGTACTCTCTGTCGGCCTCAGGCTCAGCCATGGATACCAGTGTGACCTCCATGTCCTCCAACATCTTCACCAGCTCTATAGACATCACTCCGGGCTCCGGTCCTGATGTATCGGCTCTCCTACAGAAGGCATCCACCACCATGTTTACCTTCCCCGGATGATAGTGCATGGTGTAGTCGTAATCACATAGGAACTCTAGCCACCTCCGCTGGCGTTGGTTCAGATCCTTCTGAGTATCTATATACTTGAGGTTCTTGTGATAAAAAAGATCTCACAATGAACCCCATAAAGATAGTGCCTCCAAATCTTCAAGGCGAAGATCACAACTCCGAGCTCTGAATCATGTACTAGGTAGTTCTGCTCGTGCTTCTTCAGCTGCCTCGATGCATATGTTATGACGTTCCCATTCTGCATCAATACTGCACACATCCCCTGGTAGGATGCGTCAGTGTAGATCTGAAATCCTTCCTTCCCAGATGGAAGGGCAAGGATCGGGGCTGAGGTTAGTCGGTCCTTCAGCTCCTGGAATGCCGCATCGCACTGCATTGTCCAGGTGAATGTTCTTCATCAAAGATGTAAGCGGGAGGGCGACCTTCGAGAACCCATGTACGAACTTGCGGTAATAGCCCGCTAATCCGAGAAAGCTACGAACATCCGATGCCGACCTCAGTTGTGTCCACTCCCTGACTGCTTGCACCTTGGCCGGGTCTACCGCCATCCCGGCTCCGCTGATGGTGTGTCTCAAGAATGCTACCTCCTGCAGCCAGAACTGGCACTTCAAAAACTTGGCGTACATATGGTGCTCCCTCCGCTTCCCCAATACCAGTGTCAAGTGCTGAGTATGGTCCTCCTTGGTCCTAGAATAAATCAAGATGTCGTCGATGAAAACTATGACGAAGATGTCCAAGTAGGCTTCGAACACACGGTTCATCAGACTCATGAATGCGGATGGCGCATTCGTGAGCCCGCAAGGCATCACCGTGAACTCATATAAGCCATAGCATGAGCTGAAAACCATCTTTGGTATATCCTCTTCCTGGATCCTCAGCTGGTGATACCTGTTGGAACATGGTCTTCCGCATCTCCTAGGTTTGAGAATAACAAAACCTATGTGTATTTGATCTTGTGTGTTTAAGTGTGCAGGAAAACAAAGTCCACATGACTCAAGGATTACATAAGAAGGTTGCCCCCAAAGTTGAGCCATCAAATCCAAACCTCCCACTAGCGCTGGCGGTAGTACTAGCGCAGGCGCTAGCTGTCGTTCGACGAACTGTAAGCGGTGCTCGACGAAATGCTCATAACTGCATTCGATGAAAATTTGCTCGACGAACTCCTAGCTGCGTTCGACGAAATTTCGATCGACGAAATGTTTGCTTAAGCGCAAATGTCGGGAGTACTTATAGAAGAATATAGCGCGAGGCGGTATCCGATAGCGCAGGCGATAGCGAGGAGCACAGTAGGCAAGAGAGAAAAGTTTCCTCCGATTGAAGATTCTGCCAGGCAGAATATGTCCTAATATGGGATAGCGCCGGCGGTACCACTAGTGCAGGCGCTAGCGCTGTGGCTATAAAAAGGACACCTCTTCTCGCATTTCATATAGACATCAGAAAGAGAGATTGAGTGCTAGAATTCCAGAGGCTACCTTGGCCGAAAGTTGATGTCCAACCAAAGTTCTGCAAACTTCTGAAGGAGAATCTCGTCACGCCGGATCCAAACGAAGTCCGCTTCTAGAACGCTTATTCTACAGTGGATCTTCGTCTCCAACTTCAGAAGTTCATCAAGAGGGAGTTTTAATTATTTTAATTTCTTATTTCTTGTAAAAGGTTAGTGAAATCGCCTCGTGTTGGCGACTAGGTCTGGGTAGGACTTAGGGCGGAAACTCGCCTCGTATTGGCCACTAGATCTAGGCTAGGTCTAGGGGGTGCTCGAGGCCATATCCGGGGAAGGGGTGGCTAGAGCGTCTTGAGGCCAAATCCGGGGAGGATAGGCTAGGGCCACCGGTTCGTGGGGATGCGAGTCGGGATAGAAAACAAAAAGAGTTTACTATTCATCGCCACCGATTTCTAGTGTTATAGAAGTCAACTTTTGTACAACCTTATTTGATATTAATAAAGCATGTCTCTACTTTTTTTTCAATTATTTTACTTGACTTCTTATTGTCTTTATCTTGCATTATTACAAAGTTTTTCAAAATATCACTTAAGTTGTTGAAAACCCTTATTCACCCCCCTCTAAGTGCGCCTACCGATCCAACAAGTGGTATCAGAGGGGTTTTATTCCAATCGGCTTAACAACCGGGAATAATGGCGTCTCATGATCTCGCTTTTCCGGAGGGTCAAGGGATTAGTCGACCACCTCTCTTTACTGTGTCATATTTTAACTACTGGAAAGATTGAATGATGTGTTTTCTTATGACCATGGATGTAGAAGTATGGAACATGGTAGAAGTTAGGTACTCTCCTCCTACAACTGTAGTGGGAGAGGCGACATTGCTAAAACCTAAAGATAAATGGGATGATAACGATAAACTAAGGTGTAAAAATAATGCTAAAGCAATAAACGCTTTATATTGTGCCTTAAATAGGACTGAGTTTAATAGAATTTCTACATGCATAACTGCTTATGATATTTGGAATCAATTGGAAGTTACTCATGAAGGTACATCGCAGGTGAAAGATGCAAAGCTATTCCAACTGGAATCTGAATATGAAAAATTCTGGATGGATACCGAAGAGGACATTAACTCGATGTACACTCGCTTCACCAAGATCGTCAACGCTTCAAAGGCACTTGGAAAGACCTACTCAGACGGGGACTTGGTGAGAAAAATTCTTCGTTCCTTACCTCCAAGGTTCAATCCAAAGGTGACAGCCATCTCGGAGTCGCACAACTTAAGAACTCTCCAGATCGAGAACCTTATTGTGAATCTCAAAACCCATGAGGTAGAACTCCAGATTCAACACGATGAATACAACAAAGAGCCAAAGAAAAAGGCGCTAGCACTAAAATCAAAGAAGGAGAGCATCGAAGATGATGATGATGATGAAGAAGGTCTCCTGGTGAAGAACTTCAAGAAGTTCATCAGGAATCCGGAAAGAAGGAACACATTCCGAAAATACTTCCAAAAGGATACTCGACGAAAGGGATCTTCCTCTTCATCAAGGAAATAAAAAGGAAGCGAAGATGAAGAAGAAAGACCAGCACCGGAGTGCTACCACTGCAGTAAGACCGGGCACATTCGGAGCTAGTTCCCGAAGTATCAAAAGGAGCAAAAAGAACAATACAAAGCAAAAGAGAAAAAGAAAGTACTGAAAGCCGCAACTTGGGATAATTCTTCCTCTGAAGATTCAAGCGAGTCTGAATCAAGCAGCAAGGAGGAAGCAAACCTATGCTTAATGGCAAAAAGCAATGATGATGACACCAGTGTTGTTAGCGACACTGAGGTAACTCCTCCTACTTTCGAAGAACTCTGTAACACCCCAAAATTCGTGGTTCAGCGAAGTAGGCGGAGTGGTAGTGCTGCACTTGAAGCAGGCTAAATCTTCCCTTTCTGCTCTTAGAGCACGATCAGTGGCCTCATCGCGCACGACCGGCGATCGTGCGCCAGCGATCGTGTGTTATTTCAGAAGAGAATCGAGTTCTGTCTCGGACAGTGCGCACGACCATTTCCCTCTTCGCGCACGACCAGTGATCGTGCGCCAGCGATCGTGCATTAATTCAGAAGAGAATCGAGTTCTGTCTCGGACAGTGCGCACGACCATTTCCCTCTTCGCGCACGACCAGTGATCGTGCGCTAGCGATCGTGCGCCCTGTTTATTCTGTTCCGCGATTTTGAGCGGAGAAGAAGATCGGACCGTCCAAATCTTTTGGAATTTGATCCAACGGCTAGGTTTAGTTGCGGGAGACCTTTAGGGCTGATGAGAGGGGGTTAAACCCTCATATCCTCTAAGCCATTCTCTCTCCAAACCCTAGAGAAAGAAGGAGGAGCCAAGGAAGAAGAAGGTAGATCCCGCCATTGACGGAGCTCCGGAGCTCCGTTTCGCGAGCCGTTTCCAGATTTGGAGAGTGCAGCCCGGTGCGGTCGTTTCTCTCCGTGTAGAATCTCGGATCTATGGCGAAAAAGAACGCATCTAGGGTAACAATTCTTCCTCCCGAACTTTGGACTTGTATTTGTCCTTTCATTCCTCTTCCTATGTTTGCATGAGGTATCTCTTTCACCAAATAGGTGAAGTGTAGGATTTCCTCAAGTTCTTCGGAACTCCGGGTAGATTGTGTCCGTCCCCGGCATTATAGCAAGTAGAAAATCCGGTAGTCGTGCGGATTTAGGCATTTTGTGTGAAGCCTATTCGTGGTCGTGAGCCCGAATCGGTGATGCTTGATTTGCGACGTTGCATTTAGGTTAGGCCTAGAATGCGTGCCGGAGAATGACTCCGTGAACTCACCTATAGTATTGCGGGAACTAAGTGTATGCGTCTTGTGAAGATCCTAACAAAAGCCCCATGCTTTGAGTTTTGGTTGAAGGCAAACCTTCACCACGAAATTGATGCGGAGTGTATTGCACCTCCATTGTTGAGTATTTGTGAAACCTAGATCCTTGTGAAGGGGTTAGGTGCGTAGCATATATTTAGTGTAGCACTTGAAAGTGCTAAACCCTTACGGGCCGAGGCGAAGACGTACCCGCGTCGTGCGATAGATCGCGACGATTAGAGCACGGGCAAAGCTAAACCGAACCCGTTTCCATGCAGATCGGTAAGAGGTCCCTTCCTCAGGAAAGCCGTGTGATCATGGGAGAGGTCGTGGAAGGTGTCATACCTAGACCGACCAAAAGCTCTTGTTTCCACCCAAGGTTGTGGCCCTTACGGTGGAGTGTTTTGTGAAATGGATGTTGTTAGCCTCATGCGATTGCTTAGGCGGTTATGGGGAACCTTCGGGTGAACCCAACCAACATCATGTGCATACCTAGGTTCCCTTCTTTTGATGCTCAACCTAGAAGATTGATTGTGCTTGAAACCTCACCTCGTGTAGTTGCACTTTCTTTATTTTTAGTACTTGTGCTAGTATGGCTTGCTTGCAGGGTAGAAGCTCCGCCACCCCGGAAAAGGGGTGGGGTCGTTATAATTTGGTCAGCTGTGCTGACCGTTACTTTGTTTGCCACCGCTTGGTGGAATGTTCTTATGCAGGTGCAGGTGAGCCTAGCGGGAAATAGCGGGCGATGGCCCTTTGCAATGTTGGCCCTCGAAGGCCAGCCCTTTTCCTGTTATTCATGTATGGCCGGCCTGCGTGCCGATGTATGCTTATGGAGTTTTGTGCATTAGATGAATGTAAGGCCTTAAGGCCGTAACTCTTATTCTAGATACATTCCTATGATAGTGGACAGTTCTATTTGAATGGTTTAATTAATGCTTCCGCTTACGTTTTGTACTATCGTTTAGTTGTTACTTTTCTGGTTATCACCTTTTAACTCCTAGCTAGTGTGGTTTGTATGGCGTGGGGTCCCGTCCGGACCTGCTGTTATACTCTTCGTACTGGCAGGATGTTACAATTTGGTATCGGACTTAAGGCGTCGATCCGTAGTTTAGCGAATTCGGGACGAATTCCTTTTAAGGGGTGGTGCGCACGGGTTGTGCATTCACCTAAAACGACAAAAACTAATAAGAATGTCCACTTAGGAATGAAAAGAAAACATACTTGTTTGCGGAACCTGAGCGTTCCATGAGTGATGTTTGATATATTTTGGGTCACTAAATTGTGCTTTGCATGATTATAGGTGACTAGAAGTGCTGCGGGGCAGTCTCGACCCCGTAACACCGCTGAAAGTAGTGGGTCGGCTGAAGTGCCAGCGACCACTCCTTCTGCTGAAATGATCAAATTAGTCGCAGAAGCGGTCTTCGCGATGATCAACGCTCAACCCCAAAGGCTGGTCCAGCCTGCTACTCCTACTCCGGATGTGGCCCCTGAGGCTGTTGCTGCAGTGGAACCTGCGGCGGAACCAAGGGTGGAGGCCCCTGTGCCTGCAGCTGCAGTAGAACCTGCGGTAGCGCCGAGGGTGGAACCTCAAGTTGCGCAAGTAGTTGCGGGGCGAGCGCGTGACCAGCAATTAAAGCATTTCCTGAGCTTTAATCCTCCTACCTTCTCGGGATCTGAGTCCCCAACGGAGGCAGAGGACTGGTTGTCAAGAGTTAGAAGAACTCTGAGGGCGACAGCGACGGACGATGCCATGATGGTCACCTTAGCCACTTTCCTTCTTGATGGAGAGGCTGTGCTGTGGTGGGAAGAGCAGGAGCTGCATAAGTTCTGCGGTAGAGATATTACTGAAATCACAATGGCTGAGTTTTCAAAGTCGTTCCTCCAAAGGTTTATCCCCTCTGCCCAGCGCATTGCGTTACAAAACCAGTTCTTGAGGTTGACACAAGGTGATCGCTCCGTTGACGATTACTTGCATGAGTTTACCAGACTGAGTCGCCATGCGGGGTCCTTGGTGGAGGATGAGGAGGCAAAGACAAATAAGTTCTATGAAGGGCTTCGGGACGAGTTGAGGCTGCTCCTTGCAGGCCCTATGACGTTCGGCTTCCAAGTGATGGTGCAAACTGCCAGATCTTTGGAGTTGGACATGAAGAGGGTACAAGCAAGGGGTGTTGTAAAGAAACCTGAGTTTCATGCGCCGGCCTCTCAGTCCAAGTCAGATTTCAGAAGGAACAAAAGGAAGTTCAAACAGGCGGAACCAGCTCCTTCAAATGTTTCGGGAGCCACGACCGCGCGGACTCCTATTACGTGTTTCACCTGCGGGAGGGTGGGACACAAAGCTGCGGTGTGTCGAAGTGGTCCCCCGAAGGCTGGTAATCGAGCGGTGGATTATGCTCGTACTGCGGAAAAGGGTAAAGCTACGGAGTCTTCGGCTTCCCAACACATTCCGACTCAGCCGAGAGTCTATTCGCTTGGCCAACAAGAAGCTATACGACAAACTGATGTCGTCACAGGTACGAATTAGAAGTTAGCTTTTACAGCTATATATATAATTCATACTGTGGTACGACTATATGCTTTATTTGTGTGCAATTAGGTTTCGTCCTAATTTTCAACTATCCGGCGAGAGCTCTATTTAATACGGGTGCATCACACTCTTTTCTGTCCGAGGACTTCGTTGTGCGAATCGGAGTGCCATCTACCTTCGTAGAAGATAGATTGGAAGTAGTGCTACCCAATGGATCTCGAATGAGTGCGAATAGGAAGAGCCGTGTGAAGGTGCGGATCGGAAGTCAGGATTTTGACTTGGAAGCGTCGTTATTACCGTTAGCTGAATTTGATGTGATCTTCGGCATGGACTGGCTCTCGGAGCAGCGGGCATGCATAGATTGCAATACAAAGGAGATCACTCTGGGAAGGGACACCGAAGGAGAAACCATGTTCGCCGGTATGCGAGGAGCGAGCAAGACGCTGATGTCTACTCTCCAGGTGGTTAAGGCGGTGAGAAAAGGCGCCGAGTTGTTCTTCACCTTGTTGGAGACTTCAGAGCCAATGCCCAGGTTATGTGATGTCCCAGTTGTAGCAGAGTACGCCGACGTGTTTCCTAACGAACTCCCTGGGGCTCCGCCTCAGTGGGAGATCGATTTCTGTATCGAGTTGGTGCCAGGTGCCAAACCTGTGACCCGCTCACCGTACCGGATAGCGCCAAAGGAATTGGCAGAGCTGAAGGTTCAATTGCAAGAGCTGCTAGAGCAAGGCTACATACGTCCAAGTTCATCGCCTTGGAGTGCACCGGTCCTCTTTGTGAAAAAGAAGGACGGGAGCTTGCGTCTATGCATTGTTTATCGAGAGCTAAACAAGTTGACCGAGAAGAACCGATATCCGATTCCAAGAATCGATGATCTATTCGACCAACTGGTGGGGTCGACGGTTTACTCCAAGCTGGACCTAAGGTCCGGCTACTACCAACTGCGGATAAGGGAATGTGACATTCCAAAAACAGCGTTCAGTACCCGCTTTGGGCACTATGAGTTCACGGTGATGCCGTTCGGTCTGTCCAATGCACCGTCGGTATTCATGGACTTAATGAACAGGACGTTCCGTGAGTATTTAGATCAATTTGTGATCGTCTTTATCGACGACATTTTGGTATACTCTCAATCGGAAGAGGAGCATGTAGGGCATCTGCACGCCGTTCTGAGCACCTTGAGGAGGAGTCAGCTCTATGCCAAGTTCTCCAAGTGCGAGTTTTGGCTACCGTCAGTAGCATTCCTTGGTCACGTCGCTAGTGGAGATGGAATTGCAGTAGATCCGTCGAAGATAGAAGCGATCCGAGCGTGGCCTTTGTTGAAAAACGTAGCGGAAGTCCGAAGTTTCTTAGGACTTGCCGGCTATTATAGGCGCTTTGTGGAAAACTTCTCGAGGATCGCACTTCCTCTCACAAAACTGACTAGGAAGGATCATAAGTTCGTTTGGTCGCCCGAGTGCGCACGAGCTTTTGAAGAACTGAAGAGCCGTCTGACCACGGCGCCCATTCTATGCCCGCCACAAGGTACGGAAGGCTACGAAATTTATAGCGACGCCTCAGGAAGTGGTTTGGGTTGTGTCCTAGTGCAGTTCGGGAAGGTAATTGCATACGGCTCCCGGCAACTGAAGGTTCATGAGAGGAATTACCCGGTCCATGATTTGGAGCTAGCGGCCGTGGTATTCGCTCTTAAGCTTTGGAGGCATTATTTATATGGCGTGAAGATCGATATCTTTACCGACCACAAGAGCCTCAAGTACTTGCTGGATCAAAGGGAGTTGAATATGCGTCAAAGGAGGTGGTTGGAGTTCCTTGGGGACTACACCTTCGACATCAATTATACTCCCGGTAAGGGAAATGTAGTAGCGGACGCGCTGAGTCATCGGGCTCCCGCTCAAGCAAATTGGATTTTGATGCACGATGAGCGTCTAATCCGTGAGCTAGAGGAAATGGAGATCGTATGCATTGATAGGAGAATGTCTACTTCAGCATGCTTGAACTGGACGGAGGTTCAATACGACCTTGCCGACCGAGTTCGACAAGCATTGGAGCTGGACGAGAGCATGAAACGCTATAAAGCAGAAACCGTTGAGGGGTTAAACGCTGATTTCTCCTTTGAAGACGACCTTATGTGGAAACAGGAAAGGTTGTGCATCCCAAACGTTGGCACTCTACGGGCGGAGTTGATGTACGAGGCTCATCATACCAAGTACTCGATCCACCCGGGGAGCGCTAAAATGTATATGGATTTGAAGAAATTGTTCTGGTGGCCGGGTATGAAGAAAGACATTGCCCTTTACGTGGCCAAGTGTCATACTTGCGCGTTGGTGAAAGCGGAATGTCAACGTCCCGCTGGGTTTCTGAAGTCCTTGCCGATTCCGGAATGGAAGTTTGATGATATTTCGATGGATTTCGTGCACGGATTGCCGAGATCGCAGCATGGAAACGACGCCATCTGGGTGATCGTGGACCGTTTGACGAAGGTATCACACTTCATTCCGAACAGGAAGGATGATTCTGTAGAGAAGCTAGCAAAGCTCTATGTAGATAGTATTGTGAGACTGCACGGTGTCCCCCGTAGTATCGTCAGCGATCGTGACGGGCGTTTCACATCGAAAGATTGGAGGCTTATCCATGAACTGTTGGGCACGAAATTGAAGTTCAGCACGGCCTTCCACCCGCAAACGGATGGACAGACCGAGAGAACCAACAGGACTATGGAGGATATGCTCCGAATGTGCACTCTAGATTTTGGAAAGAGGTGGGAAGATCATCTCTACATGATCGAGTTCGCCTACAATAATAGCTATCAAGCCAGTATAAAGATGGCTCCCTTCGAAGCCCTCTATGGTAAGAAGTGTCGTACGCCGTTGTCTTGGGCGGAAACGGGCGATACTAAGCTATTGAAGCGAAAGGATGTTGAAGAAGCAACTTCGACGATCCGGACTATACGTGAAAGGCTATTGGTTGCCCAGGATAGGCAAGCAAAGTATTTCAATGCCAAGCATAGGAACCTAGAGTTTGCCGTCGGTGACCGGGTTTACTTAAAGATCAAACCGTGCAAAGGGGTATCAAGGATCCGACGCTTGAAAAAGCTCAGTCCAAGGTACTTAGGCCCGTTTGAGATCGTGGAGATTGTTGGTGATGCGGCTTATCGGCTTGCACTATCTGCAGAGCTGAGCGGTCTGCACGATGTGTTTCACATTTCAGTGTTGAGGAAGGCAGTGTAAGAGCCTACTCATATCGTTGCGGTCGGCAAAGTTCCGGTTGATAGTGGGTTGTCGACGAAGTTCAAGCCCTTACGCATCGAAGATACCGAAGTAAAGCAGCTGCGGAACAAGTCCATTCGGATGGTAAAAGTCCGGTGGGATAATTGCGGCCGAGAGGAGCTCTCTTGGGAGAGAGAGAGCAAGCGATGCTTGCGGAGTACCCCGAGCTATTTCTCTCAGGTAAATTATAGCTGAATTTCTTGCTATTTCTATTTTATAAATTTCGGGACGAAATTCTTTTAAGGAGGGTGGAGTTGTAACACCCCAAAATTCGTGGTTCAGCGAAGTAGGCGGAGTGGTAGTGCTGCACTTGAAGCAGGCTAAATCTTCCCTTTCTGCTCTTAGCGCATAATCAGTGGCCTCATCGCACACGACCGGCGATCGTGCGCCAGCGATCGTGCGTTAATTCAGAAGAGAATCGAGTTCTGTCTCGGACAGTGCGCACGACCATTTCCCTCTTCGCGCACGACCAGTGATCGTGCGCCAGCGATCGTGCGTTAATTCAGAAGAGAATCGAGTTCTGTCTCGGACAGTGCGCTCGACCATTTCCCTCTTCGCACACGACCAGTGATCGTGCACTAGCGATCTTGCGCCCTGTTTATTCTGTTCCGCGATTTTGAGCGGAGAAGAAGATCGGACCGTCCAAATCTTTTGGAATTTGATCCAACGGCTAGGTTTAGTTGCGGGAGACCTTTAGGGCTGATGAGAGGGGGTTAAACCCTCATATCCTCTAAGCCATTCTCTCTCCAAACCCTAGAGAAAGAAGGAGGAGCCAAGGAAGAAGAAGGTAGATCCCGCCATTGACGGAGCTCCGGAGCTCCGTTTCGCGAGCCGTTTCCAGATTTGGAGAGTGCAGCCCGGTGCGGTCGTTTCTCTCCGTGTAGAATCTCGGATCTATGGCAAAAAAGAATGCGTCTAGGGTAACGATTCTTCCTCCCGAACTTTGGACTTGTATTTGTCCTTTCATTCCTCTTCCTATGTTTGCATGAGGTATCTCTTTCACCAAATGGGTGAAGTGTAGGATTTCCTCAAGTTCTTCGGAACTCCGGGTAGATTGTGTCCGTCCCCGGCATTATTGCAAGTAGAAAATCCGGTAGTCGTGCGGATTTAGGCATTTTGTGTGAAGCCTATTCGTGGCCGTGAGCCCGAATCGGTGATGCTTGATTTGCGACGTTGCATTTAGGTTAGGCCTAGAATGCGTGCCGGAGAATGACTCCGTGAACTCACCTATAGTATTGCGGGAACTAAGTGTAGGCGTCTTGTGAAGATCCTAACAAAAGCCCAATGCTTTGAGTTTTGGTTGAAGGCAAACCTTCACCACGAAATTGATGCGGAGTGTATTGCACCTCCCTTGTTGAGTATTCGTGAAACCTAGATCCTTGTGAAGGGGTTAGGTGCGTAGCGTATATTTAGTGTAGCACTTGAAAGTGCTAAACCCTTACGGGCCGAGGCGAAGCCGTACCCGCATCGTGCGATAGATCGCGATGATTAGAGCACGGGCAAAGCTAAACCGAACCCGTTTCCATGCAGATCGGTAAGAGGTCCCTTCCTCAGGAAAGCCGTGTGATCATGGGAGAGGTCGTGGAAGGTGTCATACCTAGACCGACCAAAAGCTCTTGTTTCGGTGGCCCTTACGGTGGAGTGTTTTGTGAAATGGATGTTGTTAGCCTCATGTGATTGCTTAGGCGGTTGTGGGGAACCTTCGGGTGAACCCAACCAACATCATGTGCATACCTAGGTTCCCTTCTTTTGATGCTCAACCTAGAAGATTGATTGTGCTTGAAACCTCACCTCGTGTAGTTGCACTTTCTTTATTTTTAGTACTTGTGCTAGTATGGCTTGCTTGCAGGGTAGAAGCTCTGCCACCCCGGAAAAGGGGTGGGGTCGTTATAATTTGGTCAGCTGTGCTGACCGTTACTTTGTTTGCCACCGCTTGGTGGAATGTTCTTATGCAGGTGCAGGTGAGCCTAGCGGGAAATAGCGGGCGATGGCCCTTTGCAATGTTGGCCCTCGAAGGCCAGCCCTTTTCCTGTTATTCATGTATGGCCGGCCTCCGTGCCGATGTATGCTTATGGAGTTTTGTGCATTGGATGAATGTAAGGCCTTAAGGCCGTATCTCTTATTCTGGATACATTCCTATGATAGTGGACAGTTCTATTTGAATGGTTTAATTAATGCTTCCACTTACGTTTTGTACTCTCGTTTAGTTGTTACTTTTCTGGTTATCACCTTTTAACTCCTAGCTAGTGTGGTTTGTATGGCGTGGGGTCCCGGCCGGACCTGCTGTTATACTCTTCGTACTGGCACGATGTTACAAACTCTATGATGAATTTGTTCTAACTTGCAAATCCTATGATCAAAGTATAAAAGATAATATTATATTAAATCGTGAAAATGAATCTATTATAAAAGAAAATCACAAGCTCACAAAAAAATTGATCTCCCTTGAAAAGAGAAAGGTTTCATGTCAAGAGTGTGAGCACTCTTTATTTAAGACAAAAGAACTTGAAGTTTCTCTTTCTAAGGCCCCCTCACAAAACAAAACTATTGCAAAAGAAAAGGGGAACTTAGAGAAAAAACTAAGAACCTCTCTTTTACAAATTGAAAATAACAAAAAGGGATTTGAAAATAAATGTGTTGTGATTGAACAAGAAAATACATTTCTTAAAAAACAAAATCATGACCTCAATATAGCCATAAAAAAATTTGGGATTGGTAAAAAATCCCTGGATATGATTTTGGGAAACCAATGTTATGGTTCTGGAAAGTTTGGGGTCGGATATAAAAGTGAACCCTACCGCCCAGCGCTAGCCACTAACACCGACGGTAGCTCAAGTGTTAAAAAATCTTCTGTTTTTTCTAATGTTCAAACATCATCCAGCAAGAGCAACGTAGAAACTCAGAAAAGGGTCTCAACTCCCATTATTTCGTGTGCTAATTGTCTTAAGTTTGGACACACATCTAGCTCTTGCAGGAATATAAAAAAATGATCGTTAAAACAAATCTGGGTACCTATGAAATCGACTTACTCTATGGGTGGTACCTCTTGGGTATCTGGAACTTTACTCTCATCTTCTCTCTAGATTTGCAGGAAGGCTAAGGAAATGGAGGACGTGTGGTACTTGGACTCAGGCTGCTCCAAGCACATGACGGGCAACAAAGCAAAATTCCTTAGCCTAGAAAAGAAGAAAGGAGTGATCATAACGTTTGGTGATAACAATAAAGGAAGGATCATGGGAGTTGGTACAGTGGGTAACAAATCTTTTCTTATCTCAAATGTTCTTTATGTAAAAGGATTAAAACATAACTTAATATCTATAAGTCAACTGTGTGATAAAGGATTCGACGTATTATTTGAATCATCCACTAATCTTTGCAAAATAGTTAATCCTAAAACAAAAGATGTGTTACTAACTGCACCTAGAATTCACAATGTTTACATAGTTTCGTTTCATGATCTTTATAAATCATCTATGAAATGCTTTATAACCAAAAATGATGAATTAGAACTATGTCATAGACGTTTACGTCACGCTAGTACAAAGCTCATTGTAAAACTAGCAAAAAGGGAATTGATTAGAGGATTGCCTAAGTTAAATGGAAATTTATCTTCACTATGTTCTCCATGCCAAAAAGGAAAATTTACAAAATCATTTTTTAAAAGCAGAAACTAAATTTCTACATCAAAACCATTGCAATTAATTCATATTGATCTCTTTGGTCCCGTAAACACCGCAAGTCTTGGTGGTAGAATATACACTTTCGTTCTAATAGATGATTTCTCTAGATATTGCTGGACTTTATTTCTCTCTTCCAAATCTGATGCATTTTGCAAATTCTCAAAATTATGTACTCGTATTCAAAATGATCTAGATTTAAAAATAAAATGCATTCGCTCAGATCATGGAAGTGAATTTGAAAATGAAAATTTTAAATCTTTTTATGAAATGTTAGGTATTAAGCATGAGTTCTCCGCTCCACGCACGCCTCAACAAAACAGTGCTGTAGAACGGAAAAATAGGACAATCCAAGAACTAGCACGCACCATGCTATCTGAATATAAATTACCTAAGTCTTTTTGGGCCGAAGCCGTAAGCACATCATGATATGTAATGAATAGAGTCATGCTTCGCCCATCACTAAATCTCACACCGTATGAACTATATTATCAAAAGAAACCTAACGTATCATATTTTAAAGTATTTAGATGTAAATGTTTTATTCTTAATACAAAAGATTCTTTAGGAAAATTTGATGAGAAATGTGATGAAGGAATTTTTCTTGGATATTCTTCAACCAGTAAAGCCTATAGAATATTTAACAAAGGATCGAGTAAGGTTGAAGAGTCTATTAATGTTAAATTTGATGAGTTTATTCCATGTGCAGAGAAGCTTCCTACAGGTACAAATGATGAACCTTTGCCATCTTTGGAGCACGACGAAGAGGAACCGTCCAAAGAAGAGGAGGAGAAGTCCAAGGAAGATGAATATGTACCTCCAAGCATTTTGAACTTCTCAAAAAATCATCCAAAAGTGCTAGTCATTGGGGAACCTTCTACTGGGGTAAGAACTCGATCCTCTCTTCATAAAATGTTTTCAAATATTTTCTTTGTTTCCGAAATCGAACCTAAAAATGTTTCCACCGCTTTAAATGACGAATTTTGGTTTTTGGCTATGAATGAAGAGTTAGGTCAATTTGAAAGAAATAAAGTTTGGAATCTAGTAGATAGACCATCTAATTATCCAATTATCGGTGTAAAATGGATCTTTAAAAATAAATTAGATGGTGAATCTAGAATTATAAGAAATAAAGCACGCTTAGTTGCTCAAGGTTATTTTCAAATTGAGGGGGTAGATTTTGAAGAAACTTTTGCACCCGTTGCTCGCTTAGAATCTATAAGAATATTTTTGGCATTTGCGAGTTTTAAAAGAATAAAATTATTTCAAATGGATGTTAAAAGTGCCTTTTTAAACGGGTTTATAAAAGAAGAAGTTTATGTAGAACAACCCCCCGGTTTCATAAATGAAAAATTCCCTAATCATGTTTATAAATTAGAAAATGCGCTTTATGGTTTAAAACAAGCTCCCCATGCATGGTATGATCGACTTACATCGTTTTTGTTAAAGCATGGTTATGTTATGGGAAGAGCCGACAACACACTCTTCATTAAGCATAATAATAACGATCTAATTATTTTACCAATATATATTGATGATATCATTTTTGGAGCCACTAATGAAGAGTTGTGTAATGAAGTAGTCTTAGTAATGAAAAATGAATTTGAAATGAGTCTTGTAGGAGAACAATCATATTTTCTTGGTTTTCAAATCTCACAACGAACTGATGGTATCTTTATTTGCCAAACAAAATTTGTTCACGATATGCTTAAACGATTTGGATTTGAAAATCTTAAACAAGCTTCTACTCCTATGAGTGCTTCTTTAAAACTAGGAAAAGATGAATCTGGAATTTCCATTGATCAAACGTTATATAGAGGAATGATAGGATCTCTTCTTTACTTAAGTGCATCTAGAGTAGATATAATATTTGCCGTATCTTTATGTGCTCGCTTTCAAGCCAATCCAAAAGAATCTCATTTAAAAGCGGTAAAACATATTTTTCGTTATCTATTAGGGTCATCTAAATTAGGTTTATGGTACCCACACAATGATTCATTCACGCTCCACGGCTATTCCGATTCGGACTACGCCAGTTGTTCACTAGATCGAAAAAGCACTAGCGTTACTTGTCACTTTCTAGGACCCTCTTTAGTAGCTTGGTCTAGTAGGAAACAATCTTAAGTTGCACTCTCCACCACGGAGGCCGAATATATCGCACTTGGTAGTTGTTGTGCACAAGCGTTATGGATGAGCCAAACACTAGAGGATTTTGGATTTCATCTAAAAAACATTGATCTTAAATGTGACAACAAAAGTGCAATAGACCTCACATATAATCCCGTACACCATTCTAGATCCAACACATCGATGTTCGTCATCATTTCATTAGGGATCACATTAAGAAAGAGCATGTAAGAGTAAGCTTCATTGGCACGGACTCTCAACTCGCTGACATATTTACTAAACCTCTTCCCGATGCTAGATTTTGATTATTACGACTTGAGTTAGGTGTCCTGGATCTTTCGAGTTAAACACATTCACACACGTAATTTTGTAAATTTTAACCATCTAAAACATCTCCTAAAAATCTGAAATTTCAGGATGAAACTACTATTGGGACACTTAATCAAGATCAATAATCAAAAATTTCTAAATCCTAAAAAATCGTGTACTGTTTCCCGCGCTAGCGCTAACACCGGCGCTAGCGCACTTATTCATTTTTTTGTATTTGTAAAATTTTGAAAAATTCCTAAAAATATATTAATCTATATGTACTATTTATTTTTGCACTTTTGATTATATTTCATTTTTGAAAAATCAAATTCAAAAATGCAAAAGCCAAATTACAAAAAAAATTGTTTTTGGTTTTGTTTGCTTAAAGTCTATGTTTATGCAAAAATCAAATACAAAAATACAAAAGCAAAATCACAAAAAATATGTTTTGTTTTTTTTATCCAAAAATCAAATACAAAATACAAAAGCCAAATTACAAAAAAATTGTTTTGCCTTTTTTTTGTTTAAAAGTCTATTGTTTTTGCAAATATCAAACACAAAAATATAAAACATTAAAACTATCAAAAAACTGTATGGATTTTCTTATGAAAATCAAGCATGATTCAATCAATTATTTAAACTTCTATAATGTTGCAATTTATCTTTTCAAACTACTTTGAACATTGTTTCTATCATGCTTTGATATATCTAGTAATATGTGCATCAATTGTCTCATAAAAGTTGTGTAGAACTAAGCTTAGCATGCCTCTAAGTATGAGTAAATGTTTAATGTTTGATAATGATATTTATTCACTCACTTATTTTGGCATTGTCTATATATGTGTTTAATCTAAGAATGCTTGTGTATGTTTTGTATTAGTACAATGAATTAAAATTGCACAAGTATCTTACCTACACTCCTTTATTTGCACTTTTAAAAATTAAGAATAGTGGTTATGTTTTTCATAAATTAAATTGGTTTGCAAAATAAGTGTATTCAGAGAACTTTGTACAAAACAAAAATCATAAAATAAAGTGACAAAGATAACTCCACCAAGCACTACTTGAACCTCCTGATAAGTCTTAATAAGCGTTGTGAGGTTGAGCACCTTGGAAAGAATAGTAAAGTATCTTGTGTAAATCAAATCTTTCTTTCAAAATAAAAACCACTTACTCTTAAGTACACCGGATTACGAGTCTCAACATTAAAAATAAAATATGTGATCCCCCAAGCACTACTTTGCACCCTGATAAGTCTTAATGAGCATTGGGTGTGCAAAGCACCATGGTAGTTGTACAATTTTGTTTGTGCATTAAAGTGCGTGAAGTGAAATTATTTGTGTTTTATTGTGCTCTTACTTTACATATTTCTTGTATTTTTGATTAAAACATTTGTTTACTCTACTCAAAAATACACTTATGTGCACATCATTATCTTCCATAACACTTCTTCTCATGAGTATTGGATCCTAATGCAAATTCTATACTACTCTTTATTTATGAAATGCACTTGATAACCAAACATGCTCTCTACAATGTTTTGTATGTTTTGAATTTGTGAATTAAAATAACATTGTAGTAATCTCTTTTTGATAACATTATTTCATGCTTGGTTACTTTTGAATTTAAAGATTTTACCTGAACAATGATTTACAAAACATCTTCTTTATAAAATTGAACTCATATATCTGTTATGAATCATCATGTCTTACAAAAGATGTTTGATTGTATTTTTTAAGTCTTCCGCAACTTTACATTTACCTTGTATTTGTTTATGCTACAAACTATGATTTATGAAAATATTGTGATATTCAAACTCTGATCTATTTCAATGAAAAGTATTCTAAAACTCCTTATCATTTTCTTCTCTATACAAGCTCGATCATGCCTTTATCTTATTGTCAACTTTTAGGTGGTGTCTCCTTACCCGCTTTTGCTAATAACAAAAGGGGGAGAACTAACATGATAAATATAATCTGCTATCAAAACATGCTTAATTAAGATGCTAGCTTACGCATTAGGAGAGCATTAACTTAGGGGGAGCATGTATTTAGGGGGAGCAATTCTAAATGCTAAAATCATTAATTATCCTAAGTCATCACTCTCACACACACACAAGTATGTTTCTTCATGCTTATATATATTAATGCTCTGATTTATCATTAATGGTTTTGTTTTTATCAAAAGGGGGAGTTTGTTGGATCATGGTCTTCCGCATTTCCTTGGTTTGAGAATAACAAAACCTATGTGTATTTGATCTTGTGTGTTTAAGTGTGCAGGATAACAAAGTTCACATGACTCAAGGATTACATAAGAAGGTTGCCTCCAAAGTTGAGCCATCAAATCCAAAACTCCCACTAACGCTGGCGGTAGTACTAGCACAGGCGCTAGCTGTCGTTCGACAAACTGTAAGAGGCGCTCGACGAAATGCTCATAACTGCGTTCGACGAAAATTCGCTCGACGAACTCCTAGCTGCGTTCGATGAAATTCCGATCGACGAAATGTTTGCTTAAGCGCAAATGTCGGGAGTACTTATAGAAGAAGATAGCGCCAGGCGATATCCGATAGCGCAAGAGATAGCGAGGAGTACAGTAGGCAAGAGAGAAAGTTTCCTCCGATTGAAGATTCTGCCGTGCAGAATATGTCCTAATATGGGATAGCGCCGGCGGTACCACTAGCGCAGGCGCCAGTGCTGTGGCTATAAAAAGGACCCCTCTTCTCTCATTTCATATAGACATCAGAGAGAGAGATTGAGTGCTAGAATTCCAGAGGCTACCTTGGCCGAAAGTTGATGTCCTACAAAAGTTCTGCAAACTTCTGAAGGAGAATCTCATCACGCCGGATCCAAACGAAGTCCGCTTCTACAACGCTTATTCTACAGCAGATGTTCATCTCCAACTACAGAAGTTCATCAAGAGGGAGTTTTAATTATTTTCATTTCTTATTTCTTGTAAACGGTTAGTGAAATCTCATCGTGTTGGCGACAAGGTCTGGGTAGGACTTAGGGCGGAAACTCGCCTCGTGTTGGCGACTAGATCTAGGCTAGGTCTAGGTGGTGATTGAGGCCATATCTGGGAAGGGATGGCTAGAGCGGCTTGAGGCCGAATCCGGGGAGGATAGGCTAGGGCCACCGGTTCGTGGGGATGCGGGTCGGGATAGAAAACAAAAATGTTTACTATTCATCACCACCGATTTCTAGCGTTGTAGAAGTCAACTTTTGTACAACCTTATTTGATATTAATAAAGCATGCCTCTACTTTATTTCAATTGTTTTACTTGACTTCTTATTGTCTTTATCTTGCATTATTACAAAGTTTTTCAAAATATCACTTAAGTTTTTGAAAACCCGTATTCACCCCCCTCTAAGGGCGCCTACCGATCCAACAATACCCTGACCTCAGATCGAGCTTGGAGAACCAGCGGGCTCCCTATAGCTGGTCAAATAATTCGTCGATCCTTGGTAGTGGATAAGTATTCCGCACCGTCAATCGGTTCATGTCTCATCGTGGAGGTAGTCTGGGCAACTTTTTCAAGAATACGTCAGAAAAGTCCCGAACTACGGGGATGTCGACCATGGAGGCCTCTGCCTCTACCATCACAAAGTAGAACAAATACACCTCATCTCCCTAATGATGGGCTTTAACAGCCTGAATAGAGGATAATAAAATACGGGAGATGGGTCTAATACCTTCTACTACCACCTCGAAATCATCATGCTTCAGTACGATCTTCTTTGTCGGGAAGTCAATCCTGGCATGGTTCCCGTGTAGCCAGTTCATGCCCAGGATCAAATCATAATATGGCATCTTTAGGCATGTCGTCAGTGCCTCAAATGTCTTTCCTTCAATCTCCACCACCGTGTTGCACTTGGCGCACATCTCTATCTCTGACCCGTCTGGTAGTCGCACCTTCCGGTGGATGCCCTCGAAGTGCTGAACTTGATTCCGGTCGTGTACAAACTCCTCCTAGACAAACGAGTGTGAAGCACCCATGCAGAACAAAGTGTATGCAGGTTTGCCGTAGACAAACACCATGTTTAATAAAACAAAGGTTTTGCAGGGTACTATGTAATTGTAAAGAAAACATTAAAGTATCTGTGATGACTTCCTCGGGGTTCCTCTCCTGGGCTAAATCCAGAGCATACACTTGCTCCGGCCTTGGACCTCTTCCGTGATGTCTCTGACCCCGACCTCGTCCTCTGCCCTGGCCCTGGTGTGCTGGTGCTGAAGGGGATGGTGGAGGGGGATGAGGAGGAGGTGGACGGAATAGCTGAGGGCAATAGGCCCTGATGTACCCTGGTTGGTGGCATCCGAAGCATATCACGGGGAAGAATCCTCTATCATCGTGTCTCGGTGGCTTTTGAATCTGCACTGGTGGAGGAACTAGCAGTGTAAGAGGCTGCTGCTGATCCGGCCTGAAGTTAGGACGAGGGTGTCCTCCGCCTCTCCTATGCCTCATAATACTGCCCCACTGTGGTCCCCTGCTACCCTCTCTAGAGTGTGCCCCATCCACCGGTCTCTTCCCCATGCTCTGCACCATCAGATGATCTGCCTCCAGCTTCTTCATCATCTCTACGATCTTAGCTAAACTAACATCGGCCACGAAAAATAGTGCCTGCCTCAGTGGGTCTCTAAGTACCCGGTAGAACCTCTTAGCATAACCTCTATCATCCAGTGAGTGCATCCCCACAAATCTAGCCAGATGGGAGAACTCCCTCTGGTACTCTATCACCAACCGTCTCCCCTGTCTGAGGTTCAAAAACCTCTTCTCCAACTCATCCCTGTCCGTCATTGCATAAATTGCTCCAGAAACGTTGTACTAAACTTCGCCCAAGTAATCTCTGAGTAATCCCCGTCCGCATAAGTGGAATCCATCATGGACTTCCACCATCTCTTGGCATGGGCATCCAAAGAAGTAGTCGCCAAAGAGACTGCCGTGCTGACCGGGCAGTTGATGCCTGCGAGCATTTTCGGAAAGTTTTCCAGCCACTCCTCTATCTTGACCGCAGTATCTGTCCCATGATACATCAGAGGGGACAAGCTCATGAATGCGCTCAACCAGTTAGATCTCGGGTTCGGCTAAGAGGCCGGAACCTGCTGTGACTTAAAGGCCTCCAGAATAGTTGTCAACATCTGACCAAGCTCTGACTGCTCGAAGGGAGTTGCAGTCGGAGGGATAAGAGCATTATCTCATGGGTCGGTACTCCTTGGTGTTGGATCGGTAGGCGCCCTTAGAGGGGGGGGGGGGTGAATAAGGGTTTTAAAAACTAATATTATATTTTGTAATACTTGAAATAATAAGAGATCAAAATAGTGATTTTGAATAAAGATCTAAATTGTTTTATAATAAAAGAGATGATAATAAACAATTTAGAGAAATGAAGAACACATCATTTTTATTACAAAAGGAGAGACATGATTACTATTAATAAAAATGATTACAAAATTTTGATTTCAATGACGCTAGAAATCAAAGCGAAATATGAAAGACTCTTTTTGTTTTCTATACCGACTCATATCCCCACGAACCGGTTGGCTTTAGCCGATCCTTCCCCGGATACGGCCTCAAGCACCCCCTAGACCTACACCCGAGACCTAGTCGCCAACACGAGGCGAATTTCAGCCCTAAGTTCTACCCAGACCTAGTCGCCAACACGAGGCGAATTCTCTAACGGTTACAAAAGATATGAAATAAAATAACAACAACAATATTAAAACTCCCTTTAAGAAACTTTTGAAGTCGGAGATGAACGATCGCTGTAAAATAAGCGAGGTTGAAGCGATCCCTCTTTGGATGTAGCGTGATGAAGTCCTCCTTCAGAAACTCTCTAAGCGTTTGGTGGGAGATCAACTCTCGGTCAAATAAGGCTTTGGAATTCTGGCACAAGACCTCTCTCAGGAATCAGCACCCAACACGAGAAGAGAGGGGTCCATTATATAGCCTCAGCGCTAGTGGTACCGCCGACGCTATCCCATATTAGGACATATTCTGCGCGGCAGAATCTTTAATCTGAGGAAACAATTCTCTCTTGCCTACTATGCTCCTCGCTATCACCTGCGCTATCGGATACCTCCAGGCGCTATCTCCTTCTATAAGTACTCCCGGAATTTGTTCTTAAGCAAGCATTTCATCGATTGGCTTTTCGTCGAACGCAGCTAACATTTCGTCGAGCGAGATTTTGTCGAACGCAGAAATGAGCATTTCGTCGAGCGCAGCTTACAGTTCGTCGAACGACAACTAACGCCTGCGCTAGGACTACCGCCGGCGCTAGTAGGAGTTTAGGATTTGATGGCTCATCTTTGGGGGCAACCTTCTTATGTAATCCTTGAGTCATGTGGACTTTGTTATCCTGCACACTTAAACACACAAGATCAAATACACATAGGATTTGTTATTCTCAAACCTAGGAGATGCGGAAGACCATGTTCCAACAAACTCCCCCTTTTGATAATAACAAATCCATTAATGATAAATCAGAGCATTAATATATAAGCATGAAGAAACATACTTGTGTGTGTGTGTGAGAGTGATGACTTATGATAATTATCGATTTTAGCATTTAGAATTACTCCCCCTAAATACATGCTCCCCCTAAGTGAGTGCTCTCCTAATATGTAAGCTATCATCTTAATTAAGCATGTAAGTTTTATATTTTGATAGCAGATTATATTTATCATGTTAGTTCTCCCCCTTTTGTTATTAGCAAAAGTGGGTAAGGAGACACCACTTAAAAGTTGCTTATAAGATAAAGGCATGATCGAGCTTGTAGAGAGAAGGAAATGATAAGGAGCTTTAGAATACTTTTTATAAAAATAGATCAGAGTTTTTAGCTTAAAGATGAACAATCTAACATTTGTCAAGTACTTAATATTATCATGTTAGTTTTTCTTTTTTATATAAGATTTGTAAGCAAAAAAAATATAATAATTTCCAAGTAACTAAACTACCCAGACAATATGTCTACACCCTAGCCCCGTACTAAGTGACGGATGGGCATGAGGAGCTGCAAACATGCCGTAGGTTGGGGTGTTAGTCCCATATGCAAACACTAGACAAAAACTTAACCTAGCACTCTTCCCCCCCAGTGCCTCGCAAGGCCCCACTGGAACCCTCCCCGGTTAAGGACAAGACATGACTAGAGATAAGGTTATCTAATGTCTACAACCCTACGCCCCCGCTATGGTGAGATATGAAGTCATGGATAATAATTATTGGAAGCGTTTAAGCGTTTTAAATCAAATTATAATTTCATAGCCAATGGGTTTTAATATTTGAATTTTTTAAAGAAAAGTTCACATAGCTAATCAATTAATAAATCAGAGTTTTAGTATTACAATATTTTCATTGAAATAAATCAGAGTTTTTAGCAAAAAAAATATTCATGTTAAAAGCAACCAATGTAGAGTTTACCAAACAAGTCTACCACTTGTTGCAAGAAAGGAATTTGAAGATTCAAGTGATGATGCACACAAAATAAAAGACTTTAAATAAGCATGAAAGTGCAAGGTAAAATAATTATATGGTTATGATGCGGAAGACTTATAGAAATACAAGAAACATCTTATTGTAATCAATGATGATCCATAAAAAGATATATGAGTTAAATTTCAAAAGAAGATGTTTTTGTAAATCATTTTTCAATTAAAATCTTTAAGTTTGACAATAAAGTAACCAAGCATGAAATAATGTTATCAAAAAGAGTTTACTACAATGTTATTTTAATTCACAATTTCAAAACATACCAAACATTGTAGAAAGCATGCTAGATTATCTAGTGCATTTCATAAATAAAGAGTAGTATAGAATTTGCATTAGGATCCAATACTTATGAGAAGAAGTGTTATGGAAGATAATGATATGCACATAACTGTATTTTTGAATAGAGTAAACAAATGTTTTAATCAAAAATACAAGAGATATGTAAAGTAAAGAGCACAATAAAACACAAATAATTTTACTTCCACGCACTTAAATGCACAAAAAATGAACAACTACCAAGGTGCTTTGCACACACAATGCTCATTAAGACTTATCAGGGTGCAAAGTAGTGCTTGGGGGATCACATAATTTTATTCTTCAATATTGATTTTTTTATTGTGATCCGGTGTACTTAAGAATAAGTGGTTTTTGAAAGAAAGTTATGGTTTGCACAAGATACTTTACTATTCTTTCTAAGGTGCTCAACCTCACAACGCTTATTAAGACTTATCAGGAGGTTCATGTAGTGCTTGGTGGAGTTATCTTTGTCACTTTATTTTATGATTTTTGTTTTGTACAAAGTTCTCCGAATACACTTGTTTTGCAAACCAATATAATTTATAAAAAACATAACCACTTTTCTTAACTTTTAAAGTGCAAACAAAGGTTCTGTAGGCAAGATACTTGTGCAATTTTAATTCATTGTATTATTACAAAACATACACAAGCATTGTTAGATTAAACACACATGTAGACAATGCCAAAATAAGTGAGTGAATAAAGATCATTATCAAACATAAAACATTTACTCATACTTAGAGGCATGCTAAGCGAAGTTCTACACAAACTTTACAATATAATTGATGCACATATTAATAGATATATCAAAGCATGATGAAAACAATGTTCAAAGTAGTTTGAAAAGATAAATTGCAACATTATAGAAGTTCTAAATGATGGGTTAAATCATGCTTGATTTTCAATGAAGTTTATACAGTTTTTTTTTGATATTTTTGAAGAATAATTTTGATTTAAAGTTTGAACTTATAAGATTGATCTTGGACTTCCCAATGACTACCTTGTGAGAGGTTCGCCCGGTACTAGGTAATATGATGGGATGATAGCCCAAGTCACCCTTTCACAAGATACATGTAAATCGAAAAGTTAAGTTCAAAATAATAATTTTTGATACTTGTTTTTGTTTTATATTTTTGTATTTGATTTTTGCATATGGAAATAGAATTTAAACAAATAACAAAAGACAAAACAAAATATTGTTTGTAATTTGGCTTTTGTAATTTTGTATTTTAATCTTTCAAAAACAAGTACATGCAGAATTGCAAAAATGAGTAGTAAATATAAAATAATCTATTTTTATTGATTTTTTAGAATTTTAAAATTTCAGAAAATCGGAGACTCGAGCTAGCGCCGGCTTTAGGTCCTAGCGCCTACGTTAGCTCACAAAAAGTGCTTATTTTAATCATATGGCGTAGATTTTCTTTGATTTTGCTTCCGATTTTTCTTAATTATGTTTTTGCAATGTAAGGCCTGTCTAATGAAGTGATGAGACGAGAAGAAATCGCAAAAAGTTGCGGAAGTTAAAATTAGTACATGAGTTTCATCTTCATTAGAGTTTCATATTTATTAAACCTTAATTATTGAGTTTTGCACAACATATGCATGAGTGAAATGATCATAAATAAGTGAAATAATATTCATGCAATTTTTCAATTCTGATTTAAACACGATTATGATTAAACATACTTGGGGTAATTGAAAATGACGCAAATATATTAACTACCTAAGCAAAACTTGCGCATTTTATAAATTTAGCCTAATACCCCTAAAATACACCTTTTAAATCCATTTTGACACTTATTTCATTTAGTCTTAATAATATCATATAACAAATTTAGTTTTTCAAATTTTATAAGACTTTTAGGAAATGGTTTAATATGAGAAAGTCATATCACAAGTCATATAAAGTGATCATATCATGATGGCTCAACAAAAATAAAAACAAAAAAACAAAAAAGGAAATTAAGCATATCATGTAGTAGATAATTGATATTTTATTTTTTTTGTTGATTTCTACTTCATGCAAATAATTGGATACTAATGAATGAGAGATTTAGGTATCCAAAGAGGACCGGGTGTGACGGTTCCTTTGGGTACCCAAATACATCGTGTTTTCTTTTGGGGAGATGGAAGTGAATGAGCCCTTTTGAGTGGAGTTTGTGTTTCATCTTTAACTTTAGGTCTCCATTCAAATCTTGGTTTAACATTATTTTTAGTTTTCAAATTTCCATAATCATTTACTTGAACATTTGGATCAAAAAGGTTTTTGAATTTATAATTTGAAGGAAATTTGTTTGCATTTAATTTTAGGTTGGGAGAAACATGATTTTGTAAATTATGGTGATTTTGATTTTGATTTACAAATCCTTTATGTTCCTTACTCCCATTTTTAAACTTAGGTAAGATGTTCATATTCATATTCAACTTGTTTTAGATATAATTTGATATTGTGAATTTGTATTTACAATTTTCATAAGCAAGTTGATTTTTGATTTTAATTCATCATTTTTAATCTTTAAATTATGCCTAGCTTTATTATAAGCGATTGTGCTATTTTTAAGAGTTGAAACAATTGAATATATGATCTTGATGGTTATTTCTATATTCATCAAATGTTTCATCCATCTCTTTAATTTCAATTTTATAGTCTTTGCACTTAGCACAATCATTTATCAAAGATGAATTTTCTAAACAAAATTTTTCATTTTGTTCTTTTACTAAAATAAAATCCATTTCAAGTTTCTTGTGCTTTTCTTTTTATTCATTATATTCTACACAAGTTGTGGTGTTTTCACTAAGGAGCCATGTGTAGAACTAGATAAATTATAATTTGATTCTTCATTAATTTTTGCCTTTAAAGTTTTATTTTCTAAGCGCAAATGTTTATTAGCATTTTTTAATTTCTTAATTTTGCGCTTTGTAGTTTGAAGCAATTGTAATGAAGAGATAGAAGTACAGAAGATAGGATTTGATTTCCTTACATTGCTTTCGGGAAAGGCATGAATTGAACATATAGTTTCCTTTACATCTTTTTGGCACTCCTCTTCCGAAGACATTACTTCTTCTTCTTTTCCATTTGATGTGAGCTCCATTGATCCGTCATGAGAGGAGCATTCTTGAAGACTTGTGCAAGCTTGCATATTCTCCGGTTCTTGCGATTGTTCCATACCTGTAGAAAGAGAATCATACATTTCTTCAAGAAATTTCCATACTTTGTATGCACTAGAAAAATAGTATATTAATTTTGAAATGTCGTGAGATAAAGCACAAAAAATACTATTTAAAGCTTTTGCATTTAGGTGACGTTCCTTTTTATTTGTTTCATTCGCTGGTCTAACTATTGCTATATCCCATGCATTGATATCTAAATTTTTAATAAACATTTCCATTAAATATTTTCACCCTTTATAATTTCTCCCTTCGAATAAAGGTGGTTTAAGAGATTTTTCTTCTTCATAAAAATTTACCCCACTAATAGAAGCGAGATCATGAGACGCCATTATTCCCGGTTGTTAAGCCGATTGGAATAAAACCGCTCTGATACCACTTGTTGGATTGGTAGGCGCCCTTAGAGGGGGGGGGGTGAATAAGGGTTTTAAAAACTTATATTATATTTTGTAATACTTGAAATAATAAGAGATCAAAATAGTGATTTTGAATAAAGATCTAAATTGTTTTATAATAAAAGAGATGATAATAAACAATTTAGAGAAATGAAGAACACATCATTTTTATTACAAAAGGAGAGAAATGATTACTATTAATAAAAATGATTACAAAATTTTGATTTCAATGACGCTAAAAATCAAAGCGAAATATGAAAGACTCTTTTTGTTTTCTATACCGACTCGTATCCCCACGAAAAGGTTGGCTTTAGCCGATCCTTCCCCGGATACGGCCTCAAGCCGCTCGAGCCAACCCTTCCCCGGATATGGCCTCGAGCACCCCCTAGACCTACACCCGAGACCTAGTCGCCAACACGAGGCGAATTTCAGCCCTAAGTCCTACCCAGACCTAGTCGCCAACACGAGGCGAATTCTCTCACGGTTACAAAAGATATGAAATAAAATAACAACAACAATATTAAAACTCCCTCTAAGAAACTTTTGAAGTCGGAGATGAACGATCGCTGTAAAATAAGCCAGGTTGAAGCGATCCCTCTTTGGATGTAGCGTGACGAAGTCCTCCTTCAGAAACTCTCTAAGCGTTTGGTGGGAGATCAACTATCGGTCATATAAGGCTTTGGAATTCTGGCACAAGACCTCTCTCAGGAGTCAGCACCCAACACGAGAAGAGAAGGGTCCATTATATAGCCTCAGCGCTAGCGCCTGCGCTAGTGGTACCGCTGGCGCTATCCCATATTAGGACATATTCTGCATGGCAGAACCTTTAATCTGAGGAAACAATTCTCTCTTGCCTACTGTGCTCCTCGCTATCGCCTGCGCCATCGGATACTGCCAGGTGCTATCTCCTTCTATAAGTACTCCCAGAATTTGTGCTTAAGCAAGCATTTTGTCGATCGGCTTTTCATCGAACGCAGCTAACATTTCGTCGAGCGAGATTTCGTCGAACGCAGAGATGAGCATTTCATCGAGCGCAGCTTACAGTTCGTCGAACAACAGCTAACACCTACGCTAGGACTACCACCGGCGTTAGTAGGAGTTTAGGATTTGATGGCTCATCTTTGGGGGCAACCTTCTTATGTAATCCTTGAGTCATGTGGACTTTATTATCCTGCACACTTAAACACACAAGATCAAATACACATAGGATTTGTTATTCTCAAACCTAGGAGATGTGGAAGACCATGTTCCAACACTTGGGGGCTACACAAATGTAAGGAAGTTTATTAGAATTGGCCTAATTCATTATTTAGATGGACAATATATGTGATTTCATAAATGGGCACACCATTGCTTCCGCTGCATAGTTTGTCCGTAAACTAATGCTCGAGCGGGGCGACACAGTGTTTTGTGGACTTATTTCTATTATGATTGTTGTCAAGTGATGCCAGTTGTAAGATCCCCTTCCTCCTTACCGGAGAGTTTCCCAGACCTTATGTTGGAACCTTAGTTTTGATTTGAGTTAGGATCCATCTCTGATTTAAGTTTCTATCATAACACATCTTATAACTTAGATCAAACTCCCTTAAGTCAGAAGACTAAGAAAATAATATAAGAAAGTAATATAAATATAATGCGATCGAATCAGAGAAAATAATATGAAGAGAAGATAAAAATTACATAAGTTCTCTGCGTTCGACAAATGGCTATCTGCGTTCGAAGAACGGCGCTCTGCGGTCGACGAAAGATGTTCATTCTGCGCTCGATGAAATCGAGCCGTCACAGCGGTCGACGATCCCGTCTCAGCGGTTCAGCGGCCGACGAGCAGACCTCATCTCAGCGGTAAACGAAAAGCTGCGTTCGATGAACTCAAGTATGCGCTCGACGAATCTTCAACAGAAGCTCAAAATGATGAATGAAATGTTCAGATCGACGAACTTGAAGCTGAGCTCGACGAAATATTATCAGCTATGTAAATTCTCCTTTCTTAGCTCGACTAAAATTATATATATGATTGTCAGATTTAATAAAGCAATATTTTATCATTTCTATTTATATATTGCTGCCTTAACATTATAGCCGTTGCAGCACTTAAATGAAATAGCCATTGCAGAAAAGCTAAAAGACAGCAGTTTATCTTCTCGCGGAGTCAAGATAATTAAAGAGACTCTATCTCTATCTCTTTCCCAAAAAGAGGAATTCAAAATAAAGAGAGAAGCTCTTCATATTATATAAAGACAGAGAAAAAGAAAAGAGTAGTGAGAGAGACACAACACATAGAACAGAGAACAACATATTATTCTATCTTGTTTGTTTTGCTAACTCTTCTCTGCAAATCTTCTTCATCCTAAGACACCTATCAAGATCATTTGCTCAGGATCTTAACTGCAGAAGAAGAAGAAAGGAATACTACATCCAAGAGAAGAAGCTTCATGTTGGGAACAGTGCCCCGCAATGTTCCTGATTTAAAGAAGTGCTCAGCTCAATAATAACTGCAAGTTTTATTTAACATTCCATCTAGTTTATGCTTGCAGAGATCGACATTATGTCATGTACTTTAATGACTTCACTAAGTACTTTACCGCCAAGATTTGGCGTGTTCGTCGAACGCATAAGCAAGATCGTCGAACTTAGAAGGAAGATCGACGACCGCAGAGATTTGGCGTGTTCGTCGAACGCAGAAGCAAGATCGTCGACTGCGGAGATTTGGCGTGTTCGTCGAACGCAGAAGCGAGATCGTCGAACTCAGAAGGAAGATCGTCGACCGCTAAAACTCGACAAGATCGTCGAACGCAGAGAAGACACATTATCGTCGACTTCACCAAAGTGGGCTTGTCGTCAAGAAAGAACAAACATCGTAGTAAAGAAAGCATGTCGTCGAGAAGCCAAGGTGTTTACGACGACACCGTCCAAGATAGCATATCGTAATATATGCAGAAGCACCAGAATGTCTCGCATCGTCGAGATATTAGCATCAGTGGGAGAAGTAAGAAGACCAAGGCATCAACAAAGTCCTATCATCGATATATTGTCCATGACGTCGTAACGATAAAAATATTGTCGAGACAGATTCAAATGTTACGGACGCGCTGTCAGCGTTTAATACCGCCTCCTGATTGTCCAATCAGCGCATGCTCTTATAGGATGGGCGTCTGACATTAAAGGACATTTTTTCTTGACCGTTGAAGGTTGTTGTCGAAACTATTAAAGGGAACAGTGGCTGCCCTAGAAAAAGACATTTGAAAAAAGAGAGGCTTGCTGTGCAAGAAAAAGAACAAGAAAAAGAATCCCGCCGCTCTTCAATAGAATAGTATTTTTCCAGCGGAGAAGAACGAGAACAAGATTCAAAAGTTCTTAAAAGAATCAGTCATCTCCATTGACTGAGAAGTCGTCGTTCAACATCAGGCTAATAAGAGATTGAAGAAGAACTGCGCTGTCAAAGATCTGAATCAGAAGAATCTTCTTCAATCATAAGAAGCCAATCATCATCAGGCTAAAGTTGCCGATCTTCATCCGGCAGAAGTAACAGTTTTTCTTACTATAATTTATTGTAAGGCTTGGGGGCCAAACTGTCTAGCTTGAGGGCTGGAGAGCTGTGAGGCTTGAGGGCCAGGGTAGTGCACTTGCGGGTGCGATTTGTTGAGCTTGAGGGCTCGGGGGCAGTTGGGGCTTGTGGGCCTAGGCTTTTGGGACTTGCGGGTTCGTGCTGTAGGGCTTGAGGGCCTGAGTGTTGAGCTTGCTGGCTCGGGGTAGTAGGGGCTTGCGGGCCTAGGCTGTTGGGACATGTAGGTCCGTTTTGTAAGGCTTGAGGGCCTGAAGTTTTGGCGGCGATTGCCGAGACTAGCACACTGCTGGGTAGGCGTAGAGGGAGAGAGGACTACTCAAGAAACCCAGTCTTGAGGAACCTCTATAGATCATTGTGTGCTTTCTGTGGTTTGCTCTTTACTTTATAGATCCATTAATAAGAAACCAACAACATCATAAAGGGGAAGAAATAAATTTGAAAAACCTATTCACCCCCCTCTAGGTGATAAAGTAGAAACCTCATAAACAACAAGTGGTATCAAAGCGAGGTTGTTCAAAGAAAAGCTTAACAGCTTGAATAGATCTGCCATTGGGTGTCCTAGTATCATAGCTATGGACTCAAGAATAGCTATATGCTCCAGGGAGAACTTTGCCATTTGGAAAGTTAGAGCAAGAATATTAATGGAGACAATGGATCCAAGAATGTTTTTGATTGTTCAAAAAGGTCCCTCCATGACGATGTTAAAAGATAAGACTCTTTTTGCCAGCTTGGACAAAGAAGCAAGAAGCATTCTAGCTGGTGCAGTAGATCTGGCAACACACCAGAAGCAGAGTCGTTGCACAACATCAAAGGACATGTGGGACTCCTTAGAAGTCCTCATGGAAGGGTCAGAGGAAGATCTTGAAGAAGAGACCTCTCATGAAGAGGTATGCATCAGAGCACCACTAACTACTTCAGACAGTGAATCAGAAGATGATGAATGCTCTGGAGTAGGAGAAAGGATAAGAGCACCCCTTTCTCCTACAGACTGTGATTCTGAGGATGAAGAGGTTCATGGGTTGATGGCTCTATCAGATGAAGAAGATCATGATGAATCGCATCATGATCAGGTATGCACCACTTACACACCTCTACTACCTGCTTCACTTAAGAAGACCAAGAGTGCATCAAGAAATTATTTATCTTCTGAAGATGATGCAGAAGAATGTCATGCAACAATAAGAACCGTGCTGATCTAATAGAACAGTATGGTGACCTCTTGGAAGCTCTGAGAAAGAGCAAGAGGCTTATTAAGAAACAAGCTAGGGAGCTAGATTCACTCAAGCCTTTTAAGGTTGAGTCAGATGGGGAACTGGGTATGTCCTACTGTAAGGACACCAATCCACTTGAGCTCAAGAGAATCATACACAAACTTTATGATGAGAGAAGCCAAAGGGAAGAACTTATCAAGAAACTTGAGAGTGATCTTCTCAAGGAGAGAAGCTTGGTAGCTCAATTCTCTAAGCCCAAAACTTTTCTGCCCATCATTGTCACCTTCTCATCCTATAAAAATAGGAGGGGATTAGGTTACAATGAAGGGGCAACAAATGCTGGGAATGGAAAAAGGGGCAAAACTAAAGCAAAGCCTCACATCACCTTTCAGAAGGTAGTGCTTCCCTCAAATAGGTATGATCAGGACAGTGTCCATGGTCACTGGATGAATGGAAGCTCCACTGGTCATGAAAATGCTCCTGACTATTGAAAGAGAAAGGGCATGGGGATGAGTGCATTGAAGGCTCCCCATGAGGAAATTCAAATGGCCCATCATGGCCCATTTGTATTTGGTGTCCCAGCCCCCACTCTCAAGGATAAAGGTGCAACATTCTCTCAATCTCTTCCAGATAAGAAGCAGACTAGTATCCCCAGTATGATCAATTCTCACTTGAACATATCTGACGCCATTAACACTCTGTCAGACACTAAGCTGACATCTGTTGCTGACAAACAGATAAAGTCAAGAAGAAACAGTGATACTGGAGCAGCTAGTCAGCTCTTGGCTGAGAGAGATAGGAAGAATGCTGATGCCTTCTCTACTAAATAGACTTCAAAAATTGTTCAGAAAAGAAGGTACAACATCCATAAATGTTGGTGTTGTGGCAAAGTGGGACACTTTGCCATCGACTGTTGGCACAACCCTAGTGTGCTTAATGCAAAGGAGAGACCTCCTGGAAGGGCTGCAGTGAGTAGAGGGATTTCCTATTATACTAACAAGAACCTAGGACCCAAGTCACCTTGGGTTCCTAAGGGATATTAAATCTGTCTTGCAGGGTAGTCCATTTAGCCGTTAAAAAGCAAGCAAGGCTAATGGACATTAAGTGCTCCAAGCACAGCTCTGGACTAAGATAAACATACCACATCCTAAGGGCACTAATCTAGGGGGAGCTAAAGGTAAAGATAGGTGGACATTCCATCGAAGGTGAGCCACTGGCTCAAGGATACTTAGAGGCCAAAGTGAAGGTAACCATGTTAATGTCTATCACATAAACTCATCTCCATCTAATATTGTAAAGGTAATTTTTTTTAATGATGATTGGCATCGTCGAAAGATCTGCATTACGACGATACCCAATCATCAGCAGACCCTTCATTAGGTCTAAGCTCAATCATTACTCGAGTTAGTCAGGCATTTAACAAATGACACCTCAACTTCCAACTCGGACACTATAAATAAGGTCAAATGTCTTAAGGTTAAAACACTCTCTACATTAGCCCTAAAAAGCCATCGCGTTCTCCACGCCATCTGAGAGTGAACGAGTCGACTGTGCTGAAATCCTTCGGAATCAATAATATGGCGCCAAAGAAGGAAGGTCTTCTATTCGAAGGAAGTGAAGTGGTGAGGAATGGATTCTCAAAAGGTTCAGAAGAAATCCAGGGCACCATTAAGCTGCTCGAGACCATCGGCCTGGAATACGCCCTATCTGAGCCCACAAGAATATTAAGAAGAGAAGTGCCAGAGTTCTACTCAAATGCCAAGGGTGGCTCCAAGGGAACGTCTGTGCAAAGCGAAATTAACAGGATAAAGATTAAGGTGTATCCCAAAAGATTGAACAGGACTCTTCGGTTGCCAATCTTTGCCAAGGGGGAGGAAAACGAAACGATTACTCAGGAAGACCTTGTCAAGGCTCTGGCTTGGTGCGACCACTCAGGCAAAACCTATGGATCCTTGGAAAGGAAAAACTTAAATCAATAGGGAAAGCTGTTAGCAGACATTGTGGGAATAGCCCTCCTCTGCAAGGTGGGGTTGCAAGGTGGGGTCACATGATAGGATATCCAAGCCCATGTTCGAATTAATAGCAAGGATAATCCTAAGCAAAAGGACCAACTCGGGTCAGCAAATCTTCAAGAGAATACAAGAAAGCTTTCAAGCCCCAAATCTGGGAAGAATCCTATCACTATACTTTCTGCTTGCCTACCCTAAAAGTTTTAACAAAAAGCATGGAGTAAAAATCCATCACATGAGAAGGATGGATATCAGAATACTGGAAAGATGGGAAAAAGTTCTGACTAGACCTCCCAAGAAATCCAAGACTGTAGAAGAGGTAAAAAGGAAGGTAGGAAGCTCATCCAAAGAAAGTGAGTCAGGCAACAACTCACCTCCGTATGACTCTGAGGCAGCTGTGGAGACAAGGAACGTCTTCCTCCAGACCTCTGTTCCAAGTCAGGGCTCCAGGACAACAACAGAATCGGATCAAGGTAGTGCTAAAACAGAGGGGTAGAAGGACAGTGAGTTCCCTGCTCAAGTGGATGGAGTGGTCAATAAGATTATAAGAACTGAGGACATTGGTCATTCTGAACTGCAATGCTAGAGTACAACCAAGAGAATCCTGCAGATGAAACTAGCAAAGATCAGCAAAGTCCCGAAAAGGAGAATGAGCCAAACCACTCACAGACGAGAAAATCTCTATCTCCAATAATTGAACGGGATGAAGAAGAGGAACAAGATGGTTCACCTCCAGAGGTTAGTCCAGTAGAGCTCCCACTATTATCTCAGATAAAGATGCTCCTGGAAGAGCAAAGATTAAAACTTGAAAGTTATGTCACCTCTGCTATCAATGATCTAAGAAGAGAACTATCTGCTGAAATGACAACCCTAAGGGATGATGTAAAAAATCTGCACAAATTCACAGCCCGCGCTCACAAGGGTATATCTAACCTAGGGACTAATCAGTCAATGATTGTTGGCAGCATAGAAAAGGCCTACATTGCATCCACCAAGAGGATGGCTGAACATAAGACTAATCTCAAAGAAAATCTAGATCAACACAATAAAGATCTAGACAGTCACCTGCTTAAAACCAAAATCACTTGGAAGCAGGTATCCACATGCTCAAGAACAAAATACTGGCATCCGAGGAGAATCTCCATAGAGGAATATCTGAAGAAGTAATAAAGGGGGAGAAATCAATGATAAAGGACAATTGTGATCATGCCATCTGGACCTCAAACACAATTAGGGAAGCAATGAATCTCCCTCCTGTATATTATGACGAGCCTGCTGAAGAGCAACACATAGATATTTCTGTTACTGGTAGAGGTAAAGAAAAGGAAGTTCTGGAGGAAGCCAGCACCAAGAAAGCAAAAGATGCTAATGATATAAGAGCACCAGAGAATTAGATAGATAAAAGAGGGGCTACATGTAGAAATGTCAAAACTTTTGAAAACATTTGGCACTATTTATAAATGAAGTGACATTTGCCACATTTCTACTCTAACTGGCATATCATCATTACATGCTTATTTGCTTGAAATGTTAAATCTTTTTTTGTGAAAGGCATTTATCATTGAGTGAGTTATGACTTCTTCAAATAGGGGGAGATTGTTGGGAATAGTGCCCTGCAATGTTCCTAATTTGAAGAAGTGCTCAGCTCAATAATAAATGCAAGTTGTATTTAACATTCCATCTAGTTTATGCTTGCAGAGATCGACAATATGTCCTGTACTTTAATGACTTCACTAAGTATTTTACCGCCGAGATTTGGCGTGTTCGTCGAACGCAGAAACAAGATCGTCGAACTCAGAAGGAAGATCGACGACAGCTGAGATTTGGCGTGTTCGTCGAACGCAGAAGCAAGATCGTCGACCGCTGAGATTTGGCGTGTTCGTCGAATGCAGAAGCGAGATCGTCGAACTCAGAAGGAAGATCGTCGACCGCTGAAACTCGACAAGATCGTCGAACGCAGAGAAGACACAGTATCGTCAACTTCACCAAAGTGGGCTTGTCGTCAAGTAAGAACAAACATCGTCGTAAAGAAAGCATGTCGTCGAGAAGCCAAGGTGTTTACGACGACATCGTCCAAGACAGCATATCATAATATATGCAGAAGCACCAGAATGTCTCGCATTGTCGAGATATTAGCATCAGTGGGAGATGTAAGTAGACCAAGTCATCGACAAAGTCCTGTCGTCGAGATATTGTCCATGATGTCGTAACGATGGAAATATCGTCGAGACAAATTCAAATGTTACGGATGCGCTGTCAGCGTTTAATGCCGCCGCCTGATTGTCCAATCATCGCGTGATCATATAAGATGCGCGTCTGACATTAAAGGAGATTTTTTCTTGACAGTTGAGAGGTTGTTGTCGAAACTATAAAAGGGAGCAGTGGTTGCCCTAGAAAAAGACACTTGAAAAAAGAGAGGCTTGTTGTGCAAGAAAAAGAACGAGAAAAAGAATCCCGCCGCTCTTCAATAGAATAGTATTTTTCCAGCGTAGAAGAACGAGAACAAGATTCAAGAGTTCTTAAAAGAATCAGTCATCTCCATTGACTGAGAAGTCGCCGTTCAACATCAGGCTAAGAAGAGATTGAAGAAGAACTGCGCTGTCAAAGATCTGAATCAGAAGAATCTTCTTCAATCGTAAGAAGCCAATCATCATCAGGCTAAAGTTGCCGATCTTCATCGAGCAGAAGTAATAGTTTTTCTTACTGTAATTTATTGTAAGGCTTGCGGGCCAAACCGTCTAGCTTGAGGGCTGGAGAGCTGTGAGGCTTGAGGGCCAGGGCAGTGCACTTGTGGGTGCGATTTGTCGAGCTTGAGGGCTCGGGGGCAGTAGGGCCTTGCGGGCCTAGCCTGTTGGGACTTGCGGGTCCGTGCTGTAGGGCTTGAGGGCCTGAGTGTCGAGCTTGCGTGCTTGGGGGTAGTAGGGGCTTGCGGGCCTAGGCTGTTGGGACTTGCAGGTCCGTATTGTAAGGCTTGAGGGCCTGAAGTTTTGGTGGCGTTTGCCGAGCCTAACACACTGCTGGGTAGGCGTAGAGGGAGAGAGGGCTACTCAAGACACCCGGTCTTGAGGAACCTCTATAGATCGTTGTGTGCTTTCTGTGATTTGCTCTTTACTTTATTGATCCATTAATCAGAAACCAACAACATCATAAAGGGGCAGAAATAAATTTGAAAAACCTATTCACCCCCCCCCCCCCCCTCTAGGTGATAAAGTAGACACCTCATAAACAACACTTCACCACCTGAACATCGACTCTAAACAAATCAGGGGGAGCTCATCAACATCTTCATCAAAGATCCATACTCAAAAACTTATCAGGATCTCTAGAGTCTTCTCAGAAAAGAGAAGAACACTTTAACCTTTTTGTTTTCTTTATTTCTTCCTGTACAAAGGGTTATAACTCCCTTCAAAAGTTAACCTCCCGGTGACAGGGCACCTTAGCAAAAACCTGTGGTTTGGTTAGAGTTACCTGATCAAAAGCTCACTTGGTGGCAGGGCACGTGATCAAAAACCTGTAGTGGATTCCTACCAGTGGGTAGAAGAGTAGATGTACCCAGGTTGATTGGGGAACTACATATTTCTTGTGTCTTCTGGTTTGCATTTTTTATTTCTTTTTATTGTTGTTGTTGGGATCATTGCCCACAATGTCTTAGATTTGGAAAGTCCATTCATAAGTCAAAGATATATCTCATAATGTATTTGATATACTCTCTAGAATCAATGTGCAGGAGATCAGGTCAGGCAAAAAGTTCATGTAATTCACTCAAGTTCACAAGCGTCGAGACATCATACATTGCTCGACGCCTGTGACCCAGAAGCGTTGACTCATGTCTACTACTCAAATAGACAAGGTCGCCGCTGAAGTTCTGAGATCAATTTTGGAAGCGTCGAGCCAAGTTGTGTCGCTCGACGCCTTGGAAAGAGAAGTGCCGACTTAACTTCAGTCAGCTCAGCGCCAACCAGAAGTGTCGAGATATGAAGGCTTAGTTAAGAAGCGTCGAGCCCCTGGATGTTGCTCAACTTCTTCAGATAAAAAGCGTCGACTAAGTGATGTTTGCTCAACGCCTGAGAAGGAGGAGTCGAGAGCTTCAGTCTAAGGAGTATGCGTCGAGCGTCTAAATATCGCTCGATGCCTAACTGGAAAAGCGTCGACAGAGATGTTAAGTGCTCAACGCCTCTTCTACAAATACTCTGAACCGAGGAATATCTTCCACAGCTAGCTGAGCTTTTGTTTTCATTAAAGACCGTTGAAGATGTAACGTCATGCTGACGTGGAGAAGCGTAACAGACATTGCAGATGGCGGGCTACAAATAGAAGGCATGACCTATGGGTTGTGCAGTTAATCCAAGTTATGAAGTGAAGAAAAGTGAAGTTAGAAAAGTTTTCTTATCTTCTCAAAAGCAATTATCGTCTCCATCATTTTGAGAGAAAGTTTGAGATAGAATCTGGAGAAGTTGTCTTCCCTTTCAGAACCATTCTAAATTGAAGATCTCATTCAGCAATCTTGTGCTGATACCTCTCTCTGAAAGAAGAAGATCAAGAAGGAAGAATCTGTCTTCCCAGGAAGAAGAACAGTCATCACAGCCTGTTGAATCAAGAAGATCATTTGCTGCTGCTGTTCTACTGAAGATTTCTGTATGATCATTCAGATAGATCAAGAAGGCTCAACAATCTCGTATCCGGGTCTAAGTATTTGTAATCCCCTTTATAAATTTCTGTAAGATCTGAGTTGTCAGATCTGAGTGTAGGATCTGTCAAGGATCTGAGTTGTAGGATCAGGTGTGATTAGAGTTGTAAGATTCAGGGGTGAATCTGAGCTGTAGGCCTAGTTATAAAGGCTGAGGTAGGATCTGTTTGATCTGAGTTAGTAAGATCTGTGTATCTGAGACTGTAAGATCAGTTGTGATCTGAGCTGTAAGACCTGTTTGTGGTCTGAGATATGGAGGAGTTATAACCTCTATCTAGCACACTGCTAGAAGGGGAGAAGGGGGAAAGTGGATTACCCAAGATACGGGGAACCACTATAAAAATTCTGTGTGTTCTTTTCTGTGTATATCTTTATTTCTTGAAAACTCTGATCAGTTTTATCTTGATTATAGTCAAGAATCGTAATAGTTTTTAAATAACCTATTCACCCCCCCCCCCCTCTAGGTGATTAGCTACCCTTAATTAATGTCTTTCAAGTGGTATCAGATGGAGGTTGTTCAAGAAAAGGTTTAACAGCCTGAATAAGATCCTCCTAAGGGTAGATTTCTAAAGTCATTATGGCTAATACAGAAGGAAGCAAAGAATTCACATCTATGAAGCTTCCCATCTGCAGAAAAGAAAACTTTGGTATTTGGAAAGAAAGAGTCGGACTTTTCATGGAAGCATCTGATCCTAGGATTTACATAACAGTTCTAGAGGGACCTTTTGTTCCTATGAAAGTTTCACTTACAGATGGAAATATTAAGACTCCTAAAACTTATTCAGAGATGACCAAAGATGAAGTGATCCTGGCCTCTATGGACAAGAGAGCTCAGAACATCATTGTTAGTGCTATTGAAGATTCAACCTTCCAAAATTTAGTCCATTGCAAAACTGCCAAAGAAATGTGGGAATCTCTTATTGTCTATATAGAAGGGACTGAAGAAGTCAGAGATGACAGGAAGTCACTTCTAAATCAGCAATATGAAGCCTTCAGACAAGACAAGAAAGACTCAATAGGAATATGCTATGAAAAATTCTTCAAGATTGTAAATGGCCTAAAGACTTATGGAAGAACTTTCTCAGATTATGAGCTGAATGATAAGTTCTTAAGATCACTGAACAAAGAATGGGATATCAAGATCTGTGCAATCAGAGAAATGGGAAATCTGGGAAACATTCAGCCACAAAACTTATATGGGAAACTACTTTCTCATGAACTTCATCTGAATACCAGAAAAGCTGAGGAAGGACACAGCAGGGAAAATCCTATTGCCTTGAAAGCAGAAAGTTCAAAGAAAAGCAAAGAAAGAATGGTATTATCTCCCAGGATTCCATCTGAATCAGAAGAATCAGAAACCAGTAATTCTGATTCTGAAATATCAGATGGTGAATTGGCACTCTTTACCAAACAACTAAAAAGAATGTTGAGGAGAAAACAACACTGGAAAACTAGACCCTCTCAGTTATCCAAATCTAAGAAGCATTCAAATTTGTCAGAGGGATTCAAACAAGACTCCAAGAAGGATAGGTACAATTTTAAACACAATAAAATTAATTCAAAAGAAATTGTGTGTTTTGGTTGCAGGAAATCAGGACACATGATTGCTGATTATCCTTCAAAGAGAAAGTACAACAAGAAATCTGATGAAAGAAAGTACAAATCTGACAAAAGACTTTAGAAGAGTCTAATAGCCAAAAAGGGCAAGGTCACTCTTAGTGATAGTGAATCTCAGTCATCAGACTCAGATAGTGAGGAGGCACTCATAGCTCTGATGGCTGTCAATGAAAATGAAGACATTCTAAATGATAGACCTATGATAAAAGCCCCACTATCAAGGTCTGATAGTGAAGAGGATGAAAAAGAAAATGTAGGACTCATGGCATTGAGTGATCAAGAAAATCAGGAGACAACTACTGATATAAAGGTACTTGATAAAACTCCTCTTTCTGATTCTAATTCTGAAACTGAAATAGATTCATTCTCTTCTGATGAAAATGACTCACAATCCAAACTTCATATAGATGAAATTATTGAAAAATATCAATTAATTCTCAAAGCACTTACGAAAAGCAAAAGGCATAATAAAAGGTTACAAAAAGAAATATCTGAATTAAAGCAAACTGATTCTCAAAATTATGAGACAGCTGAGAGGCTGAATCAGACAAGTAAAGAACTTAGTAAACTAAAAGTCATGTCTATTATTCACATACAAACTTTGAGCACCAAGGAAAAGTTAATAAAAGAACTTGAAGCAAAACTCCTAGCAGAAAGAAAACTTGTAGCAAAGTTCTCAAAACCACAAACTATTCTTCCTATAATTGACACATTCTCTGCACAATACAGATGTGGCATAGGATATGATAGGAATGCAGATAAAAACCCTAAAAGTAATGACAAGGCACCTATACAACCTTTAAATTTTAACAAAGTCATGCCTATCACAAAAAAGCATGATCAAAAAGGTGTGCATAAGTTTTATAAGGGTGAATGTTCTAATAGCAAAGATGATTTAATTCAACCAAGTAACAATAATGCCAAACCTCTATGCAAAGAAAAAGTATTAACTCATCATGATTCATTTGTATTTAAAGCAAATACTAAATGCAACAGAAAGGAACTAAGACCTGGAGTAAAAACTACTGATAGTAAGAAAACTGAACAAGTAAAAGACACTAAAACAAATTACATAGCACCTGTAAATAAAGTAATTAAGAAAAAGATGAGTCAACATAAAGAAGTAGGAAGACCTCCAAGGAGATATAATAGATATGAAAGCTGGTGCTGTGGAAGGGTTGGGCATTTTGCACTTGACTGTTGGTTCAATCCAACTGTTCCAAGATTCAACTCTGGGAGACCAGTATTCAGACCTATGACAACTCTCACAGCTCAAAGAATTATTCAACAACTAAATATTCCAGCTCATACTAACAAGGTTCTAGGACCCAACTTGGTGTGGGCTCCTAAGAAAAGGTAATTTCTCCTTGCAGGGTTGTCCAAAGACCAATCAACTTCCAATCTGGTACTTGGACAGTGGGTGCTCTATGCATATGACTGGAACAAAAAGTTTGCTGAATGATTACACTACTGTAAGGAATGGACCAAAGGTTATCTTTGGAGGGTCTGAAAGAGGTAAAACTAAAGGTTATGGCAATATTTCAAATGGGATTGTCACCATCACCAAAGTTGCTCATTTTGATGGATTGCAACACAATCTCATTAGCATAAGTCAATTATGTGATATTGGGTATGACATTTCATTCCACAAGGATGAGTGCCTGATTAAGAAAGAGAATGAGATAATTCTCTCAGGCACTAGGAGTGGCAACATTTACTGCTTAAACTTTATATGTTTTGATCAAGTTAACTCCATATGTTTAGTAGCAGAAAATAAAATTTCTGGTAGTGTTCAATGGCACAAAAGGTTAGCTCACATAAACTATAAGACTATAAATAAACTTATTTCAAAAGATCTAGTGAGAGCTGGGCCTAAGTGGAAGTGTGTGCAGGAAAGTCCTTGCCATGCTTGTCAAATGGGTAAGCAGACAAAGTCATCCTTCAAACCAATTGGTGAGAAGGATTCCATTAGATGTCTATATCTACTTCACATGGATCTATTTGGACCAATGTCAATCCATAGCTTAGGAGGAAAGTCATACACTCTTGTAATAGTTGATGATTACTCTAGATTCACTTGGGTATTCTTCCTCAAACATAAGTCAGACACTTTAGAAATACTCACCAGTTTTGTTAGGAAAATCACTAATGAAATAGGAAATTCTGTAGCCAAGATTAGAAGTGATCATGGGACTGAATTTCAGTCTGGTGCAATGACCAAATTTTGTGAGAACCTAAGAATATCTCAAGAGTTCTCATCACCTAGAACACCTCAACAAAATGGAGTTGCTGAGAGAAGAAATAGAACCCTTATTGAAGCTAGCAGGAGTATGCTGAGTGATTCCTCTCTTCCTGAGTACTTTTGGGCTGAAGCTATAAACACAGCATGCCATGTGCAGAATAGGGCTCTTATAAACAAAAGACTGGATAAGACCCCATATGAGTTATTGAAAGGTAGAAAACCCATATTAGCCTATTTTAAAATATTTGGTGGTAAATGTTTTGTATTAAACAATGGAAAGCACCATCTCACTAAATTTGCTGAAAAAGCAATTGAAGCAATCTTTGTTGGGTATAGCTCTCAAAGTAGAGCCTATAGAATCTTCAACAAAGAGTCTAATAGAATAGAAGAATCTGTACATGTTGTATTTGATGAAACCAGCCATATTTATAAGGATCTGGGAAGTTTATCTAGTAATACAGGTTCTACACAGAAATTGAAGGAGATGAATATAAATGAACAGCAAAATGAAAATAATGAATAAACTAATGAGACTACAATTGTAACTAGAGAAGATGAACTTCAAGTTGAAGACAATTATGAAGAACCTATTGCGGTTGAAGAACCACTTCATCCAGAACCCCTAGAAGAACCCACTCAAACAGAAGCATCAGAATTTCAAAGGGAAAACGAAAGGTGGAGGAACGCTACCAAACATTTGAAAGACCATCCAAAAGAACAGATCATAGGAAATCCAAATGATGGAGTGCAAACCAGAAGAGGAAACTCAATACATGAGGCTTTGCATCACAACTTTCTTTCCAAAATAGAACCTAAGAAGTTTGATGAAGCAAATAAGGACACTTCTTGGATATCAACTATGCAAGAAGAGCTAAATCAATTTGAAAGATGCAAGGTCTGGATATTGGTCCCAAGACCAAAGAAACACAAAGTCATAGGGACCAAATGGGTATTCAGGAATAAGCTTGATGAAAATGGTGTAATCATCAAAAACAAAGCTAGGTTGGTTGCCCAAGGATATAGACAGGAGGAAGGCATAGATTTTGATCAAGTATTTGCTCCTGTGGCAAGATTGGAGGCAATCAGGCTATTCCTAGCATTTGCAGCTCACACTGGTTTCATAGTCTATCAAATGGATGTAAAGTCAGCATTCCTAAATGGAACAATATTGGAGGAAGTATATGTTGAACAACCCCCAGGATGCAAGGAGGATAGAAAGAGTACATCTGGTACATGTCAATTTCTTGGCAAAAGACTAATATCTCGGAGTAGCAGGAAGCAGACAAGTGTGCCTATTTCAACAGCAGAATCTGAATACATTTCAGCTGGAAACTGTTGTGCTCAGCTACTATGGATTCAACACCAACTCCAAGATTATAAAGTCCAGCTAAGTAAATCTCCTCTATTTTGTGATTCTACTAGTGCAATTGCTATAGCCAACAATCCAGTATCACATAGCAGAACTAAGCATATAGAAATAAGATACCATTTCATTAGAGAACATGTAGAAAATGGAGATATCTCAATTGAATATGTTCCAACCGAAAAACAGGTTGCTGACATATTTACTAAACCCTTGGATGAAACTAAATTCAATAATTTTAAAATTGAATTAGGTATGTTAAAAATGGATTAAAGCTATTTTGAATTAAATAAATGAAAATAATGATTGAGACCTATAAGGTGAGTGAAGAAGTTATCAGGCGTCGAAAGAAGAAACATGGCGTCGAGAGAAATCACCTGGCGTCGAGAGAAAGTATCTGGCGTCGAGACAATATCTGGCGTCGAGAAGACACCGGGCGTTGACTGAAGATATATGGCGTCGAGCGATCTCAACGCTTATGCAAACATAGTTAGGCCATCTCGACAGGGTCAATCAATCTTGTCAAACATGTTAGGCGCGCGGCTATTTATCTTCTTGAACTAGAACTTCTATAAATAGGGAAGACACTTCGTTAGTGCTCTAGTTCTCTAAGTTCGAAATTGTCTGCCCTAGAAAATAACTCCATCAATTCTCTCTCTCTCCGTTCATCAACAACAATGCCTCCCAAAAGCAATGAGTATCTCTATGAGGGAAGTGAACTTGTTCGAAATGGATTCCAATCAGCTTCTGTGGATATAAAATCAACAATCGAATTAATCTACAATGCCGGACTGGAATTTGTACTGTCTGAATCAACTCTCATCTGGAAATGAGAGGTATTAGAGCTATACTCTAACATAGTAATAGACTTCGTCAACTCAAAGATTAAGTCCAGTGTGAATGGTACGAAGATTAAAATAACTCCTTCTAGACTAGCTAAGGCACTAGAATTGCCTAGGTTAAAAAGGAATGCAGAAGAAGAAGAGGTGACCTCTGAACAGATTAGATTAGCACAAATCTGGTGCGGAATTGAGACATCACGAGAAATCACTGGAAGTATTCAGAGAAAGGGAATGAATTCAAAAGGTAAATTGATAACAGATGTTATAGGAAAGGGACTGCTGTGCAAGACTGGATCACATGACAAAGTTTCTAGAAAAATGTTTATTCTACTAACAAGGATTATTCATTCTCTGAGAACAGACTGGGGAAGAGTTGTGTTTGATAGGATTGTTGAATGTATCCAAGTACCCAACATGGGTAGGATATTGTCCTTATATTTAGTAAAAGTCTCTCCTGACTCCTTGAATAATAAACCTGGATCAAAGATAAACCACATGAAGAAAATGGATATGAGAATGATAGTGAGATGGGACAGAATTTTATCTAATCCTCCTCCAGCAGATCCTTCTCCCAAGCAGAAGAAAGCAAAGAAGCAAAAGAAGAAGAAGGCTTCTTCAAGCTCTTCAAGCTCATCTAGCTCATCCTCCTCCAAAAGAAAATCTAGATCCACTCCAATTCATGATCCAAACCTTATAACATCTGAAGATGAAGAAGGGAACAATGCAAGGGACAGTTCTCCTGATACTCCAAAGGATGAGAGTGAGAAAGGAGAAGAAAAAAGAGGAAGTCTTCATGTATCCCCTGCTAGACTTGAAGGGGTTTTTCTAAATGAGAAAGAGACACAAGATGAGATTCCTGCTCAGAAAAATGATAAAATGAGCAAGGTAGCAGTTGAGGGGGAGGGTCAGGATGAGAATCCTCTTCAAAATAAAATTGATCTGATCAATGTAGAGACTGAGGGGGAGCCTCAAGTTGAATTTCTAGCTGAAGGTAATGCACCATTTGAGGGGGAGCCTCAGGCTGAGATCCCTGCTAAAGAGAATTCTGAAATAAATGCTATGGAAGTAGAAGAAGAACCTGAAGCACCAAAGAAATCTGCTAAGAAGATTATCAAGATAGAATCCTCTAGCTCCCATATGAGCCAGAGAGATGATTCCTTAATCGGAGAAGAGAGCAGCAAAGGTGTTGAAATGGAAAAAGAGATCCATGTGGATCTTAGTCCTATTCTACCTCAGCTGGAGGTGTTGCTGAATAATCAAAGAAGATTATTAGAACAATATATTGAGGAAAATAATACAAAAATGAAAAATGAAGTAGATTTCTAACTGAAATTGGTTAGATTTGAAGTCAATCATCAGATATCTGCATTGAGAAAGGAGATGGTAAAGTTCTTTAAGAGAGCCGCTGTTTCAGTAGATTATACAACTGAATAGCTTGATGTAATCAAAGAAACATCAAAGGTTATTAAAGAATCTCAAGCTGGAATTACAAAGACAGTGGATGATGTTCAGACAAACCAAGGAATACTAAGTAGCAATATGCAAGTTCTGTATAAAGAACAGGTAGCACAAATTTTAACAGGTACAAATAAGATTGAAGCTAGAATGCAACAGCAGAATGCTGATATCTTGGCTAAAATTGATGAGAGCTCCACAGTTCTAAAAGATCAAGCAAAGTTGCATGCAGATACTATAGATGATCATCTTTTTAAAGTAAAGAAAACCATTGAAAGTGGGATTAATCACTTGGAAGGTCAGGTCAGATTTCAGAAGAATACTTTGAGAGAACACATTGTTGAAGAAGTCCTAAAGGGGGGAGAGGTCAATGATTCAAGCTAGTTCTGAACATGCTGTGTGGACCTCAAACTCTATAAGAGAAACTCTTGGATATCCTCCCATAGACTATGAGAATGATCAAGTCTCTGAGACAAGGCCATCCTCTCTTACTCAGGTTCAAAAACAGATTGCTAAAATGTATAGTCCTGAGAATAAAAGTAAAAGAGAAAATTTTACTAGTGAGCAAGCAGAATCAAGTAAAAGAAAGTTAAGAGAAGAGGTTCAATCAAGAGTTAATTTTGAACATTGGTCTCCCTCTTCTAGAGAATTGATTCTATCAGCATGGGAAGCTATGAAAAATAACCCAGAGGAAAGAGGAAAGTGGTATTCTGAAGCTGAATGGTTAAAGCATAGGGATCAAGAGGAACTAAAGATCAAATTCAAGGCTGACAAAATGGCTGGGAAGGTCCAGGCAGGAGAAATAGAGCCAATCAGATACTTCCCAAAGCCATTTGGCTATTTTAAGAGGAAAAAGGAAGTTGCTGAAGCTCTCTCCAAAAGAGCTAAAAGAGGAATAGAATTCAAGGATCCTGGACAGCTTTAGAAATTTAATCTTTACTTTTCACTTTCAGAAGAATGTAATTGATATATTTTTTTTGAACACTCTTGATGAATTCCAGTGTGAACTATTCTTCATGTTCATATATATACATATGTCTCTCTTCATGACATCTTATTCTAAATTGCCTATGTTTTTATGCTTATATAAGAAACCATGTCTGAGATAATTTTTGTGGATAGAATGTTTTGGTAATCTAATGTTATAAAGTTTGATACTCTTTATTTTGATTATCTGTATAGAGTTTAGAACACATTGTTTATCTTTGAAAAGAGAGATATATCATTGACTGAGATTATGACTTCTTCAAATAGGGGGAGATTGTTGGGATCATTGCCCACAATGTCCTAGATTTGGAGAAGTCCATTCATAAGTCAAAGATATATCTCAGAATGTATTTGATATACTCTCTAGAATCAATGTGCAGGAGATCAGGTCAGGCAAAAAGTTCATGGAATTCATTCAAGTTCACAAGCGTCGAGACATCATACATTGCTCGACGCCTGTGACCCAGAAGCGTTGACTCATGTCTACTACTCAAATAGACAAGGTCGCCGCTGAAGTTCTGAGATCAATTTTGGAACCGTCAAGCCAAGTTATGTCGCTCGACGCCTTGGAAAGAGAAGTGTCGACTTAACTTCAGTCAGCTCAGCACCAACCAGAAGTGTCGAGATATGAAGGCTTAGTTAAGAAGCGTCGAGCCCCTCGATGTTGCTCAACTTCTTCAGATAAAAAGCGTCGACTAAGTGATGTTTGCTCAACGCCTGAGAAGGAGGAGTCGAGAGCTTCAGTCTAAGGAGTATGCGTCGAGCGTCTAAATATCGCTCGACGCCTAACTGGAAAAGCGTCGACAGAGATGTTAAGTGCTCAACGCCTCTTCTACAAATACTCTGAACTGAGGAATATCTTCCACAGCTAGCTGAGCTTTTGTTTTCATTAAAGACCGTTGAAGACGTAACGTCATGCTGACGTGGAGAAGCGTAACAGACATTGCAGATGGCGGGCTATAAATAGAAGGCATGACCTATGGGTTGTGCAGTTAATCCAAGTTATGAAGTGATGAAAAGTGAAGTTAGAAAAGTTTTCCTATCTTCTCAAAAGCAATTATCGTCTCCATCATTTTGAGAGAAAGTTTGAGATAGAATCTGGAGAAGTTGTCTTCCCTTTCAGAACCATTCTAAATTGAAGATCTCATTCAACAATCTTGTGCTGATACCTCTCTCTGAAAGAAGAAGATCAAGAAGGAAGAATCTGTCTTCCCAGGAAGAAGAACAGTCATCACAGCCTGTTGAATCAAGAAGATCATTTGCTGCTGCTGCTGTTCTACTGAAGATTTCTGTCTGATCATTCAGATAGATCAAGAAGGCTCAACAATCTCGTATCTGAGTCTAAGTATTTGTAATCCCCTTTATAAATTTCTGTAGGATCTGAGTTGTCAGATCTGAGTGTAGGATCTGTCAAGGATCTGAGTTGTAGGATCAGGTGTGATCTGAGTTGTAAGATTCAGGGGTGAATCTGAGCTGTAGGCCTAGTTATAAAGGCTGAGGTAGGATCTGTTTGATCTGAGTTAGTAAGATCTGTGGATCTGAGACTGTAAGATCAGTTGTGATCTGAGCTGTAAGACCTGTTTGTGGTCTGAGATCTGGAGGAGTTATAACCTCTATCTAGCACACTGCTAGAAGGGGAGAAGGGGGAAAGTGGATTACCCAAGATACGGGGAACCACTATAAAAATTCTGTGTGTTCTTTTCTGTGTATATCTTTATTTCTTGAAAGCTCTGATCAGTTTTATCTTGATTATAGTCAAGAATCGTAATAATTTTTAAATAACCTATTCCCCCCCCACCCCCCCCTCTAGGTGATTAGCTACCCTTAATTAAAGTCTTTCAGCTGTGCTGTGATCTGTTTGTGTTTATCTTTCACTCAGCATTACACTTATATATATATCACTATTTTGAAATAAGATTAAAAAGGCTTTAATAAAGAAAATGATATTAAGAACTAAACTCCCCTTTCAATTGGTATCAAAGCAAGGTTGATTATATTAATCACCTTCAACTGATACTCAATTGCACTTTCAATTGGTATCAGATGGTAGTTGATTTTATATACAGGCTAACACCTGAATCACAAAGATCACTTAGTTCTTAAAGTTTTTCTAAAATCTAATGGCACAAGAAAAGTTTTTCACTTCTTCCACTAACTGTATTTATGATGCAGAACCATTTTCAAATCTAAGTGAAGAAGAAGAAGAGGAAGAACAAAAAGCCAGAAGATTCTGCATGTTGGCCATATATGGCTCAAACCACTACTCAGATGAAGAATCTGAATCAGATAAGGTAAATGAGGTAACTTCAAATCCCAACTCTACCTCTGAAAATTACAAATCAGATCCTAAGTTTACACATAGAGATTTAATAAAATCTGATAAAGAAATAAAGGAATTAATAAAAATAAATAATTTGACTTCTGAATATAACAAACTTAAAGAAGATTTAAAAATATCAGAAGACCAAAATATGTTCTTGAAAAATAAATTTGAACAATCTTTTAAAGAAAAAGAAATATTTTATGTTCAACAAAATCAGAAAATATTTTCAAATCTATATTTTAATGAGATAAAAAGGCCAATTATAAGGCCTGACCAGTTTTTCACCATTAAACACCATTCCTAATCAACAGATTTAAATTCTAAGATTTACTTAATTTTTCTATCTTAAAAACAATGTCAGATAACTTCATGTTCTTACAGAATTTTCTCCAAAAATCATGTTTGAGCATTCTACTCAAGTTGCATTGATTAGAAATAATCATAGCACTGAGTGTGAGTCTCTTCTGATAAGGAGATTCTGTAAGAAGGAAGGTATCAGGCAATGTTCCTAAAAATTATTCCTTAGAATCCATTAACAGCTGTAACAATTCAAGGTTTTAATGGAATCAAAATCTAAGAAATTAGAATCCATCAAAAGCTGTAGAAATTAAAGGAAATGAAATTAAAAGAAGAAGAATTAAAAGAAGAGAAATTTAAAAATGAAATTTAGCATCCTAAATCCAAATAGGGGAAGATTACCAGGCCACTTATTTTGATTTGGATTAGGATCCCTGTTTATTTTAGGGGAGACTATAAATATGTATCCAAACCCAAATAGGGGGAGATTGTTAGAACACCTAGTCTTGATTTGGATTAGGATCCCAACTCAAATAGGGGGAGATTGTTGAAACCTTAGTTTTGATTTGAGTTAGGATCCATCTATGATTTATGTTTCTATCATAACACATCTTATAACTTAGATCAAACTCCCTTAAGTCAGAAGACTAAGAAAATAATATAAGATAGTAATATAAATGTAATGTGATCGAATCAGAGAAAATAATATAAAGAGAAAGATAAAAATTACATAAGTTCTCTGAGTTCGACGAACGGCTATCTGCGTTCGACGAACGACGCTCTGCGGTCGATGAAAGATGTTCATTCTGCGCTCGACGAAATCCAGCCATCTCAGCGGTCGACGATATCGTCTCAGCGGTTCAGTGGTCGACGAATTGACCTCGTCTCAGCGGTCAACAAAAAGCTGCGTTCGATGAACTCAAGTCTGCGCTCGACGAATCTTCAACAAAAGCTCAGAACGACGAATGAAATGTTCTGATCGACGAACTTAAAGCTGAGCTCGACGAAATATTATCAGCTATATAAATTCTCCATTCTTAGCTCGACTAAAATTATATATATGATTGTCAGATTTAATAAAGCAATATTTTATCATTTCTATTTATATATTGCTGCCTTAACATTATAGCCGTTGTAGCACTTAAATGAAATAGCCGTTGCAGAAAAGCTAAAAGATCGCAGTTTATCTTCTCGAGGAGTCAAGATAATTAAAGAGACTTTATCTCTTTCCCTTTCCCAGAAAGAGGAATTCAAAATAAAGAGAGAAGCTCTTCAGATTATATAAAGACAGAAAAAGAAAAGAGTAGTGAGAGAGAGACACAACACACAGAACAGAGAACAACATATTATTCTATCTTGTTTGTTTTGCTAACTCTTCTCTGCAGATCTTCTTCATCCTGAGACACATATCAAGATCATTTGCGTAGGATCTTAACTGCAGAAGAAGAAGAAAGGAATACTACATCCAAGAGAAGAAGCTTCACCACCTGAACATCAACTCTATACAAATCAGGGGGAGCTCTTCAACATCTTCATCAAAGATCCATACTCAACAACTTATCAGGATCTCTAGAGTCTTCTCAGAAAAGAGAAGAACACTTTAACCTTTTTGTTTTCTTTATTTTTTCCTGTACAAAGGGTTATTACTCCCTTCAAAAGTTAACCTCCCGGTGACAGGGCACCTTAGCAAAAACCTGTGGTTTGGTTAGAGTTACCTGATCAAAAGCTCACTTGGTGGCAGGGCACCTGATTAAAAACCTGTAGTGGATTCCTACCAGTGGGTAGAAGAGTAGATGTACCCAGGTTGATTGGGGAACTACTATATTTCTTGTGTCTTCTGGTTTGCCTTTCTTATTTCTTTTTATTGCTGTGCTGTGATTTGTTTGTATTTATCTTTCACTCAGCATTACACTTATATATATCACTATTTTGAAATAAGATTAAAAAGGTTTTAATAAAGAAAAGGATATTAAGAACTAAACTCCCCTTTCATCTTATGCCCAGAACCGCCGTCTTACGGTGACCCAAACTCACGGGTTAGCTGTCACCATTCAAGGCCGATCCTGCCGGCTAAATTGATCATATCGCAGACCAATTGCAAGAAGTAATAAGTACATATAAGACCAGTCCACAACCACAACACACATATATGAATATATGTAAGAAAATGCAAATAGTCCATAATGAAACAAAAGCTAAGAGAGTGAAAAGACTTAAGCCCGATACAGATCCAAAAAGTGACTAATAAAGGTAAACCACTCTCTCACTCTACATTATGCGGAAGCAACACAAAATACTCTCCAACCTGTCGTTGTGTTGAAGTAGTGATGTGTGACATCTGCTCCTCAGGCTCTGCTGTGACGTCCTGCCTGATGTTCTGCGGCCCCTGCTCCTCGATTTCCTGGTGTTATGGTCACAACCGACCGTTAGTCAAAACGACTAAGACATTTTGTCCCCGCCTCCCCCCATGACTCTTAGGTACCGAGCGAGAGGATGAAGATAAGGACAACAATGGGTAAAAAAAGGTGCAAATGTTAGGAATTGTACTAACAGTATAATCAATAAGTGAGCAGTAAGTATAGGGCAGTATGTAATATATGAACAGTAAATATGACAGCAGTATGTAATGAACGAGCAGAAAGTAAGTAAAAACAGCGCAATTAAAATAATAAGTAACACGTTCACACTATCATTTAGAGTACCTTAACTAATATGAATGCCCATACAACTTATAAGTTAAGATTTCTGGAATTATAACTTATCATATAAAAGAGCCCATACTAATTTATACGATAAGGGTCTGCAAATGTATATGTCATATTTGAGGTATGGATGTTATGATATGCTATGTTATGCTCATACAGTGCAACTCACTCACACGACTCTGCGCGCACAATATAACACCTCCCCTGCAATTATCATATAACATGGGTCCGGCCGGGACCCCACGACATATAACCGCCACAGCTTCAGTATTAAAAGATGATATTGACTACCCATTCTCAAAACTCAGACAACACAGCGGAAACAAACACAAAACACAGAGATTCTCCATACTACATAGGAGTCCAACTGGCCTTAAGGCCATACAAAACCACAGTCCAAATCACCAAACATTCAACACAAAAGAACGTCCCAACAAAAGGGGACAGATAATAGTTTTACCTAAACTACCTCGGCATGCAAGCCGGTTACAACAAAATGTAATAATAAAAGTGCATGAAGACAAGGTAAATACTTCATGAGGCTTTAGGCCTTTTTGGCCGGCGCGCTGGGTCCAGCCTGCGATTCTTGCCCTGCAACCAAATCACAAAGAGCGGTAAATGAGGGTCAGCTATGGCTGACCACAAACGGTGTAACAACATCCCTCCTCCCAGCCGTCCTAGCGGACCCCGGGGAACTACTTCACCCTGCAAGTCAGCACTTCGTATGCAAATGTACATAAACAGAAAACAGCATAAAAATAGGTATGAGTGTCACAAACAACATCCACGTTTCTATGTTGAGCAGATAATAAAAAGGGGCCTATCAATGCAAAATGAATGCAAACCCGGGTTTCACCCAAGGCACCCTAAAGCGTATGAATCTATCACATCATCATACATCATCATCACATCACAAACACAAGGGTACTCATCATTTCCCCGCAAGGGCATCATAACCCAAGGCCAAGAGCTCTCGCTGAGACCCACCTCGCCTGGCTCACCATGCCATCGGGCTTGTCTAACAGCTCACACGCTCGGGCCGTCAACAACACACCAAGACCGATACTAAGAATTCTGGCTAACCAAAATGTCCCAAGGCCCTGGACTTACTCTCGGGACAACGTCCACCGATTGCCTCGCCTGGTGACCGTCAACGGACTCATCCGTAGCACAGACATTCTCGTCAGTCAGCAATCGAAGAGACTAATCTTGCCGGGACACTCTCCACACGTGAATCTCAGTCTTCACGGGATAGCCAGCCGACCACAAAGACCAATCGCGCCTTCGCACAACACTAGGAATCACAAGCCCCATATTCCGCACATTATTTCTCCGCCCTAAACCCAATGTTCGTTACCACACGAAGCTACAAGGGCATCACAACGACGAGTTCACCGTAATCGGATTTCTAACAAAACCCCTAAAATGCGCGTAAATCAACATCACCGAATCGGACCAACGGCCACAAATCCGGCTTCACCCACAATGCCTAATCCGCTAACAGAGCGGATCTCTAGTGCAAATCATGTCGGGGACAGACTCAATCAACCCGATGGTTCCTTTTGAACCAAGGCGACCCGGATCCCTCTCACTCGACGGATCCGGTGCCAAAATGCAGAAAAATAAAGGGATGCCAAGCACGCATCCTAAAGACCGGGAGGAGAAATGTCGTTACCTTTTGAGATCTCCTCCTAGCCATGAGAAGCTTGCAAACCAACTGTGGAGAAGAAGCGCCTTGACGCCCTCTACGCGTTGCCGGTCTCGGATCGGCGATCGGAGCTCCGAAGCTCCAACAATGGCGGATCTCCCTCTTCTTCCTCCTTGCCCCCTTCTACTTTCTCCAACCTAAGAGAGAGAAAGGACTTGAAAATATGAGGGAATAACCCCTCATCCAAGCCCTAAAGCCCCCCAGCGAAACATCTCAGCCGCTGGATCAAATCCCGAAATATTTGATCGGTCGGAACGTCATCCCCGCACGTTTTCGCGGAACAGAAATAAACAGGGCGCACGATCACAGGCGCACGATCACTGGTCGTGCGCGAAGAGGAGAATGGTCGTGCGATAAGCCGAGACAGAACTCCGATTCCTTGCGAGATACGCACGATCACTGTCGCACGATCACTGGTCGTGCGCGAAGAAGACAATGGTCGTGCGCAGAGAACTGTTGTGGAATTTTTAGCCTATCCCGAGCGCAGCATTACCACTCCGCCTACCTCGCTGAACTACGAATTTTGGGGTGTTACAACTCCACCCCCCTTAAAAGAATTTCGTCCTCGAAATTTCAGAATTTAAACAGGAAATTCATAACGCATACCTGGAGCGAAAAGTTCCGGGAAATCCTCCCGCATCGCTTGCTCACGCTCCCAAGAGAATTCGTCTCGCCCGGAGTTGTCCCATCGCACCTTTACAAATTTGACTTGCTTGTTACGCAACTGCCGGACTTCTGAATCCTCCACGCACACCGGGCGAACCCTCGCCCCCAAGTCCTCCATCACCGGCACCGCCGCCGCTTCGACCACGACGCTCGGCTCTACCAAAGCTTTCCTCAGCACGGAGACATGGAAAATGTCATGTAATCCACTCAGCTCTGCGGACAACGCCAAACGATAGGCTGCTTCACCTATACGCTCTGTAACCTCAAACGGACCCAAATATCTCGGACTCAACTTCTTGAGTCGTCGCACCCACGAAACACCCTTGAACGGCTTGATCTTCAAGTAGACCATGTCGCCCACTGCGAACTCCACATTTCTGTGACGCGCATTAAAATACTTCGCTTGTCGATCCTGAGCAACCTTCATGCGCTCCTGGATCGTCCGCACAATCTCACAAGCATCTTCCACCACTTGCTTTCCCAAAATCTTAGTGTCTCCCACCTCTGCCCAAGACATCGGCGTTCGACACTTCCTTCCATACAAAGCTTCGTATGGCGCCATCTTGATACTCGCCTGGAAGCTATTATTATAGGCGAACTCCACCATGAAAAGGTGGTCATCCCAACCTTTGCCAAAGTCGAGAGCACACATCCTCAACATGTCTTCCAACGTACGGTTCGTTCGCTCCGTCTGACCATCGGTCTGCGGATGGAACGCGGTACTAAACTTGAGCTTCGTGCCTAGACTTTTTTGCACTAATTTCCAGTCCTTCGAGGTGAATCGCCCATCGCGAGCACTAACGATGCTCTTCGGAATCCCGTGCAACCGCACAATGTTTCGAACATAAAGCTCCACGAGCTTCTCCACGCCATCGTCCTTCTGATTCGGAATGAAGTGGGCCACCTTCGTCAGGCGATCCACTATCACCCAAATCGCATCGTTACCCTGCTGCGATCGAGGCAAACCATGTACAAAATCCATGGAGATGTCATCGAACTTCCATTCGGGGATGGGAAGAGGCTACAAGAACCCACCGGGCCTTTGGCACTCAGCCTTCACCAAGGCACAAGTCTGACATCGGCTCAAGTACTCGGCTACATCCCACTTCATCCCAGGCCACCAAAAAGATTTCTTCAAATCCGCGTACATCTTTGTACTTCCTGGATGAACGGAGTACTTCGTAAAGTGAGCTTCAAACATCAACTCCTCGCGAAGCTTGCTGAAGCGCGGAACACAGATCCTTCCGTCTCTCCTCAGAATTCCACCAACCATCTCCAAAGCAGTGCCTTCGCTTTGCTGAGCCTCCAACACCAACTGTTGGCACTCCTCGTCCGCACTGGTCGCCTCTCGGATTCGATCCATTATATCACACTGCATTTCAATCCAGTTGAAACGAGCTACGCTAGACTCACCTCTAGCCACACAAGAAAAGTCAAGAGACTCCAAGTCTCGAATCAAATGCTCGTTATGCGCCTCCATCCAATTACCTTGCCCGGAGTACTTCCTACTCAAAGCGTCCGCCACCACGTTAGCTTTACCCAGCGTATATTGAATCTCCACGTCGTAGTCCCCAAAGAACTCGACCCACCTACGCTGCCGCATATTCAGGTCCTTTTGGTCTAGAAGATACCTCAAGCTTTTGTGATCTGTGAAGATCTCCACCTTCGCACCATAAACGTAGTGCCGCCACAACTTTAGCGCAAAGATTACCGCCGCCAACTCCAGATCGTGGACGGGATAGTTCTTCTCATGAGCCTTTAACTGCCTTGACCCATAAGCGATCACCTTGCCGTGCTGCACCAGCACGCAACCCAACCCGCAACCTGACGCGTCGCTGAAAATCTGAAATCCTTCCGTCCCACTAGGAAGACTAAGGATTGGAGCGGACATCAACCTTTCCTTCAGATCCTCAAATGCACGGGCACACTCTGGTGTCCATACAAACCTCTGGTCCTTGCGAGTGAGAGTGGTGAGGGGCAACGCCATCCGCGAAAAGTTCTCCACGAACCTTCTGTAATAGCCGGCTAGTCCAAGGAAACTCCGGACTTCCTCCACGGTTCTCAAGACAGGCCAATCTCTAATGGCTTCAATCTTCGCTGGATCTACCACCACCCCATCTCCACTAATTACGTGACCCAAGAAAGCCACCTTCTCGATCCAAAACTCGCATTTTGAGAACTTAGCATAAAGCTGATTCTCCCTTAGAGTCTGCAGTACTTGCCTCAAGTGAGACTCATGCTCTGCCTCCGATTTTGAATACACCAAAATGTCATCAATAAACACCACCACGAACGAATCAAAGAACGGCCGAAAAACCCTGTTCATCAAATCCATGAACACAGATGGCGCGTTCGTCAGTCCGAACGGCATCACCGAAAACTCGTAGTGCCCATACCGAGTCCCAAACGCTGTCTTGGCAACGTCCTCTTCTCGAATCTTCAGCTGGTAGTACCCCGATTTCAAATCCAACTTGGAGTACACCACCGGCCCCACTAACTGGTCGAACAAATCATCGATTCGGGGGATCGGATATTTATTCTTAACGGTCAATTTATTCAATTCACGATAATCGATACACAACCACATACTTCCGTCTTTCTTCTTCACAAACAATACCGACGCGCTCCACGACGAAGAGCTGGGCCTAATGTACCCTTGCTCTAACAACTCCTGCAACTGAACCTTTAACTCGGCCAGTTCCTTCGGTGCCATCCTAAATGGAGGACGCGACACTGGCCTCGCACCCGGTACCAACTCTATCGAGAAATCAATTTCACGCTGAGGAGGTGCTCCCGGAAGCTCCTCGGGGAATACATCCTCAAATTCTTTCACCATCGGAACTTCTCTAATAGCCAACTTTGTGGAGTGAGTCTCCAACAAAGCTAAGAATGCCTCGCCTCCTTGGTTTACCGCACGCCTCATTTGCATAGCGGAAATCAGGGAGCAAGCCACTCCGCTTAGGCCTTCAAACTTGGCCTCTGCTCTACCTTCACCTCTCAGGGTTACCACCTTCAACTGGCAGTCGATACTAGCTCGTTGCTCCGCAAGCCAGTCCATTCCCAAGATAACATCGAATTCGGCTAGTGGCAGAATCGCTGCTACCAACACGAAATCACAATCGCCAATTTGCATCACAATGCGTCCCTTCCTCAAGGTAGTCATGAATGACCCATTCGGCATACGCACACTCAGCTCCACTTCTGCCACAACGGACTGAGCACCAATCTTCCGGATACAACTTTCCGCAAGAAAAGAGTGTGACGCCCCCGTATCGAACAACACTCGAGAGGGGTAGCCCAAAACTAGCACGAAACCTAACCACGTGCAAGATAACATGAAAGGCCGCAACTTACATTATAGTAACAAACGAAACATAAACCTTTCGTACCTGTCACCACATCGGGTTGATGTATCGCCTCCTGTTGCCCAAGATTATAGGCTCTAGGCTACACTGGAGGGAACCGCGAAGCACTCGACTCCGCCGCTTTCCCCTTCTCTGCAACACTGGGACCCGAACGCACCGATTGTTCTTGTCTCGGCTCTGGCCCAGCTCCGCCCTCGGTACAAAAACGACTAATGTGACCCACCTTGCCACACTGGTAACAAGTAACCGGACCTTTGGAACGGAAATCTCCCGAAGGTGCGCCACTTCTCTCCCCAAGCCTATTAGAACGGGGCTTCTTCTTCCATCGGCTGCTATCGGACTTCCACTGGGGCTGAGACTGAGAAGGCTTTCCTTCTCCCTGCCTTGCCGCAACACCCTTTCGCCGTTGAGTTGTCTCCAAGTCGCTCTCCAGCGTGCGAGCGGCTTCGACCAACTCATTGAATCCGGCATTCTTCAAGGCTATGAGTGGTTGCCTTAAATTTTCCCTCAACCCTTGATAAAAGAGGTTATCTCTCTCTTCATCATCTGCCATAGTCGTACCCGCATAACGACCCAACCGAGTGAACTCTTGCAGATATTCATCCACTGTCTTCTCCCGCTGCACCAAATGCAGAAACTGCCGCTACAGTGCTAACCTTGATGAAGCCGGAATGTAACGCTTTAGGAAAGCGTTTCCGAACTCCTCCATGGACGGAACACGCCCAACAAAATGTCGACCGTTATGGTTCACCCACCACAACTTCGCATCGCCCTCTAACATGAAGCTCGCAAAGTGAGACTGCCTCTCAGCTGGGGTCTCAGCTGCCTTCAAGAGCTCCTGGATCCTCGAAAGCCAATCCTCGGCATCCGTTGGAGTGCCCACTCCCTTGAATGTCGGAGGGTGAAAACTCAAGAAATACTTCATGAATCGATCACCCATCGGAATAGCTCTCTCCGCTAAAGGCTCTGCTTGCCTTACTTCGACCTCCGGTGTATCCAGCATAGCCGCCGGAGTAACAGGAGTCGCAACCTGCACTACCGGCGTAGGAACCCGTGGCATCGCTCCAGCTTGAGCCGCTACCATTGCCTCCGCTAGCATGCGACAGAAATCAGCCGGGGACATGCCCACATTCATGAGGCCTGGAGCAGTAGCACTGCTCCCCGAAGGCTCCTCTTGCCTTCTCGACGTCCCCGCATCGTCGCCAACGTCCTTTCATAAGCAAGGAAAAATAAAAGCTCATCAGGATCTAAATGCAAGACTCGAACGCAGGGATACTCATGATCCCGCACAATACTCCTATGTGGACAATCTCTTACGCGAGCCAAAAACACTAGACCTCGCAAGAATACTACAACCTCCCTCTGATACTAAATTGTAACACCTCCCCTGCAATGATCATATAACATGGGTCCGGTCGGGACCCCACGACATATAACCGCCACATCTTCAGTATTAAAAGATGATATTGACTACCCATTCTCAAAACTCAGACAACACAGCGGAAACAAACATAAAACACAGAGATTGTCCATACTACATAGGAGTCCAACTGGCCTTAAGGCCATACAAAACCACAGTCCAAATCACCAAACATTCAACACAAAAGAACGTCCCAACAAAAGGGGACAGATAATAGTTTTACCTAAACTACCTCGGCATGCAAGCCGGTTACAACAAAATGTAATAATAAAAGTGCATGAAGACAAGGTAAACACTTCATGAGGCTTTAGGCCTTTTTGGCCGGCGCGCTGGGTCCAGCCTGCGATTCTTGCCCTGCAACCAAATCACAAAGAGCGGTAAACGAGGGTCAGCTATGGCTGACCACAAACGGTGTAACAACATCCCTCCTCCCGGCCGTCCTAGCGGACCCCGGGGAACTACTTCACCCTGCATGTCAGCACTTCGTATGCAAATGTACATAAACGGAAAACAACATAAAAACAGGTATGAGTGTCACATACAGCATCCATGTTTCTATGTTGAGGAGATAATAAAAAGGGGCCTATTAATGCAAAATGAATGCAAACCCGGGTTTCACCCAAGGCACCCAAAAGCGTATGAATCTATCACATCATCATACATCATCATCACATCACAAACACAAGGGTACTCATCATTTCCCCGCAAGGGCATCATAACCCAAGGCCAAGAGCTCTCGCTGAGACCCACCTCGCCTGGCTCACCATGCCATCGGGCTTGTCTAACAGCTCACATGCTCGGGCCGCCAACAACACACCAAGACCGATACTAAGAATTCTGGCTAACCAAAATGTCCTAAGGTCCTGGACTTACTCTCGGGACAACGTCCACCGATTGCCTCGCCTGGCGATCGTCAACGGACTCATCCGTAGCACATACATTCTCGTCAGTCAACAATCGAAGGGACTAATCTTGCCGGGACACTCTCCACACGTGAATCTCAGTCTTCACGGGATAGCCAGCCGACCACAAAGACCAATCGCGCCTTCGCACAACACTAGGCATCACAAGACCCATATTCCGCATATTATTTCTCCGCCCTAAACCCAACGTTCGTTACCACACGAAGCTACAAGGGCATCACAACGACGAGTTCGCCGTAATCGGATTTCTAACAAAACCCCTAAAATGCGCGTAAATCAACATCACCGAATCGGACCAACGACCACAAATCCGGCTTTACCCACAATGCCTAATCCGTTAACGGAGCGGATCTCTAGTGCAAATCATGTCGGGGATGGACTCAATCAACCTGATGGTTCCTTTTGAACCAAGGCGACCCGGATCCCTCTCACTCGACGGATCCGGTGCCAAAATGCAGAAAAATAAAGGGATGCCAAGCACGCATCCTAAAGACCGGGAGGAGAAATGTCGTTACCTTTTGAGATCTCCTCCTAGCCATGAGAAGCTTGCAAACCTACGGTGGGGAAGAAGCGCCTTGACGCTCTCTACGCGTTGCCGGTCTCAGATCGGCGATCGGAGCTCCGAAGCTCCAACAATGGCGGATCTCCCTCTTCTTCCTCCTTGCCCCCTTCTCCTTTCTCCAACCTAAGAGAGAGAAAGGACTTGAAAATATGAGGGAATAACCCCTCATCCAAGCCCTAAAGCCCCCCAGCGAAACATCTCAGCCGCTGGATCAAATCCCAAAATATTTGATCGGTCGGATCGTCATCCCCGCACGTTTTCGCGGAACAGAAATAAACAGGGCGCACGATCACTGGTCGTGCGCGAAGAGGAGAATGGTCATGCGATAAGCCGAGACAGAACTCCGATTCCTTGCGAGATACGCACGATCACTGACGCACGATCACTGGTCGTGCGCGAAGAGGACAATGGTCGTGCGTAGAGAACTGATGTGGAATTTTTAGCCTATCCCGAGCGCAGCATTACCACTCCGCCTACCTCACTGAACTACGATTTTTGGGGTGTTACAACTCCACCCCCCTTAAAAGAATTTCGTCCTCAAAATTTCAGAATTTAAACAGGAAATTCATAACGCATACCTGGAGCGAAAAGTTCCAGGAAATCCTCCAGCATCGCTTGCTCACGCTCCCAAGAGAATTCGTCTCGCCCGCAGTTGTCCCATCGCACCTTTACAAATTTGACTTGCTTGTTACGCAACTGCCGGACTTCTGAATCCTCCACGCACACTGGGCGAACCCTCGCCCCCAAGTCCTCCATCACCGGCACCGCCGCCGCTTCGACCACGACGCTCGGCTCTACCAAAGCTTTCCTCAGCACGGAGACATGGAAAACGTCATGTAATCCACTCAGCTCTGCGGACAACGCCAAACGATAGGCTGCTTCGCCTATACGCTCCGTAACCTCGAACGGACCCAAATATCTCGGACTCAACTTCTTGAGTCGTCGCACCCGCGAAACACCCTTGAACGGCTTGATCTTCAAGTAGACCATGTCGCCCACTGTGAACTCCACATTTCTGTGACGCGCATTAAAATACTTCGGTTGTCGATCCTGAGCAACCTTCATGCGCTCCTGGATCGTCCGCACAATCTCGCAAGCATCTTCCACCACTTGCTTTCCCAAAATCTTAGTGTCTCCCACCTCTGCCCAAGACATCGGCGTTCGACACTTCCTTCCATACAAAGCTTCGTATGGCGCCATCTTGATACTCGCCTGGAAGCTATTATTATAGGCGAACTCCACCATGAAAAGGTGGTCATCCCAACCTTTGCCAAAGTCGAGAGCACACATCCTCAACATGTCTTCCAACGTACGGTTCGTTCGCTCCGTCTGACCATCGGTCTGCGGATGGAACGCGGTACTAAACTTGAGCTTCGTGCCTAAACTTTTCTGCACTAATTTCCAGTCCTTCGAGGTGAATCGCCCATCGCGATCACTAACGATGCTCTTCGGAATCCCGTGCAACCGCACAATGTTTCGAACATAAAGCTCCACGAGCTTCTCCACGCGATCGCCCTTCTGATTCAGAATGAAGTGGGCCACCTTCGTCAGGCGATCCACTATCACCCAAATCGCATCGTTACCCTGCTGCGATCGAGGCAAACCATGTACAAAATCCATGGAGATGTCATCGAACTTCCATTCGGGGATGGGAAGAGGCTCCAAGAACCCACCGGGCCTTTGGCACTCAGCCTTCACCAAGGCACAAGTCTGACATCGGCTCACGTACTCGGCTACATCCCGCTTCATCCCAGGCCACCAAAAAGATTTCTTCAAATCCGCGTACATCTTTGTACTTCCTGGATGAACGGAGTACTTCGTAAAGTGAGCTTCAAACATCAACTCCTCGCGAAGCTTGCCGAAGCGCGGAACACAGATCCTTCCGTCTCTCCTCAGAATTCCACCAACCATCTCCAAAGCAATGCCTTCGCTTTGCTGAGCCTCCAACACCAACTGTTGGCACTCCTCGTCCGCACTGGTCACCTATCGGATTCGATCCATTATATCACACTGCATTTCAATCCAGTTCAAACGAGCTACGCTAGACTCACCTCTAGCCACACAAGAAAAGTCAAGAGACTCCAAGTCTCGAATCAAACGCTCGTTATGCGCCTCCATCCAATTACCTTGCCCGGAGTACTTCCTACTCAAAGCGTCCGCCACCACGTTAGCTTTACCCGACGTATATTGAATCTCCACGTCGTAGTCCCCAAAGAACTCGACCCACCTACGCTGCCGCATATTCAGGTCCTTTTGGTCTAGAAGATACTTCAAGCTTTTGTGATCTGTGAAGATCTCCACCTTCGCACCATAAACGTAGTGCCGCCATAACTTTAGCGCAAAGATTACCGACGCCAACTCCAGATCGTGGACGGGATAGTTCTTCTCATGAGCCTTTAACTGCCTTGACCCATAAGCGATCACCTTGCCGTGCTGCACCAGCACGCAACCCAACCCGCAACCTGACGCGTCGCTGAAAATCTGAAATCCTTCCGTCCCACTAGGAAGACTAAGGATTGGAGCGGACATCAACCTTTCCTTCAGATCCTCAAATGCACGGGCACACTCTGGTGTCCATACGAACCTCTGGTCCTTGCGAGTGAGAGTGGTGAGGGGCAACGCCATCCGCGAAAAGTTCTCCACGAACCTTCTGTAATAGCCGGCTAGTCCAAGGAAACTCCGGACTTCCTTCAGGGTTCTCAAGACAGGCCAATCTCTAATGGCTTCAATCTTCGCTGGATCTACCGCCACCCCATCTCCACTAATTACGTGACCCAAGAAAGCCACCTTCTCGATCCAAAACTCGCATTTTGAGAACTTAGCATAAAGCTGATTCTCCCTTAGAGTCTGCAATACTTGCCTCAAGTGAGACTCATGCTCTGCCTCCGATTTTGAATACACCAAAATGTCATCAATAAACACCACCACGAACGAATCTAAGAACGGGCGAAAAACCCTGTTCATCAAATCCATGAACACAGATGGCGCGTTCGTCAGTCCGAACAGCATCACCGAAAACTCGTAGTGCCCATACCGAGTCCCAAACGCTGTCTTGGCAACGTCCTCTTCTCGAATCTTCTGCTGGTAGTACCCCGGTTTCAAATCCAACTTGGAGTACACCACCGACCCCACTAACTGGTCGAACAAATCATCGATTCGGGGGATCGGATATTTATTCTTAATGGTCAATTTATTCAATTCACGATAATCGATACACAACCGCATACTTCCGTCTTTCTTCTTCACAAACAATACCGGCACGCTCCACGACGAAGAGCTGGGCCTAATGTACCCTTGCTCTAACAACTCCTACAACTGAACCTTTAACTCGGCCAGTTCCTTCGGTGCCATCCTAAACGGAGGACGCGACACCGGCCTCGCACCCGGTACCAACTCTATCGAGAAATCAATTACACGCTGAGGAGGTGCTCCCGGAAGCTCCTCGGGGAATACATCCTAAAATTCTTTCACCACCGGAACTTCTCTAATAGCCAACTTTGTGGAGTGAGTCTCCAACAAAGCTAAGAACGCCTCGCCTCCTTGGTTTACCGCACGCCTCATTTGCATAGCGGAAATCAGGGTGCAAGCCACTCTGCTTAGGCCTTCAAACTTGGCCTCTGCTCTACCTTCACCTCTCAGGGTTACCACCTTCAACTGGCAGTCGATACTAGCTCGCTGCTCCGCAAGCCAGTCCATTCCCAAGATAACATCGAATTCGGCTAGTGGCAGAATCGCTGCTACCAACACGAAATCACAATCTCCAATTTGCATCACAATGCGTCCCTTCCTCATGGTAGTCATGAATGACCCATTCGGCATACGCACACTCAGCTCCACTTCTGCCACAACGGACTGAGCACCAATCTTCCGGATAAAACTTTCCGCAAGAAAAGAGTGTGACGCCCCCGTGTCGAACAACACTCGAGAGGGGTAGCCCGAAACTAGCACGAAACCTAACCACGTGCAAGACAACATGAAAGGCCGCAACTTACATTATAGTAACAAACGAAACTTACACCTTTCGTACATGTCACCACATCGGGTTGACATATCGCCTCCTGTTGCCCAAGATTATAGGCTCTAGGCTGCACTGGAGGGAACCGCGAAGCACTCGACTCCGCCGCTTTCCCCTTCTCTGCAACACTGGGACCCGAACGCACCGATTGTTCTTGTCTCGGCTCTGGCCCAGCTCCGCCCTCGGTACAAAAACGACTAATGTGACCCACCTTGCCACACTGGTAACAAGTAACCGGACCTTTGGAACGGAAATCTCCCGAAGGTGCCACACTTCTCTCCCCAGGCCTATTAGGACGGGGCTTCTTCTTCCATCGGCTGCCCTCGGACTTCCACTGGGGCTGAGACTGAGAAGGCTTTCCTTCTCCCTGCCTTGCCGCAACACCCTTTCGCCGTTGAGTTCGCTCCAAGTCGCTCTCCAGCGTGCGAGCGGCTTCGACCAACTCATTGAATCCGGCATTCTTCAAGGCTATGAGTGGTTGCCTTAAATTTCCCCTCAACCCTTGATAAAAGAGGTTATCTCTCTCTTCATCATCTGCCATAGTCGTACCCGCATAATGACCCAACCGAGTGAACTCTTGCAGATATTCATCCACTGTCTTCTCCCGCTGCACCAAATGCAGAAACTGCCGCTGCAGTGCTAACCTTGATGAAGCCGGAATGTAACGCTTTAGGAAAATGTTTCTGAACTCCTCCATGGACGGAACACGCCCAACAAAATGTCGACCGTTATGGTTCACCCACCACAACTTCGCATCGCCCTCTAACATGAAGCTCGCAAAGTGAGACTGCCTCTCAGCTGGGGTCTCAGATGCCTTCAAGAGCTCCTGGATCCTCGAAAGCCAATCCTCGGCATCCGTTGGAGTGCCCACTCCCTTGAATGTCGGAGGGTGGAAACTCAAGAAATACTTCATGAATCGATCACCCATCGGAATAGCTCTCTCCGCTAAAGGCTCTGCTTGCCTTACTTCGACCTCCGGTGTATCCAGCGTAGCCGTCGGAGTAACAGGAGTCGCAACTTGCACTACCGGCGTAGGAACCCGTGGCATCGCTCCAGCTTGAGCCGCTACCATAGCCTCCACTAGCATGCGACAGAAATCAGTCGGGGACATGCCCACATTCATGAGGCCTGGAGCAGTAGCACTGCTCCCCGAAGGCTCCTCTTGCCTTCTCGATGTCCCTGCATCGTCGCCAACGTCCTTTCATAAGCAAGGAAAAATAAAAGCTCATCAGGATCTAAACGCAAGACTCGAACGCAGGGATACTCATGATCCCGCACAATACTCCTATGTGGACAATCTCTTACGTGAGCCAAAAACACTAGACCTCGCAAGAATACTACAACCTCCCTCTGATACTAAATTGTAACACCTCCCCTGCAATGATCATATAACATGGGTCCGGCCGGGACCCCACGACATATAACCGCCACAGCTTCAGTATTAAAAGATGATATTGACTACCCATTCTCAAAACTCAGACAACACAGCGGAAACAAACATAAAACACAGAGATTGTCCATACTACATATGAGTCCAACTGGCCTTAAGGCCATACAAAACTACAGTCCAAATCACCAAACATTCAACACAAAAGAACGTCCCAACAAAAGGGGACAAATAATAGTTTTACCTAAACTACCTCGGCATGCAAGCCGGTTACAACAAAATGTAATAATAAAAGTGCATGAAGACAAAGTAAACACTTCATGAGGCTTTAGGCCTTTTTGGCCGGCGCGCTGGGTCCAGCCTGCGATTCTTGCCCTGCAACCAAATCATAAAGAGCGGTAAACAAGGGTTAGCTATGGCTGACCACAAACGGTGTAACAACATCCCTCCTCCCGGCCGTCCTAGCGGACCCCGGGGAACTACTTCACCCTGCAAGTCAGCACTTCGTATGCAAATGTACATAAACGGAAAACAACATAAAAACAGGTATGAGTGTCACATACAGCATCCACGTTTCTATGTTGAGGAGATAATAAAAAGGGGCCTATCAATGCAAAATGAATGCAAACCCGGGTTTCACCCAACACCCTAAAGCGTATGAATCTATCACATCATCATACATCATCATCACATCACAAACACAAGGGTACTCATCATTTCCTGCCCTAAACCCAACGTTCGTTACCACATGAAGCTACAAGGGCATCACAACGACGAGTTCGCCGTAATCGGATTTCTAACAAAACCCCTAAAATGCGCGTAAATCAACATCACCGAATCGGACCAACGACCACAAATCCGGCTTTACCCACAATGCCTAATCCGCTAACGGAGCGGATCTCTAGTGCAAATCATGTCGGGGACGGACTCAATCAACCTGATGGTTCCTTTTGAACCAAGGCGACCCGGATCCCTCTCACTCGACGGATCCGGTGCCAAAATGCAGAAAAATAAAGGGATGCCAAGCACGCATCCTAAAGACCGGGAGGAGAAATGTCGTTACCTTTTGAGATCTCCTCCTAGCCATGAGAAGCTTGCAAACCAACGGTGGAGAAGAAGCGCCTTGACGCCCTCTACGCGTTGCCGGTCTCGGATCGGCGATCGGAGCTCCGAAGCTCCAACAATGGCGGATCTCCCTCTTCTTCCTCCTTGCCCCCTTCTACTTTCTCCAACCTAAGAGAGAGAAAGGACTTGAAAATATGAGGGAATAACCCCTCATCCAAGCCCTAAAGCCCCCCAGCGAAACATCTCAGCCGCTGGATCAAATCCCAAAATATTTGATCGGTCGGATCGTCATCCCCGCACATTTTCGCGGAACAGAAATAAACAGGGCGCACGATCACTGGTCGTGCGCGAAGAGGAGAATGGTCATGCGATAAGCCGAGACAGAACTCCGATTCCTTGCGAGATACGCACGATCACTGACGCACGATCACTGGTCGTGCGCGAAGAGGACAATGGTCGTGCGCAGAGAACTGTTGTGGAATTTTTAGCCTATCTCGAGCGCAGCATTACCACTCCGCCTACCTCACTGAACTACGATTTTTGGGGTGTTACACACAAACCTTTAGTTCCTACTTTTCGGAGGTAGCAAGCCTCTCAGGTACTTCCGCCGTGGCAACGAAATCAGTGAATCGGGCACTCCACTTCTAGGTGGGCATACACACTCCAGACCTAGACCTTACGTACGCTGTTGTACACATCCTAGGTGCACTTATGTGAGCTTTTGCGTACTCTTGCTGGCATCCCCCCAGACTTTTATAATTGGGGGGGGGGGGGGTGGGTTACTAGGGATTGTTTTTTAGACCGCGGTAAAGTAACCTACTGGCCATCTAACTCACCACACGCCACCAAGTTAATCGTACCACCATTGGTGTGACAAATGGACCCGTACCGAATACCTGCCACTAGTTTATGCACATGCAAGATTTATTAAATTTCCCGAGCCTCAAACTTGTAGGACGAACTACTCTTGAACCGTTCCGTCCCTCCTAATAGGATGATGTTTACATTTCTTAGTCTATCTCAGTTAGGGTTACTTTTGTTTGTTACTTAAGCGATCATAGTAATTTAAGGTGAATTCTGGACTTCCCGAGGTCTACCCGGTGAAGGGCTCGCAGCGGCACTAGAAGGTATTCTGGGATGACATCCCAGACCTTCCTTTCTCAGAATATTTATTTTTATTGGTAACTACCCTTGTCAAGGTTACCCTCATGGTTACTCAAAATTACTTAAGTATGATTTAGACTTCTTCTAGGTATCTTGACGACCTTTTAAATGATGCGTGGTGCAGATCCTTAGAAGTTCACCTATATGCTCACCACTAATCTTGAATGCATCATGATCACCTTAATTGTCACTATAACTGCCACTGATAGGAAACTCCCAAAAATACTCCAATTGTTCACCGAGACGTGCTTCCCGTTCACTATTCTTTATAGGTTAGACTTTCTCCAATTAGCCTACAACTTATGTGAACTGTAGTTATGTATGCCTTAATGTCATGTTCCAAATTTCATTCCATTCTCACATGTTTTGGCTAGCCTAAACACTACCCCAAGTTTTTGTTAAACGCAGACGAACTTAACATTGAACTAATTTGATCTCTATAATGTGAACATCATTAAAACATGACCAAATGCCCTAAATTTTTTACAATAGGTTACACATGAACTAATTACAAGATGGTCAGAATTTCATAATTTTACCAACTATTTTGGCCATTTATAAAAATACTTTAATGATAATGCACACCTCACTTTACCCATGAAGTACAACTTTCTGAAGTCAAAATGCTCTCAGTAAATTATTAGTGACATGTAATATATAAATATCATGGCTGACTGGATTTCTTAATTTTTCATAATGTTTAAGACCCCTATTTAAATATTTAAACATTTAAATCAATTGGGCACATTACACAGTAAGTACTAAAATAACTGATCCAAAAATTCTACAAAAATTACCATAGACTTGTAATGATTAAAATACATTCTAGCCAAAATTTCAGAATTTTCCAGATAATATTGACCATATAAATTCCATTAATACATAAGTGTGACACAGGGCATTTTGGGTAATTTACAGTGTGAATGACTTCCAAAACTCTTACCAAAATTTCTATAGATATATTTCAAGGTAAAACATCATGTGACAGAGTATTGGATTTTTCTCTAGATCTTAGGTGATGTTTATTTCATTAATACATTTTGTGACAAAATTCATTATGCTTAAATGACTAAGAAAATTAATTCCAAAAATCCCCATAAAATTTCCAGAGGTATATAACATCCTAAAGTATCATGTAACAGAAAATCATATTTATACTAAGTTATTTGATCACATTTATTTGATTAATACATTTATGTGACAAATACATTATTACTCAAATACTTTGGATTTTTCTTCCCAAAAATCCAAATATTTCTATAGATGATACCCTACTTTGTGTTATGTGTGTTGCCCAAATTTCATGAGCATACCACAAGCCATAAGTGATGAAATCACAAAATACACAAATGTGATATATGCACACCACCTTTCCATACATCACATTCCTATGTGTGTGTGATATAATACTCTACAGTGATCCAAATGATCTCAACTTTTGATATGTGACTATGTATGACCTAACAATTATGTCGCCCAAGATTTGGGTCATTTTGCAACTATCTAACCACTTTTATTTCATTAATATGAAAAATCATATTTATCATAAAACTATAGGAAAATGTTACCCAAAATTTATGATTTTTGGGCAGGGGGTGTATTTATACTATTTACAATTATGTCTAAAATATTAGACTAATACAAGCAACTATGTGGTCTAGATCTACATAATAAGGTCTGGACACCTTTTTGGACACTCCTCAGTATAATGACTTTACCAGGACCTGTAAGCCACAAAACTTGGTGATTCAAAGCCCTATAAGTAGTAGACATCAAGGGCTACAAAAGTTGTCTCAGGCACTTTTGCCTAAAACAGCCTCTAAGTGGCCTAATTAATCAATATAAAAATCTGTATAAAGTGTGACAACTAATTCATTTAATATTAATGTGGTCTGCGCATGACCATCATCTCTGGGCTCAAGGGCCCTGATTTTGCCTCCTTCCTCCAGCCACTGGCCAGGAATCCTCCCAGCTGGGCCATCTTGCAACCTCATTTCCCGACCACCCCTTCACCTCCACGCCCGGCCACCACCACCTCCACCTCCGTTGAGGTGTGGGCTATCGATTGGCAGCGAGATGCCGGCCGGAAACCGCGTCTCCGGCGATCCCGAGCAAAGTAGAAAACTCTGGAATTTCTCCCTCATCTCCCATGGATTGCGGCTTAATTGAGCCCGATTTCTCAGCCTGGCAGCTAGAAAGCTAGCACAGAGGGATGGGAGGAGAAACGAACATCAATTGTGGCTCAACGACGGGTGCTCCGACGTGCGGTCATGGATTCTTTCATCTCCGGCGAGTGGGTTCGATCCGTCGATCCTCCACGAAATGCTCTGCTCCAGGGGCTGGCTTGACTCCTTAGTGCTTTCTGAAGTTGATGGAGGGGTCAAATGAGGGAGAGGGTGGCTGTATAGAGAGAATGGGGAGTGGGGTGTTCATCCATGGCTTGTACAACCCCTACCCTACTGTTTGGGCAGCTGCCATGCCTGAAATGACTGTTCATGGCCTGAAGAATTCGGTTGGGAGCTTGGGCTGAGGTGGTGGGGGGTGGGGGCATGGAAGCTCCTTCACTCCAAAAGCTCTTTTCTCCTTTAATCTTTTTGGCAAAAATGGCATTTTTGCCCCCATGCTCATCTTCCCTCTCCAAATTCAAATGCGGGGTGCTAATAGGCATGTGTCATGCTGGTTAGGCATATGGTGGTGTCTTGGTTCACTTGGGTTTCACTTGGTCTTTCAATTCTCCCTTATGGCCTTATGTTGACCATGGTTGACTTTTGGGTTGACCTGGTCAAATTGGTGGTTGGGTTAGCCCCACTTGATGGTCATGGGTCATATGTAAGGGTGTGCATCAAAAACTAAAACCGACTGAAGCAGGCCGAACTGACCAAACCGAACCGAATTTTAGACCGAACCGATCAGTTCGGTTCCGTTTTCAGGGGTCAAAAACCGACTCCCATTCGGTTCGGTTCGGTTTTCCCCATGGGAAAACCAATTGTACCGAACCGAACCGAGGGAGCCGCATTAATTTATGCGGGTTGTTCACGTGAAATTCCCGTGGCTTTTACCGAGCGGCATATTTACTGTTTTATGCCTTACATTTTTTATTTGACTTTTGTTATTGTTTTAAATTTTGAGCATTGACTTTTGTTGTGATTATGAATTTCAATAACTGAAATAGTTGATTCTGAGTTTATGAATGGAGAAATTCTACATTATTAAAAGATAAATTGCTTTAGATTGCTAAAACATTACATGTTTAATTCCTATAATATTTTAGCTATGAACTATAGTTGATTTCGAGTTTAATTGTCATTGGGTTTATTGAATTTAGAAAGTTTCAATTGTTAAAGCTTGCCGGTAAGTTTGTGAGTCTTGATAGAAATAGAATGGGCCTTTAAGTGGTATTTTCAATAATTGTCAAATAAAGTTGTTTATCTGATACAATTTTGAAGTGAATAGGATGATGCATATTTTTTGTTTTTATTTTCATTTTATGAAACTGTGTAATAAAATATTCTCCAAGTGGTACTTGTAAAACTAGGAAGTAGTGAAATCGCTATCTTTAGAAGTTTCAAAAAGTAGCATGATTTGTAGTGGTCAATAGTTATGCTATTTTTGTTTTGTACCTTGGCATCAACATATGTTTGATGTATAACCGCTTATGATGAACAAACCAAACCAATAGGTAAAAAACAGAATTGAACCGAACCGATTGGTTTCAGTTCAGTTTTGGGTAAGTAAAAACCGAGGCTATTCGATTAAGTTTCGATTTTGCATAAAAACGAACCGAACCGACCCGCTTGCAGGCCTAGTCATATGACCTTACCCAAAGTGTATGGGACCATGGTGTGGCTCCAATTATGTTAATTGATCCATATGCTGTGAGTTTGACCTAATTTAGCCTAAGGTTGACCTTGGTCAAATTGAAGGATTGGTTGACCACATGATGGGGCTTTTGTGTCCATTAGATTCCTAATGTGGTTATAGGGTTAGGGGTTAAGTCAATTTGCTAAATTAAAGGCCAATTGGTCCTTGATTGGGTTGATTTGCGCTATATTGACTAAAAGTTGACTTTGGTCAACACCTTGAAATTGGGTGAGACCAATTTGTGATTATTGACCTAAGGACCTTCTTTAGTGGTTAGGGTAACCTAGGTAAGGTCAATTTGAGGTATTGAAGGTCAATTGAGTCTAATTGTGTTGAATAGGGTTATGTTGACATAGGTTTGACTTTGGTCAATTTGGCCTATTTGGTTGACCAATTTTTGGGGTTCTTGGTCAAATGAGCCCCCCTTAGGGTTAGAAACATAGTGGTGAGGTCCATTAGGGTTTGTGAGTTCAATTTGGTTAATTTGACCTAAGTTGACTTTTGTCCAATGGTGAGCACTAGGTGAGCTCACCCCCACTTAGTGAACCCCAAAGACATCCCCTGCCTCTACTCACCCTTCTCCCTTCATGTTATGTCCTAACATATTTATATGGTCAAGTAGGATTAGGGATGTTACAAGGTCCGAAGCCAGTTTCCACCAAATAATCTCCTCAAAATAATACTTATTCCGATAGATCAGACTAAATTGAACCTTCCTAGCCTGGGAGTGTTCGAGCGTGCAAACAGTCATAGAAAATGGAAAGCTGACAAGACAATTTTTTTAACGTGGAAAACTCGTCAACTGGGTGAAAAACCACGCGGTCAAGTCTGTGCTGGCCAAAACTTCCACTATTTGTTGGTTGTTGTACAGAGTAGTTTCGAGGAACTCGAGGGCGATAGACCGTCTCTCGTTACAATTGTTGAGAGAAAGGTGCTCGGAGGGTGACAGGCCACCACTCACGGAACTAAGTCTTTTGTCTGCTGTAGAGGAGAACGGTGCGCTCTGAACGCTCTGGAGATTTTGACTGCTTCTTGAAGGTTGGATCAATGTGCTCTGTGCGTCTTTGTCTCTATGGCTTGTCTCCTGCTGCGCGAGAGGAATTTGGAATACTGGTCAAGACGGTGGCCGGCGCGTTTGTTCTTGAGCGCGCAGTGGCGTGCTAGTTCTTAAGCGCATGGAGGCGTGCTTGTTCTTGAGCGCACGGAGGCACGCTTGTCCTTGAGCGCTCGAAGGCGCGCTTGACCTTGAGCGCTCGAAGGCACGCATGGAGTGGAGCACATGGAGCGCGCTTGGAGCTGTCTTAAGAGCGGAGCGCTTGGAGTGGAGCACACGGAGGCGCGCTTGGAGAGGAGTGCACGGAGGCGCGCATGGAGTGGATCGCACGGAGGCGCGCTTGGAGCGGAGCGCACAGGCGGCGCGCTTGGAATGGAGCGCACAGAGGCGTGCTTGGAACGGAAGAAGGCTTTCAAAGGATCTTCAAGGTTCTCGAAGATCTTTGAAGGAGTCTTCAAAGGCAATGGATATCTTCAAGAACTCTCTCTTGCATTTAGAAGGAAAGGAGGGAGGAGAGAGAGTTCTCCAAATGAAGGGTAAAAAGGGTCTATTTAAAGATTCCAAGAGGGGCGACCCGGTAATTTGCCACGATAACTATCGGACGGACGAATAGGAACACTCTGTCTAAAGCACGCGGATCACAAATTTTACGCAAATGATGAGACCACCCCCGGAAGGTTACGGGCTCAACAGAAGAGAAACCGCTCCTCCCGCGAGGGGAGGAGCGACCGGAGAGGCTGACGGCCGGGAAGAGGGTTCCGGGCCGGTGGCTGGGCGGCCAAATGGTCGCCCAACCTTGGCAGCGGGTGTTGGATCGATTGGCGCCCTTAGAGGGGGGGGGGGGGTGAATAAGGGAATAAAATTCGTTGTAAATTTTTACTAAATTGTTTATAGAAAATTAGAACAAAATAACAATTTATCTTATAGGAGGAAACAATTGTAATCTGCAATTCTATAAATTATGCCAAATGATAGAAATCAAGTAAAACACAAAAAGAGACATGATTATATTATATACAAAAAGTGTTTACATAAATTTGATTTCAATATCGCTAGAAATCGGAGGCATACAAAGTAAAACAAGTATTCCTTTTCTATACCGACTTGTATGCCCACAAACCGGTTGGCTTTAACCTATCCTTCCCTGGATATGACCTCAAGCCGCTCTAGCCAATCTTTCCCCGGATATGGCCTCGAGCACCCCCTAGATCTAACCACCTAGAACTAGTCTCCAACACAAGGGGAATTTCTCCCTAAGTCCTACCCAGACCTAGTCGCCAACACAAGGCGAATTCTCTAAACGGTTACAAAATATATGGAATGAAAATAAAGATAACAATAGTAAAACTCCCTATATGAGATCTCTGAAGATGAGGATGATGGATCATTGTGGCATAAGCGAGGTTGAAGCGATCATTCTTCGGATGCACCGTGGTGGCTTCCTTCTCCAAAAATCCTCTTTGGCTTTGAGTGGGAGATGAACTTTCGGCAGAGTAGCAGCCCTGGAAATTTGGCACAAGTAATCTCTCTGGAAGCTCTAATTCAAAACGAGAGAGAGCCCATCAATTTATAGAACTTGAAGATAGCGCCTGCGGTAGCTCCTAGCACCTGCGGTAGCGTTTGTGTGGAGCGGTTGCGAAACTGTCGGCGGCGTGGCGCTGTGCACGAACTTGAGATAGCGCTAGCGGTAGCGCTAGCGCTGGCGGTAGCACTCGTGTGGAGTGGTTGCGAAACCGTCGGTGGCGCGGCTCTTTGCACGAACTTTAGATAGTGCCAGGTGGTAGTGGTAGCGCTGGCGGTAGCGTTAGCGCCTGCATTAACCCCTAATGCTGGCGATAGTGCTCCAGTTTAGTTTGGTGGTTCCAAGCTTCTTTCTACCTGTGGAGTATTGCACCTATAGTTCCTGCATACTATAAACAAGCAAGATCAAATACAATTTGGGATTTGTTATTCTCAAACAAAGGTATGTGACACACATGTCCAACAATCTCCCTCTTTTGATAATAACAAATCCTCTTAGCAAGAAATCAACATTAGTGTTTATAGTATATGATAAGCATGATAAATAGTGCAACTATAGAATATGATAAGCATGAGAAATGTGCATACTCCCCCTATCTTAATGCTCCCCCTACATAAATGCAATTTATTTTTTACTCCCACTAAATGATAGATTACATGAGTGAATTAGTCTCCCCTTATTCTTTTATATTTCTCCTATATAGATTTCTTCAATCAATCTCCCCCTTTTGGTATTATCAAAAGAAGGTAGGGTGAGGGTAGTAAAGAGACATTCTTTAGTTTAGTTATAAATCATGATCGAGCTTTTGTAATGTATGAAATGATAAAGATTTTAAGCATAGTATGTATAAGTGATTTCAAATAAAAAGATAAGAGTTGTAAGGAAGCGGGAGATTATAAGAAACAACTTTTTGTAAGCATGAAAAGCATAAGTAAAAATATGATTTTTAGTTCAAAATTGAAAGATATTTTAAGCTTTTTGAAATCTCAAAGTCTTTCATAAAGATACCAAGCATGAAATGAACATATGAAAAAGGGAATATACTACAATGTTACTTAAATTTAAGTTACCAAAAACATTGTAGAGATCATGCTAGGTTATCTAGTGCATTTTTTATATAAAGAGTAGTATAGATAAAGCATTAGAATCCAATACTCATGAGAAGAAGTGTTATGAAAGATAATGATGTGCACATAATTGTATTTTGAGTAATGTTAACAATTGATTTAAATCACAAAATACAAGACATATGTAGAGTAAAGTGCACAATAAAACACAAGTATATCAACTTTCACACACTTTTAATGCACATAATTTTTAACAAAGTGGTGTAGTAACCAAGGTTTGCACAAGACACTTTACTATTCTTTCCAAGGTGCTCAACCTCACAATGCTTATGAAGATTTATCAGGAGGTTCAAGTAGTGCTTGGTGGAGTTATATTTGTCTACATATATAATTTTTGTTCATATTTGTGAGACAACATTCTCTGAATACACTTGTTTTGCAAACCCAATTTTTTAAACTTAACCAATTTTCTAAATTTCATAAGTGCAATTCAAATGTTGTGTAGGCAATAAACTTATGCAAGTTTTAATTCATTGTAGAAATACAATACACAAGCAAGCATTTTAGATTTAAACACACATGTTGATTATCAAACTAAGTGAGTGAAATGTATCATTATCAATCATAAAACATTTACTCATACTTAGAGGCATGCTAAGCTTGGTTCTACACATATTTTCTAATACAATTGATGCACTTTAAATAGATATATCAAAGCATGATAAACAAAACAATGTTCATAGTAATTTCAAGGAATAAATTTTAACATTGTAAATAATTCTAAATAATAGAATTCATTCATGCTTGATATTAGAAATAAAGATCATAAAGTTTTTTTGTTGTTTTGAAAATTTTTAATGAAATAAAAATAGAAAAATCACACAAACATATTTTTGTATTTTTGAATTTTTGTAATTGATTTTTCATAATGCAAATAAAACAAAAATAAAATAGACAGAAACACAAAAATAAACTAGTACATATAAACTAACATATTTTTAAGAATTTTTAGAAATTTTGAAAATCACAAAATTCAAACATTCACGCTAGCGCCGGCGCTGGAAACAGTACACGATTTTTTAAGAATTTTAAAAATCTAATTTTTTATATTGATTAGGGGTCTTAAGAGTAGTCTTATGCAGAAATTTTGTAATATTCATAGATGTCCTGATTGCTCAAATTGCATAAAACATTAGCATTTTACATGTTATTCATCCTAAGATGTCTAAGACTCCTAATTCCAACCTTAACATTTGAAACTTTGCATCGGGAAGAGGTTTAGTGAATATATCAGCAAGTTGAGAGTCCGTGCCAATGAAACTTATTCTAACATTTTCCTTCTTAATGTGACCCCTTATGAAATGATGACGTACATCTATATGTTTGGATCTAGAATGGTGTACCATATTATTTGTGAGATCAATGACACTTTTGTTGTCACATTTTAGTTCAATAAGTTTTAGATGAAAACCAAAGTCCTCAAAAATTTGGCTCATCCATAGTGCTTGTGCACAACTCCCTAATGCAATGTATTCGGCCTCCGTGGTGGAGAGAGCAACCGAATTTTGTTTCCTACTAGACCATGCAATAAATGAGGGTCCTAGAAAATGACAAGTACCACTAGTGCTTTTTCTATCAAGTGAACAACCGGCATAGTCTGAATCGGAGTAGCCGTGAAGTGTAAATGAATTATTTTGCGGGTACCATAATCCTAATCTAGATGACCCAATGAGATATCTAAAAATTTGTTTTACCGCTTTTAAATGAGATTCTTTTGGATTAGCTTGAAATCGAGCACATAAGCATACGACAAACATAATATCGGGCCTAGTTGCACTTAGATAAAGTAGAGATCCTATCATACCTCTATATAAAGTTTGATCTATAGAAATTCCTGATTCATCTTTTCCTAATTTTAGTGATGCACTTATTAGTGTAGAAGCATGTTTAAGGTTTTCAAATCCAAATCGTCTAAGCATATCATGGACATATTTAGTTTGACATACAAAGATACCATCAATTCTTTGTGATATTTGAAAACCAAGGAAATAAGAAAGTTTTCCTACAAGACTCATTTCAAATTCATTTTTCATCACTAAAATAACTTCTTTACACATCTCTTCATTAGTAGATCCAAAAATAATATCATCAACATATATTTGTAAAATAATCATATCATCATCGTTGTGCTTGATGAAGAGAGCATTATCCGCACTTCCCATAATATAAACGTGCTTTAATAAAATTGATGTAAGTCTTTCATACCATGCACGGGGCGCTTGTTTTAAACCATAAAGCGCTTTCTTTAGTTTATAAACATGATTTGGAAAATTTTCACTAAAAAACCGGGGGGTTGTTCAACATAAACTTCTTCTTTTACAAACCGATTTAGAAAAGCACTTTTCACATCCATTTGAAATAGTTTTATTCTCTTAAATCTTGCAAATACTAGAAAAATTCTTATAGACTCTAATCTAGCAACATGTGCAAAAGATTCATCAAAATCTATCCCCTCGATTTGAGAATATCCTTGTGCTACTAATCGTGCTTTATTTCTAGAGATTCTTGACTCACCATCTAATTTATTTTTAAAAATCCATTTTACACCTACAACCGGGTGATTAGATGGTCTTTCAACTAATTTCCAAACATTATGTCACTCAAATTGTTCTAACTCTTCATTCATAGCTAAAAACCAAAATTCATCATTTAAAGCAGTAGAAACGGTTTTTGGTTCTATTTCGGAAACAAAACAAATATTTGAAAACGATTCATGAAGAGAAGAGCGAGTTATTACCCCGATGGATGGTTCACCAATTATCAAATCCTGTGGATGATCCTTTGTGAATTTTAAGGCACTTGGAGGTACATATTCATCTTCCTTGGCCTCCTCTTCTTCTTCTTTGGAAGGTTCTTTGTCACCATGCTCCAAAAGTGGTAATAGATCATCCTTGTTGCCTGCGGAAAGTTTTTCTACACAAGGAACAAACTCATCAAATTTTACATTTATTGACTCTTCAACTCTACTAGTTCTTTTATTATAAATTCTATAAGCTTTACTAGTTGAAGAGTACCCAAGAAAAGTTCCTTCATCACATTTTTCATCAAACTTTCCCAAGCTATCTTTTGTATTCAAAATAAAACATTTACAACCAAAAACTTTGAAATAAGATACATTAGGCTTCGTTTGAAAATAGAGTTCATATGGTGTGAGATTAAGAGATGGGCGAAGCATGATTCTATTCATAACATAGCATTATGTATTTACGGTTTCGGCCCAAAAGGACTTAGGTAATTTATATTCACATAACATAGTGCGTGCTAGTTCTTGAAGTGTCCTATTCTTTCTTTCTACAACACCATTTTGTTGTGGTGTGAGTGGTGCAGAGAACTCATGTTTAATGCCTAACATATCACAAAAGGATGTAAATTTTTCATTTTCAAATTCTCCTCCATGATCCGAGCAAATGCATTTAATTTTTAAATCACTTTCATTTTGAATACGAGTACATAATTTTGCAAATTCACAAAATGCATCGGATTTGGAAGAGAGAAATAATGTCCAACAACATCTTGAAAAATCATCTATTAAAACATATGTATATAATCTACCACCAAGACTTGGAGTGCTAACGGGACCAAAAAGATCCATATGAATTATTTGTAAAGGTCTTGTAGTAGAAATGAAATTTTTACTTTTGACAGAGGATCTAGAAAATTTACCTTTTTGACATGATTAACAAAGTGAAGGTAAAGTTCCATTTAACATAGGCAATTCTCTAATTAAATTACTTTTGGCAAGTTTTACAATGAGCTTTGAGCTAGCATGCCCTAGTCTTCTATGCCAAAGTTCTAATTCATCATTTTTAGTTATAAAACATTTTATAGATGATTTAGAAAGATCATGTAAAGAAACTATATAAACATTATGTATTCTTGGTGCAGTTAGTAAAATATCTTTTGTAGTAGGATTAGATATTTTGCATAGATTAGTAGAAGATTCAAATAACACATCTAATCCTTTATCACATAATTGGCTAATAGAAATTAAGTTGTGTTTTAATTCTTTCACATAAAGAACATTAGATATAGTAAAGGACTTGTTACCAACTGTACCAATTCCCATGATCCTTCCTTTTCCATTATCAACAAACGTCACGATCCCTCCCTTCTTCTTTTCTAGGCTAAGGAACTTTGCTTTATTGCCCGTCATGTGCTTGGAGCATCCTGAATCCAAGTACCACATGTCTTCATTGTCCTTAGCCTTCCTGCACATCTAGAAAGAAGATGAGAGTAAAGATCCGGATACCCAAGTGGTACCACCCATAGAATAAGTGGAAGCCTTAGGTACCCAGATTTGTTTTAAAGTATTTTGTTTTATTTTCCTGCAAGAACTAGATGTGTGATCTAACCTATAACAGTTTGCACACGAAATAAAGGGGGTTGAGACCCTTTTCTGGAATATTTTCTTGCTGGAAGAAATTGGATTTTCAGAAGAAAAACATTTTGAGAAAGAAAATTCAGGCTTCTTATAAGAGGTGCTAGCGCCGGGCGGTAGCCCTCACCTCGATATCCGAGCCCAAATTTTCCAGAACCATGGCACTGGTTCCTTAAAATCATTTTAAGTGATTTTTGGCCTATTCCAAATTTTTTAATGGCCATGGTGAGATCATGAACTTGTGGTTTAAGTGAAAATTTTTCTTTCACAAGCATGACACACCTATTTTCAAAACCTTTTTTTATTATTTTTGATTTGCAAAAGAGAGGCTTCTAATTTCCTTTCTAATTCCCCCTTCTCTTTTGTAAGAGTTTTGGTATGAGAGAGGGCTTTAGAAAGTGACTCTTCAATATCTCTTGCAAATTTAGTGGAGTGATCACACTCTTGGCAAGAAACCTTTCTCTTTTCTAAAATAATTACCTTTTTGGCAAGATTTTGATTTTCTTTAATAAGAGATTCATTATCACGATTCAATAAAATACTATCTTTCATATTTTTATCAAAAGCTTTGCAAGTTTCAAGGAGTTCATTAAAGAGTTCATCATATGTGGGAGGAGTTACCTCAGTGTCGCTAAGAACACTGGTGTCGTCGCCGTCATTTCCATGTCCCATGAGGCACATGTTTGCTTCCTCATCTTCGCTTGATGAAGACCCGCTTGATTCTTCGGAGGAAGAGGAGGAGGAGTCATCCCATGTTCTAGCTTTTAGCACTTTCTTCTTCTCCTTCCCTTTGTGCCGCTTTTCTTTCTTCTCCTTCAAGAACTTTTGGCACTGGCTCCGAATGTGCCCGGTCTTCCTACAATGAAAGCATTCCGGTGGAGGTCTTTCTTCTTCATTGTCGCTCTCCTTTTCCTTCTTTGAGGACGACCCTTTCCATCTTGCATCCTTTTGGATAAATTTCCGGAAAGTGTTTTTCCTTTCCGAATTTCGCATGAACTTTCAGAAGTTCTTCACCAAAAGACTTTCTTCATCTTCATGCTCATCCTCTTGGCACTCCTTCTTTGATTTTAATGCCAATGCCTTCTTCTTTGGCTCCTTGTTGTATTCATCATGTTGGATTTTTAGTTCTACCTCATGGGTTTTGAGATTCCCAATGAGGCTCTCAACTTGGAGCGTCCTTAGATTGTGCGATTCTGAAATGGTCGTCACCTTCGGGTTGAATTTTGGTGGAAGGGAACGAAGGATCTTTCGGACCAAGTCGCCGTTGGAGAAGGTCTTTCCAAGTGCTTTGGAGAAATTGACGATCTTTGTAAAGCGAGTGTACAAGGCATCAACATCTTCACTTTCATCCATCCGGAATTTTTCATATTCCGACTCAAGTTGGAAAAGCTTTGAATCTTTAACCTACGATGTACCTTCATGAGTAACTTCCAAATGATTCCAAATTTCATAAGCAGTAGTACATACAGAAATTTTATTAAATTCATTTATATCTAATGCATAAAATAAAGCATTCATGGCCTTGGCATTATTTTTGCATTTTAGCTTATCCCTATCATCCCATTTATCTTTTGGTTTCTCTAAAGTTATCTCTCCAACTACACATGTAGGAGGAGAGTATTCCTCTTCGACCATATTCCATACCTCAATATCTAGGGTCATAAGAAAACAACACATCCTATTTTTCTAATAATTATAATCTGACCCGGTAAAGAGTGGAGGTCTACTAATTCCCTGACCCTAGGAAAAAGCGAGATCATAAGACGTCATTATTCCTAGTTTTTAAACCGTTTGTAATAACCTGTCTTTGATACAACTTGTTGGATCGATTGGCGCCCTTAGAGGGGGGCTGAATAAGGGAATAAAATTCTTTGTAAATTTTTACTAAATTGTTTATAGAAAATTAGAACAAAATAACAATTTATCTTAAAAGAGGAAACAGTTGTAATTTGCAATTCTATAAATTATGCCAAATGATAGAAATCAAGTAAAACACAAAAAGAGACATGATTATATTATATATACAAAGTGTTTACATAAATTTGATTTCAATATCGCTAGAAATCGGAGGCGTACAAAGTAAAACAAGTTTTCCTTTTCTATACCGACTTGTATCCCCACAAACCGGTTGGCTTTAGCCTATCCTTCCCCGGATATGGCCTCAAGACGCTCTAGCCAATCCTTCCCCGGATATGGCCTCGAGCACCCCCTAGATCTAATCACCTAGAACTAGTCGCCAACACAAGGCAAATTTCTCTCTAAGTCCTACCCAGACCTAGTCGCCAACACAAGGCGAATTCTCTAAACGGTTACAAAAATATATGGAATGAAAATAAAGATAACAATAATAAAACTCCCTATATGAGATCTCTGAAGATGAGGATGAAGGATCGTTGTAGCATAAGCGAGGTTGAAGCGATCGTTCTTCGGATGCACCGTGGTGGCTTCCTTCTCCCAAAATCCTCTTTGGCTTTGAGTGGGAGATGAACTTTCGGCAGAGTAGCAGCTCTAGAAATTTGGCACAAGTAATCTCTCTGGAAGCTCTAACTCAAAACGAGAGAGAGCCCATCAATTTATAGAACTTGAAGATCGCGCTTGCGGTAGCTCCTAGCGCCTGTGGTAGTGTTCGTGTGGAGCGGTTGCGAAACCGTCGGCGGCGTGGCGCTGTGCACGAACTTGAGATAGTGCTAGCGGTAGCGCTAGCGCTGGAGGTAGCACTCGTGTAGATCGGTTGCGAAACCGTCGGTAGCGCAGCGCTTTGCACGAACTTTAGATAGCGCCAGGCGGTGGTGGTAGCGCTGGCGGTAGTGTTAGCGCCTGCATTAACCCCTAACGCTGGCGGTAGTGCTCCAGTTTTATTTGGTGGTTCCAAGCTTCTTTCTACCCGTGGAGTATTGCACCTATAGTTCCTTCACACTATAAACAAGCAAGATCAAATACAATTTGGGATTTGTTAATCTCAAACAAAGGGATGTGCCACAGCGGGGAGGTCTCCCCTGGAGGGGCGGTGGCCGAAATTGGGCGGCCAAATGGCCACCCAATATGGGCGAGTGGGAGGACTCCCCCGGCAAGAGGCCGCCCCCGGCGGGGGTGGAGGCCGAGATCGGGCGTCCAAATGGCCGCCCGATCTGGGTGAGAGAGAGGCCGCCCCGGTGAGGGGCGGTGGACGAGATTAGTTTAACACCCCAGTTTTGCTGTTCTGCGAGTTGACGCTGGGCGGTAGGTGCAACCGTCAGCAGTAGATAAAGGCGAGAGGTCGACGATCGTCGACAGGGCGCATTTTCATTGAAGGCACTAGCGCGGCGCGGTAGTGCTAGCGCGGCGCGGTAGAAGGTTGCTAGAAAGTGAAAAACAAGGTCTACGCTAGCGCGGAGCGATAGCCCTACCGCTGGCGTTAGGTCTTCTTCTCAACGGGCAGCCGCTGAGGCGGTAGGGGGGGTTCGCGGAGCTAGCACGGCGCGTTAGCGCTACCGCCGCGCGGAAGCTGACGGAACCATATTTGTAAATAGCTAATCTGGGCGTCCGTTTGGTTTAGATCTTTATCGGACGGTTGTGAGGGGTTCGTGGGAGAACCCTAAGTAGGGTTGAGAAGGTTTCCTTTCATCATTCCTTTTCATTTTGGGTTTTGAGGGCTTGAGAGAGAGGAGGGTTTTGGAGGAGGAAGAGAGCTAGTTCCCGCCATTGTTGGAGCTTCGGAGCTCCGTTTGCCGATCCAAGACCGACAGCGCATAGGGGATGTCGAGGCACTTCTTCTCCTCAATTCTTGTGCAAGTTTCCCATGGCTAGGAGGAAATCTCAAAAGGTAACGGCATTTCTCCTCCCGGTCTTTAGGATGCATGCATGGCATCCCTTTTTCCTCTCTTTTTCTGCATTTTGGCACCGGATCCGTCGAGTGAGAGGGATTCGGGTTGCCTTGGTTCAAGAGGAACCAACGGGTTGATTGAGTCCATCCCCGACATGATTTACACTAGAGATCCGCTCTGTTTGTGGATAAGGCATTGTTGTTGAAGCTGGATTCACGACCGTTGGTCCGATTCGGTGATGTTGATTGACGCGCATTTTAGGGATTTTGCTAGAAATCTGAATACGACGAATTCGTCGTTGTGATGCCCTTGTGGGTTCGTATGTTAAAGAATGATGGTTTTCGGGCGGGGAAAATAATGTGCATGTTGTGAGGCCTGTGATGCCCAGTGATGTGCAAAGGCGTGATTTGGTCTTTGTGGTCGTCTGGTTATCCCGTGAATGCCAGAATTCATGTGTGGAGAGTGTCCCGACAAGACAAGTCCCTTCGGTGTTGGCAGCAAGAGCAGGTGAGTTGTCTGACAAGCCCGATGGCATGGTGGGCCAGGCGCGGTGGGTCACAGCGTGAGCTCTTGGCCTTGTGCTACGATGCCCTTTGGGTGAAGTGTTGAGTACCCCGTGGTTGTGCTATGCTGTGCGCAATGTTGGTAGCAAGGACATGTGAGCTATTTGATAAGCTCGATGGCATGGTGGGCCAGGCGCGGTTGGTCACAGCGTGAGCTCTTGGCCTTGGGCTACAATGCACTTTGGGGGAAATGTCGAGTGCCCCGTGTTTGTGTTGTGGATGTATGATGATGTGTTAGATTCATACGCTTTAGGGTGCCTTGGGTGAAACCCGGGTTGCATTCATAATGCATTTGTAGGCCCCTTTTATTAATTGCTCAACATAGAAAAGGGATGATGTTTGTGACACTCATGCCTATTGTTTATGTTGCTTTTCTTTATATACATGTGCATACGAAGTGCTGACTTGCAGGGTGATGTAGTTCCCCGGGGTTCGCTAGGATGGCCAGGAGGAGGGGTGTTGTTACATCATTTGTGGTCAGCCATAGCTGACCCTCGTTTACCGCTCTTTGTGATTTGGATGCAGGCCATGGATCGCAGGCCGGAACCAGCTCACAGGACAAAAAGGCCTAATGCTTCATGAAGTGTTTACTTAGCTTCCTTGTCTTTCTGTACTTATCTTTTGTTATTTCTCTCTTGCATGCCGAGGTAGCTTAGGGAAGCTAGTTTTTTCCTTTTGGGGATTTCTTATGTGTGTTGAATGATTGATGACTCAAACTATGGTTTTGTAAGGCCTTAAGGCCAGTTTTACTCCTATGTAGTTGTGGACAATCTCTGTGTTTCTTAGTTTTAATTTCCGCTGTGTTATCTGAGTTTTGAATTGGGTAGTTATATCATCTTTTAATACTAAAGCTGTGGCGGTTATATGATGTGGGGTCCCGGCCGGACCTATATTATATAGTCATTACAGGGGAGGTGTTACAATTTGGTATCAGAGCTAGATTGAGTATTCTTGCGAGATCTAGTGTATTCGGATCGCGTAACGAGGTTGTCCACATAGTTGTATTGTGCGGGATCATGAGTATCCCTGTGTTCGAGTCTTGCGAATAGAACTTAATGAGTTTATTTCCTTGCATATGCTAAGATGTTGGCGACGATGCGGGGACATCGAGAAGGAAAGAGGAGCCTTCAGGAAGCAGTGCTACTGCTCCGGGTCTTATGAATATGGGCATGTCCCCGGCTGATTTCTGTCACATGCTAGCGGAAGCCATGGTAGCGGCTCAAGCTGCGGTGATGCCACGGGTTCCGACGCCTGTGGTACAAGTTACGACTCCTGTTACTCCGGCAGCTACACCACATACACCGGAGGTTAGAGTGAGGCAACCAGAGCCTTTAGCGGAGAGAGCTTATGGGATGGGCGATCGATTTATTAAGTACTTCTTGAGTTTCCATCCTCTGACATTCAAGGGATTTGGCTCTCCAACGGATGCCGAAGATTGGCTTTAGAGGATCCAGGAACTGTTGAAGGCAGCAGATACCCCAGTGGAGAGGCAGTCCCACTTCGCGAGCTTCATGTTAGAGGGCGATGCGAAGCTGTGGTGGGTGAATCACACTGGTCACCATTTCCTTGGGCGCGTTTTGTCCATGGAGGAGTTTGGGAATGCGTTCCTCAAGTGTTATATTCCGTCGTCGACGAGGTTAGCACTACAGCGGCAGTTCTTATATTTGGTGCAGCGGGAGAAGACAGTGGATGAGTATCTGCAAGAGTTCACTCGTTTGGGTCGTTATGCGGGAACGACTATGGTAGATGATGAAGAGAGGGACAATCTCTTCTATCAAGGTTTAAGAGCAAAATTTAAGGCAGCCATTGATAGCCTTAAAGAACGCGGGATTTAATGAGTTGGTCGAAGCCGCTCGCACATTAGAAAGCGACCTGGAGCGAACCCAGCGGAGAAAGGGTTTTGCGGCAAAGCAGGGAGAAGGAAAGCCTTCTCAGTCTCAGTCTCATTGGAAGTCCGAGGGCAACCGATGGAAGAAGAAGCCCCATCCTAGTGGGCCTGGGGAGAGAAGTGGCGCACCTTCGGGAGATTTTCGCTCCAAAGGTCCTTTTACTTGTTTCAAGTGTGGCAAGGTGGGTCACATAAGTCAGTTTTGTACCGAGTGCGAAGCTGGGCCAGAGCCGAGGCAGGAACAATCAGTGCGTTCCGGCCCTAGTGTTGGGGAGAAAGGGAAGGCGGCAGAGTCGAGTGCTTCGCGGTTCCCTCCGGTGCAGCCTAGAGCGTATAATCTTGGGCAGCAAGAAGCGATTCATCAACCCGATGTGGTGACAGGTACGGAAAGTTTAAGTTTTCATTTGTCATGGTAATGTAGCTTGCAACCTTTCATGTTTTTATGCACGTGGTAAGGTTTTGTGCTCGTTTCGGGCTACCCCTCTCGAGTGTTGTTTGACACCGGAGCATCACACTCTTTTCTTGCAGAAAGCTTTATACGGAGGATTGGCACTGAGTCCATCGAGGCAGAGGTGGAGCTGAGCATGCGCATGCCGAATGGGTCTTTCATGACCACCGTGAGGAAAGGACGCATTGTGTTGCAAATTTGCGATTGCGATTTCAAGTTGGTAGCAGCGATTCTGCCACTGGCCGAATTTGACATTATCTTAGGGATGGACTGGCTTGTAGAGAAGCGAGCTAGTATCGACTGCCAGTTGAAGGTTGTAACCCTGAGAGGCAAGGGTATAGCAGAGGTCAAGTTTGAAGGCCTAAGCGCAGTGGCTTGCTCCCTGATTTCCGCCATGCAAGTGAGGCGTGCGGTAAACCAAGGAGGCAAGGCATTCATAGCTTTGTTGGAGACTCACTTCACAAGGTTGGCTATTGGAGATGTTCCAGTGGTGGAAGAGTTTGAGGATGTATTCCCCGAGGAGCTTCTGGGAGCACCTCCTCAGCGTGAAATTGATTTTTCGATAGAGTTGGTACTGGGTGCAAGGCCGGTGTCGCATCCTCCGTTTAGGATAGAACCGAAGGAACTGGCCGAGCTTAAGGTTCAGTTGCAAGAACTGTTAGAGGAAGGGTACATTAGGCCCAGCTCTTCGCCGTGGAGCTCGTCGGTACTGTTCATAAAGAAAAGGACGGAACCATGCGGTTGTGCATTGACTACCGTGAGCTGAATAAGTTGACCGTCAAGAATAAAAATCAGATTCCCCGAATCGATGATTTGATCGACCAGTTAGTGGGGTCGGTGGTGTACTCCACGTTGGACTTGAAGTCGGGGTACTACCAGTTGAAGATTCGGGAAGAGGGCATTGCCAAGACAGCATTTGGGACTCGGTATGACCAATATGAGTTTTCGGTGATGCCGTTCGGACTGACAAACGCGCCATCTGTGTTCATGGATTTGATGAACAAAGTTTTTTTACCATTTTTGGATTCGTTTGTGGTGGTATTCATAGATGATATTTTGGTATATTTGAAATCGGAAGCAGAGCACGAGTCTCATCTGAGATTAGTGTTGCAAATGTTGAGGGAGAACCAGCTTTATGCTAAGTTCTTGAAGTGCGAGTTTTGGAGCGAGAAGGTGGCTTTTTTGGGTCACATGATCAGTGGGGATGGGGTGGCGGTAGATCCTGCGAAGATTGAAGCCATTAGAGATTGGCCTGTTTTGAAAACCGTGGCGGAAGTCCGGAGTTTCCTTGGACTAGCCGGTTACTACAGAAGGTTCGTGGAGAACTTCTCGCAGGTGGCATTGCCCCTAACCACTCTTACTCGTAAGGACCAAAAGTTTGTATGGACGCCGGAGTGTGCCCATGCGTTTGAGAATTTGAAGGAAAGGTTGATGTCTGCTCCGATCCTCAGTCTTCCTAGTGGGACGGAAGGATTTCAGATTTTCAGTGACGCATCAGGTTGCGGTTTGGGTTGCGTGCTAGTGCAGCACGACAATGTGATAGCTTATGGGTCAAGGCAGTTAAAGACTCATGAGAGGAATTACCCCGTCCATTATCTATAGTTGGCGGCGGTAATATTTGCGGTAAAATTGTGGCGGCACTATGTTTATGGTGCAAAGTTGGAGATCTTGACGGATCACAAAAGCCTGAGAAAAGGATCTGAATATGCAGCAGCGTAGGTTGGTCGAGTTCCTTGGGGACTACGATGTGGAGATTCAGTATACGCCAGGCAAAGCCAACGTGGTGGCGGATGCCTTGAGTAGGAAGTACTCTGGGCAAGGTAATTGGATTGAGGTGCATGACGAGTGTTTGGTGCGAGACTTGGAGTCTCTTGACATTGCTTGTGTGGCTAGAGGTGAGTCTAGCGTGGCTCGCTTGAACTGGATTGAAATGCAGTGTGATATATCGGATCGAATCCAAGAGGCGACTAGTGCATACGAAGAGTGCCAATGGTTGGTGTTGGAAGCTCAGCAAAGCGAGGGCAGTGCTTTGGAGATGGTCGGTGGGATTTTGAAGAGATACGGAAGGGTTTGTGTTCCGTGCTTTGGCAAGCTCCGCGAGGAGTTGATGTTTGAGGCTCACTTTACGAAGTACTCCATTCATCCAGGTAGTACAAAAATGTACTCAGATATGAAGAAATCCTTTTGGTGGCCAGGGATGAAGCGGGATGTAGCTGAGTATGTAAGCCGGTGTCAGACTTGTGCCTTAGTGAAGGCTAAGTGCCAAAGTCCCGACGGGTTCTTGAAGCCTCTTCCTATTCCTGAATGGAAATTCAACGATATCTCTATGGATTTTGTGCACGGTTTGCCTCGATCGCAGCAGGGTAACGATGCGATTTTGGTGATAGTGGATCGCCTGACCAAGGTGGCTCACTTCATTCAGAATCAGAAGGGCGATGGCGTGGAGAAGCTCGTGGAGCTTTATGTTTGAAATATTGTGCGGTTGCACGGGATTCCTAAGAGCATTGTTATTGATCGCGATGGGCGATTCACGTCGAAGGACTGGAGGTTAGTGCAGAAAAGTTTAGGCACCAAACTCATGTTTAGTACCGCGTTCCATCCGCAGACCGATGGTCAGACGGAGCGAACGAATCGTACTTTGGAGGATATGTTGAGGATGTGTGCTCTTGACTTTGGTAGAAGTTGGGAAGACCACCTTTTCATGGTGGAGTTTGCTTATAATAATAGCTTCCAGGCGAGTATCAAGATGGCGCAATACGAAGCATTACATGGAAGGAGGTGTCAAACGCCGATGTCTTGGGAAGAGGCGGGAGGCACTAAGCTTTTGGGAAAGCAAGTGGTGACTGATGCTTGCGAGATCGTGCGGAAGATTCAGAAGCGCGTGAAGGTTGCCCAGGATTGGCAAGCGAAGTATTTTAACACGCGCCATAGAAATGTGGAGTTTGTAGTGGATGACATGGTCTACTTTAAGATCAAGTCGTTCAAGGGCGTTTTGCGTGTGCGGCGACTCAAGAAGTTGAGTCCGAGATATTTAGGTTCGTTCGAGGTTACAGAGCGTATAGGCAAAGCAGCCAATCGTTTGGCATTGTCCTCCGAGCTGAGTGGATTACATGCTATTTTCTATGTCTCTGTGCTGAGGAAAGCTTTGGTAAAGCCAAGCGTCGTGGTCGATGCGGCTGTGGTGCCGGTGATGGAGGATCTGAGGACGAAGGTTTGTCCAATCTGCGTGGAGGACTCGGAAGTCCGGCAGTTGCGTAACAAGGAAGTCAGGCTTGTAAAGGTGCGATGGGACAATTACGGGCGAGACGAATTCTCTTGGGAGCGTGAGCAAGAGATGCAGGAGGCTTTCCCGGAACTTTTTGCATCAGGTAAGCATCGTAGTTTTCTGATTCAGTTTTGCAATTTCGAGGACGAAATTCTTTTAAGGGGGGTGGAGTTGTAACACCCCATTTTTGCTGTTCTGTAAGTTAACGTCGGGCGGTAGGTGCTACCGCCGGCGGTAGTTAAAGGCGAGAGGTCGACGATCATCAATGGGGTGTGTTTTTGTCAAAGGCACTAGCGCGGCGTGGTAGTGCTAGCGCGGCGCGGTAGAAGGTGGCTAGAAAGTGAAAAACGAGGTCTGCTGCTAGCGCGGGGCGATAGCCCTACCACTGGCGGCAACCACTAAGGCGGTAGGGGGGTTTGTGGAGCTAGCGCGGCGCGTTAGCGCTACCGCCGCGCGGTAGCTGATGGAACCAGATTCGTAAATAGCTAATATGGGCGTCCGTTTGGTTGAGATCTTGATCGGACGGCCGTTAGGGGTTCGTTGGAGAACCCTAAGTAGGGCTGAGAAGGATTCCTTTCATCATTCCTTTTCTTTTTGGGTTTTGAGGGCTTGAGAGAGAGGAGGGGTTTGGAGGAGGAAGAGAGCTAGTTCCCACCATTGTTGGAGCTTCGGAGCTCCATTCGCCGATCCGAGACCGACAGTGCGTAGGGGACGTCGAGGCGCTTCTTCTCCTCCATTCTTGAGCAACTTTCCCATGGCTAGGAGGAAATCTCAAAAGGTAACGACATTTCTCCTCCCGGTCTTTAGGATGCGTGGATGTCATCCCTTTTTCCTCTCTTTTTCTGCATTTTGGCACCGGATCCGTCGAGTGAGAGGGATTCGGGTCGCCAAGGTTCAAGAGGAACCATCGGGTTGATTGAGTCCGTCCCCGACATGATTTGCACTAGAGATCCGCTCCGTTAGTGGATTAGGCATTGTGGTTGAAGCCGGATTCACGACCGTTGGTCCGATTCGGTGATGTTGATTGAAGCGCATTTTAGGGATTTTGCTAGAAATCCGAATACGACGAATTCGTCGTCGTGATGCCCTTGTGGGTTCGTATGTTGACGAACGTTGGTTTTTGGGCGGGGAAAATATTGTGCGTGTTGTGAGGCGTGTGATGCCTAGTGATGTGCGAAGGCGTGATTTGGTCTTTGTGGTCGGTTGTCTATCCCGTGAATGCCGGAATTCATGTATGGAGAGTGTCCCGGCAAGACAAGTCCCTTTAGTGTTGGCAGCAAGAGCAGGTGAACTGTCTGACAAGCCCAATGGCATGGTGGGCCAGGTGCGGTGGGTCACAGCGTGAGCTCTTGGCCTTGGGCTATGATGCCCTTTGGGGGAAGTGTTGAGTACCACGTGGTTGTGCTATGCTGTGCGCAATGTTGGCGGCAAGGACATGTGAGTTGTTTGACAAGCCTGATGGCATGGTGGGCCAGGCGCGGTGGGTCACAACGTGAGTTCTTGGCCTTGGGCTACGATGCCCTTTGGGGGAAATGCCGAGTGCCCCGTGTTTGTGTTGTGGATTATGATGATGTGTTAGATTCATACGCTTTAGGGTGCTTTGGGTGAAACCCGGGTTGCATTCATAATGAATTTGTAGGCCCCTTTTATTACTTGCTCAACATAGAAAAGTGGATGATGTTTGTGACACTCATGCCTATTGTTTATGTTGCTTTTTCTTTATATACATGTGCATACGAAGAGATGACTTGCAGGGTGATGTAGTTCCCCGGGGTTCGCTAGGACGGCCTGGAGGAGGGGTGTTGTTACACCGTTTGTGGTTAGCCATAGATGACCCTCGTTTACCGCTCTTTGTGATTTGGATGCAGGCCAAGGATCGCAGGCCGGAACCAGCTCGCAGGCCAAAAAGGCCTAAAGCTTCATGAAGTGTTTACTTAGCTTCCTTGTCTTTCTGTACTTATCTTTTGTTATTTCCGGCTTGCATGCCGAGGTAGCTTAGGGAAGCTAGTTTTTCCCTTTCGGGGATTTCTTATGTGTGTTGAATGATTGATGACTCGAACTCTGGTTTTGTAAGGCCTTAAGGCCAGTTTTACTCCTATGTAGTTGTGAACAATCTCTGTGTTTCTTAGTTTTAATTTCCGTTGTGTTATCTGAGTTTTGAGTTGGGTAGTTATATCATATTTTAATACTGAATCTGTGGCGGTTATATGTTGTGGGGTCCCAGCCGGACCTATATTATATAGTCATTACAGGGGACGTGTTACAATCAGGCGGCCAAGTGGCCGCCCGACCTGGGTGAGAGGGAGGTCGCCCCCAGCAAGGGCCATTGGCCGAAATCGGGCAGCCAAGTGGCCGCCCGACCTCGGCGAGAGGGAGGTCGCCCCTGGCGAGGGCAGTGGCTGAGATGTGACATCCTGAAACTAATGTCACACCAGGTAAGCCCTATATGTACTACTTTATTAAATAAGAGATCCGTTTTTAAATTATACGTTTCCTGGCTTCCTCTTGCTCCAAGGTCTCTTGAATGGATACTAGGGCTTATGCAAGGAGAGGAAAGACCTCCATGGCTAATGAAGTGAGATTTCTTCTTGCCCAAATTTTCTTGATATTTTAGAAAGCTTATATGAAACCTAAATGCTTTGTTTTCGAATTAATTTATCATGCATTCCCCACTTATGAGGTGTTATTATTGGAGAAATTTGAGAATGATCAAATTAGGGTTATAATCTCTCATGCAAAAGAATCTATGACTGAAAACAGTTATTCGTAAAGCTTCAACTGATCTTCATATCATCAAGATCATCCTCATCTTCATCCTGTTGTACAAGTTAATCCCACTCTTAACAATGATTTATATCCATAGAGGTGATAGTAATACTTAGTGCTCAACATTCCATGTTAGGGTTATAAATTCTTCATGTATTATTTAGATGGTTTTATTAACATGTAAAACTGGATGTCTTCAAGTTTATTCGTCAAGAATGAAATTCATCTAAAGTTAGATTATACGGTGGTTTAATGTTGGTATGTTTCAGTTTTGCAACTTATGATATTGGATTAATTATTGGAGTGATTTTTTTGTCACTAGCAATTCCATATTATGACCAAAAATTGCTAATTAAAAGTCAAATCAGCAAAGACTACTGCTGCTTGGCAATTTTACTGTGTTGACATAGGTTACTAAAAGTGGATTTTTCACATTAAGATGATTAATTAACAACCCAATTGCTGTTTGGAAGTTTTCTAAGCCTTAAAAAGCTCTTATGTTTAATATCGACGTGTTTAATGCATATTTTACAAGCCAACCAGCAACCGTAACAACATATTATGCGGTATTCATGTATTTAAAACCCAATCAGCAATTGTTATGGCTGTTTGGAATCATTATAAGCCTTCAAAATGTCTTAACTTACGTTTTAAGACAATTTTATAAGATATAAAAAGGGCAATTAGCAATACAAATATTGTATCAACTATTAAAGAGCTTTCAGGACCCTTTTTTTTGGCTTACATATAATCAGAACTCAGCAAACATCCTCTTAAATGAGGCTGAATAATAATAATGTGCTTAGGAATAATAATGTGAAGGCACTTAGAAGTAAGTCCATAAGGGCATGGTTTACCACGTCAAAGTGGGTGGAGTTCCACCATAGTTTAATAGCGTGTTATGACTATTTCAGAGGGGTTAAACCCTCGGGCGGTGAGGCTTTTACCCACCATAGTTATTGCCCAACCAAAGAGGTAAGGGTTACCTTACCATAGTTTAGCAGTCATGCTAAAAGATCCTAGAGCTCTAATTTAACCGCAAGGGTTAAATTGTGGATTTACTTCTAAGGTATTTCACTAAATTCGAGATTATGATAAATATTTTTAATAAGGTTTAAGTTAGTAGTTGCAAATAAGAATGTAATAAAAAGAGAAAAAGAAGAGTTTAATTCAAAGGAATTAAATGTGAAACCGTAATTTTAAAATATTGTAGAAATTAGACTAAGAAGTTTTGCTCACTGGGTATGTTTATACTCACCCTTTCGTTTTAACATTTTTCAGGGCTTAGGAAGTGCCCCTGAAGCTGGTGATGGTTTGGATCTTCCACGGTCCCAAGCAGAAGTATGTATTAGTTAAAAGTATCTTTTGTGGCCTACGGGCCAAGTTGTAAGTTGTGTTTAATGAAGTGATGTAAACTTACATGTGTATAAAATATTATGTATTAATAAAGGTTGTGTTAGTTGGCTCTTTGTGTTCATGGGGTATGGTTTCATTGCGTAATAATTTTAGTTTATTAAGCAATAATCGGATAATGAATACTTTATGTTAATCTAATACAATAAGAGTGAGAAAGGCACTCCAGATGTTACAAGAGATCGGGCGGCCAAGTGGCCACCCGACCTGGGCGAGAGGGAGGCCGCCCCCGGTGAGGGCGGCGTCCAAGATCAGGTGGCCAAGTGGCCGCCCGACCTGGGCAAGAGGGAGGCCGCCCCCGGCGGGGGCGGCGACCGAGGTCGGGCGGCCAAGAAGCTGCCCGGCCAAGGCGAGAGGGGGCCGCACCTGGCGGGGGAGGCGATGATGGAGGCGACGGCGGCGATGTCTGCGATGGAGGTGACATCGGTGATGGCTGCAGCGGTTATGGCTGCGATGATTATGGCGGCGGAGGTTATCCTCAGGTAGTTACGTCTCTAGTGGGGGATCTTTGGATAACCGCCCCCTCATGGATGGGGTGTGGTCAGCACCTCTAAGAAGACCCCATCATTTGCCCCCCAAGTCCCCGCAACTTCGAGCTGAAGCGAATGGAGTGTGGGGACTTCTTCTCGAAATCTGGACGACACATATAATGTTTGGCGGTGGTGTCCATGCAACAAAATGTCTAAGAGGTGCGCAAGGCAGGCTAGCCTCCGGGTGGAGAGATTGGTTGCCCCTGTGCTAGGAATGGTGTGAGTAAGGTCTACCTGGGTGTACGCGGAAGGGGCGCCTGTGCGGTGTGCACGGGTGGGATGGCCGCCCATGCACTGAGCGCACACGGGGAGTGTGCCCGTGCATTGTGCACGCGCGGGAAGTGCGCATGCGCATTGTGCATGCGCAGGGAGGGTGCGCATGCACGTGATGTACTACCTCGTGCTGCACACACGCGGGATGGGCACCCGCGCGATGCGCGCGCGCGGGAAGTGCTCTTGCGCGCTACGCTCTTCCGGGTTATGTTTCTGCGCGCTGCGCTTGCACGGGATGGACACCTGCATGCGGTGCACCTGCGGGGAGTGCCCCCTCAAAGTGCGTGCATGAGACAGGCGCCTGTGTGATGTGGCTCGTGTTGGAACATGCTTTCCGCATCTCTTGGTTTGACAATAACAAATCCTATTTTATTTGATCTTGCTTGTGTTTATAGTGTGCAGGTACTAAAGTTTTTAAAACCCTTATAAACCCCACCTCTAAGGGCGCCTACAGATCAAATAAGTGGTATCAAAGCTAGGTTATTCCAAACCGGCTTAACAACCGGGAATAATGGCGTCTCTTGATCATGATCTCGCTTCTACTAGTGGGGAAAATTTTAATATAAATGAAAAAGTATTATCACCACCTTTATTTATGGGCAAAAATTATAAAGGGTGGAAAATATTAATGAAAAATTTTCTTAAGGCCTTAGATGAAAACGTTTGGAATATTACTATTGAAAAGCCACCTAGCGTACTAACTAGAAACGAAAATGTTTTAAATGGAAAATCTATGAATAGTTTATTTTGTGCGTTAGACCAAAATATTTTCAAACTTATTTATACTTTACCTACCGCATATGAAATTTGGAATTTTCTTGAAAGAACTTATGATTCTCCTTCTATAGGTCTGGAACATTCACAAGAATCGGAGAATATGCAAGCCTACACAAAAGTTTAAGAATGCTCCTCACGGGATGGATCAATGAAGCACACATCATGTGAAAGAGAAGAAGAAATACTATCTTCGGACGAGGAGTGCCAAAAAGATGTCAAAGAAATGATATGTTCAAATCGTGCCTCTCCCGAAAGCAATGTAAGAAAATTAAATTCCATTTTTTGTACTTCTATCTCTACATTACAATTGTTTCAAACTACAAAGCAAAAAATTAAGAAATTAAAAAATACTAATAAACATTTGCGCTTAGAAAATAAAAATTTAAAGGCAAAAATTAATGAAGAATCAAATTCCAATTTATCTAGTTCTACCCATGGCTCCTTAGTTGAAAACATTACACTTTGTGTAGAATATAATGAATTAAAATAAAAACAGAAGAAACTTGCAAAAGAACTTCTTTTTATAAAAGAACAAAATGAAATATTATGTTTAGAAAATTCATCTTTGAAAAATGATTGTGCTAAGTGTAAAGACTATAAAATTGAAATTAGAGAGATGGATGAAACATTTGATGAATATAGAAATAACTATCAAAATCGTATTGATTCAATTGTTTCCATTCTTAAAAATAGCACAATCGCTTATAATAAAGCTAGGCATAATCTAAAGATCAAAAATGATGAATTAAATACAAAAATCAACTTGCTTATGAAGTTTATAAATAAAAATTCACAATATCAAGAAATATCTAAAAGCATGTTGAATATGAATATTTTAACTAAGACAAATAATGGGAGTAAGAAACACAAAGTATTTGTAAATCAAAGTCAAAATCACCATTATTTACAGAATCATGTTTCTCCCAACATAAAATTAAATGTTCACAAATTTCCTATAAACAATGTTTTACAAAATCATCATGGAAATTTGACAAATAAAAATAATATTAAACCAAGGTTTGAATGGAGGCCCAAAGTTAAAGATGAAACACTAACTCCACTCAAAAAGGCTCATTCATCACTATCTCCCCAAAAGCAAACACGATGTATTTGGGTACCCAAAGGAACCGTCACACCCGGACCTCTTTGGATACCTAAATCTCTCATTTATTAGTATCAAATCATTTGCATGAAGTAGAAATCCACTAAAAATGAAACATCATCATTCTACTTCATGATATGCCTAACCTATTTTTTTGTTTGTTTATTTTCCTTTTTATTGAACCATCATGATATGATCACTTTATATAACATGTGATATGACTTCCACATATTAAACCAAAATTCATAAATAAATCAAATTGAATAAAGTTGAATAAAAAGTCATATCATTTTTCAAGTGATCTACTTATCCTTTTTATGTTTATTCTTCTAAGATCCATTTCCTATGAAAAGTCATATATAAATTAAATCCTAAATTTGTTATGTATTATTAAGACTAATGAAATAATTGTCGGACTGGATTTAGGGGTATTAGGCTAAATTTATAAAATGCGCAAGTTTTGCTTAGGTAAATAATATATTTGCGTCATTTTTGATTACCCCTAGTATGCTTAATCATAATCATGTCAAACCGGAATTGAAAAATTGCATGAATATTATTTCACTTATTTATGATCATTTCACTCATGCATATGTTGTGCAAAACTCAAGAATTAAGGTTTAATGAATATGAAACCCATGTACTAAAATTTTAACTTCCGCAAATTTTGCGATTTCTTCTTGTCTCTTTACTTCATTAGACAGGCTTTACATTGCACAAACATAATTAAGCAAAATCGGAAGCAAAATTGAAGAAAATCTAGGCTATATGATTAAAATAAGCACTCTCTGTGAGCTAACGCGGGCGCTAGGACCTAACGCTGGCGTTAGCTCAAGTATCCGATTTTCTGTAATTTTGAAATTCTTAAAAATCACTAAAAATATATTATTTTATATGCATTACTCACTTTTGCATTTCTGCCTATAAATGATTTTTGAAAAATTAAAATACAAAATTACAAAAGCCAAATTACAAAAAATATTTTTTCTTACTTCCATTCTTTGGTTATTTGTTTGATTTCCATTTCTAGATGCAAAAATCAAATACAATAATATAAAACAAAAACAATTATCAAAAATTATTATTTTGAACTTAACTTTTCTATTTACATGTATCTTGCGAAAGGGAGATTTGGGCTATCATCCCATCACATCACCTAGTACCGGGTGAACCTCTCACAGGGTAGACCTCGGGAAGTCCAAGATCAAATTATAAGAGTTCAAACTTTAAATTAAAATTATTTTTCAAAAATATCAAAAATTCTGTATGGAATTTATTGTGAAACTCAAGCATGATTTAATCCATCATTTAGACCTTCTACAATGTTACAATTCATTCCTTCAAACTACTTTGAACATTGTTTTTTTCATGCTTTGATACTTCTAAACACATGTGCATAAAATATATTGTAAAAGTTGTGTAGAACCAAGCTTAGCATGCCTCTAAGTATGAGTAAATGTTTTATGTTTGATAATGATATTTATTCACTCACTTATTTTGGCATTGTCTACATATGTGTTTAATCTAAGAATGCTTGTGTATGTTTTGTATTAGTACAATGAATTAAAATTGCACAAGTATCTTACCTACACTACATTTTTTTGCCCTTTTTAAAGTTAAGAAAAGTGGTTATGTCTTCATAAATTATATTGGTTTGCAAAATAAGTGTATTCGGAGAACTTTGTAGAAAACAAAAATCATAAAATAAAGTGACAAAGATAACTCCACCAAGCACTACTTGAACCTCCTGATAAGTCTTAATAAGCGTTGTGAGGTTGAGCACCTTGGAAAGAATAGTAAAGTGTCTTGTGCAAACCTTATCTTTCTTTCAAAATAAAAACCACTTACTCTTAAGTACACCGGATCACTAGTCTCAATATTAAAATAAAATAAAATATGTGATCCCCCAAGCACTACTTTGCACCCTGATAAGTCGTAATGAGCATTGTGTGTGCAGAGCACCTTGGTAATTGTACATCTATTTTTGTGCATTGAAGTGTGTGGCGGTAAAATTATTTGTGTTTTATTGTGCTCTTTACTTTACATATTTCTTGTATTTTTGATTAAAACATTTGTTTACTTTATTCAAAATACACCTATGTTCACATCATTATCTTCCATAACACTTCTTCTTATGAGTATTGGATCTTAATGCTAATTCTATAGTACTCTTTATTTATGAAATGCACTAGATAACCTAGCATGCTCTCTAAAATGTTTTGTATGTTTTGAATGTGTGAATTAATATAATGTTGTAGTAATTTCTTTTTGAAAACATTATTTCATGCTTGGTTAATTTATTATCAAAATTAAAGATTTTAAATGCAAAATGATTTACAAAAAATCTTCCTTTTTGAATTTAACTCATATTTCTTCTTATGAATAATCATGATTACAAAAAGATGTTTTCTTGTATTTCTATAAGTCTTCAGCATCATCACCATATATTTTTACTTTGCGCTTTCATGCTTATATCAAGTCTTAAATATCAAAATTCCCTTTTCAACAAATGGTAGACTTGCTTGGTAGAATTTATATTGGTTATTCTAACACATATATCACTTTTATGCTAAAAACTCTGATATATTTCAATGAAAATTTGTATGCTAAAAACACTCCTCTAAACATGAAAATATTGTAATGCCAATAACTCTGATTCATTAATGGATTCCAAAATAGCTATGTGAGGTGTTTGTTTAAAAAATTTAAATAAAAATATAAATCCATAGGCTTTGTACTCATCATTAAATTCAAACGCTAAATGTTTCCAATTATTATTATCCCATGACTTCATATCTCACCATAGCGGGGGCGTAGGGTTGTAGACATTAGATTACCTGACCTCTAAGTCATGTCTTGTTCTTAACCGGGGAGGGTTCCAGTGGGGCCTTGCGAGGCACTAGGGGAAAAGAGTGCTAGGGTAAATTTTGTCTAGTGTTTGCATATGGGACTAACACCTCAACCTACGACATGTATGCAGCTCCTCATGACCATCCGTCACTTAGTACGGGGCTAGGGTGTAGACATATTATCTGGCTAGATTGGTTACTTGGAAATGATTAACTTTTTTATGCTTAAAACTTTTATAAAGCAAAATCCTTTGTGAACTTAAATTGCTACAACATCTAATTTTGTTATACCTAAAACTCTTAATCATCTACTATGCTTCACCATTCTTATATAGATGTTCTCTTCAAAAATATATTTCTTCATGCTTTCCACCTCTTTACTACTTGTACGCTCGATCATGAATACATTTTCCCAACAAGTGGTTTCCTTATGACAATTTCTTCACATTCCCTTTTTCACTCCTATATATTGTATTCTTCCTAAGAGTTTAACTCTTTACATGTTCATTCCCTCTCTACACATTTATTGCAAACATTAACGTTTGACTTTCTCTCCAACCTCTTTTGATAATACCAAAAGGGGGAGAATAAATTTGAAAGAAATTCATATGTTTCGGGAGTCAAGTTCATAGGAAGTTCTGTTGTAGGGGGAGCATTCACTTAGGGGGAGCATTCATTTAGGGGGAGCATATGCACATGTCTTAAATTTCATGCTTATCCTTTTTAATAAACACAATTCCAATCTTTTGAACTATTTCTTTCTAAAGGGATTTGTTATTATCAAAAGGGGGAGTTTGTTGGAACATGCTTTTCGCATCTCTTGGTTTGACAATAACAAATCCTATTGTTTTTGATCTTGCTTGTGTTTATAGTGTGCAGGTACTATAATTTATATAACCCTATGAACATGATGCTGATTGATGACGATTCTCTGAAAAAGAGCTAACGCTCGCGTTAGTTATTAACGCCCCGCATTAACAACCACTGAGATGGAAACCACTGAGAAGGAAACCGCTGAGAACGAAACTGGAGTTTGACGAAATGAAAACCGCGTTCGATGAACTGGCGTTCGACGAATTTGTGTTCGACGAACTGCATGCTCTACCGTGGCGTTCGATGAACTGCATGCTCTACCGCGGTGCTCGACGAAATGCATGCTTTACCACGGCGCGTTAGAACTACCGCTGGCGATAGTGTTCGTTCGCTGAAATGAAAGCAGCGCTCGACGAAATGTGAGGCCGGTTTGACAAAAATGCGCCCGACAAAAAGAGACGTGCCCTACTGCGGAGTGTCAGCACTACCACTGGCGCTACCATAAATGGAAACAATTGACGAGAAGGAAACAGTGGAGAAAAAAGAATGTCGACGGGAGGGTATTTTAGCAAGTACTATTGCGGTGCGTTAAGGATTAACGCCCAATGGTAGCTTTTGGAATCTTCCTGTTTGCATGTAATTGAGGAGCAATTATGGAAGGAGATATTGGCTGAAGGAAGGTTATCTCGCTATCGCGGGGCGTTAGCATTACCGCGGCGCTCTAGTTGGAGTTTAAAGTTTGGCGCTCAAACGTTGCCTAAACTGCCACGTTCTGCGTGCCTGATCATTGCCTAATGTGGCTAACGTAGGGCGATAGTACTACCGCAGGCGGTAGCGGCTGAATCTATTTAAAGACGCGCACTGCCTCCGTTGTTGCTTGCTGAAAGAGAAGGAATAGAATCCATATATTCAGAGGACTCTTGAGAGCCTTCTTCAAGCATCCCGAAGAACTCCGTCAACGTCCGTGAACGCAAAGAACTTGAAGACCAATCCGATCGCATCTACATCGACATCAAGTTCTACTTTTGAGGGAGTTTTTAGTTTGTGTTTTGTTTCACTTTCAAATTGTAACCTTTATATCTTTTGTTCGGTAGAGGAACTCGCCACACGGCGACTAGGGCCTTGCGGAGACTAGGGGGAATTCGCCACACGGTGACTAGGTCTAGGTAGGACTTAGGGAGGAATTCGCCACACGACGACTGGGTCTAGGGAGTAGATCTAGGGGGTGCTCGAGGCCTTTCTGGTGATAGATTGGCTAGAGCGGCTTGAGGCCGTATCTGGGGAGAGATCGGCTAAAGCCAACCGGTTTATGGGGATACGAGTCGGTATAGAAAACAAAAGGAGTTTTCATATTATTCGCTTCGATTTTTAGCATCATTGAAATCAGATTTTGTAATCAATTTTATAAATGATAATCATGTCTTTTCTTGTTTAATAAAATTGATTTCATTTCTAATTTCATTATCTCTTTACTTTTGATTAAACTTCGACCAAAATTTCAAAAGTTTTCTATTAAAGTTTAAAGTTTTTAAAACCCTTATTCACCCCACTCTAAGGGCGCCTACAGATCCAACAGCTCGTACCAACGGACTTTTGCTCGTGAAGACTCAATCGATTCTTTGGTCTTTCAAGTAGCGAGGCGTTGCTCTCAGGGGAAATTGATCCAGTGGCGCTCCTCATTAGTTGTGGAGCATGTTGATGTTTGAAAGTGACAGTATGGTATACCTGCAAGTCCGTGGGTGAAGCTCCCATATACGACTATGTTGTCGCGCCGTAGAGACATAACCGATCTTGATATCAGAGGTTTCTTCAAGGCTGAGAGAGGGGCTCTAGTGTTGATGTGGATAAGGCATGGCTTCGCCCTTTCCATTTCCTAGCATATTTGCATCATGCAGCAGCTTTGTACGGGGCTTTGGCCGCTCCTTGAGCATTGCTTGATTGTTCGCCCACTGTTCTATCTTTGAGCATTGGCTTGTGATAATAGAACTTTTGTGGTGTTGGAACCGACATTTTGCGAGGTCAATTGTGTTTTGCTTCTTTGATGTTGGCGGTTGGAGGACGAGACTTAGATGGTGTTGGAACCTACTACGTGGGAGAATGGCGAGCGATTCGAGCCGAGTAATGGGAGGTTCACATTACTGACTTGGCGGATATCGTTGATTGTAGAGGACGAGACACAAATGTTGTTGGAACCTAATACGTGAGTAAATGGCGAGTGATTCGAGCCGAGTAGTGGGAGGTTCACATTACCGACCTGGGGGATGTCGTTGATTGTAGCGGTGAAGGGCAAACACATCGAACCATTTGCGAGCGCGAGGGGGCAGGCTCTGGCAATGCGGTTTAGTGGACGAGACCTATATGGTGTTGGAACCTACTATGTGGGCGAATGGAGAGTTGTTCAAGCCGAGTAGTGGGAGGTTCGCGTTACCGACCTAGGGGATGTCGTTGATAAGTGGTGGTGAAGTGCGGACTCTTTGTGTTACGACATTGAGCTTACTAGGGAGGAGAGTGTTCTCTCTTCCCGTCTGGTAGACATGGGTTCCTTGAGCTTACTAGGGAGGAGAGTGAGCTCTCTCCCCGTCTGGTAGACATGGGGTCCTTTGAAGAAGATCAACGTCTCTACTTGGGCTACTCGATCATTCTGTTCGGAAGAGCTCGGTGTCTTTGCAGGGGATATCCGAGCGTTTTGTTCTAAGAGAGGATGGAATCCCTTGTTGGGGGATCCGAATACTCTGTTCTGGGAGAGGACGGAGTCCCTTGTTGGGAGAACCTAACACTCTGTTCTGGGAGAGGCCGGAGTCCCTTGTTGGGAGAACCGAACACTCAATTCTGGGAGAGGCCGGAGTCCCTTGTTGGGACAACCGAACACTCAATTTTGGGAGAGGTTGGAGTCCCTTTTTGGGAGATCCGAACACTCTATTTTGGGAGAGGTCATAGTCCTTTGTTGGGAGATCTGAACACTCTGTTCTGGGATAGGCCGGAGTCCCTTGTTGGGAGAACCGAATGTTGGAGCTTGTATTACACATCTCTTAGTTTGAGAATAACAAATCACACTATGTATTTGATCTTGCTTGTGTTTATAGTGTGCATGTATTATAGGTAAATAACCCTTAAATAACCCTATGAACAGGATACTGAGTGATGATGATTCTTTGAAAAGTTAGCTAACGCCCCGCATTAGCTGTTAACGCATGGAGTTAACATTCGTCGAATAGGGATGACTTCTCAACTGATCTTAGTGTCGAGATGAAATAGGTGGTTACTAAGTGACAACGGCAGCATTGAGACCTAACGCTAGTGTTGACACTTAACACCAGTGTTGTCTCTTAATGCTAGCATTGAGTTCACAAACTGCCAGGTTCTCGACGGTTGCACGATGTCAGTGGTTTTAATGCACGAACACTAACGCTGGCGTTAGTTATTAACGTCGCGTGTTAGCTTCCATGGCTATTTAAAAAGTTGATTTCATTTGATCAAGATTGATGCAATTCCAAGCCTTCATTCTATACTTCTGAGAGATCATTTCATCCCGAATTCAGAGAGCACTCCCAACACCAACATTGAGGAACAAGAGTGAGAAGGAGATTTCCAACGGAAAATTTGAAGAAGGACGCTCGCTTCAACTCCGACGTGGTCATGGCGTATCTTCAACATATCCTTTAGCGCTCTTCAATCTAGGGAGTCTTTTACTCTGATTTTTACTTTATCTTTTCATTTTTCCTTGTAACGGTAGTGAAATCGCCTCCTTACGTGTGGCGACTAGGCTGGGTTCGGTTTAGGGGGGAATTCGCCGCCTTGTGCGTGGCGACTAGGTCTAGGGTAGATCTAAGGGGTGGCTAGAGGCCTAATCTGGGGATAGATAGGCTATAGCCAACGGTCCTTGAGAGGAGGACCGATGAAGGAACCAAAAATGGTTTTACTTTGTCGCCTTTAATTTCAAGCGTTATTGAAATATGATCTTTGTAATTATCTTTGTAATACAATATTCAATTTTCATTATCTCTGATTTTCTGGAATTGTATTTCATTGAAGTTTTCATAAGTAAAAACAACTTGACATATTTCTGTGAAAATTATTTTCTGAGAGCTAACGCCCAGCGTTGACTCTTAACACCAGTTGTTAGCGACAGAGCCAAAAAGTTTTTTTGTTATTTAAAATCTGTCAGTTTATTCCAAAAATAGTAAACCCCTTATTCACCCCCCTCTAAGGGCGCCATCATATCCAACACTTGGTATCGGAGCGAGGTTATTCCAAAATGGTTTCACAACTGGGAATAATGGCGCATTTTGATCATGCTTTCGCTGAGGGTCAAGGGATTAGTAGACCTCCACTATTTACCGGTACTGATTATAATTATTAGAAAACTAGAATGTGTTGTTTTCTAAATGCTTTAGATAATTATGTGTGGGGTATGGTGGAACAATGCTACTCTCCACCAACAATTGTTGTTGGAGAAGTCACTATGGAAAAACCAAGAGACAAATGGGATGATAATGACAAGTTAAGATGCAAGAACAATGCTAAAGCTATGAACGCTTTATTTTTCTCTTTAGATAGAACGGAATTTAACCGAACTTGTGCTTGCAAAACTGCATATGATATATGGAAATTATTAGAAATCACTCATGAAGGTACTTCGCAGGTCAAGGATTCAAAGATTTCCAACTTGAATCAGAATACGATATATTCCGGATGGAGGCGGATAAAGACATTGATTCGATGTACACAAGGTTTACCATGATCGTCAACGACTCAAAAGTGCTTGGAAAAGTGTTCTCCAATGGCGACTTGGTGAGAAAAATCCTAAAATCTCTCCCTCCAAAGTTCAATCCAAAGGTGACGGCTATCTCAGAGTCACACGATCTAAAGAAGCTCCAAATTGAGAGCCTAATTGGGAACATCAAGACCCATGAGGTTGAACTCAAGATTCAACAACAAGAGAACAATATGGAGCCAAAAAAGAAGGCCTTAGCATTGAAGTCGAAGAAGGAGGTTGATGGAGATGATGATGAAGAGGACGAGGAGAGCCTTTTTGTGAAGAAGTTCAAAAGTTTCATGAAGAATCCGGAAAGGAGAAACACCTTCCGGAAACATTTCATCAAGAATGGATCTTCATCGAAGAAATGAAGAGGTAGCGACGAGGGCGATGATGAGCGACCACCACCGGAGTGCTATCATTGTAGGAAGACCAAACACATCCGGACCAGTGCCTGAAATATCTGAAAGAGCGTAAAGAAAAGCGGCACATGGGAAAAGAGAAGAAGAAGGTCCTAAAAGCGGCTACATGGGATGACTCCTCCTCCAAGGATTCAAGTGGCTCATCCACTAGCGATGAAGAAGAGGCAAATATGTGCCTTATGGGAAAAAGTAACAAGACATCCGAGGATCAAAGCAGTGTCCAAAACGACACTGAGGTAACTCTCCCAACTACTTATGATGATTTATATATTGAGTATTTACAAACATTCAAATTTTTTGATAAAAGTTTATAAGATATTGATCTTCTAAATTCTGAAAAATAAACTTTTGTTAAAAGAAAACAAAAAATTATCTAAACAATTAGGGAAAGAACATGTATCTTGCCAAGAGTGCAATCACTCTTTGGCAAGAGTGAAAGAACTTGAAGAAGCTCTTTCTAAGTCCCACTCCAATATTAAAATTCTTACTAAGGAGAAGGGGGATTTAGAAAGAACTTAAAAATCCTCTCTTTCTCAAATAGAAGAAGGAAAGAAGAGTTTTGCAAATCCGTGCATTATGTTGGTAACGGAAAACACAGCACTCAAAGCTCGTATTCATGATTTAAATGTGGCTATTAAGAAGTTTGGACTTGGGCAAAGATCTCTTGACATGATCTTGGCCAACCAATGTCATGGAAGTGCCAAATATGGCCTTGAATATGTTATTGGAAGCTATCACAAGGCGTTAACTCCTAACGCCAGTATTAGCAATAATTCCAAAAACATTAATTTTGTTAATAATAAATTCAAATGTTACCTCATTTTCCAGCAAGAGTTTATCCAAAACTCCAAAAAAGGGTCTCATCCCCTTTTATATCATGTGTCAAATGTCATTTATTTGGACACACCTCAAACTCTTGTAGGAAAAAGGGTCGTAGCGCTATAAAGCAAATCTGGGTGCCTACGGTTTCCACCTATTCTATCGGAGGAACCTCTTGCGTATCCGGATCTTTACTCGCATCTCCTTTTTAGGTATGTTGGCAGGCTAAGGACAAAAAGGACGTGCGGTATTTGGACTTGGGATGCTCCAAACACATGACGGGAAACAAAGCAAAGTTCCTTAGCCTTGAGATGAAGAAAGGAGGGATGGTGACATTTGGTGATAACGGAAAAGGAAGGATCACGGGCATCGACACAGTGGGTAACGATTCTTTCTCAATTTCAAATGTTTTATTTGTAGATGGTTTAAAACATAATTTAATTTCAATTAGTCAATTATGTGATAAGGGTTTAAATGTATTATTTGAATCATCTACAAATCTGTGCAAAATTATAAATTCTAAAACAAATGATGTCGTACTCACTACACCTAAGATGCATAATGTTTATATGATTGCCTTTAATGATCTTTCAAATTCTTCTTTAAAATGCTTTCTTTCTAAAAATGAAGAATTAGAACTTTGGCATAGGCGCCTTGGTCACTCTAGCACCAAGCTTAATTTGAAATTATCAAAAGATAAATTAATTAAAGGTTTACCTATGCTTAATGGTAATTTATCTTCTCTTTGTACGTCTTGCCAAAAAGGAATGTTTTCAAAAAATTCTTTTAAGAGCAAAAATGTAATTTCTACTTCTAGACCACTTCAATTAATTCATATGGATTTATTTGGACCGGTTAACACTTCTAGTCTAGGAGGTAGAAAATATACTTTTGTAATAATTGACAATTATTCAAGATTTTGTTGGACTTTATTTCTATCTTCCAAATCCGATGCATTTATTGAATTTACTAAACTATGCATTCGTATTCAAAACGAACTTGATTTAAAAATTAAATGCATACGTTCGGATCATGGAGGAGAATTTGAAAATGATATATTTTCTTCTTTTTGTTATGATTTAGGAACTAAACATGAATTTTTCGCTCCTCGCACCCCACAACAAAATGGTCTAGTGGAGAGGAAAAATAGAACCCTTCAAGAGCTAGCACGCACAATGCTTTGTGAATATGGGTTGCCTAAATCATTTTGGGCTGAAGCGGTGAATACTTCATGCTATATTATTAATCGTATCATGCTTCATCTTATTTTAAAATCAACACCTTTTGAGCTTTACTTTAAAAGAAAACCTAATGTATCTTATTTTCATTTGTTTGGTTGTAAGTGTTTCATTTTAAACACTAGAGATGCACTAGGAAAATTTGATGAATAATGTGATGAGGGAATTTTCATTGGTTACTCTTCAACTAGTAAGGCTTATAGAATATATAATAAAAGAACTAAAATAGTTGAAGAGTCTATTCATTAAGCATGTAAATAATGATTTGATAATACACTATTCATTAAGCATGTAAATAATGATTTGATTATATTGCAAATTTATGTGGATGATATTATTTTTGGAGCCACTAATGAAGAGTTATGTAATGAAGTAGTTTTAGTGATGAAAAAAGAATTTGAAATGAGCTTGGTAGGAGAACTCACTTATTTTCTAGGATTTAAATCTCACAAAAACAAGATGGTATATTTATTTGTCAAACTAAATATGTTCAAGATATTCTAAATAGATGTGGATTTGAAAACCTAAAGCAAGCTAACACACCAATGAGTGCATCACTAAAGCTAGGAAAAGATGAAGCTGGTATTTCTATTGATCAAACATTATATGGTGGAATGATAGGATCATTGTGTAATGATCCAGGCCTGCCAACACGGAACCCAGCTGGACCGCCGGCACCCTCCTAGCCCAGGCCCGTCAACACGGGAGCCAGCTGACACCAGAAGGGTTCAGCCTAACCAAATGGTCTGCAGACCATGCACCCCAACCCCTCTCTGTCCCACCACATGGCACAGTGGGTTGTTGCAGACCGCAGTCCCCCTTTGATGAGAATTGAGACAGTTAAGCGGCAGCGCACAGACTTCCTAGGAGATCACCCATCCCAGAATTGCTCCAGCCCGAGCACGCTTAACTATGGAGTACTTTCACTTCTCATCACCAATTGAGCTGCATATGAATTGGTGATGAGAAGTGAAAGTACTCCATAGTTATGCGTGCTCGGGATGGAGCAATTTTGGGATGGGTGACCTCCTGGAAAGTCCATGCGCTGCCGCTTAACTCGCTCAATTCTCATCAAAGGGGGACCGCGGTCTCCAACAACCCACTGTGCCCTATAGTGGGACAGAGAGGGGTTGGGGTGCATGGTCTGTAGACCATCTGGTTAGGCTGAACCCTTCCGGTGTCAGCTGGGTCCCGTGTTGACGGTCCTGGGATGGGAGGGTGCCGACGGTCTAGCTGGGTCCCGTGTTGGCGGGCCTGGATCGTTACAAAAAGTCCTATCCTGCAGCTCAATTGGTGATGAGAAGTGAAAGTACTCCATTGTTAAGCGTGCTCGGGCTGGAGCAATTCTGGGATGGGTGACCTCTTGGGAAGTCCATGCGCTGCCGCTTAACTGGCTCAATTCTTATCAAAGTGGGAATGCGGTCTCCAACAACCCACTGTGCCCTGTGGTGGGCCAGAGAGGGGTTGGGGTGCATGGTCTGCAGACCATCTGGTTATGCTGAACCCTTTCGGTGCCAGCTGGGTCCCGTGTTGGCGGGCCTGGGCTGGGAGGGTGCCGGCAGTCCAGCTGGGTCCCGTGTTGGTGGGCCTGGACCGTTATAAAAAGTCCTATCCTTACTTTTTATAATGGTCCAGGCCCGCCAACACGGGACCCAGCTGGACCGCCGGCACCCTCCCTGCCCAGGCCCGCCAACACGGGACCCAGTTGGCACCGGAAGGGATCAGCCTAACCAGATGGTCTACAGACCATGCACCCCAACCCCTCTCTGGCCCACCACAGGGCACAGTGGGTTGTTGGAGACCGCAGTCCCCATTTGATGAGAATTGAGCCAGTTAAGCGGCAGCGCGTGGACTTCCCAGGAGGTCACCCATCCCAGAATTGCTCCAGCTCAAAAAATCTTATATATACTTTCTTATTCTTTTCTTATAAACTATTTTTTTCTCTTCTTTCCGCTCTTTTTATGCTCTTAAGCATTGCATTGTAATTTTCTCCCGCAAGGTGTTTGATAGTATTCCTTGCAGAAATGTCATAGTGTGGAGTCTCTCCAATGGAACTGTTATTTTTTGGTATTTACACGGTGCTCTCTCTTCAACTTCAATGCTAATGATATATACTAATTAGGTTTACTTGCACAATGAATAACTGAAGCTTATTTTAATGATTTATCTTCTAACTTAAATTTTTGATGAGTAGTCTATACTAATTTTTAGAAACCGATTTCTAATTCTTTATATCAAGATTCTTCTAAGCAAGCACAATTGAAAATGGTAATTAATATTTTATAATCATGTGGCAAGGATCTTTGCTAAGTTATTGTTGTCTGTTTTATGTTTTTTAGCATGGAATGCAGTGTCTGGTTAATGTAATTCTTTTATCTTGCTAATCCATTTCCGCCCATCCAAGGGCTCCCAGAACTATCTTATTGGTGCAGGAAAAATCTATCGCTTGAAGCATTTTGGAGATTTTCATAATGCCACTCGCAGTGCGTTTGTTGAATTTGGAAGGGTTAGTACTTATGATTTTCAAGCATGATGCAATGGTTATGTTGCATTGATTGTGAAGATTGATAAATTGTCCAATACTTGAAACTTGGCTGAAAATCACTAGATTTTTAATAATTAGGTAATCAAATATAATTATTACACTTTTAAATTGACTCTATATGAATGTGTGTATATTTGACAAATTAATTATTTTTTTCTGGATTAGTGCCTATTAAAATTTCGAATGAGTTGAATATATATTGCTGCTATTATTGCGGAAATTGAAAAGCAAAATTGTGCAATAAATAAATAAAAAAGATGAAATCTTTTAATACAGTTTTATCAAACTATCTGCATGCACATATAAGCACACTCCACTTAGGATCCCATCACAAAACAATTGCCTTGCAACGTTCCATGAAGTCATAAATACAACATTTTCTTTCTAAGAGGAAGAGAACTCTTTTCTTACAAGTAATAGGACTTCCTCAAGCCTTCAAATAAGACATATCTTATAGATCTCTTTGCAAGAATTGAAATACAAGTAATCAGTGCACTTTATAATTGTAGAGTGCAAGATTGATGTCAAACACTTGCATCAATTAAATGCATTTGAATATGGAAACACTAACTAGAAGTTTCAAATATAAATAATGATATCTAAGTTATTGTTTATTTATTTATTTTGGATTAGAAAACTTCCCATTTATATATGATTAAAAGGTTTACTCCATTGATAAAAACTAAAAGCTTACGAATGTAAATTAGAAAAAAGATAAATATCGAATGTCGCTGCTCGCCGAATGTCCCCGCCCGACGCCTCCCGCCGAAGGTCTCCGCTCCCGCCGAATGTTGCTGCCCCTGTCAAATGTCCCCCCCCCCCCCCCACCAATGTCGCCTCGCACAACCAATGTCGCCTCCCACGACTAATGTCGCCCCCGGCACAGGGACCCCCCAATCGCCCACGATCAATGTTGCCTCCCACGACCAATGTCGCCGCCCATGACTAATATCGCCGCCCACGACCAATGTCGCCCCCTCGACCAATGTCGTCCCCAGCGACCAATGTCGCTCCCACGACCAATGTCTCCCTCACCAAACAATGTCGCCCCTCACAAACAATGTTGTCGCCCTGACCAATGTCGACCAATGTCGCTCCCCATGATCAATGTCAACCCCACAACCAAGATGGCCGCCCACGACCAATGTCGCTCTCACGACCAAGGTCGCAGCCCAAGACCAATGTCTCCGCCGCGACCAATATTATCGCTCCGACCAATGTCGCCGCCACGACCAATGTCGCCGCCCCGACCAATATCGCCGCCCCGACAAATGTTGCCGCCCCGACCAATGTCGCCGCCCCCGACCAATGTTGCCCCCAACGACCAATGTCGCCCCCCACGACCAATGTAGCCGTCTCCACCAATGTCGCCATTCTGACCAATGTAGCCGCCATGAACAATGTCGTTGCCTCGCATGGGGCCCCAACAACCAATGTCGCCACCCATGATCAATGTTGCCTCCCAGCCGAATGTCCACTCCCCGACAATTATATCCGCCCCGACCAATCCCCCCAACCATTGTCACACTGACGACCAATGTTGCCCTGAAGACCAATGTTGTCCCCTGACCAATGTCGCCCCCCGACCAATGTCACCCGACGACCAATGTCGCCACCATGACTAATGTCGCCCCCACGATCAATGTCGCCCCCACGACCAATGTCTCCCCCACGACCAATGTCGCCCCCTTGACCAATGTTGCCCCCCCCCCCCCCCGCACGGGGTCCCCCATGCATCACTGCTTGTGTGTGTGTGTATATATATATATAAGAACTTGCACAGACAAGGAGAAAAAGAGACAGAGGGGAGAGAGAGCAGCAACTTTAATTCCAAACCATCAATGAAAGACTCATGCATAGTAGCCCAAACTTATCAATATTCCTCACCAATTGAAGAAGGAAGGGGGGAGAGAGATAAAGATAGAGAGACAAAGGCCGGCTGAGAGTTAAGAGCCCCAACCTGAAGCCATTTTAATTTCCCCCACTCAGCTTCCTCCCTATTGATCTTGATAGGGAAGAAGAGCTCTAAGAATTGAAAGAATTAGATGTTAAAAAAATTTACATCTACGAGAATTATATTATCAAATTTTTTTAGATAATTACGAAACACTGAATGTAGCGACGATGAATGCATGATATAAGATCGTCTTATTCAAAATCTATCAATCTCAACTGAAGTATACATATAAGATTAAATTTCTAATTACTCAATCTAAAGTAACGAAAAACACACAAATAATTAAATGAAGTAAACAGATACACTATTTTAGTGTGGAACTTAATGTATAATTTGCCTCTATTTCATGCTTCATTATGGTGGAAATCATCAAGAACTGAAGTCTTCTTCTTTATGAAATCCGAACAAAATAGAGTTGTCACCAAACAACAAAATAGAACAAAATAGAGTTAACAATATAAAGGAATCTAAAGATTCGTTCACTACAAAAAAATAGAGTTAGCACCAAACACTTTCATGCGTATAACACCCAAAAAGTCATATCAGAATTAAGGTCTGAAATACAATCAGATTGTGCATATAATCTAGATCCGAAATGAGAATAAGGAACCCCAACTGATGAAATTATCAAGATAATGCACTCCACAATTATATTAGATGAAGTTGTGATTCTATAAAACAAAAGAAAAAAAACTAGATCTGAGTAATCCAGGCAAATGGGAAAATGGCATGAATTATTTTGTTTATCAAATATATATAATTATAGGTATACCTGAATCAGAGAACTCTGCCAACGATTTCTGAAACTCGTAGCCTTGGATTGGCTAAATAAAATGCAGAGAACGAAGTCCACGTCATGAAAAATACATGGCGACAAAATTGAAAAAGGAATAGAAGCTCGACCTTCCTTCTCCCAAAGGGATCTGAGTCCTTTGAGGCCGGCAGGTCCTGGGAAGGGAAGAATGGGTTGCTGATGTAGTTTTAAGGGCCCTGTACTATAGTAGGGTGAAGCTCCTCCATGGGACCATGAACTAATCCTCCAAACTACATCCAAGTCCTTTCCTGAAGGTGGACGAGACTTTTCTTTTCCAAGAATCGGAGACTGCACAACCATAGCCGGTTGTATCTCTTCTCCAATGACCGAATTGGGGAAAAGGGTGAGGGAGAACGGCAGTTACCAAAAGAGGCCATTTTTGTCTTAATGCAGACCACAAATATCAACTAAAATACCTATTTTCTTAATATAAATGCAGAATGCCCTCACTCCCACTTTTTTCTTATTTTTTTCCAACGAGTCAGCTCCGATTCTAGACTCCGATCACTACTTTTGCTTCCATTGCTCATCCGAATCCTATTGCAGGGCCTCTGATGCATCATCTGTCGCATCCTAAGTCACGCATTTTATTTTTCAAACTTTAATTTATAGGCATGTATTTCTTTAGCGCATTTTTAATTTTGAAGTTGGTCGGCTCATCGGTTGACCACATGATGAGACCATGAATTAAAATGTCTGGTAACTTAGGTAGTTAGGATGGAGAAGACAAAGATATATCTTATTTGTAAGGATACCTAAATCATATCAAGAAAAATCTATGGATTATTTGGAGAGATATTTGAAAACAAGATTATTTGGAAAGAATATACTTTAAAAAATTTTTTGATGATTGTCAACGTTGGAAAAATCTTATTTTGACAAGAGTTAATTTTGAGAAATGTAATTTGGAAATAAATATTGTTATAGCTGCTCTACAAAAGGACTCCTTCGTGCAAGAAAAAAGGGGGAAGCTGGATTTCAGAGAAACTTTTCTGTTTCTCTAAGTTGTCGGCTGATCCTTGCATCCTCCCGCAGTTTGCACACCATCGTGGTTCCCGTCGTTGAAGGAAGCGCACGTGTAAGACCCCTTTTTTTGCTTTCTTACTCGGGTCTTACCACCCAGAACCTTCGCCTTGCGGTGACACTAACTCACGGGATGGTCGCCATTACATGACGCTGATCCTGCTGGCTAGATCAACATTCATCCATGCCAACCGCAATTTAAAGAGTTAAGAAGTATAAAAATATTCCAAGTCCACATCACACATTATATATAACAAAACCGAAGAGCTGTCCACAAAATGAGATACATGATAATAATAGAGTACTGGTAAGTGAAAGGGCTTATGCCCGGTACAACGATATCCTCACTACGAAGGGTCTCTCGCGGAAGTAACTATAACCCTAATCACCCACACCTATCCATGGTAACATCGCAGTGTGTTGCTGTGGATAGTCATGCTCCATCACCGTGTCCTGCTGCTGCTCCAGCTCTAAGCATTTCTAGTTGTTATGCCACATCCAACCGTTAGTCATAAAGCCTAAGCAGATTCGTCCACCCCTCATGACTCCTAGGCACCGGGCGGGAGGATGGATATAAAAGGGACATCAAAGCAGAATAACAAGCAGGTGATAATGCCTCACTCAAATAGTATTATACAAGTAAGGTAAGGTCTAGCTACTAAAAGTTCCACTAGCAAGTACAATTAAATACTAACAATTCTACTATTTAAGAGATGAAAGTAAAGAGCAATAATAAGAGCAGTAATATATGTAAATGAAGTGCGGCTAACTACCATCACAAAAAGGTAACCTTAACTTATATGAATGCACTTACAAACTTATTAGTTAAGGGATCAGGTACATAATGAATTCATCGTATAAAAGAGCTCATACTAATTTATACTATAAGTGTCTTGTTGTATGCAATGATAAGTATGTTATGCAATGCAATGCTTATGTTATGAATTCACACACATGCAACTCACGCACTCGTCTCTGTACGTACAGACCTTTTAGTTCCCACTTTTTGGAGATAGCTAACCTCTCGGGCACCTCCCGTCATGGTCAAACGATGGTAGAGGAGCGGACGTCTCCTCACCTAGGTGGGTATAACACACTACCAGACCTAGGCCCTAACGTACGCTATGACACTTGTCCTCGGTACTCCTGAGCTCATGCGTACTCTTGCTGGATCCATCAGAACCATACCTTTTATAGACTAAGTGTAGGGTTATTAGGGAATGTAACCTTTCAGTCGTGCAGTAAAACAACCTGATCCTCTGAACACCTACCACTTGTCGAGTCCTCATACTACTATCAGTGTGTCAACTAGGCTAAAACCGAAGACCCACCACATTCTATGGACATGCACTTATGCAACATCTCTATCATCCGAGCCTCCAGCTCGCAGGACTAACCAATCCTCTATTACATATTCACCGAGCCTATTGCTCGCAGGACCAAGCCGTCCTTCATAAACACCGAGCCTACAACTCCAAGGACTGACCAGTCCTTCTATATCGTAACCACACTGAGCCTCCAACTTGTGAGACTAACCCGTCTTCCATAACATAGTCATCCAAACCTATAGTGTGTTGCCCATCATTTTCTATTATCTACTTAATTATATTAATGTTTATCTTGTGATTTAGTTATACTTAACAATTTATGGTGAAACTTGGACTTCCCGAGGTCTACCCTTAAAGGGCTCGCAGTGGTACTAGGATGTGTGATGTGATGACATCCCAAACCTCCCTTTCTCAAGATATTTACTTTTATTGGTGACTACCCACTTATTCGATCCCACACTCTCTACTTACTGTAGAATCCTAAGGTGGATTATAATTTATAAGAAGGGGAAATGTTGACTTTCAATTGAACTTCAACACTACCCGCCCTTAGGGACTAAGTGCAAACTCAATCCTAACCTTGCCCAAAAGTGTAAGACCTTTTTTTGCTTTTGTTTCTGGGTATTACCGCCCAGAATCGCCGCCTTGAAGTGACACCAACACATAGGAAGGTCGCCACTACAAGACGCCGATCCCCCCGGCTTATCATACATTCAGGCCAACCATTCACCATAGAATAATAGAAGTATTAGAAACAAACCAGTCCACGACAATCATAATGTATAAAGGAGAATGTCGAAAGTGCTAAAGTAATGAGGGCTTATGCCCGTCAGATCCTCACTACAAATCCCTCAAGCGGAAGCAAACTACACACTGATGAAGGAACACATGGATGATAGCATTCAGGAGATAGTATCTCACTGGAGCTCTTCCTGCTGCTGCAGAGACTCCGACCCCGGGCCGGGTCACTGTTGGGTTTTCTTCTTCATTCAAAATGAATAGCATATCAAATATGCGTCTTGGAAAAATAAACAAGAACAACCCAAAAGTGTTTCGGATCTTGAAATTTCATGAATCAAGAAATAATTAAAGAAGAAGCAACACTTTGCGGCATACCTGAAAGGGATTGAGTCAATACTCAATCAAGGTGCTCCAAGACGAAGTCCCGAGAACGAACGTTGAGTTCTGAGCACAGAAAAGGATCTGCGCCTCTATGGAAGTCCACATGAGTGAAGGAGAACCCTAGCTTCCTTTCGAACAAGAACTAGGTTGGAGAAAGAAAGCCCTCAACGATTCCCACGGACTGCTAGATCCATCAAAGGGGAAAGGTGGCGGCGGCGGTGACGTGTTGCGGGATATCATGGCCAGTCGAAATGTTTCCTTCGGCTTGCGGAACACTTCCGTCGCTCTGATAAATCCCAAAAGAAAAAAAGCACCCTAGGGCATAGAATCGTATCCTATTTATACCCCAGGCGCATAAGAAGATATCCGCAGACCCGAGACTAATATTGAAGTAGTCAGCAAGTATCGTCGTGATCACAGGTAACGTTAAGACGATCTTGAAGATATTATCGTGAAGACATATATCGTCTTGAAGACCTATATCGTCGAGACAATCTCGACGATATCGTATTGAAGACCTATATCGTCACGTAGACATATATCGTTTTGAAGACATATATATCGTCGAGACGATCTCAACAATATCATCTCAAAGATCTATATCGTCGAGACAATCTCGACGATATCGTCTTGAAGGCCAAAACATCATCTTGACAATCAAGACGATATTATGCAACACTTAGCCGATTTGACCTATATCCAGTGAGTCATAGGATTGGTCCTTCACTCATAACCAATATGAGTAAGGCCAACACAATCCTTCTTCCAACTTCTCCAAACACTCTTGTGTGTGACCCCATAGGCTCATATCGCGTTGACAATAAGACTAACTGCTTGATTGCTTTGAGATCACCTTAGGAAAATCCAATAGTCTCCCACTTGATCACAAAGTATCAACAAAAATCTCACAAACAATGAGCGGCATCTAGCAATACATCATTTCTACCCAAGAAATAAGCGTTCATAACTCAACAAGCCTGTCTTGACCAATGTATCAGTGATGTTATGTCCCTTTGTCCCTTACATTCGGATAGAACTAGAGGCATGGTCCGTGTCACCCTCATAATTGTTCAATCCTAGTTTCCTGATCTAGAATAGACTGTTTGAAATTGGTGAGCTCAATATCATATATTGACTCAACCAAGCATGGTCATACATTTCTCAGTCTCATTCCATGAAGGGGCCCTTGGATATAACTCCTGCCATATAGGAGAAAAAATCTCATATATGAGATCAAAAACACCCAAACGAATCGTAGAATACCCAATAACCACCATTTTCATCAACCTTCTTCAAGGAAGATTTTGATTGCATCAAAGTACGCTCATCCTCACTTGATGAATACTGTGACTTCAGGTCAAAGAACCACAAACACCATTGCCAATTGAGATCTACTTGTGACATGTTCATATAACAATCCACAAAGTAGCCTCAAGGTGGGTCTGTCCAGTACAACTTGTTCACTAACAAGTACCCATGTGATGATTTTATATCATAATATCATGACCTGTGAGAACCAGTCATCAATCAACACACATGATAGTCTTAATATACCATCAATGCCCTTAGCTTCTAAGATGATACACCGACTAGGGACTATTTAAGAATGAAGCTTCTTATAAGCATAGGACCCCCCACATTCAAGTCACACACTTGAATTCCTATGGAAGCGAACATTCTAAGGGCATTTATTATGTTAATTATTCTATCATATAAAGATAGTTGACATAATAAAAGAACTTGCCATAAATGTAAAATGAAATATGAAATACTCCATTCATCACATGAATAACAACCGAAAAAATAATCCACAAGACTCCCACTAGAGACGATCATTAAGGTATCTAATACCCATTGATCTAGTATGACCATCATGCTTTCTCTGTGCAAGAGGCTTCGTTAGTGGATTCGCAACATTCTCTTCAGTCAGTACTCTTCATATGCTCACATCTCCTCGATCGACAATCTCTCGAAGAAGATGGAACCACCGAAGTATGTGCTTGGAGCGCTGATGAGACTAGGTTCCTTAGCTTGGGCAATTACACCGTTGTTTTCACAGTAGAGAACTACGGGATCAACAATGCTAGGAACTACATCTAGCTCGCCGATGAATTTCCTAATCCAAACAGCCTCCTTTGTCGTATTCGCTGCAGCAATATACTCAACTTCCGTCGTAAAATCGGAAACTGTCTCTTGTTTGGAACTCTTCCAGCTTACAACTCCTCCATTCAGGCAAAATACAAAACCTGACTAGGACTTTGAATCGTCCCTATCAGTTCGGAAGCTAGCATCCTTGCAACCTTTTACAACGAGCTCTTCCTCTCCACCAAACACCAAGAACATATCCTTTGTCCTTCTCAACTACTTTAGGATATTCTTAACGGCAATCCAGTGACAATCATCGGGATCAGACCGATACCTACTTGGCATGCTCAAAGTATAGGAGACATCGGGTCGTGTACATAACATTGCATACATGATTGATCCAATTACCGAAGCATATGGAATCAACTTTATGCGGTCCTTATCTTCCAAAGATTTAGGACACTGGTCCTTAGCGAGACTCACACCATGAGACATGGTTAAGAATCCCTTCTTGGACTCAAGCATCCTGAACCGTTTTAGCACCTTCTCAATGTATGTTCTTTGGGTCAAACCCAGCAACTTCTTCAATCTATCTCTATAGATCTTAATACCAAGTATATAAGTTGCTTCACCCAAGTCATTCATAGAAAAACATTTCCCTAGGTTGTTCTTAACAACTTACAGGGTCGTTATGTCATTCCCGATCAACAATATTTCATTTACATACAGTATCATAAAGACAACTATGCTCCCACTAAATCTCTTGTAAACACAAGGCTCATCTTCGTTCTTGATGAAACCAAACTCATTGATTTTTCTCATCAAAATAAAGATTCCAACTTCGAGAAGCTTGTTTCAATCCATAAATGGATCTATTCAACTTGCATATTTTAGTGGCTTCATTTGGAGATTCAAAACCCTCGGGCTGTATCATATACACTTAATCAAGGAGGTTTCAAGCAACTTCTCGGATTTGACATGCATTTGCCAGATCTCATAGTCGTAATACACAGCAATAGCAAGCAGAATTTTGATGGACTTGAACATAGCGACAGGGTAAAAGGTCTCATCATAGTAAACACCATGAATTTGCTTGAACCATTTATCCACTAATCGCCTTTTGAATGTCTGTACATTCCCATCCATGTCGATCTTTTCTTAAAGACCCACTTGCACCCTATGGGTCGTACCCCTTCAGGTGGTTCTACCAAGGTCCAAACTTGGTTTGCATACATGGAGTCCATTTCAGATTTCATGGCTTCAAGCAACTTCTCGGATTTTGGTCCATTCATAGCCTCTTGGTAGGTTGCAGGCTCATCATAATGATCCATTAGCAACACATTACCTATTTGAGATAAGAGAAATCTATATCTCTCAGGCTCAATTCTTGGTCTACCAGATCTACGTAGGACTTGTGTTTCTTGAACAGGCTCTCCAGCTACAACTGATTTTAGTCCTTGGTCAGGTTCCAATTCAGGTTCGTTTTCAATTTGTGGTTCTTGAACTTCTTCAAGTTCTACCTTTGCAGTCTTTCTGGATAAGAACTATTTCTCCAAAAAGACGCCAGTCCTTGCAACAAACACTTTGCCCTCAGACGACAGGTAGAAGTGGTATCCTTTGGTCTCCCTAGGATACCCCACAAGATAACACTTATCCAATTTGGGTTCCAGGTTGTCAGACATTTGACGTCGTACGTATGCCTCACAGCCCCAAATTTTAATGAAAGACATACTAGGATGCTTCCCATTCCATATCTCATATGTTGTCTTTAGAACCATTTTCGTTGGAGCACAATTTAAAGTGAAAGCAGTAGTCTCTAGAGAAAATTTCCAAAAGGAAATGGGCAGATCTGCATGACTCATCATCGATCGCAACATGTCTAACAAGGTACAATTCCTCCTCTCAAAAACACCATTATACTGTGGTGTTCTAGGTGGAGTGAGTTGTGATACAATACCACATTCTCTCAGATGAACATGAAACTCATGACTCAGGTATTCACCACCTTGATCAGATCAGAGTGCCTTAATCCTTTTTCCCAGTTGGTTCTCTACTTCATTCTTAAACTCTTTGAACTTTTCAAAGGTTTTGGATTTACACTTCATAAGATATATATATTTGTATCTACTGAAATCATCAGTAAATGTAACGAAGTGCTAGTACCCACCTCTAGCCATAGAACTCATGGGTCCGCACACATCACTATGTATGATACCCAAAAGATCACCAGCCCTCTCACTACAACTAGTGAAAGGGGCTTTCGTCATCTTGCCTAATAAACATGACTCGCATCTCTCAAATGATTCATTATCAAATGTGTCCAATGTACATCTTTATGGAGCTTGGATATGCGTTTCTCATTTATATGGCCCAAATGACAATGCCAGATATATGTAGGGTTAGAGTCATTAGTTTTTAGTCGTTTGTTATTTTCTATGTTATAGATTGGATGATTTATGTTCAAAATATATAAGCCATTAAACATCTGAGCAACGCCATAACAAACATCATTTTTATAAATAGAACAACAATTGTTCCATATAATAAAAGAAAAACCAATCATGTCCAAACATGAAATTGAAATGATGTTTCTAGTTATGGCAGGAACAAAATAACAATTATCAAGTTCTATAACGAGCCCAGTGGGCAAGAAAAGACGGTACAATCCTACGACAACGACGACAACCTTTGCACTATTTCCAACGTGCAGGTCCACCTCTCCTTTACCCAGCAGTCTTCTTCTTGTCAGTTCCTACACATTTGTACAAATGTGAGAACCACACCCGGTATCCAATAACCAAGATGAAGGAGCAAACATGTTAATTTCAATAACAAAAATACCTTAAGTGGAAGTCACACTTCCCTTCTTCTTTAGATCCTCGATGTAGAGGGGACAGTTCCTCCTCCAATGACCTGCCTTACCGCAGTGGTGGCAATTCTCTTCTTTAGCTAATCCCTTCTTTTTCAGTATAGAAGATTTGGGATCAAGGCAAGACTTAGGTCCCACCTTTGTCTCCCTGAATCCCTTGGCCTTGCCCTTGCCTTTATGCACCATCAATATGTGGCTAGAAGGCTTGGTCTTCTTAATATTGTTCTCGGCAGTTCTTAACATGCCTAGGAGCTCGGGCAGTGTCTTATCTATCTTAGTCTTCTTGTAGTTCAAGATAAACTGCTCGTAACTGTCCGACGATGATTGAAGGATCAGATCTATAGCCATCTCTTGGCTTAAAGGAAACCCCAGTCTCTGAAGGTTCTCAATGTACCCAATCATCTTAAGTACATGAGTTCCCACTGGGTCTCTAGCTCCCATTTTACACTGAAATAAAGCCTTAGTGATGTCGAACCTCTCTTGCCGAGCCTTCCCTTGGAACATTTTCTTCAGGTGCTCGATAATTTCAAAACCACACATGGTCTCATGTTGCTTCTGAAGCTCAGAGTTCATGGTAGCGAGCATGAGGCATTCGAAATCTAGGGATTCATCTTAATACTTCTTATAAGCATCTTTGTCGGCATGGGATGTATTTCGGGTCGGCACTGGGGGATCCTCTTCCAAGATATAGAGCTTACGCTCTTGCCTGAGAACAATTCTCAGGTTTCTATACCAGTCAAGGAAGTTAGTCTCATTGAGCTTATCCTTCTCAAGGATAGCTCTCAGGGACAAGGTGGAGTGAGATCCACTTGCCATGGAAGTTCTACAAAATTATGCAAAATTAATTTCAGTATTATATTTCAAAATACATTTTATTTAATAAGGACTTTTATTAAATACTCCCACTAATTTATTCAAATTGATAACCCATAATATAAATTCCGAGAGGTTAAGCGAGCTACTCTCTTAGTGGACAAGATCCGTATTTCACCAACACAATGAGTCCGCTTTGGCGTTCTTCTCATAATGCGGGTATTTAGGTAGACAACACTTGCCAATTTCATCATTATGCACCTCTTGTATGGTTGGTGAATAACTCTTTATTTGCATCCATCATATGGTGCATGCCAACCCTATACCTCTAGGAACTCAACCTTTGAGGTCACCTAATTAATTTGGACCCGATGTCGATAGTGGGATATCATAATTATCCGCTCGCACCCTTACCAAGATAGATTATTGCACCTTGCTTTGGCAAGCCCACACTTCATCGATCGAGGCAGGAAGAGTGTCATCCATCGGAAGACATCCGTATACTTAATATTGGATAAGGGATTTTAAGATAATCTATTAACGATTAAACAATGTGCACATTCACAAAAATACAACATTCACAAACCAAATACATCACAGATGTGCATAAAATAAAACTATCAACACTTTGATAAAAGGTCTAAATCTGAGCATTTAGAACACTTCAAAATCTACAGATTTACATGCATTGGACACAAGCAAAACAACTCCACTTATGCAGTAGACAAGCTCGTTTCTCAATGTAAGATTGAAATCTAAGACATTTGGTTTCACAAACCAAACAGAGGGACGGTTACTGCAAAGGAGAAACGATTTCTGAAACATGAAAATCGCAACGCAATCACATGCATTTTAAATCTAAGACATTTAGAACATTTATAAATTTCCTATTTACACGCAATGGATCGCCAACCTATCTTTGATACCACTTTTGGGTTTTCTTCTTCATTAAAATGAATAGCATGTCAAATATGCGCAGCGGAAAAATAAACATGAACAACCCAAAAGAGTTTCGGATCTTGCAATTTCATGAATCAAGAAATAAATAAAGAAGAAGCAACACTTTGCGGCATACCTGAAATGGATTGAGTCAATACTCAATTAAGGTGCTCCAAGACAAAGACCCAAGAACGAACGTCGAGTTCCGAGCACAGAAAAGGATATGCGCCTTTATGAAAGTCCACACGAGTGAACGAGAACCCTAGCTTCCTGTCGAACAAGAACTAGGTCGGAGAAGGAAATCCATCAACGTTTCCCACAGACTGCTAGATTCGTCAAAGGGGAAAGGCGGCGGCGACAACGACGGGTTGCGGGATATCGTGGCCGGTTAGAATGCTTCCTTCGGCTTGCAGTCGCTCTGATAAATCCCAAAAGTAAAAGCACCCTAGGGAATAGAATCGTATCCTATTTATACCCCAGGCACATAAGAAGATATCCGCATACCCGAGACTAGTATTGGAGTAGTCAACAAGTATCATCGTGATCACAGGTAACATCAAGACGATCTCGATGATATCGTCTTGATGACATATATCGTATGGAAGACCTATATCGTCGAGATAATCTCGACGATATTGTCTTGAAGACCTCTATCATCATGTAGACATATATCATGTTTAAGACATATATATCGTCAAGACGATCTCGACGATATCATCTTAAAGACCTATATCGTCGAGGCAATCTCGACGATGTTGTCTTGAAGACAAAAACATCATCTTGACAATCAAGACTATATTCTGCAAGACTTAGCCGATTTGACCTATATCCAGTGAGTCAAAAGATTGGCCCTTCACTCATAACAAATATGAGTATGGCCAACACAATCCTTCCTCCAACTTCTCCAAACACTCTTGTGTGTGACCCCATTGGATCATATCGCATTTGCAGTAAGACTAACTGCTTGATTGCTTTGAGATCCCCTTGGCAAAATCCAACAGTCACCGTGTAAGGTTCCTCCCTCTGGATGTGGATCTACTGCTGCTCCGTGTCTTGCTCTACCTACTCTGTGCGCGCCTAAAATAATTTGTTCACCACCGACCGTTAGTCTAAAAGACTAAGCGGTTTCATCGCCCCCTCCACTCGCGACTCCTAGGCACCGGGCGGGGAGGATGAGGAAGAAAGGTAACAAGTTGTAATAAACAAAATAGGTGACAATGGCCCTAACTAGCAGTTGTATATAAGTATAGATAGTAAAGGTCCTATTCTAGCATTTCTACTATACTATGCAGTGTAAGAAAAGTAAGTAAAACATGGCAAGCAGTAATAATAGTAGCAATTAAATAAGGTAAGAGCAGCTACAAAAGTAACCTTAACTTATATGAATGCACATACAAATTTATAAGTTAAGGGATCTGGCATTAAGATGAACTTATTGTATAAAAGAGCCCATACTAATTTATACTGTTTACCCAGAAGACCGCTATCCAAAGTAATAACTCCCTCAGACCGGACGGCTTGTCAAGCTTAGCCTTCGAGCTCTACCATTGATGGTTTGCATACAAGTCTCCCGACTCATCAAGAACAAGCCGGATGGTCTAGGTAGCTTAGGCTGTCATCAAGGATTAACGACAATCAGAAGGTAAGAAAGGCAGTTCGGGCAGCTTCATTGAGGATTCTCTATCCCCCCCCCCCCCTCCAGAGGATTCTCAGAGGCACTCTGTGCACTTTCACTAATTCTGGTTTTGGCCGCTGCCAGCGGTCTAGGTGATCTATATTTACTAAGTCAGCAGTAACCGGCAACTCGCAGCCTCCTTTTTCTCTCGCTTCCCTAGCATTGATCGTGGAGGTGCATTTTCGGCATCAATAGAAACACGCGACCTTCAGATATTGAGTTGTTGGTGAATCCCTCGACAAAATAACAGATCGCCAATTCGCCCAAAGAGATCACTCAGATCATAGCGATGATACCTTATGGGAGACACTGGAGCAGTCAAAACAAGAAGCCGAGCAGGCTCAGAAGCTAAACGATCAGCGATTGGAGGAAATCGGTCAGGCCTTAGCCGCTCTTACCGAGCAGTTAACCTCTCAACAAACTGCGATTAGCCCAGCGGCTACACCATTACCTCCTCCTCCATATTCTCTACCCCAGGTCGCCAATCCACAACCATTGCAAGGCAATTTTATGGCTCGTAAGGCCTTCTTCCGAGAGGCCATCCAAGACATTCCGGCATGGGCTCTCAACTTCCAGGGTACAACTGCCACAACCCGCTTCCCCGATGTGGTGGCTTACCCCTAGGTAGTGCAACTGCTGTGGCTTGTTACCCCATTCCTCCTCTTTATGAGGATACTGAGGAGCCTTCCCTATTTGTTAATGAAGTCCGAGGGGAGCTGACTCCAAATAATTTCAGGGAACCTCGCTTACCAACATATAATGGAGAATCTAACCCAGCGGCGCATCTCTAGGCCTTTGAGTCAGCTGTTGCTCTAAAGACCCTTACCGATGCTACAAAATGCAAACTCCTCGTAATGTCCTTTGATGGGCAAGCGAGGGGGTGGTTTTATGGATTGCGCCCCCCAGTCCATCAATTGTTTTGCTGAGCTGCGTAGATAGTTCCTTCTGAGATTCTCTACCTTGAAGAAAAGGAAAAGTGGCCCAGCGGCCCTATTTGAAATCAAGCAGCATGAGGACGAGACATGGGCTCATTTTGTGGATCGATTTCAGAAAAAATCATGGAGATCCAGAATATCGATCCAGAACTATATAGATTTGCCCTGATTAATGGCCTAAGGGAGGGGACACTCAAGTTTGAAGCTAATATAAGGGAACTGAAAACTTACCAAGAAATGATCAGCCTAGCGTATATGTTTATCAGGGGTGAAAAAAGCAACCCAGGTTATGTCGCAAAGCTGCTCAGTGATAAAGGCTCGTCCAACTCTTCTTTTGTTAATCATCAGCAATACCACCATCCACCTCGACTAGATTTCGAACCCCGTGCTCAGAGGGGGATAAATTTTAGGCACAAGCAACCTTCTTTTGGCCATCAACAGTTTCAGGAACAGAAACCGTCGTTGGCCGCCACACCCGCTCCATTTGTGCCAATTCGACAAATAATGCATGTGTATCTGCCACAATACACTGCATTCCGCTCCAGTCGATCCATCCAACCAATATGATAATTCTCAGGAGTCATTTACCACACTCAATGTCTCCATGAACGAAGTCATTCAAATATTGCAAAAGAATCCCGACTTTAAGAGGCCTGCTCCCCTGAGGTCAGATGTCAGAAACCGCAACCCAAATCTCTTCTGTGAATATCACAAGGAAGGAGGGCATCTGACGGAAAATTGTCGAGCCCTCCACTTATTAATTAAAAGGCTCTTGGGAGAGGGGAAACTTCAAGACCGGATTTAAAAAGAAATATCTGCCAAACCTTCTACTCCCAACGGAAAAGAAGTAGCAGAAGTCAGTCGTGAGTGCATTGATGTGGAAAATGTTGGTTGTTATGGCAACATTCATCCCACCGGGGAATGCATTGATGTGAATGATGAGGGTCCCCTCGGTCATATTTACTGTATCCATGTAGGGGCTGGGCCCGAGTCTTCTTGGAAATCAAGTGTTGCAAAATTCTTCCGCCAGGAAGTAGCAACCACTTCAACTTTTGCTCCAGAAAGGACGATTGTCACTTTTGGCTGAGATGATCTCCCACCAACTGCAAACCCATTCGATGACGCCATGGCAATAAAAGATATAATTGAAAATTACACGGTGCATAAAATATTGGTTGATACAGGTAGCTCCGTCAATCTCCTTTTCCGTCTAACCTTTGAAGACCTAAAGATAGGAAAGCCTCTACTTTCCCCTGAAGGGCCTCTCTATGGATTTTCAGGAGAGAAAAAAGAAGTAGAAGGATGCGTAAAGATTCTTGTATCCCTGGGAGGAATAACAAAGCTTATCAATTATGTGGTGGTAGACGCCCCAACAATTATTGTGCCATCTTTGGAAGACCCATCTTGAATGCCTATCGGGCAGTGGTGTCAACTTTCCACCTTGCTCTCAAGTTTGCTGAAGAAGGGAGGCAATACCGAATTCGAAGTGATCCCAAGGTGGCCAGGGAATGTTATGTAAGAACGGTCAACATGTTCACAAGTGATCCTCTTTCCGAATTTGCAACTACTATCCCTGAAGAATTCAAATCCCCGAAAGCTGCAAATGTGATTAAGTACGAGAAGGGGATCATCTAGAACCTACCCAGGTGACCCAATGTAATATGCCTCAAACAACTAGACCCCTAAGATGGTTTTGTCATGACTTGGTCATGACAAAACCCTAGGAAGCACAAAAGACCATGTGAACTTAGGCAAGAAGGAGGAAAACCATAGTGGTCTGCAAATAGCAATTTCTAGTTACCAAGCTTAGGTTTGGACTTTAGGGCATCACCTTGACCCTTTGACCCCACCATAACATCCCTAACCCATTTGAGGTACCTTAGAGTACCAAGGACCCATTGGGGTCAACCAAAGAGGCCAAGTTGACAAAAGTCAACCCTAACCCTAAATTGGTCAAAGTAGCATAATTAGGGTCAATTAGCCTCCACCATGGCAAATTGACCTTGACCCTACCCTTATAAGGATATTAGGGTCCCAATGGACCAAAAAGACCTATAATGGGGCCACCAGTTTGGCCAATTTGAACTAAGTCAACTATAGCCCTATTTTGGTCAAAGTGGCCTATTAAGGGTCAATTGGCCCCCACCATGCCAAATTCTCCCTACCTAGACCTCCCTAACCCTTAGGGGAGGCCAATGGGTCACTATCCACCCATTAGGGTCAACCCAAATGGTCAAATTGACCAAAGTCAACTCCACCCTAAATTTGGTTCAAAATGACCTTGTTTGACCTAATCAAGCCTAATCCACTTGGGCTAGACGCAATTGAGGTGATCCACTAGCTAATGGGGTTGGGGGTTACTGAAATTTCCATTCAATTTCATGAAATTCTTCCAGGAGAGAGAAACCCCCATTTTCCCCAAAAGTGGTGGAGAGAAAGAGAGGATTAATGGCATTCATGGCCAAGGGAGGCCAATTGATCTCCCAATTGATGACGATCCATCTCCTCTGGCAATTACAAGAAGGTTAGGAGGTTTTCCAGCCCAAAAGAGACTGAATTCAGGGGGAGATTCATGGTGGCCGAGAATGGCCATTAATGCCCTTCATGGCACATGATGCCATGACTCTCCCTTTCCCCAGATTGAACATTATAACTCCTTCAGAGGACTAAGAGAAGCATTTTCCCCCAATTACCTAAAGAAACCAAGACTGTTGGTGTAGGAGTTGCAATAACATGAAAAATCTTGAATTCGGCCATGGCCAATAGGTGATCGGCAAGAAATCTCCCCTCCACACAAGTCCTTCCCTCGTCCTCTCTCTCTTTGGATAGATCTTCCCTCATTGGTGGCTCGATTTGAGGACAATTGGTCGTGGATCGGGCTCACCGAAAGCTCTAGATTTGAGCTTTTCATCCCAACCAAAAAGCCCTATTGCGGCCACCTCCGGCCGGCCAACCACCGCTATTCGCCGACCACCAACTCAACGAAGGTGGTGGTGTCCTTAGCCGGCCGGGGCGGTGCTTAGGTGGCCAGGAAAATGGGGTTGAAGGTAGCCCAGGTGCTGGTAATCGGGGCCATTGGCTGGAGGAAGAAGAAAGCCAGGGGCCGTCTGATTTGCGCCAAGATCTGTGCAGGATCATTTATATATAAATGATTATTTATTGTATTTTTGTCACACATTATGCAGCTCTTAGAAATAATTGTAGAAAATACTTAGAGCCCCCTGATGGAAAAATGGTCAATACCAAACTTGTAGCCCCTAAGGTCCATTTTATTTAAAAATTAATTTCACATCATTTGGGTCAGTGGTCTGACCACATCACTCAAAATGGTGCAGCCTATACATAGGGGTGGCCATGGATAGATCTGAGTGCCCCCATCAATCCATCCATCCAAATGCTCAGAAATTTGGAACATAGCCTATTTATACCCCCACCCTCAACATAACCAAAAATTGGAATTTTTGGAAGAACTTTTTCTAAATTTTTTGCAAATATTTAATAATTCATGTAATAATTAATTATAGGGTCTAATGACTTCCAAACCCTACCAAATTTTGGTTGGTGGTCCTTAGTGTCATGACAAGACTCTAGTAAATATTTCATCCCATTTGGGATTGATTTGGTTGGGTAATTGAATAACCAAATGTTGGCCAAACTAATGGAAAATTAGGTCAAGGTGCACTAGATGAGTTGAGTGCTCAAACCTCATCCAAAGGTGATGAAACATTGGCCACTAATTTAGTGTCACATAAAACACTCCCACAAAGGATTTTGGGTGATTTGGGGTGGATGAGCCTTAGAACCCTAGTTCAAATCCTAGGTTGCAAATTGAACTTATTGAAGGGCATGAAACCATGTGTCCTTGGATGGGCTTGAAACTTGGTAGGTAGTTTCATGTGGTGGAAATAAGCCATGGGGAATTTTGCTAGAATTTATTGTAACTTTAGTCCCCACTGGATTGCTTATTATTTAGTTAGGTCACATTCTTTCAAAATGAAATTACATGTCCATACATGCTAGGATGATTATGAAACTTTGTCAGTGGGTCTATATTGACGATATTATTCTCTGATGATTTTGTTATGAATTTTGGATTGATATATTTAGTACTTCATTCATAACCCCAATATTTGCCTTAGGTTTAAGAAAAATTAATTATGGGTTTAATACCCTCTAGAAAATCATGAAACTTGGTCAGAGGACTCTTTAGGGCAAGTATATGACCTATTAATTTTAATATAATTTTTGGAAGAACTTATACATGATTCTCTTCACAAGGTGCCCTAGGATCTATTTAATCAAATAAAGGATTTATATGGTCAAATGACTATGAAAAATTATGAAACTCAAGCAATGAACTTTGATGATTACTGTAGACATTTAGTAATTTTCCTGTAATTTTTGAATGAGTATTTTTGGTACTTCCTTTGCTAACCCTTGATTTTGATAAATTAGTCAATATTTTATTTGGAGGTCAAAACCTTTCTGGAAAATTATGAAATTCATATGTGGCTATTATTTTGAGGACATATAGTTGCACAAATTTTATCATTGTCATATCTTATCAGAAAACCATACTTGGTGTTCAAAATCATAGGTTCTCAATTTTGGAGAAATTATAATATATACCAGATAAAGTAGGAAAATTATAATATCTGGATATGGTGTTATAATGTCATAACACACTCCCAATAATAATATTGGGTCATTTGGATGATTATTTGGAGTGCCTCCTCTCATGCACCTCATATAACTCATTTGGTCTGCGTATAGGAAAACTGGAGAGTTAAGATAACCTGTAGACCATTTGGTAGGAATGAGTGGTAGTTGGGGTACCTAGTCTGGTTGAAGAGATGGGTGGTCACCAATTGGAGTCTATGTGTTGAGTGTGCCCGGTGGTTAAGGGCAAGTTTGTGCTCGAGATTGATGATAGATCGCCTTTCCCTTGGAGAGTCATAAACACTTAGGGGTAATTCAAGTGAAATGGTAAGAGGGGTATGCTTAATGGTAGTTATCAATAATATTAAGTGTCTTGAGAAAGGGAGGTTTGGGGTGTCATCCCATCGTACCTCCTAGTACCGCTGCGAGCCCCTCACGGGGTAGACCTCGGGAAGTCCAATATTAACCCCAACCGTATGAATAATTTGTTATGCAAGACTAACATAATAATATGCTCACTCACATCCCATTGCTACGGGTAGTTAGTTGGTTTGGTCTTACGAGCAGTAGGCTCGGTAGTTGTAGGTACGGACGGGTTAGTCCGGCGAGTCGGTGACTCAGAAGGTTTTGGTGACCGGCGAGTTAGCCTGGAGAGCTTATGATCAGAGATAGATGGTAATCATAATTGCATGTGCATAAAGGTGGTGGGTCTTTAGTATGGATGGTCATTTGCCTCGACGTCGTTGCTTTGACTCGACAAGTGTGATTTGCATGTTGGATCGATAGGCACCCTTAGAGGGGTGGGGGTGAATAAGGGAATACATTTTTTTTATAATTTTAAGAAAATTACTAAATTGTTTTTTAGTAAGAGAGAGCAAAATATCAATTTAACAAAAAGTAATTTGCAATAATAAAATTTATGCCAAATGAGAGAAATCAAGTAAACCCAAATAGAAACATGATTGTATTATATTTAAAAGGTGTTTACATAAATTTGATTTCAATATCGCTAGAAATCGGAGGCGTACAAATGTTAAAGATTTTTCCTTTTCTATACCGACTCGTATCCCTACGAACCAATGGCTTTAGCCAATCCTTCCCCGGATATGGCCTCAAGCCGCTCTAGCCAATCCTTCCCCGGATATGGCCTCGAGCACCCCTAGATCTAATCTCCTATACCGAATCGCCAACACACGCGGCGAATTCCCCCTAAGCCGCGCCAGGACCTAGTCGCCAACACATGGCAATTTTACTACAAAATTTCACAATAATGAAATAATGCAAATAACAAAACTCCCTCTATGATATTTCTGAAGATGAGGATGAAGGATCACTGTAGCATAAGCAAGGTTGAAGCGATCATGCTTTGGATGCTGCGTGACGGCTTCCTTCTCCAGAAGTCTTCTTTGGCTTTGAGTGGGAGATGATCTTTCGGCAGAGTAACAACTCTTGAATTTTGGCACAAGTAATCGGATGTGTATCCAAAACGAGAGAGAAGGCATCAATTTATAGAAATTGGAGATAGCACCAGTGGTACCTCCTAGCGCCTGCGGTAGCGTTCCTGTAGAAGCGGTTACAAAACCGTTGCGGCTTGGTGTTGTTCACGAACTCGGGCTATCGCCAGGCGGTAGCGCTAGCGCCAGGTTGTATCACTAGCGCTGGCGGTAGTGTTTCTTTCAGAAAATTTATTTCAGCTGCTTTCTACCTGTGGAGTATTGCACCTATAGTTCCTGCACACTATAAACACACGACATACAAGATCAAATATAATATGGGATTTGTTATTCTCCAACAATCTCCCCCTTTTGATAATAAAAATCCTATTAGCAAGAAATCAACAATAGTGTTTATAGAATATGATAAGCGAGATAATAGTGCAACCATAGTATATGATAATCATGAGAATAATGCATACTTCCCCTATCTTAATGCTCCTCTTACATAAATGCAATTTATGTTTTATTCCCCCTAAAAGATAGATTATATGAATTATTTAATCTCCCCTTAATCGTCTAGATTTCTTCAATTAATCTCCCCCTTTTGGTATTATCAAAAGAAGGTGGGGTGAGGGAAGTAATGAGGCATTCTTTATAAATGATAAAGCATGATCGAGCTTTTGTAATATAGATAATGATAAAGAGTTTAAGCATAGTATATAAGAGATTTCAAATAAATAAATAAGAGTGTAGGCAAGCGAAAGATTATAAGAAACATCTTTTTGTAAGCATGAAAATCATAAGTATAAATATGAGTTTAAGTTCAAAATGTACAGATGTTTTAACCTTTTTGAAATCTCATAGTTTTACATAAAGTTACCATGCATGAAATGAACATATCAAAAATAGAATATAATACAATGTTACTTAATTTTAAGTTCAAGAGACACCAAAACATTGTAGAGATCATGCTAGGTTATCTCGTGCATTTATTATATAAAGAGTAGTATAGATAAAGCATTAGAATCCAATACTCATGAGAAGAAGCATTATGAAAGATAATGATGTGTGCATAAGTGTATTTTGAGCAATGTTATCAATTGATTTAAATCACAAAATACAAGACATATGTAGAGTAAAGTGCACAATAAAACACAAGCATATTTACTTTCACACACTTTAATGCACATATTTTTTAGAAAAAAGTGGTGTAATAACCTAAAGTTTGCACAAGACACTTTACTATTCTTTCCAAGGTGCTCAACCTCACAATGCTTATGAAGACTTATCAGGAGGTTCAAGTAGTGCTTGGTGGAGTTATATTTGTTTATTTTTATTTTTGTTCACATTTGTGAGACAACATTCTCTGAATTGACTTATTTTTCAAACCCAACACAATTTTTAAATTTCACCACTTTTCTTAATTTCTTAAGTGCAATTCAAATGTAGTGTAGGTAAAAGACTTATGCAAGGTTTAATTCATTGTACAATTACAATACACAAGCAAGTATTTTTAGATTTAAGCACACATGTAGATTACCAAAATAAGTGAGTGAAAAAGTATAATTATCAATCATAAAACATTTACTCTTACTTAGAGGCATGCTAAGCTTGGTTCGACATATATTTTTTAATACAATTGATGCACTTAATTAGATATATCAAAGCATGATAAACAAAACAATGTTCATAGTAATTTAAAGAAATAATTTTAGCATTATAAATAATTCTAAATATTAGAATTCATACATGCTTGATATTAGCAATAAAGATCATATAGTTTTTTTGTTTTGAAATTTTTTGTAATGAAAGAAAAATAGAAAACCATAAAAACATATTTTTGTATTTTTGAATTTTGAATTTTTATAGTTGATTTTCCATAATATAAATAAAACAAAAATAAAAAATGTCAGAAATACAAAACAAAGCAGTACATATAAACTAACATATGTTTATAGATTTTAAGAAAATTTGAAAAATAAAAAATCAAACACTCACGCTAGCGCGACAAACAGTAAGTGATTTTTTGAGAATTTTAAATTTTCACATTTTGATGTTGATTAAGAGTCCTTAGAGTAGTCTTATGCAGAAATTTTGTAATTTTTGCAGATGTCTTGATTGCTCAAATTGCATAAAACTTTGGCATTTTTCAAATAACTCATCCTAAGATGTGTACGACTCATAATTCCAAAAGGTTTAGTGAATATAACAACAAGTTGAGAGTCCGTACCAATGTAACTTATCCTAACATTTTCCTTTTTAATGTGATCCCTTATGAAATGATGACGTACATCTATATGTTTGGATCTAGAATGATGCACCAGATTATTTGTAAGATCATGGCACTTTTGTTGTCACATTTTAATTCAATATATTTTAGATGAAAACCAAAGTCCTATAGAGTTTGGCTCATCCATAGTGCTTGTGCACAACAACTCCCTAATGCAATGTATTCGGCCTCCATGGTGGAGAGTGCAACCGAATTTTGTTTCCTACTAGACCATGCAACAAAAGAGGGTCGTAGAAAATGGCAAGTACCGCTAGTGCTTTTCTATTAAGTGAGCATCCGACATAGTCCGAATCGGAATAGTCGTGAAGTGTAAATGAATTATTGTGCGGGTACCATAATCCTAATCTAGATGATCCAATTAGATATCTAAATATTCGTTTTACCGCTTGTAAATGAGATTCTTTTGGATTGGCTTGAAATCGAGCACATAAGCATACGTCAAACATAATATTGGGTCTAGTTGCACTTAAATAAAGTAGAGATCCTATCATACCTCTACATAAAGTTTGATCAATTGAAATTCCCGATTCATCTATTCCTAATTTTAGTGATGCACTCATTGGTGTAGAAGCATGTTTAAGGTTTTCAAAATCAAAACGTTTAAGCATATCATGGACATATTTAGTTTGACATACAAAAATACCATCATTTCTTTGTGATGTTTGAAAAGCAAGAAAATAAGAAAGTTCTCCAACTGGACTCATTTTAAATTCATTTTTCATTACTAAAATAACTTCATTACACAACTCTTCATTAGTAGATCCAAAAATTATATCATCAACATATATTTGTAAAATAATCACATCATCATTATTGTGCTTAATGAAGAGAGTATTATCGGCACTTCCCATAATATAACGGAGCTTTAATAAAAATGATGTAAGTCTTTCATACAATGCACGAGGCGCTTGTTTTAAAGCATAAAGTGCTTTTTCTAGTTTATAAACATGATTGAGACACTCTTCACTAATAAAATCGGGGGGTTGTTCAACATAAACTTCTTCTTTTACAAACCCGTTTAGAAAAGCACTTTTTACATCCATTTGAAATAATTTTATTCATTTAAACTTGCAAATGCTAGAAAAAATGGTATAGATTCCAATCTAGCAATGGGTGCAAAAGTTTCATCAAAATCTATCCCAACGATTTGTGAAAATCCTTGTGCTACTAAGCGTGCCTTATTTCTAGAGATTCTAGACTCACCATCTAATTTATTTTTAAAATTCCATTTTACACCTACAACCGGGTGATTATATGGTCTTTCTACTAATTTCTAAACATTATGTCGCTCAAATTGTTCTAACTCTTCATTCATGGCAAAAACCAAAATTCATCATTTAAGGCGGTAGAAAGGGTTTTTGGTTCTATTTCGGAAACAAAACATATATTTGAATAAGATTCATGAAGAGAAGAGCGAGTTCTTACCCCAATAGATGGTTCACCAATTATTAGTTCATGTGGATGATCCTTTGTAAATTTCAAGGCATTTGGAGGTACATAATCATCTTCCTTAGCCTCCTCTTCTTCTTCTTTGGAAGGTACTTCGTCACCATGCTCCAAAGGTAGTAAGTGATCATCCTCTTTGCATGCGATAAATCTTTCTACACAAGGAACAAGCTCATCAAATTTCACATTAATTAACTCTTCAACTTTTCTAGTTCTTTTATTAAAAATTCTATAAGCTTTACTAGTTGAAGAGTATCCAAGAAAAGTTCCTTTATCGCATTTTTAATCAAACTTTCCCAAGCTATCTTTATTATTCAAAATGAAAGATTTACAACCAAAAACTTTGAAGTAAGATACGTTAGGCTTCTTTTGAAAATAAAGTTCATATGGTGTGTGATTAAGAGATGGGCGAAGCATGATTCTATTCATGACATAACAAGATGTATTTACGGATTTGGCCCAAAAGGACTTAGGAAATTTATATTCACATAGCATAGTGCGTGCTAGTTCTTGAAGTCTCCTATTCTTTCTTTCTACAACACCATTTTGTTGTGGTGTGCGCGGTGCAGAGAACTTATGTTTAATGGCTAACATATCACAAAAAGATGTAAACTTTTTATTTTCAAATTCTCCTCCATGATCCGAGCGAATGCATTTAAATTTTAAATCACTTTCATTTTGAATACGAGTATACCAGAAAATGGACTTTTAGCCAGGGAAAATTGCCATGGCTAAAAGTCCCAAACCGTGGCTAAAAGTTTTTAGCCACAGAATGGCCGTGGCGAATGGGCGTGGATAATGCGAGTGTGACAAAAGGTACTTGCCACACTCGGTCCGTGGCAAATACGCTTTTGCCACGACCTTTAGCCACATTTATAAACCGTAGCCAAAGGTCTTGATTTCCATAACCTGCCTACATATCTAGAAAGAAGATGAGAGTAAAGATCCGGATACCCAAGCGGTACCACCCATAAAATCAGTGGAAGCCTTAGGTACCCAGATTTGCTTTAAAGTATTTTGTTTTACTTTCCTGCAAGAACTAGATTTGTGACCTAACCTATAACAGTTTGCACACAAAATAAAGGGGGTTGAGACCAGTTTCTGGAATTTTGTGTTATTCTTGCTGGAAGGAATTAGATTTACAAAAGAAAAAGATTTTGTAAAGGAAAAAGCTGGATTTTTGTATGAGGTGCTAGTGCCGGCGTTAGTGGCTAGCACCGAGCAGTAGCTTTCACCTCAATATCCGAGCCCAAATTTTCCAGAGCCATAGTACTGGTTCCCTAGAATCATATCCAGTGATCTTTGGCCTATTCCAAATTTTTTAATGGCCATGGTGAGATCATGAACTTATGCTTTAAGTGATGAATTTTCATTCACAAGCATGACACACCAATTTTCAAAACCTTTTTTATTATTCATAATTTGCAAAAGAGAGGTTTTTAATTTCCTTTCTAATTCCCCCTTATCTTTTGTAAGAGTTTTGGCATGGGAGAGGGCTTTAGAAAGAGAATCTTAAATACCTTTTGCCATTTTAATGGAGTGACCACACTCTTGGCAAGAATCCTTTCTTTTTTCTAAAACAATTAATTTTTTGGAAAGCTTTTGATTTTCTTTAATTAGAGATTCATTTTCACGATTTAATAAAATACTATCTTTCATATGTTTATCAAAAGCTTTGCAAGTTTCAAGAAATTCATTAAAAAGTTCATCATTTGTGGGAGGAGTTACCATAGTGTCGCTAAGAACACTAGTATTGTCATCTTCATTTCCATGTCCCATGAGGCACATGTTTGCTTCCTCATCTTCGCTTGATGAAGACCTGCTTGATTCTTCGGAGGAGGAGGAGGAGTAGGAGTCATCCCATGTTTTAGATTTTAGCACTATCCTCTTTTCCTTCCCTTTATGCCGCTTTTCCTTTTTCTCCTTCAAAAACTTTGGGCACTGGCTCCGAATATGCCCGGTCTTCCTGCAATGATAACATTCCAGTTGAGGTCTTTCTTCTTCATCATCGCTCTCCTTTTCCTTCTTTGAATATGACCCTTTCCATCTTCCTTCCTTTTGGAAATATTTCCGGAAGGTGTTTCTCCATTCAAGATTTCTCATGAACTTTCGGATGTTCTTTACCAAGAGACTTTCTTCATCTTCATCCTCATCCTCTTGGCACTCCTTCTTTGATGATTTTAGTGCCAAGACTTTCTTCTTTGGCTCCTTTTGTATTAATCATATTGGATCTTGAGTTCTACCTCATGGGTTTTGAGATTTCCAAAGGGGCTCTCAACCTGGAGTGTTCATAGATTGTGCGACTCCGAGATAGCTGTTACCTTCAGATTGAATTTTGGAGGACGAGATCGAAGAATCTTTCCGACCAAGTCACCGTTGGAGAAGGTCTTTCCAAGAGCTTTGGAGGCATTGATGATCTTGGTGAAGCGTGTGTACATTGCATCAATATATTCGCTTTCATCCATCCAAATTTTTTCATATTCTAACTCCAATTGGAAAAATTTTGAATCCTTAACCTGTGATGTACCTTTATGAGTAGTTTCCAAATGATTCCAAATATCATATGCAGTAGTACATGCAGAAATTCTATTAAATTCATTTCTATCTAAAGCACAAAATAAAGCATCCATGGCCTTCGCGTTATTTTTGCATTTAAGTTTATCCCTATCATCCCATTTATCTTTTTGTTTTTCTAATGTTATCTCTACAACTAGAATTGTAGGAGGAGAGTATTCCTATTCTACCATATTCCATACCTCAATATCTAGGGTCATAAGAAAACATCACATCTTATTTTTCCAATAATTATAATCTGACCCAGTAAATAGTGGAGCTCTACTAATTCCCTAACCCTCAGAAAAAGCGAGATCATAAGACGCCATTATTCCTGGTTTTTAAACCAATTTGGAATAACCTAGCTCTGATACCACTTGTTGGATCGATAAGCGCCCTTAGAGGGGGGCAAATAAGGGAATAAAAATTCTTTTTATAATTTTAAGAAAATTACAAATTGTTTTTTAGTAAGAGATCAAAATAACAATTTAACTAAAAGTAATTTGCAATAATAAAATTTACGCCAAATGAGAGAAATCAAGTAAACTCAAATAGAAACATGATTGTATTATATTTAAAAGGTGTTTACATAAATTTGATTTCAATATCGCAAGAAATCGGAGGCATACAAATGTTATAGATTTTTCCTTTTCTATACCGACTCGTATCCCCACGAACTGGTGGTTTTAGCCAATCCTTCCCCGGATATGGCCTCAAGCCGCTCTAGTCAATCGTTACCCGGATATGGCCTCGAGCACCCCTAGTTCTAATCTCCTAGACCTAGTCGCCAACACACGCGGTGAATTCCCCCTAAGCCGCGCAAGGACCTAATCGCCAAAACAAGGCGATTTTACTACAAAAATTCACAATAATGAAATAATGCAAATAACAAAACTCCCTCAATGAGATTTCTGAAGATGAGGATGAAGGATTGTTGTAGCATAAGCGAGGTTGAAGCGATCATTCTTCGGATGCTTCGTGATGGCTTCCTTCTCCAGAAATCTTCTTTGGCTTTGAGTTGGAGATGATCTTTTGGCAGAGTAACAACTCTTGAATTTTGGCACAAGTAATCTCTCTGGGATGTGTATCAAAAATGAGAGAGAACGCATGCATTTATAAAACTTGGAGATAGCGCCCGCGGTAGCTCCTAACGCCTGCGGTAGCATTCATGTAGAAGCGATTACGAAACCGTCACGACGTGGCATTGTGTATGAACTCGAGCTATCGCCAAGCGGTAGCGCTAGCGCCTGCGGTAGCGCTAGCGTCAGGCGGTATCACTAGTGCTGGCGGTAGTGTTTCTTTCAGAAAATTGATTTCAGCTGCTTTCTACCTGTGGAGTATTGCACCTATAATTCCTGCAGACTATAAACACGTAACAAGCAAGATCAAATACAATAGGGGATTTGTTATTCTCAAATAAAGGGATGTGACACACATGTCCAACATTGCACTTAGCCAAGAAAGTCTGGTGGGCCAGCTAACAAGAGTACGCAGGCGCTCCGCGGTAGTGTGGATACCAACCTAGAGGTGGGCGAGGCCCAACTCACTATTTTTGTTTGCCACTACGGGAGTATCCTGGGAGTTTTGCTAGCTCCAAAAAAGGGGAACTAAAGGTCTGTGCGCATGGAGTCGAAGTGTGTGAGTTGCACTTGTGTGAACATAGCTTTATACTACATAACTTTGCATGTTATGACATAAGCATTGCATTTCAACCCCTACCACTATCATATAAAACGGTATGAGACTTTTTCTATGATAGGCCATGCTAAACGACCCCTTGGTTTATAGGTTGGTATGAGCATTCATATAAATCAATGGTTACTTTTCTATTTTATACTTGTCTTTACTTACTGTTCTTTACTTGTTCATTATCCTGCTTACTTATTGTTTTCTTCATATATATAAAACCTGTGTAGTGTAGATAATCCTGTAGCTACGCCATGCCATCTGCCTTGTTTTATACCCCTTGCTGTACTACACTTCATCCTCCCGCACGGTGCCTAGGAGTCACTGAGGGATGGGTGGTGGGAAACGAGACTTAATCTTTTTGACTGACGGTCGGTGGACCATATTATTTTAGGGGACCGAGGAGACGCATCACCACCAGAGGCTGGTGCAGATGGAGATGGGTCAGTCTAGCACAGGAGCACCAGCCTCAGGATCCGTGAGTGGTTACTAGTATATTTGTTTCCGCGAGTGGCCTTATAGCGAGGACATGATGTACTGGGCATGAGCCCTTCTTATTGGTATCTTTTTATTCAGTTACTATCTATGGAATATATTATTCTGAGATTTATGTATCATGTGTTGTGGACTTGAAATCTTAAATGTTCATTTGTACTCTTCATTTTCTGTTGTCTATATTGTCGGCAGGATCGACGTTTTGTTGTGGCAGCCTCCCCGAGTGTTGGTGTCACGCAAAACGACATTTTTGGGCATAAGACCCGGTTTTGTAGCGAAAAAGGGGGTCTTACACCCAAGAGATCCCCATTGTGGAAGGGGAAGAAGAGCAGCTGATCATTAATGCAGAACTATCCTAGGAAGAAAAGGTCTAGCTGATCTCCTGCCTTCTGGAAAATTTAGATATCTTTGCCTGGTCGGCCGAAGATATACCAAGAGTGGACCCAGATGTGGCTTGCCACCATCTCAACATCTCTCCTGACTTCAAGCCGTTTCAATAGAAGAAGAAGGAGATGTCTACCAAGCTAGCAGTACCGATTAAGGACGAAGTCCCCAGGCTTCTTAAAGCAAAATTTATTTCTGAAATTCAATACCCCACCTGGATGTCAAATGTTGTGATGGGGAAAAATCATGGGGGAAGTGGCGAATGTGTGGATTTCACAAAACTTAATAAAGCATGCCCTAAAGATTGCTACCCTTTGGCTTAGATAAATGCTTTAGTTGATTCCGCGGTTGGGTATTATTTTATGAGTTTTTTAGCCGCATTCTCTGGTTATCACCAAATTCGAATGCACAAACCTGACATCCTGCATACGTCCTTCATTACGAATGATGAATGTTATTTTGCTACCTTGTGATGCATTTTGGTCTCAAAAATGCGGGTGACACGCACCAGAGAATGATGGATACAGTCTTTAAACATCAAAAGTGGAGAAATCTCGAAGTATACATCGAGGATCTCCTCTTAAAAAGCAAATTTTTTTCAGCACATCTGAAAGACCTCATAGAGACGTTCGTTACTCTACAAAGGTTCAAACTAAAACTAAACCCATTGAAATGCGTGTTTGCAGCAAATAAGGGGAAGTTTCTCGGGCATCTCCTCACTCCAGATGGCCTCGCTCCGAATCCAGACAAGGTGAAGGCTATTCTTGATATGACACCTCCTCGCTTCCTGAAAGAGGTTCAACAGCTGGGAGGAAGGTTGGCAGGTTTGAGCCGGTTCATCTCCAATGCAGGAGATAAGACAACTCCAATTTTTAAGACACTCCGAAGGGCATCCAAGTTTGAGTGGAATGAGGAGTGTAACGATGCTTTTGAGCAGTTGAAAAAATAGTTAACGTCAACCCCCCTACTCCAGAGTCCCCGTGAGGGAGAAACACTATTCTAATACTTAGGGGTTGAACCGGATGCGGTAAGCTCCGTCCTCATTCGAGAGAAGAAGAAAAAATAGGTCCAAATTTACTACATTAGTCATATCCTTAAAGATGCGGAGACTAGATATTCGATTTTGGTAAAGCTAGCTCTCGCCTTGGTAATGTCATCTCGCAGACTTCGTCCTTATTTTTAGGCCCATCCTATTCAAGTGGTTCTGATAATCCTTTGAGAAATATTCTAGAGAATCCAGATCATTCAGGATGGTTGGCTAAATGGTCAATAGAATTAAGCGAGTTTAAAATATCTTATATTCCCAGGACAACAATCAAAGCACTGGTGCTAGCAGATTTCATGATAGATATACCAGAAACTAATCCTAAACAAGAATAAAGATCTCCCTTAGCCTGGACCATTTATGTAGATGTGGCCTCGGGTAGAAACTCTGCATGAGCGGGAGTTGTCTTGGTCAATCCAAATGGTATTAAACTAGAACAAGCCATCAAGTTCTTCTTTCCGGTCACAAACAACCAAGCAGAGTATGAAGCAATCTTGGCCAGTCTAAGACTTGCAATAGAGCTGGGTATAGAACACGTGCATATCAAAACAGACTCCCTTGTGATGGCTTCACAAGTGTTGGGAAACTTTGAGACGAGGGAACCAATGTTGAGGAAGTATCTGTTACTGGCAAAAAAGAGATTGGAAGATTTAAAACTTTCATTATTGAACATATCCCAAGGGCACAAAATGAAGAGGCGGACGAATTGTCAAAGTTTGGACTTCGGTCAGGAGGAGTAACCTCGGAACTCTTCCATCCAGCAACAGAAGGAGGGGAATTAATGCAGATTAATCCATGTCCTTCCTCGAAAGATCCTTTCGAGCTGTATTTGTGTAAAGGGGAATTTCATCGATCGATAAAAGACAAGAAGAGGTTCAGAAGGAAAGTAGCCTACTATTATTTAGTGGCAGGAGTCCTGTACAAAAAACTGTCATTTCCCCTCTAGCAAGATGTGTCTCAGAGGATGAAGTTCCTATAATACTCGAGGAAGTCTATTCAGGAGAATGTGGAAGTCATCCAGGGGCAAAAAATTTAGAGAAGAGAATCCTAAGACAAGGGAATTTTTGGCCAACAATGAGTAAAGATGTAGAAACATTCGCCAAGCGACACGTTCAGTCTCAAAAGTTTGCTCCACTTCAACTCCAACCAACCCAGACGCTCAGATCAATAACAGCACCTTGGCCATTCACTGTTTGGGGGATGGATCTTATTAGATCCTTCCCTATTGCTAGTGTCCAACGTCACTTTAAAATCGTCATGATTGACTATTTCAACAAATGGATTGAAGAGAAGGCGTTGGCCAAAACCACCACGCAGATTGTCAAAAACTTCATCTGGGGGAAATTTTCTGCCGGCATGGAATCCCGTTGGCTATCGTCACCGATAATGACCCTAAGTTTAATAATTCGGAAATGAACAATTTCTGAGACCAGATTGGGATTGAGCTACGATTCTCCTCAGTACATCATCCCAGGAGTAATGGATAGGTGGAGGCTGCGAATAGGCAAATCATGTATCTTCTAAAGAAGAGGGGTTTAAATAAAAAAGGAAACAAGGCAGAACAACTCCCTTCCGTCCTTTGGACTCTTTGGACTACACCCACTTCAGCCACAAGAGGAATGCCATTCAAATTATCCCATGGTTTGGAGGCACTTGTTCCAGTAGAGTTTGAAGTGACCAGTCCCAAAGTTATGTTTGCAAAGCAGGGAAGCGAAGCATGGATAGAAGCCAATAATGAAGAGATAAAATGTAGTCTGAATTTCAACGAAGAACTCAAAGATGAAGCAACTATCAGACATGAGGAAGTGAAGGGGAGAATGGCCAGATATTTTGATAAGAATGTCAGAATCAAGCAATTCGCAGTCAGAGATATAGTACTAAAAAAGTGGATGCTGCAGCCAGAACGGGTGCCATTGGAAAATTGAATCCAGACTGGGCAGGTCCATTCATCGTCAAGGAGGTGCTAAAGAGTGGAGCTTATCGCCTTCAGACAAGCGATGGAGAAGACATTTCACATACCTGGAGCGTTGACAAATTGAAACGGTTCTATCCTTAAAATGTTATCTCTGTCATTATTTGCATTTTGATATTAAATAAAAAGGCCCATACTGACACTTTTTCTTGTCCAATAACTTGGTCCTCTTTTTGTTTCTCACTGAACCATGGAGACATTGCCAAGTTCTGCTCGAACCCCCACAAATTGTAACCATTAGCGTAATACCATGAAGACCAAGTGTAGCGGGGAGTTTTCGCACACGTGTAGTGGAATCTTGCCAATTCTTGTCCGGTGGTCTTCAGAATATTGGATCTCGGCCGGTATCTAATACACCTCTGCATCAAGGGAGGTCCAGGTGACTATTAGCACTACCGTGCCCCGAAAGGGATATAGTTACAACTTTGATGATCTTTATGAGGAATGCAATGCTAGCTACATACGCACACCTGCCCAACTGATCATCTTAGTCTGTGGCCATCGAATACTCCTAGGTACTCTCAAGCGGTTCCTATAGAGGACCAACAACTGAGTTGATCTCTCTGAGGAAAGCAATGTTCTCTATATAAGCACAACTGCACAATTGATCAACTTAGCTTGTATACCTAGGCAAGAGAGCAGTTGAGTCGTTAAAATTTTTACAGGTCTGGTGACCACTTGAGGAAAGCAATGCTTGCTGAATACACGCACCTGCCTACTTGGTCACCTGAGTCTGTAATTCTCTTTCTTCTTTACAGGTAGTTCTTATCTTCTTACAGCTTCTGTGATCATTTAAAGAAAGAAATGCTTGCTATGTACAAGCACCAGCCCATTTGCTCACTTAAAACCTATGATTCCTAAGATCGGGCGGTTTGGCTCTTAAGCCAGACGACTTGAAAGAGAATATCACAGGTTGGAATAAATGGCGGTGTAGTAGAGGCCGGACGGATAAAATGTATTTGGCTTTAAAGGTAAAGAACAGGTCACTATAGGTCTAAAATTGTTGTTAACAATAGTGTTATTCGATCTACCTGGGTCACTCTAGCTGAATGCGAGTCGGTATTATTCGCTCAGTCTAAAATAATTTGCTTATGAGAAATATGAACAAGCATAATTCACTCGATTTGGGCTATGATGGCTTCGACTCAAAATTATTATCCGATGGGTCGGGCTGTCTCAGTGACAATAATTGTTGGGATCAAGCTATATGACATAATTATTCTTTGAAACAAGTCGTGATTTATCTTTACAGAATTAAATCTATTCCAGAACTTAATCAATAAACCGCCCGAATAATATTTCATGGCATCAAGACAATTATTCTTTTTAAACTCTCGTGTATTCGGAGCTCAGAATGTTAGTCACCCGAACTGGAAGTTGATCGCGCGACTTGATAGTTATTATCTGGACTTATGGAAATACTATCTCGGGCGTCTTTAAGAAAGGATTCACGGTTTGAAATGAATAACGCAAAGATAACAGACCACATATGAATAATCAACAGGTAAGTAAAATTGCGAGGACACACATAAGAACATATAATTATATTTTCTTTTAAATTCACAAAAATATATGTATATCCATAAATACCGACCGACTAACATATCCAAGCCGTCGGGTATGTAAAGTGAATCAAAATACAAGCATAAAAACAATTAGTCATTCTACTTAAGTCTCTTGGCCGCAGGGGAGTTCGAGTCTACACCGCCCTCAATATCGACGTTGGGTGAATAAGTCCCGCTATCTGATGAAGAGCTTGTTGATCCACTGCTTGAACTATTCGAATCTTCTTTCTCTTGGCTTTTAGCTCGCTCAGTTTCATTCTCAGCTTCACCGGCTCCAGAAACCGCATCATCCATCTCCTCGCTATCAACCGCGACCTCATCATCTTCTTCTTCATCTTCACCTTCTTATTCTTCTTCTTCCTCCTCCTCTAGATTGTCTTCACCGACCTTATTTTTGCCTTTCGCCTTGCTGGTAATAGCGCCTAATTTCTTTTTCAGAGATGGATAGACGTCAGAGAAAGTAAATTCACTGAAACCCGGCGCCAGACCGCCAAGGTCTCTTAAGCGGTTGAGTGCTCCGTCAATTCCTTTAGCAACATGAGGAAAGACCACATCTTGGAAGACCGGGAAGTCTATATCATATTATTTCTGTCAATGAAATAAAGGATAGACCGCACGGTTTGAATATCTCAAATTTTCATTTCAGGTGATAACTTACCAACTCTGCTTCTTTTAACCGCGCATTCTCCCGCGCCAGTTCAGCACATCTTTTCTCTAAATGACAGTGAGCTGAAATTAACCTCTTATAGGATATCCCCATACAATGTTTAGTCACAAAACTCCTCGCACTAACTTGCGTGGCTAGCTTGGAAAACTCTTCCTCAGGAATTTCCTTAAGTTTTTTTCAAGTTTCGCCGACCATAAAGAGCAGTATCGGTGGTTGCTGCATGGCGACTTATCTTCTCACTTTCCCAGTATGGAAGCACGGTAGATACTTGGATGCATTCACCCTCAGAGTGTTGGGCGGCCTAAAAGATCTTTTGGATTGCCGAAAAATTGTGGGGGGGGGGGGGTGAACTCACCAGAAGAGTCCGAGTCTTTCTCCCTTCTAGATGTTTGTGACCTGCTTCTTTTCTGTCTTTTCTCCCTCTGGGTCAAAATCAGACCGCCCAGACTGAACGGCTTATTCATTGGGACAATTGCGACAGCTGCAAAGCAATAACGAAATGATTAATAAACAAGCCATGCGGTCAGAAGTAACAAGTTATGGGGAGCTTACTATTCTCAGGATGAGTTTGTTCTAACTCAGAAAGCAGTGGGATGTAATGATTCACATTATGCCACTCATTCTTGATAAACTCATAAATTTCCTGCTCAACCCCTTCAACATCACATTGTTGAAAAATTTCCTCCTCCCAAACCTGCGGGTTGACTTGCAGCAATCCAAGTTGGCTTTCAAAGATCAAATACCTTTCTGACTAGTTCAGAATCTTGTTCACCAAGTTTACCACCTTCAGTCCCCTGCACCTGAAGTATAAGTGTCCTATGACTATTTTTGTCCAAACGTATGGGATAGACCTCACAGAAAAGTACCTTCTGAACAAACTGATGGAGAAGCGAACTCCGTCAGACCGCAAGTAAGATATGAAACTATATATGGTGGCTATGGAGTTCAGTGGAAGTTGCCCGGGAACAACTCCGTAATGGTCGAAGATCACGACGACCTTTAGCAGCACTAGGAATTTGAAACCATTATCAAAATGGTCTATGGGATTTGCGATCTGAGAAGGATTGGAAGAGTTAATTCGCTCATCACGAAGGGGAATCCGCGCGAGCAGCGAGCTCCCGGTCATATGTTTATCAACGAATTCATTTATCTCGGTCACAGTGAGGCAACATTCCTTATGGTCTGCCGAATGGAATGCTAAAGCCGCATCAGTCCGGACGGCCGCATCCTTCTCAGACCGTATTGACTTGCTCTTAGCCCACATCTTGAATATCGTTGAAAGAGTCTCTGGGATATTTGCTATTTATAGAATCCCTTGACCTGCACATTGCCAATTCAAATTGCAGCTAACCAGCCTAACCACGTGGCCAGAAACCTGCATATTCAATGTATTCTATGAAAGAAACCTCAAAGCAAACAATACAAACTACATGAACTATGGAACAATTCAGAGATATCATATGATATTCAAAGTCATTAAACGATAAAATATCACCAGGCAAGCTTGCAATGTTTGGGAATTGTGTGAAAGATCAAACAAATATTACAACACATAAGTTTCAAATATAAGCTGCCTACGACTGATGATCTGACGGAGGATCCTCACGATGAAGGCGTGCGATCTGGTCACTGGTTTGCAAGAGAAGTGCTTACATCTAACTCACATTTCGGTGAAGGTGGTTGATGGTGCTATAAAGCCGCGCAACATCACGCTCTACCCACACTACATGAATAGTGCATGGAGGCAACACCGCAGCGGCCTCTCCAGAAATAATGACTTGTTCATCCTCCCTGACCGCTAGGGGATTTGAGGTCTCCCCAGCAACCGGGTGGCTTGATGTATGCAGTATCTCATCACTTACATTGATAGGTCGTTGATTCCCACTAACCTCCCGAGTCAGATGCAAATACTTCCCTCGATAGTATTTATAATCGTCTTCAAATTTCTGACTTGCTTTCCTCTCCTTATCAAGCCACGCGACCAGGGTGGCGATTTGAACCTGCAACACCTTCTCTCTTTCTAGCCATTCTCTTTTCTCAGCCTCCAATGCGAGTCACAAGTCCCGCTCCTTAACTCACGTGATCTCGGCTAGATTCTCCATCGCATTCCTCCATTCAAGAATCTTTATCTGGTTGGTTTCTTCATGATCCTCCACCTTTTCCTACAAGATGATAAGGGAATCCATAGGGTCGACCTGTGCCTCTTCTCCAACACTTAAGTTTACTGAGAAGCTTGGCGCTGGTGGTGGTAGTTGAGAGAGACTAGCAATCAGGTCACCCGGCTTAATAAGCGGCCCTGATGCATATGTAATAAAGAAAATGCGGTTAAAACAACAAGAAGTGGACGGCTCGATACAAGGGGAATACTATATAATCAAGACGGCTAATTTCAATACTTTCTTGCCCGTTGACCGCCTCAACAAGACTAAGGCCTGGAAATATAGATCTCCTTGATTGTTCAGGATTCATCTTTCAGCGCGGTTCTCTCCAATGTCTTTCATTCTGCTTCCGTTTGACAGGAATGTTTGAGCCGCGGTCAGAAAGAAGTTTGATGGCGGGTTCAAATCAAGTCGATCTATTTTTTTTGTGGCCGCGATTTAAAAAAGCGAACAGAACGAAAGGCCGCACCTTGCTTACCTTCGGCTAGGGGATCTGACAGTGTCGACTTATGGAGAGATCGTCTTAGTTCTTCTGACTTCTCCTTTAACTTCCGCAATCCAGTCTCTTTAGAGATCTCTGGGATTGGATCGGCTTTCTCAGACCTAACCGCACTCTCAGGCTCGGCTTCGTTTAAAGTCGCGGGGGTATCCAGAAGCCGATCTTGCTTCTCTAGAGTATCCATATCTTTGAAGATTTCACTTAAAGTAACGCTGGTAGCAGAGTTAGATGGAGGTTCGTACGGTTTATCAGGAGTTATAATGCCCTCAACGACTTCTTTCTCATATGCCTTATGCTAAATGCTAGCCGTGCCCAATCTCTCAGAAGTAACTCTGTTCCGGGCTTTCAACTTTTTAGCCTTCCTGATCACCCTGTCCGCCGCTGATTCAGCTCGCCTTCTCTTCTTCACCGAAGTCGGTTCGGCTTGTTGTGATTTTCCCGAGTTATCTTCTATAACTACCACCGACGTAGAAGCATTTAGTTTGGTCGGCTTTGAATAAACTGCGACCTCTTCCTCCTTGTCGTTTACTTTTAAAAGAGGCTCTCCAGAGGGAGAGTATATAATGTCAAAGGGATTACCCCCTGCGGTTTTTAATGGAGCAGCGTTAGAAGTCACTTTGTCTGATGGCACATACAGGGCGATCGGAGAAAGATTGGCACAACACACAGCAGGTCTAACAATGCCCTCATCAACCACAGAGGTAGTCAGGATAACCTCTCTCTCAACATCGGTAGTGGAGACAGTGGGGTTAGTTTTTTGTACCGCTGTACTTTCTTCTTCTTCGACCGGTCTGCCTCTTTCTCTTGGCGGTCGATAATCTTGGACATCAAATCATCCATCAGGATAAAGGGCTGCTGTCTTGAAAAAGTCTAATCGCTAACGACGAGTAGTGTCCCGTGACTGCGATAAAATTATGCGGAGCAGAGAGCATCCAGAGCGTTTATAAATTTCAGGGCAAGTCAGGCGCAGTTTCCGGCTAGAACTCACATTTCCTAAATTTCCTCGAAAATTAAAAAATGTACGGGGATCATGTTTACCCAAAAGACCGCTATCCAAAGTAATAACTCCCTCAGGCTAGATGTCTTGTCAAGCCTATCCGTCGAGCTCTACCATTGATGGCTTGCATATAAGTCTCCCAACTCATCAAGAACAAGCCGGACGGTCTAGGTAGCCAAGGTCACCACAAGGATTAACGATAATCAATGCGCAAGTCCAGGAAGCAAGTCACGACTTTAGATCACAGTCTGCACTGGCTGCTTCTCTTTTCGAGTCAAGATTTGTTCCAATCCAAGCTCAGCATAATCTAGGGTTAAAGTCGCCAGGCCGCGCAGCTTACCTTTTATTTTCTCTTTCTACATCCCGTCACCCCCTGCCCGATTCTCCTGTATCCGGGCAGGCGGTTATTCTAGCCCTGCCCATTTGGACATTCCCCCGAGCCTATAAATAGGGTGGGTGGACATTCCAAAAGGATGAACACTCGTATCTAGAAGCTCGCTTGTAAGAGCTGCGGTCTCAAGTTATGCACCTTGCGGCTTGTTACTCGCCCAACTTCCATCATTCTTTCCCTGTAACCCGATGTAACCGATTTTCTTAAATCAAAGGAAAGCTCGTTTCAGGAGTGGCATTCGCCGTGATGGGCGAAGTTTGGTTTTGACCACTGCCAGCGGTCTAGGTGATCTATATTTACTAAGTCAGCAGTAACCGACAACTCGCGGCCTCCTATTTCTCTCGCTTCCTTAGCGTTGATCGTGGAGGTGCATTTTCGGCGTCAACATATATGATGAGGTTTAGTTTGTATAATGATGTTATGATATGCTCTGCATTGTTGCAATGCTGCAACCCACATACGCGACTATGTATGTACATACCTTTTGAGTTCCCACTTTTCGAGTCTCCGCTCAAGTACACCCTGTTGAGGCAAACAGGGGCACTGGGTCGGGCACTCCACTCCTAGACTCATTTTAAACACCTCCTGGCCAAGACCTTTTGTACGTGCCTGAAGAACACACCAAGGTATCTGCGTACTATTTGATAAGCACCACCTCTATGTGAAACCCCGAGCGTCCAGCTCGCCAGACTATCCAGTCCTCCTTAGATAACACTGAGCCTACCGCTTGCCAGTCTATCCAGTCCTCCTTAGATAACAACGAGTCTACCGCTCACTGGACTATCCAGTCCTTCTTAGATAATACCTAGCATACAGTTTGCCGGACTATCCAGTCCTCCTTATATAACACCGAGCCTACCGCTCGCCGGACCAACAAGTCCTTGTACCATTCCATCCCATATTCTGGTATGAGGTTTATCTTTATCAAGTTCTCCTACTTAAATTACTCATGTTTATCATTTAGTTGAATTTGGAGGTTTAAGGTGAATCTTGGACTTCCCGAGGGCTACCCAGTGAAGGCCTCGCAGCGGTACTAGGGAATACAATGGGCTGAAGCACAAATCCCCCATTCTAGTATATTTACTTTTATTGGTAACTACCCATTCTTAAATACCCGCTTACTCTTTAGTTACTATAGTTTTGTATGGTGGGTTACAATAAACTGGACAGGGGAGCGATGATGTTCAATTAAACATCAATCATTGCCCCTCTTTAGAGACTAATTACACCTTCACATATAAACACACACCTACCACCTAATGTTCCATATTCATAGGTTTAGCATATTAAACTCTCACTAGTGAGTCATATGCCTCATCTCTTATCATTTCATTGTATATCGCCATATCAAGAATTCTACTAAACGCACCCCCAAACCTAATCTTCAAGTGTTGGCACTAGGTTAATTGTCCTACTAATCACTCTATCATGTAGTTTATGATCCAAGGGTTGATAATTCTGTATGTAAATATCAAAAGGGGTCTAAATGAATAATTTCATTTTTATTATCCACAGAGCAACTTAATTCCAAGCATGATATATGACTTCTAATGAGAAGCTATACGACCCTTATAAGTGAATGTATCAAAATAGGAATCCATAAGTTTATAAGTGATAAGTTGTTGATTTCAAACTTTTCGTTTAAATAAAGTCATGTTTGGGCCTAATACTTACATCTTTTATAATTAAGAAAACAACCAATTTGTACATGACATATCATTTAACATGACCCAATGAGTCTAGTAAAATTTCCTGAGTCTAATTATGGCCCAAAACAATGTTCAACAGAATTTCATGATTTTCTCCGCAATGATTCTCCAGGATAATTAATTAATAACCAAGAGTGCTATTATCAAAATTTTGAAGGATCTACCAGAACCATTCATCCAAATGTTGCAAATAAATTTCCAAATACTTATATAAATCTAAAATGTACATTAAGAAGAATTGACATTTTTCTAACAACATTTGATCATCAATACTAAATAAATCATGCAAGCCAATTATTTCCTCTTTATGAAGGCACTACTGTAAATCATCAGAGAATAACTATAAAATAATTATCAGGGAAATAATATGCTCTAACAAGCCTACTGACCAAATCTCACAATTTACCAATTACATTTGACCAACATTAATAATTACTCTAGGAAAATAATAAAATTCCACCTTGTGAAGGAACCACTATAAATTCTCAACAAATAAATATGATAAAATTCCCAGAGCACCCTATTGGTCTCAAAAGTTCAACTACCCAGTTTCATGCAATTCAAAATTCATTTGCTCAAATAGAGGTGGGGTAAAGTAATTGGGGGTAATTTGAATAAGTGAAATTTTGTGGACTATAGTAGCTCTAAAGGATTTCAAATAAAATTTCCAAACTGTAATTACACCCTCTAAAGTAAATTCCAAAGTTTCATAATATTCTAGGGAGATTTGACCCTAGATTTCCCAATAGTGTTTAATGTGACGAAAGCACATAAACCCTTATTTCCTACCAATGTGTTTGATTCATTCAGAGATGAAAGATCTCGTGATAACAAGTGCATGGTTCAATTTTTTAGAGAATTAACCAAGGGAATAATTTATTATCCACAAAACACCATGTGGGTAACATAATATTTATTATTCTATGCTACTTTGGTCTTGCATGTGGGTTTCCTCCACATGCAAGAGTTCAAATGGACTGAAAATTTGACCATGCTTATAATATGGTGAAAGTGCACAGTGTGCCTCTGAGTATTCTCTAGGGGGGGGGGGTGAATAGAGTATTAAAACTTTTACCCTAAATATGCACACACAATAAAACTACTCTAACAACTATGCAATCAACAATACCAACACAGAATAATATAATCACAGGAAACAGAAAACAGTATGAAGTAAAAGGACAACACAGAAAAGCAAACACATGAGACACAAAAGCTTTATAGTGGTTCCCCAAAATGTGGGTACTTCACTCTTTTACCACATTGGTAGGAATGCGCTACAAGTGCCTGAGTCTTTTGATAAGAAGACTCTCAGAACCAACACTGACCCTTTTGACAAGGAGACTCTGAGAATCACTGAGTCTTTTGATAAGGAGACTCTTAGAACCCCTGAGTCTTTTGATAAGGAGTCTCTTAGAACCAACTGAATCCTTTGGAGAGGGATTCTTAGGACTCTTTCTTAGTTACAAAATAAGAACAAATGGAAAGAAGAAGAATATGAATATGATTCTGCTGTATGAATCCTTCAACAACTGTGAGCTTTTGATATTCTTCAGGATCTGTATTAGATGAACCCTTGCTGCTGGTAGAGAAGGATGCAAGGGTTATGTGCTTTTGATCCTTGTGATCTCTGTACACTTTGTTTGCTTGCTGCTGTAAGATGTGAAGAAGAAGCAACAACCTTGTATTTCTGTACACTGAAGTTCTTGTCTCTGTATCTGAAAGAGAAGTTCATGAAGCAGAAGAAGACAGAATTATCAATTCCTTGTTTTTGTTTTCTTCATTCATCTGAATACTTTTTCTTAATCGAATAGTGTCTGATTTTCTTTCCTCATCTATTCTGTCCTTAGAAGGAATATCTATTGGACATTGAGTATTTTCTTCTATTTATGTTTCACGAACCGTCCATCAAATTTGAATAATCTTCCAAGAATGTCTTTGTTGTTCCTCTGAAATACTCCATTCCATTCTAGGTAATAATCGAGTTGTTGTGATTCAAATTTCATCTTTGAAAGACTTTGAAGATGGACCAGAAAGGACAGCAGAAAACATACTATTTCTGACTGTATTCGACGCTACGTCAAATTCATTATTCTTCATATCGACGCACCTCTGAGTTCTTATAAAAGCATCTTTGAATTCATTCTTTGCTCTGACTAAACTCAGATGTCGACATTGCGTCGAGTACTTATCGATGTATCCGTCCAGTTGAAGACTTGGATTAAGCTTCATCTTCTGTGTCGATTTCAAGTCGAAATTGCGTCACCTTCTAAGATGGCTTCGACTGGCTTTTTCATCTGTGTCGAGTTCATTTCGAAGTTGCGTCGACTTCACTTAATACTTTGATAAGCAACCTGAGTTACTTCGACTTTCAGTTAGAGTTGCGTCGACTTCTAATCGAAGTTGCATCGACTTCTATTCGACGCAAGTTTTACCTCAACTGAATTTTTTCTTATCTTAGACCTGGTCTTGACACTCTAAGTTAGTGTGATACCCTAGGACATCTAATGACCAAATTACCCTCCCTATACATTATGGGCAATACAACCTAAATTATGAAATCACTTTTTCCAAACAATCTCCCCCTATTTATCTTAACAAATTTTACAAATATTTTAAGTGATTTCAAACATGTTGTTAAATAGAAACAAAATAGAAACAAACGTAATAGTACAAAATGGCATCATTGCACAGATGCATAGACCAACATGATAAATTTTCAATTGATCAGATTCTCTTTCATAACTATATCTTCAAGTATTTTTACTGAGATGTTATAATAGAGATTGTTCATCTGCTGAATACCTATATTTTTCTATTTTGGTGAAGGGTTTTTTCTCTTCCTGGAGAAAACCAGTGGTATTACCTTTCTTGAAGCAAATACCAGAGGCTCATTCTCCTCCTCATCAGTCCTGTTGGCTTCTTGATGAGTGTCATCTTCATTGAGATGCTCCCCTGAGTTTGTGCTTCCTTTTCAGCTAACTGGACAGACTCCTTTGCAATCAATGAAACTTCATCCAGAAGCTGATCATCTTCTACGAGCTCCCCCTGGATTAATAGAAGCATCTTCCCCCTGATTTAGTTCAAGTTTTTCTTGAGGATTTGCAAGAGGCTCCCCCTGGATATGTGCATCTGGATGTGAAACATCTGGGATTGTTGTTTGAAATATAGTAAGCTTATTAGGATTATTAGGATCAAAAACTCTTTTGATTCCAACAATTCACTCTCCATCTGTGAGTACTTCCTGTTGAACTTTCTCGCTTGAGTCAGCAATAGATCAACAAATAATAGTTCAAGAATAAATCTAAAGTATTCTAAGGAAGAGAAAGAGAAGCTAGAATTTAAATCAAGAATTATAATTCCCTTGGATCATCTCGGTCGAGTACTAATAGAATTTAGCTACTCATAGAGATGGAGGAAACAATGAAATGAAAGAAGTGCATAAAGAAAGTTGATAGTAAAATAAGAGAAAAAGTACTATTTTATTAATTAGCAAAAGAAATTACAACTAGAAAATTGAGAGTTACAAGCTTGGGAAATAAAAGTGCAAGAAGAAAAGGACATACAAGATCTACTAAAACATGAAAATAACGATATGAAATGAAAAGTCTAAGTCCTAAAAATTCGTCCTTCAAGATCTGGAGAAGCTCCCTTTAAATCGGCAGAAATTTGTTGTTACACTCCCTTGGTCACGCCCATGACCAAGGGCGTGTAAGGAGCGTGATCGATGCTGGTGCGGAGAGGGTGCGTTCTGGCTTCAATGCAGGCATTTCGGACGCGTCACGCCCTAGGTCACGCCCGTGACCTAGGGCGTGTAATCTCAATTAAGTGCTGCTGGCGGAAAGCTTCGGCGGGAAGGCGCGCTGGGCGAGTCACGCCCGTGACATGCTGTCACACCCTTGGTCATGCCCGTAACCGAGGGCGTGTAATTTTAATTGACGTGGAAGCGTGCTCCGGATGATTGTGGCGGGTCGTGGCCGTGACATTGGGTCACGCCTGTGACTTGGGGCGTGTACTTGGCGAACTTTTCACGGAACGTCCCCGGAGTGGCAGAAACAGGTCTGGAACACTATGCAGGTTACACGCCCATGGTCACGCCCGTGACCTGGGGCGTGTAAATGTATTTTCTGCTCCAAATGTCCAGAAAACCTGAAAATATAAAATAAACATAAGTTAGCTTATGAAATTAACATAGGAAAGATTTATACGATATAATTTATAAAAATAACATAATTTCATAATAAAATTGTAATAATACTATACTAAAAGATGAGTAAATAAATTACTCATCAAACACCCCCATACTTGCTCGCTGCTCGTCCCGAGCAAACCATTCTTCATAAGGGTAAGAAAAATTAATGCAAGACAGAATTATGAAAACAAGAGAGTAAAATGCAAAGTATTATGCTGGCATGTGTAGATATTTTAGTAAAAAGATGTTCTTGGAATAAATACTAATTTATGAAATACTTCAAAAATGCGTTATAAATATTTATTATCACTTTAAGAATGAGTCGACGGTCAATCAAAAAGTTATGAAAAGGGAGAAAATAGCGTGATTGCTGAGATTTAAATTACTAGACGTAGACGGTCGGGGTGGCCTCCAAAGAAATCCATTAATGTCGACGGCCATAGGCTTGCCCGTTTGCACTTTTTCCACTACATTTCAAACTAAAACAACACTATGGATCTTTAGGTCTTGAATGGGATGCAATTTAAGGCTTGGGTTTAAGGGCGAGGTGAAATATGATATATATGAAGGTGTATTCCACTTAAACGGAAAGTTTTGAGCTAAAATGACTACCACAAAACAAAGAAACTTTTACCCCCATACTCATTTTTTTGCTAAGGGAAACACTCTCATTCACCAATATTTATATCACAATTCATCATAATTGGGATCATTCCAAGTATGCATGTGCATACCTAGGCCGCATATCATATGAGATTTTTGCCTTTTAATATAAAATAATTCTTTTCAATTGATACCCATAATTTTTTCTTCATAGTTGGGATCATTCTAAGTATGAAAAAGCATACCTAGGTCGCATATCACTATGAATTTTTTCTCTTTTTTAAACGACAGCCAAATATATTTAATCATTTAGCTCAAAATTTCAAGTGTTCATTTGGGGTTTGGGATTTTTGGTTTTGGTGATGAAATGGTGAGGGTGGTCCAAATGAAGGTGCAAAGCTCAATATTTGTGTGAACAATGGTAGTAAATCTAGGTTGGGTGCAAAGGCTCTAACTATCCAAAGAAAGGCCTAAATCATTTCCGTAAAGTTAATTTTGACTAAAGTGCACATGCTTCGAAAATAGTTTGGGGCAAGTTCTAGACATCGAGAAAGGACACCCTTTTGTTCAATTCGAGTAATAGCTTTCTAGCAACCTTCTACACACTCACCTAAACTACTTTTGGATAAGACCGGATTCGAATTAAAAGTAAAATAAATTATTACTACGCAAATTAATAAAACATAATTGTAGATCTATGCCAAGAATTTAATTTTACACCAACACTTCTCAAAGACATGCATGTGACTAGGAGCACTACATGAGTCAACAATTTTACTCAAAAGTTTCAAAAACTATTCTAGCACAAAATTATTTTTAGACCATATGAAAAATAGTCTACTTAGAACTTACAATTTAGCAAGTGGGCGTTTTGATGAATAAAAAGAACATGTCATAATAGATTTTTTTTTTGTTCTTGGACTTCCCAAGGTCAACCTGGTGAAGGGCTCGCAAGGTACTAGAGGCTATGATGAGAATTCAAGCCCAAAGCGTCCTTTCCAAGAAATTTAATTTCAAATTTTTTTTATTTTTTTGGTTTTTTTTCAACTAAATAGAAATTCAAAGAAAGCAATGCTATACCCCCATACTTAAAATTAAACATTTTCCCCAATGTTTAAAACTAAGTATGAAGAATACTTGGAAATTAAACTTTTAAAAGAAAAAACATAAAATTAAATATAAGCAAGGGGTGCCTCCCAAGAGCGCCTTCTTTTTCCCGTCTTTAAGCTAGCCGGTTAGTGTTAGGAAAAAAGAAAATAAAAAGAGATGTGGACAGGCAACTCCCCTAATTCACGCGTAGGTTAATGTGCCGTCATCTGTTGCCCGGCGACTCCTCCATTTATCTTATGATTCTCCTTTTGTCCTTGAATTTGAATATGTAAATCCAAATCACCTATACATACCTGAGGTGATTTGAATTTATAAAGATGAGCGGCATAGGGATCATCAATTAATTGGGGTAGCAAAGACTCATCTTCAACCTGGAAATTATTAGTATAAAGAGAATCACAATTAAACGTGTCAGATAATATTTCGCAAGGAGGAGGCGTTTGCGAAAATAAATGATTAAGCTCTGGTTGTTCCTTTTCTAAAATTAAATTTTCATTAGAGGAATCTAGTGTATTACCAAGCGGAATAAAATTTTCGGACACAAAATTTTCATGAATTTTTGGTTGGATAGAAGTAATTCGCGAATATTCATGACAAGGAAAATTAAATTCGGGTGGAGTAGGGGAAGAAACTTGTAGTTCTTCTATTTCATCCGGGGTGTCCATAACTTTAAGAAATTCTTGGTAAAGTAATTGTTCTTCATCTTCTGTAAAAGAAGTTATGGGATTACATGAAACCACATGTTCCTCCATAACTAAATTGTCCAAAGATGTAGAAAAAATACTAGAAGAAATAAAATTTTCCTCTAAATTTTGGGGGGAAGTATCCATTTGAATCGGCGGATATTCCCCAAAATTAGAGTACGAAGGTTGCGGCGCAAAAGAATATGAACAAGAATTCGGATCGAAAGATTTATCTTCATCGCTTCGAAAGCTATCCGGGTGACCTTGCCACCAAGAATAATCTACTTCGGGGCTAGAAGAAAAATTATTAGAAGCCGAAAAATTATTCTCCTGAAAATTAGAAAAAATATTTTCCTCTAAATTTGGGGGGGGGGGGGGGTAGTATATATATGAATTGGCGGAATTTCCCCAAAATTAGAGAATGAAAATTGCGGTGTACAAGAAGAAAAACAAAAATTCAGATCTAAAGATTTATCTTCGTTGCTCTGAGAACTATCCGGGTGAGCTTGCCATGAGGAATAATCTACTTCGGAGCTAGAAGAACAATTATTAAATGCCAATAAATTATTCTCATTAGAATTAGAAAAATTATTTTCATCAAAGTTTGAAAAATAATTTTCATTGAGAGATGAAAAATTATGATCAGAATTATTATCAGAATTATTTGCATAATATTGAGGATAATTATTTTCATAATAATTATTTTGAGAATAAGAATGTAAATAACATTCCTCACTTTCATGAGGCTCACCACAATAATAACAACTAAACTGGCGCCTTCGTGCAGCTTGCAAGATTTCAATTTGGTTTCAAAGCACGATAATTTTAACGACCGCTTCTACTAATTTCATAATAAGAATAATAAAAAAAAGGAAACAACTTTCACTTAAATAAATGGAATTTTAAAATTATTTTTATTATATATATTTTTTTTTTCAAAAAGAGGGTTAAATTAGTCCTGGACTTCCCAAGGTCAACCCGGTGAAGGGCTCGCAAGGTACTAGAGGCTATGATGGGAATTCAAGCCCAAAGCGTCCTTTCCGAGAATTTAGATTATGCTTTTTAAGATTTTTTTAAAATTTTAAAGAGAAGGGGAAGAAGAAAGAGAACGATAAAATTAATAAATATTTCTTTTTTCGAAATATCAACCGTGTCCCCGGCAACGGCGCCAAAAACTTGATGGTGAACATCATGTTCTCCAATCTATACTCGATTAAGGCAAGTGTACCTATCGAAATATAGCATAGGATACAAAGAATATCAAGGTCGTATTAGACTCGGGGCTGTCGAGTACTTTTAGTTCGGGAAAACAAAACAATTATTTTATCGAATAATATTTTATTAGTGATAATTTAAAATAAAGAAATAAAGAAAAGAAAACAAATCTTGATCAAAGCGCACTTGGAATGAAAATCAAAAGAGATAAATTCTAATCTGATCCTTGACCGTGGAGATTCTCGGACTATGAACGTACCTCTTTCAAGGACTACACCCAACTAAGTTTAGGAAATATCAATTGAATTTCCATTCTATAATTGATAACCTAAGACTCGCTTTACGAGATGAATCCCACTATTGGCTTTTACTCCAATCCGGAAGGGTAACGTCATCCTCATTCAAGGATTGCGTTCTACTATTTTTATCCTTGAGCGATCGATTCATACTCACGAGTTGGATCAGCTAAATAGAGTTTGAAAACAAATATCGCAATTCATAACCGAAATATGAACACGATACGTTAATATTTGAAAATAAATCGAAAGAGGATTGAAAATAATAAAGAGAATTCATTTCATCCAAAGCTCGCAATTTTCAAGATCTAAAATTAAATCTACTTGACATGAAAATAAAAGAGATGGAAAAAATAAGACAATAACATTTTATTAAAATAACTTTGAATTACAACAAAAGAGGGTACAAGAAATTGAAAGATTTGCATTAATAGAAATCTACAACTACTATGCATAAAATGAAAATACATGGAATTGAGATCTAAACTAAGAAATAAGAAAATACAAGAAATGAAAGAAATGCAATTCTGCCCCAAAAGGGGGCAGAGGAGAGGATTTTCGACCCAAGAAGGGTGGAAAAAGGGATGATCAGAGATCTGGAAGAGCTGCCTTTTTATAGGCAAAAGTTGGGGTTACACGCCTTTGGTCACGCCCGTGACCAAGGGCGTGTAATGGGCGTGATCAAAGCTGGAGCGGGAGAGGCGCGTTCTGGAGTTACTGCAGGCGTTATATGCGTGTCACGCCCTTTCACGCCCGTGACTAAGGGCGTGTAATCTTTAAACAGACGCTGGCGCTGGAAATCTTTGGCGGGAAGGGCGTGACTCTGGCGGCGAAGGAGTTACACGCCTGTGTCATTGTAGCTACACGGGCTTGACATTGGCGAAGCATCCTTGGGGCGTGATCTGGGGCGTGATCTGCTGGCAGGGAGGTTACACGGGCGTGACATTGGAAGGTCACAGGCGTGACATTGGAAGGTCACGGGCGTGACTCGGGCAGTCACGGGCGTGTACTTGGAATTCTCCTCAGAATGAGTCCAGGTTGGCGGCAGCAGGTCTGGAAATAGTTTTATGTTGACACGCCCTTGGTCACGGGCATGACTTAGGGCGTGTACTTGCATTTTTCGGCAAAAACTCCAGAAATCCTGAAAAACATAAAACAAACTTAAGTTAGTGATCAATTATAAATAGAAATGATTATTTAGTTAAAATAGACATATTATTTATAAATTTATATTATTATTGGCCTAAATGCTATAGTAATATTAGGCTAAAATACTACTCATCAGCTGTAGGACTTGCGGGTCCGTGTTGTAAGGCTTGAGGGCCTGAAGTTTTGGCGGAGTTTGCCGATCCTAGCACACTGCTAGGTAGGCGTAGAGGAACAGAGGACTAGTCAAGACACCCGGTCTTGAGGAACCTCTATAGATCTTGTGTCGTCTGCTGTGATTTATTTGTGCGATAATTTTGTGCTACGCTTGAACATTCGTAACTCGCGCTAATATTTCGAAAAGAACCCTGATCACCTAACACCCCCCCCCCCCCCCTCTAGGTGAACGTTCCATTAACAACAAATGGCATCAAAGCGAGGTTGATCAAAAGAAGACTTAACCGTCTGATCTAGATCGTGGAACGACTCTCCATGGCTGGTGGAGATCAAAATCGGGAAATGAGAGCCATGAAACTCCTAATCTGCACAAAGGAGAACTTTCCCATCTTGAAGGAAAAGGTAAGGCTTTTAATGGAGGCGGCCGATCCAAGAATTTATTTAACAATCCAACAGGGTCCCTTTATCCCTACAACTCCCTCCACCATTGATCCAACAAGAAAGGTGATAAAGAAATATGAGGACATGAACAAGGACGATCTAGCCTTGGCAGGCCTAGATAAGAGGACCAAAAATGTCATTGTGAGTGCCATAGATGACTCCACCCTCCAGAATCTAATTCACTGCAAAATGGACAAGAAGATGTGGGACTCCCTGATCGTGTACATGGAGGGTACTTATGAGGTAAGGGATGATAGGAAATCCCTTCTCAACCAGGAGTATGAGGCCTTCAAATAAGGTAAGAATGAAACAATCTCTAACTGTTATGAGAGATTCTTCAAGATAGTGAATGGACTAAGAAACTATGAAAGGGAGTTCACCAACCCTAATCTTAATGACAAGTTTCTTAGATCCCTCACAAAGGAATGGGACATCAAAATCTGTGCCATCAGAGAGATGGGTCAGCTGGGCATCATAGAGCCCAAGAATCGGTATGGGAAGTTGTTGTCCCATAAACTTCAGCTCAACACCAGGAAGGTTGAAGAAGAAAGCTCAAAGGGGAGCTCAAGAGACAGAACTGTGGCTCTAAAAGCTGAGAGCACGAGAAGATCCAAGGGCAAGAACTCTGCAACTCAGAATAGATGTGAGAGCAGTGAAGAATCAGAAGCCAGCTCTTCAGATTCTTATGATACTGATAAAGAGGTGGCCCTTCTCTCAAAACAGTTCAGGAAGCTGATTCACAGAAGGAGGAGGGACAATCACAGAAACTCCTCCTCAACCTCCAGAAGATCTGATTATCATGACAGATCCAGAGCCCCCGGGGAGGAAAGGTACAGATCTAACCCTGGTAAACATGATTTAAATAATACTGTTTGCTATTCCTGCAGCAAGACAGGTCACATGGCTGCTGACTGCCCCTCTAAGAAGAAGGAGTCGAGGAACCATGAAGAAAGAAGAAGCTCAAGGAGCAAGAGGAAATCTGAAAAAGGATTCGTGGATAAGAAGGTCAGAACACTGAGTGACTCTGACTCAAGCTCCTCTGGTACTGAGGAAGATGCACTCATCGGCTTGATGGCCATCGGTGAAGACAACCAGGATGACATCTCTCCTGGGAAGGTAACTAACAAATCTTCTCTATCTGTCTCTGATTCCGAATCAGCAGCAAATTCCTTGCATGATGATGAGGGTGTGTCTGCTGCCAACTGCACAGCCTCAAGATCCCAATATGATGTTGAATCTGAACAGATAAGGCAATATAAAGCCTTGTGGAAAGCCTTCAAAATCTGTAAGAAACTCCTCAAAGTCCAGACTAAGGAGTTAGATTCCTTGAAGCCTAGCCTGTTCAATCTAAGCTCCAGGAGACAACTGAGAAGCTGGCTACCATGAGCAAAGAAGTGGACAAATTCAAGGAAGCCATAAGGCTTAAGAATGTTGAATTAGGATAGAAGAACAAGGTCATCAAGGACCTTGAGGAAATGTTATTGGCTGAGAAGAAAATTGCATCCAGCTTCTCAATGCCCAAAACCAACCTGCCCATCATCGACACCTTCTATGGACAGATCAGAGCTGGTATCGGTTTCAATCAGGAGACAGTTATGGGCAAAAATCCTGAAGCTAGACCTTCCTATAAGAAGGTGCTGGTGTCAAGTACCTCAGCCCACAGACCTGCAACAACAGTCAAGGGCAGGGGAAAGGATGTTGCTACAAAGCCTGCTCCCAAGAAGGTGAACCAAAATGTGGTGAGACCAATTCCTCCACAAACTCACACATATGAGGTTCACCCAAGATCTGTTAGGCAAGAAGCCTTCTCTCCTGTTCATCAGCACTGCCATCCCATTCAGATGATGAAGCATAAGAGAAGATATAACAAATATGAATGCTGGTGCTGTGGGAAAGTAGGCCACTTTGCTTTAGACTGTTGGTTCAAACCAACAGGGCTCAATGCAAAGAGAGTGCAGAACCCTCAGAGGTTTGTTGTTCCATTATACCACCCTAACAGAAACCAAGGACCCAATCCATATTGGGTACCTAAGGGGAAGTGTTTTGTTTTGTAGGTATGTCCAAATGCCAACCAATCTCCAATTTGGTATTCGGACAGTGGCTTCTCCTGGCACATGACTGGAGTCAGAAAGTATTTAAGAGAGTTCATCCCTATGGAGAATGGACCAACCGTGATCTTTGAAGGTTCAGAAAATAGGGTGACCAGGGGCTATGTCAACATCTCTAATGGGTTAGTTACCATCACAAAGGTAGCTTATGTGGAGGGGTTGAAACACAATCTCATAAGCATAAGTCAACTTTGTGATTTAGGCTTTGTTATTACTTTCCACAAGGACAAGTGCCTAATTAAGAAGTCCTAGATTCTGAGGCTACCTTAATTGGCACTCGGAGTGGCAATATTTATTGCTTAAACTTTCTCAATACAAATTCTTCCATGCCCATATGTCTTGTAGCTGATGGTAAAGAGGCTCTATGTGTACAATGGCACAATTTGTTGGATCGTGTGACGCCCTTAGAGGGGGGGGGGGTGAATAAGGGTGTGTTTAAAAATATAATTTTTACTTAATAATTTTTAGACAAATTTTACTTTACTAAAAAGTTACTTATAAATAATTTTAAACCAATGCAATTTTTGTATTAAACCAAACACAAATTTCTAAGATAAAGATTTAAGCAAACAAATTTGCAATTAGTGAAAAGAGCATAATTATATTTATCATGAAATTTGTGTAAAATAAAAAATGATCCTAAAAATGCTTAAAATCAAGGCACAATTATGATAATAAAAAATACAATAATTTTTGGTTTACCAATCCTTCTCCCAAGGATCGGAAGGCTATCACTTGTCTCTCCCAAGACCAAGCCCAAGCCTCTCCTCTAGATCTTCCCAAGATCTAGACGTAGCACACAAGGCCACGATTTCCCACCAAGCCACGCAAGGACTTGGACGCTCCGCACAAGGAAGCGATTTTCCCCTAAGCCGCGCAAGGACTTAGATGCCGCACGCAAGACGACGATTTCTCTACCAATACAAAATGAAATGTGTGTAAATGAAAATACAATATGAAAAGGACAACTCCCTAGAATTTCAGATCTCTGAAAGGATGGTTAAAGCCTCGCAATGATCGTTGATGAAGAAGCGCGCCCGATCTCGTCTTCAATCTTCAATCCTTCTTTGCACAAATGGGAGTTGAAGAGGTTCTGGAGCTCTCTGGTTCGTATGCACTCAGGAAGGGACTTGGAATTCTCAAAGCTTGGAATGCATGAACACAAGGAGTCAATTTATAGAAAATCGCTGTCGCCTGGGCGACATCCACTGTCGGAATTTTCCGACAGCGCTAAACTGCCGCTGGAGTGCCGTCGTGCCGGCAGTTGCTGTAACCGCCGAGCTGTCGCCTGGGCGACATCGATGTCGGATTTCCGGCAGCGCAAAACTGCCGATCGTGGGTGGTGTCGTGGGCAGTTGTTGTAACCTCCGAGCTGTCGCCTGGGCGACATCGCTGTCGGAATTCCGACAGATCAAAACTGCCTTTCGTCGTGCTGCCGTGGAGGGAAGTAGTTGTAACTTCTCTGCTGTCGCCTGGGCGACAACGGCTGTCGGAATTTTCCCACAGTGAAATTTCCCATATTCAGACTTAGCTCCAGCAGAAATGTGAACATCTCATACCTGTTACCTGCACACCATAAATAAAAATAGAATCAAATACAAACGGGACTTTGTTATTATCAAACCGGAGGAGTGCGAAACGCATGCTCCAACAATCTCCCCCTTTTGATAATAACAAATCCGTATAAAAAGAAATCATGTCTATTTAGATTGTTGATTTTAACATTTGGTGTGTGCACAAAAATAACATGATATATTTCTCTTAAAATAAATAATCTCCCTTTAGATGAAAGCTCCCCCTAAATGAATGCTCCCCCTAAATATATGCTCCCCCTAAATATATGATGTATTGTGTAGGTGGAATATTTAGGTGTAATAGATTTGTGATTTTTCTTTTTATACTTTTAATTCTCCCCCTTTTGGTATTAGCAAAAGTTAATATTAGATAAAAGAGTAGTTCTTAAGGGAAAGGATATAGGATATAGAAATGAAGAGTAAGCGGAAGCACTTTGTCGGAAATGATTGAAGTCCACGAAATAATAGGAATATGCCATTGTATGAATAAACTCATGAAGTGACGGTAAAGCCATATGAAGTAATGAAAGAAAATAACTTAAACATGAGTAAGGTCATTTGAAAGTATCATAGAAAGACACAATAGTGTATAGAATTATGGAATATTTTCGGTCCAATTCTCATGAGATTAATGTTTATATAACATAATGATGTGTACATGTGATACTTAGATCAAACATATGAAGTTATTTAATTTACATGATCATTGAAATGTAGAACATAATATAAGCATATAAAGTTAACTTTGACTTTAAAGATATAGCACAAGATGAATAGAAAACCATTTTTCTTTTGCACAAGACACTTTACAATTCTTTCCAAGGTGCTTAACCTCACAATGCTCATTAAGACTTATCAGGAGGGTAAGTAGTGCTTGGTGGAGTATCCTTGTCTTTATTTTAAATTTTTTGATCACAGATGTTGTGATATCTTAATTTTGAGATATTGATAATTTTTTTTGTAATTGACCAAGGATCTCCGAATTCACTTGAAATGCAAAAGATGGTGTATATTTTGTTGTGCTAACAAATCAAGGTTGAAAGTTGTATTTATGAAGTGCTATTTTATTATGTTAAAGCAAATATGATCCATGTATATATTAAATAAAAAGACATAGGTATTGATCAAAAGAAGTGAACGTGATAGTTCATTATGATAGATAAGCAATTTCAAATACTTAGAGGCATGCGAAAACAATTACCAATGGTCTAAACAACTAAGTAGGATTGTCAATACGATGATAGCTTGGAAATGAAATCATATAATCATGTAAGAGTCATTTTTTTTAAAATAAAAAGCACATGGTTCGTCATCAAGTCATGAGGTGAAGCAGTAATAATGACATATAACTATTGTAAAGCATCAAAGGGACCAAAAATTGAAGATTTATTAAATTGGGAGCTGTCGGAAATTTCTGACAGTCACTGTCGCCTGGGCGACAGCCAAAAATATAAATAGGGCTTTAGACCGAGTCAAACCCTATTGTGCTTCATTTTTCTAGACTGTAGAGCGAGAGAAGGCTGTCGGATGTCGGCGATAACTCTAGATCTAAAGTATGGATTTTAGATTTTTATGTTTTTGACTCTAAATTTTTTGGGATTTGTGATTTTGAAAGTAGAGAAGAAGGAAAATGTAGTTTTCATTTTGATTTTTGATGAATGGTGGAGGTTTTAGAAGTTTTGTGTTTGAAAAGTGTAGATCTAGTTTAAAGCAAGTGGATCTTGTTGCATCTTTGTTAAAAATGTTTTGATTTTGTGGTTCTTGTGGTTGAAGGTTTGCTTTTGTTCATAGTCTAATTTTAAAAATGGAAGATTTTCCTTTTGAAAGAAGGTTGAAGATGATGAATAGTAAAGGATATGGAGAAGATGTAGATTTAAAAAAAAATTTTGTAAACTTGATGTTGAAATAAACTTGATTTTGAGTAGATCTGGAAGTGTATGTACAAAATTTCAAGAGAAGTTTACTGAAGTACTGTCAGAATTTTCCGACAGTCACTGTCGCCTGGGCGACAGTGTTATAGTGCACAACACATTTTTAATTCATGTTTTTATATGTTTTTTGCAGAATGGCTTCCAGTTCTAAAGCGCGAAGAAGTACTTCTGAAGATGCGCATAGTTCGTATCAATTGTATCCTGGGGTTGAGAAAGCCATAGTAGGAGTAGCAAAATATGTGGAATTTGATTCGCCGAAGCACGATCATATCTATGATCGGCTTGCGAATGCAGGTATACTCTCAATAATCACCCCAGATTCGTTCTCTTCCTTTTTGATTCGAGAGTTCTATAATCATTTGGAAGATCCAAATTATACTGAATTGGATGGGGGAGTTAGTTCAAGAATCCAAGGTCAACATGTGGAAATAACACATGTTGATCTAAGAGAGGAATTCAGACTAGTGATGAGTGAAAATATGCCGGATATAGTGGAGAGTTATAGAAAAGATAGGGATTGGACCCTTGTAAACATGAGTTTACATGGGAATCAAAAGAAGACTCTAACCACTGAAGTTACGTCACTCACTCTGGATGCTTTCTTAGTTCAAGATATTTTAAGGAATTCAGTCATGTTGAAGAGTGGAGATACAAGAAGTATTACGGCTCAGTTGACCCTCATTACTTACTACATTATGGAGGATGAGCTTTTTGATGTGGCGGATTTTATACTCTCCCAGATTCGGTATGCGTTTAGATTAAAGCATCCAAAATGGGTGAAGGTTCATACGCTACCAATGGGGGCGATAATTCAACATATATTATATAAGAAGTGCGGATGGATAGCGCAAGGTTCTTATTTGGATGATTGTTATCCAGAGATATATTATACGGGTTCGATTAAAGTGAAGAAAACGCAGAAAAAGGCCCATCCGGGAATTGAGATTCGAGAGCCGCCAATGCCTAGGGCAGGATCACTATAAGAGTCCATTGATGATTTACGTGATTCACTAGAGGATCACAAGAAGGAAGTGAAGAAGGACCGTAGTCGAATGCAGAAGTTTATGAAGTTTCTCGTGAAAGGTCTGAAGTTAAAGCCAACTCCGGAGGAAGAGGCCGAATGGCAAGTTCCGGACGAAGAACTGCAACGCCAATCGGTGAGGCGGACTCGCCATGGTAAAGCCGTGAGATGAGGACCTCCAGAAGACTGTCCAGAGAGCAGCGGGGCTGGTTTTGAAGATTCTGAGTAGTTTCATCAGGCTGCTGCTGCTGGTTGATGTCAGAAATTTCCGACATCCACTGTCGCCTGGGCGACAGTGAACTTCTTCAGATTTCTATTTCTGTTTAATGAACTTGATCCTTATTTTGTTTTCTACTGTTTTTGGAACAATATTGATGTAATATTAATGATGTTTGAATTTTTTGTTAAGTCTTTTGAAATTCTATGGTTTGATTTTAAAATTTAGTTTTTTTTTTTTAAATTGTTTAGGTTTTGTGATAATTAATTTGTTATTTTATAGGCTTTAAATAGTGATATATTCATTGTGAAATGTCTAGAATTCCCAATTCTAGCCTAAGCATAGAAAAACGGGAATCCGGTAACGGCTTAGTGAATATATCCGCTAGTTGATTTTCCGTGCCTATAAAGTTGATTTTTATATTACCCTTCTTAATATGATCCCTTATAAAATGATGTCGGACATCTATATGCTTAGATCTAGAATGTAATACGGGATTGTTAGTTAAGTCTATAGCACTTTTATTGTCACACTTTAATTCTACACTACTTTGTTGCATGCCAAAATCTTCTAACGTTTGTGACATCCAAAGAGCTTGGGCACAACAACTACCTAGTGCAATATATTCGGCCTCGGTAGTAGAGAGGGCAACAGAATTCTGTTTCCTACTCGACCATGAAATAAGTGAAGGGCCAATAAAGTGACAAGTGCCACTAGTGCTTTTCCTATCTAAAGAACATCCCGCATAATCAGAATCCAAAAAACCATGCAAAATAAAGGAATCATTATGAGGATACCATAAACCTAATTTTGATGTTCCTATGAGATATCTAAAAATACGTTTCACCACTTTTAAATGTGACTCTTTAGGATTAGCTTGAAATCTAGCACATAAACAAATGGCAAACATAATATCAGGTCTAAATGCGGTTAAATACAATAAAGATCCTATCATAATTCTATAAAGGGTTTCTTCAATTGAAACACCACTTTCATCTTTTTCTAATTTTAGTGAACTACTCATAGGAGTGTTTGCATGCTTAAGATTTTCAAATCCAAATCTTTTTAACATATCATGAATATATTTAGTTTGACATATAAAAATTCCATCATGTTTTTGTGTAATTTGAAACCCTAAAAATTATGAAAGTTCTCCAACCATACTCATTTCAAATTAATTTTTCATAATTTGAACTACTTCATTACACAACTCTTCATTAGTGGCTCCAAAAATAATATCATCAACATAAATTTGTAAAATAACTAAATCATGATCAATTTGCTTAATGAAGAGTGTAGAATCAACACTTCCTATTTTATAATCGTGCTTTAACAAATATTGAGTTAATCGATCATACCAAGAACAAGGCGCTTGTTTTAATCCATAAAGCGCTTTATCTAATTTATAAACATAATTTGGATATTTCTCATTTATAAAGCCAGGGGGTTGTTCTACATAAACCTCTTCTTTTATATACCCGTTTAAAAATGCGGTTTTGACATCCATTTGATATAATTTAAATCCTTTAAGACAAGCAAATGAAAGAAATATCCTAACCGCTTCTAATCTTGCTACGGGTGCAAACGTTTCATCAAAATCTACCCCTTCAATTTGTGCATAACCTTTTGCAACTAATCTCGCTTTATTTCTAACAATTCTAGATTCATTATCCGTTTTATTTTTAAAAATCCACTTAACACCAACTACAGGACGATTTTTGGGTCGTTCTACAAGATTCCAAACCTTATTACGTTCAAATTGATTAAGTTCTTCATTCATAGCTAAAAACCAAAATTCATCATTTAAAGCGGTGGAAACATCTTTTGGTTCTATTTCAGAAACAAAACAAAGGTTTGAAAATAAAATATGTAGCGATGAACGAGTACTAACCCCTTTTTGCGGATCTCCAATGATAAGCTCCTTTGGATGATCCTTTGAGAATCTCAATTCACTTGGAGGCACATATCCTTCTCTTTCTTCTTCTTCTCTATCTTCTTCTCCTCTTTCTCCTTCTCTTTCTTCTTCTTTTTCTTCTTCATTTTCTCCAAGTTCTTCATCATCATTCTCCACCGTGGGAAGGAGTTCATCTTCTTTTCCTGTAATTTTTTTTTCTACACATGAAGCAAACTCATCAAACCTAACATGAATAGATTCTTCAACTATTTTTGTTCTTTTATTAAAAATTCTATAAGCTTTACTAGTTGAAGAATAGCCAATAAAAATACCTTCATCACATTTTTCATCAAATTTTCCTAAGGAATCTTTAGAATTTAAAATAAAACATTTACAACCAAAAACTTTGAAATAAGAAACATTTGGTTGTTAATTAAAAATTAATTCATAAGGAGTTAATTTTAAAATAGGGCGAAGCATTACTCTATTAATTACATAACATGCCGTGCTAACCGCTTCAGCCCAAAAAGATTTTGGTAATTTGAATTCAGATAACATTGTACGGGCAAACTCTTAAAGAGTTCTATTTTTCCTCTCCACTACACCATTTTGCTGTGGTGTGCGTGGAGCAGAAAATTCATGTTTAATTCCTAACTCCGTACAAAAAGAAATAAACTTTTCAGTTTCAAATTCTCCTCCATGATCCGATCGTATGCGTTTAATTTTTAACTCAAATTCATTTTGAATACGCAAACATAATTATGAAAATTCTGAAAATGCATCGGATTTGGAGGTTAGAAATAAAGTCCAACAAAAACGAGAATAATCATCAATCAATACAAATGTGTATTTTCTACCTCCTAAGCTAGAAATTCCAATTGGCCCAAATAAATCCATATGTATTAATTGAAGTGGCCTAGTGGTAGAAATAATGTTTTTACTTTTGAAAGATGATTTTGAAAATTTTCCTTTTTGGCAAGGCACACATAGTGAAGAAGATAAATTTCCTTTTAACAAAGGTAAACCTTTAATTAATTTATCTTTTGAAAGTTTTGTAATTAACTTGGCACTAGTATGTCCAAGTCGCCTATGCCATAAATCTATTTTATCATTTTTTGATAACAGACATTTCAAAGTAGAATTTGAAAAATCTAGAAATTTAATCATATATACATTATGACATCTAGGTGCGGTAAAAACAATTTCATTTGTTTTGGAATTAATAATTTTGCACAAATTTGTAGAAGATTCAAATAAAACATTTAAACCCTTATCACATAATTGACTAATAGAAATCAAATTATGCTTTAATCCTTCTACAAATAAAACATTTGAAATTGATAAATTTTTGTTACCCACAACTCCGATGTCGATGATTTTTCCTTTTCCATTGTCTCCGAATGTCACAACTCCTCCTTTCTTCATCTCCAGGCTAAGGAACTTCTCTTTATTGCCCGTCATGTGCTTTGAACAACCCGAGTCCAAGTACCACACGTCTTCTTTGTCCTTAGCCTGCCAACACACCTAGAAAGAAGAGGTGAGTAAAGATCTGGTTACCCAAGTGGTTCCACCCATAGTATAGGTAGAAGCCTTAGGCACCCAGATTTGTTTAATTTTACTTTTTCCTTCCTTCCAGCAAGAGTCCGTAGTGTGGCCAAATCTATTGCATTTGGCACATGTAATGTATTTAGAGGAGTATAACTTTTCTGGACTTTTACTGGATGAGGATGCAGTATTTAACAATTCATTAATTTTAGAATTTTTAAAAGTGAATTTTCTGGACTTTTCACTGTCGCCGGCGATAGTGGTTGTCGCCAGGCGACAGCTTCCAGATGTGTATCCGAGCCCAAACCTTCCAGATCCATGGCGTTGGTATCCTAAGATCATATCCAGTGATCTTCGGCCCATTCCAAATTTTTTCATGGCTAGTGTTAAGTCATGAATCTGGTGTCTCATTTTTGTATTCTCGGATACTAGATTTATGCATCTCCGTTCAAAAGATTTCTTTCCCTCATGGACTATGGAAATTGAAGATTTCAAATCTCTCTCTAAAATCTCATTCTTTTAAGTAAGAACTTTTATTGTAGAATGAGATTTGGAAAGAGATTCTTCAAGTTCTTTAATTCTTCCCAAAGAGTGATCACACTCTTGGCAAGAAATATCTCTTTTTCCAATAGTCTTAATTTCATTTAACAATTTTTTGTTTTCTTTAAGTAAAATTTCATTTTCAGATTTAAGAAGATCATTATCTTTTAAACTTTTTTCAAAAAATTTGCAAGTCTTTAAAAATTCAGAAAATAATTCATCATAGGTTGGAGGAGTTACCTCAGTGTCGCTTTGGACACTGCATTCGTCATCAGATATGATGCTCTTTCCCATTAAGCACATGTTGGCCTCCTCTTCTTTACTTGAGTCGGAACTACTTGCATCCTTAGAAGTAGTATCATCCCATGTTTCCGCCTTCAACACCTTCTTCGACCCTTTGTGCTTCTTTTCTTTAAGTTCTTTCAAGTATTTTGGACACTTGCTTCGGATGTGTCCTAACTTCTTGCAGTGATAGCACTCCGGTGGCGGTCTCTCTTCCTCCTCATAACCTTCCTTTCCTTTTTTCTTCCAAAAACTCTCCTTCTTAAAATACTTCTTAAACGTATTCCTCCTCTCCGGATTTTTCATAAATTTTCTAAATTTTTAAAAAAATAAACTTTCCTCATTTTCTTCATCCTCCTCAGAATCACTAGTTTCTTCCTTCTTAGATCTTAGAGTCCCTTCTTCCTTGGCTCCATATACTCTTGTTGTTGAATTTTCAATTCAACTTCATGAGTTTTCAAGTTCCCAATGAGGCTCTCCAATTGTAAGGTCTTAAGATCATGTGACTCGGAAATTGCAGTCACTTTGGGATTAAACTTCGGGGGAAGTGATCTTAAGATTTTCCTTACTAAATCTCCATTTGAGAACACCTTTCCTAGCACCTTTGAGTCGTTCACGATTTTTGTGAATCGTGTGTACATCGTATCAATCTCTTCATCTACCTCCATTTTGAACCTTTCAAATTCAGATTCCAGTTGAAATAGCTTTGAATCCTTTACCTGCGAAGTACCTTCATGAGTGATTTCTAATAAATTCCAAATTTCAAATGCAGTATTACAAGCACAAACTCTATTAAATTCAGTGCGATCTAGTGCGCAAAATAAAGCATTCATGGCTTTTGCATTGTTCTTACATTTTAATTTATCGTTGTCATCCCACTTGTCTTTGGGCTTATACATGGTTACATCTCCTACAACAAATGTTGGAGAAGTGTAACTAGATTCTACCATATTTCAGACTTCTATATCTAGCGCAATTAGAAAACAACGCATACGTGTTTTCCAATAATTATAGTTTGTGCCCGTAAAAAGTGGTGGCCTACTAATTCCTTGCCCCTCAACGAACGCGTGATCGTTGTGCGCCATTACTCCCGGTGGTAAAACCGTTTTGGAGTAACCTCGCTCTGATACCACATGTTGGATCGTATGACGCCCTTAGAGGGGGGGGGGGGGGGGTGAATAAGGGTGTGTTTAAAAATATAATTTTTACTTAATAATTTTTAGACAAATTTTACTTTACTAAAAAGTTACTTATAAATAATTTTAAACCAATGCAATTTTTGTATTAAACCAAACACAAATTTCTAAGATAAAGATTTAAGCAAACAAATTTGCAATTAGTGAAAAGAGCATAATTATATTTATCATGAAATTTGTGTACAATAAAAAATGATCTTAACAATGCTTAAGATCAAGGCACAATTATGATAATAAAAAATACAATAATTTTTGGTTTACCAATCCTTCTCCCAAGGATCGGAAGGCTATCACTTGTCTCTCCCAAGACCAAGCCCAAGCCTCTCCTCTAGATCCTCCCAAGATCTAGACGTAGCACACAAGGCCACGATTTCCAACCAAGCCACGCAAGGACTTGGACGCTCCGCACAAGGAAGCAATTTTCCCCTAAGCCGCGCAAGGACTTAGACGCCGCACGCAAGACGACGATTTCTCTACCAATACAAAATGAAATGTGTGTAACTGAAAATACAATATGAAAAGGACAACTCCCTAGAATTTCAGATCTCTGAAAGGATGGTTGAAGCCTCGAGATGATCGTTGATGAAGAAGCGCGCCCGATCTCGTCTTCAATCTTCAATCCTTCTTTGCACTAATGGGAGTTGAAGAGGTTCTGGAGCTCTCTGGTTCGTATGCACTCAGGAAGGGACTTGGAATTCTCAAAGCTTGGAATGCACGAACACAAGGAGTCAATTTATAGAAAATCGCTGTCGCCTGGGCGACATCCACTGTCGGAATTTTCCGACAGCTCTAAACTGCCGCTGGAGTGCCGTCGTGCGGGCAGTTGCTGTAACCGCCGAGCTGTCGCTTGGGCGACATCGATGTCGGATTTCCGACAGCGCAAAACTGCCGATTGTGGGTGGTGTCGTGGGCAGTTGTTGTAACCTCCGAGCTGTCGCCTGGGCGACATCGCTGTCGGAATTCCGACAGCTCAAAACTGTCTTTCGTCGTGCTGCCGTGGAGGGAAGTAGTTGTAACTTCTCTGCTGTCGCCTGGGCGACAGCGGCTGTCGAAATTTTCCGACAGTGAAATTTCCCATATTCAGATTTAGCTCCAGCAGAAATGTGAACATCTCATACCTGTTACCTGCACACCATAAATAAATATAGAATCAAATACAAACGGGACTTTGTTATTATCAAACCGGAGGAGTGCGAAACGCATGCTCCAACACAAGAGACTTACACACATCAACTATAAGACAATAGGCAAGCTTCTCTCACAAGACCTAGTTAGAAATGGACCTAATATTAAGTGCATCAAAGATGGTCCTTGTAAAGCCTGCCAACTTGTAAAGCATACTAGGACCAGCTTTAAAAGCATATCTAACAAAGAGTCCTCTAGGTGCTTATTTTTACTGCATCTGGATTTGTTTGGTCCTATGTCAATTCATAGCTTAGGAGGGAAGGCCTACACCCTTGTAGTTGTTGATGATTACTCAAGGTTCACTTGGGTATTCTTCCTCAAAAAGAAATCAGATACCCTAGATATCTTGAAAAAAATTTTCAGGAGGATCCAGAATGAGATGGACTGTACTGTGGTCAAACTCAGAAGTGACCATGGGACAGAATTTCAGTCAGGGGCCATGACAGAATTCTGCCAAGAACAAGGTATCTCCGAAGAATTTTCCTCACCCATAACTCCTCAACTGAATGGGGTTGCTGAAAGGAAGAACAGAACCTTGATAGAGGCAAGTAGGACAATGCTAAGTGACTCCTCTCTACCAGAATACTTCTGGGCAGAGGCTGTCAACACTGCTTGTCATGTGATAAACAGGGCTTCAATCATCAAAGACCACAAGAAAACTCCCTATGAGTTAATGAAGGGCAGAAAACCAACCCTATCCTACTTTAGGATCTTTTTGGTAGTAAATGTTATGTCCTTAATAATGGGAAATCCAAACTAACCAAGTTTACTGAGAAAATCAGTGAGGGTATTTTTGTTGGCTACAGCTCTCATAGCAAGGCCTATAGAGTGTACAACATCAATACCCAAACAGTGGAAGAATCTGTACATGTTGTATTTGATGAGACTAGCCTTATACCTAAGGGCTGCTCTAGTTCTCTAGTGAATGCAGGTACAGTAAAAAGAATAGAGAAGTTATCCATTGAAGACAATGCTGGTACCTCAGCTAAAAGTAAAGATCAATCAATAGATGTTGAGCTTGAAACATATGTTGTGGAAGACACAGAGACAATAGAAGAAGTGCAACCTGAAAGACCTGCAATTGAAGAAATCCCTAAAACACTGCCAGCCACCCTGAGACAAGTAAGAGATCATCCTCGGGAGAAAATCATAGGAGATGTCAACCAAGGTGTGCGACAAGGAGTAGAGCTGCAAATGAAGCATTGTATCTGAGTTTTCTATCTCAAATTGAACCCAAGAAATTTGAGGAAGCAAATCAGGATCCATTTTGGATTGCAGCAATGCAGGAAGAACTGAACCAATTTAAAAGATGCAAAGTTTGGAAACTGGTTCAAGACCCCAAGGACAGAACATTATAGGAACTAAATGGGTCTATAGAAATAAATTGGATGAAAATCGAATCATCACCAAGAATAAAGCAAGGCTAGTGGCAAAAGGCTACAGACAAGAGGAAGGGATAGATTTTGATCAGCCATTTGCTCCAGTAGCCAGACTGGAAGCAATAAGACTATTTCTGGCCTATGCAGCCTACCAAGGTTTCAAGGTCTACCAGATGGATGTGAAGTTAGCCTTCCTAAATGGTGACCTCAAAGAGGAGGTATATGTAGAGCAGCCCTCAGGTTTTGTAGACCCTACTCACCCTGATTATGTTTGTTTTCTTAGAAAAGCACTTTATGGCTTAAAACAGGCACCTAGGGCCAGGTATGAGACTCTGTCAAGCTTTCTAATTGAGAACAAATTCTCAAGGGGAAAGATTGATAAGACATTGTTCCTAAGGGAAGTAAAGGGCAAGATCATGCTAGTGCAGATCTATGTGGATGCCATCATCTTTGGCTCTACAGATAACAATCTCTGCAAAAAGTTTGCCAACTTGATGCAGGGAAAGTTTGAGATGAGCAGTATGGGTGAGCTCAAATACTTCCTAGGTCTCCAAGTGAAACAATCTGAAGATGGTATTTTCATCTCCCAAACCAAATTCACTAGGGGGCTAGTCAAGAAATTTGGATTGGTGAGTGCTTCTTAAATGAAGACTCCAATGGGAACCAATGTGTCTTTGGACAAGGATGAGAAGGGCATACCCTTTGATGAAACCAAGTACAGATGCATGATTGGATATTTGCTTTATCTAACTGCAAGTAGGCCTGACATAATGTTTGCTACATGTGTCTGTGCTAGATATCAGGTAAATCCTAAGGAATCTCATCATGTCTCTGTCAAGAAAATTTTAAGATACCAAAAGGGTACATCAAATCTTAGTCTATGGTACCCTAGGAACAATGGATGTGAACTGACTGGCTACTCAGATGCATATTATACAGGGTGCAAGGTAGATAGGAAGAGTACCTCAGGGACATGTCAATTCCTTGGTGGATGACTGATCTCTTGGAGCAGTAAGAAGTAGACTAGTGTGGCAATCTCAACAACAGAATTGGAGTATATCTCTGCTGGGAGCTGCTGTGCTCAACTGCTATGGATTCATCATCAACTTGAAGACTACAATCTAAAGATGACCAAAACACCCCTGTTTTGTGACTCTTCAAGTGCAATCTCAATTGCTAAGAACCCTGTCTCTCACAGCAGGACTAAGCATATTGAGATTAGGTATCACTTCATCAGGGAGCATGTGGAAAATGAAAATATCACTCTTGAGTTTGTCCCAACAGAAAAATAAGTGGCTGATATATTTACAAAGCCCCTAGATGAAGTTAAGTTTAATTTCTTCAAATTCCAATTGGGGATGTTAAACTTAGAGTAATCCTTAACTTATTCTTCACTAATCCCTTTCTAGATGATTGGTTAGAAAATCTCTCCGGATTTGGATGAACTATGACTGAGCAAGGGGGAGCTTGGACTATTGTCTACCTAAAGGAAAGTGCAGGAAAGAAGTCAGAAAGGGGGAGAAATGACATCAATATGTTCAAGACCTCAAAGATAGGGGGAGCAAAGGAGTAGGGGGAGCCACAAAAGAAGAGACATCAAATCAAGGGGGAGCTACAAGCTTGATGTACTCATAAGTTCATCGAAAGATAAGTATAATCTTAAATGCTCATGCCTTCCATTAAATATTGTAACATTTATTGTCAAGTGAAAGTAGTCTTGAATTGAGATTCTGACTTCTTCAAATAGGGGGAGATTGTTGGGAATCTTTCCCACATGATTCCTGATTTGAAAAAGTCACCAAGTCAAGAAAACTTCACTTTGTATTTGATCACTTCTCTAGCTCATAATCTCAGGAAGTTAAAGAAATGTCATCGAGAAGAATAGGAGATATCGTCGACAAAGTATGCTTGTCGTCATGATGATGAGCAAAGCAAACGTTGAGACTTGGCGAGTTCATCGAACGAAGAATGAAGTTCGTCGAACGCAGAATGCAGTTTGTCGAACGCAGAATGACTTTCATCGAACGAAGAGACAAGACAGAAGCAAACACCGAGACTTGGCGAGTTCATCGAATGAAGAATGAAGTTCGTCGAACGAAAAGACGGGAGAGAAGAATGAAGTTCGTCGAAAGCAGAATGTTGTTTGTCGAACACAGAATGAAGATCGTCGAATGCAGAGAAGACATGAAGTTATCCAAGGAAGGAATGTCGCCGAGAAGATGCAGTATCGTCGATATCAACAAAGTAGCCTTGTCGCCGAGAAGAACAAATATTGTCGTAAAGAAGGCATGATGTCGAGAAGACCGAAGAAGGGCAACTGAAGACAAGCAGTTGCTAAAGCATAGTCTGTCGACATGATATCGCTCATGTCGTCGAAAGAACAAAGGGATTACGACGACAGTCTGCAAGAAAGAAGATCACGACGACACAGTCAGAGATAGCATATCGTTGTATATGCAGAAACACCAGGATATCTCGTATCGTCGAGACATCAGCGTCAGATGTAGAAGCTAGAAGACTTGAAGATCCACCAAGGCCTAAGGCATCGACAAAGTCCTTTCGTCAAGATATTATCCATGTCGTCGTAACAGTGGAAATATCGTCGAGACAGATTCAAATGTTGCGGACGCGCTGTCAGCAATTAATGCCACCGCCTGATTATCCAATCAACGCGTGCTCTTAAGGAATGGGGCATCTGACGCTTAAGGATCTTTTTCAGAAGACCGTTGGGAGCCTCTCAGTCTTATAAAAGAGATAAGAGGTTGCCCTAAAAGAAAAATCATTAAGAAACAACTTATGCATACATCAAATAGAACAGAAAAAGTGGCGTAAAGAAAGAAAGAGAAAAGCAAGAATCAGTCATTTTGATCGACTGATAAGAAGCCATTCCTCATCAGGCTAAGAGAAGAGATTGAAGAAGAACTGCACTTTCAAGATCTGAATCAGAAACATCTTCTTCAACCTCAAGTTGTCGATCTCCATCAGGCAGAAGAAACAGTTTTCATCACTGTAATTTCTTTTAAGGCTTGCGGGCCAAACCTGTAAGATCTGTTTTCAGATCTGAGTGTCTAGCTTGAGGGATGGAGAGTTGTGAGGCTTGAGGGCCAGGGCAATGGACTTGCAGGTCCGATATCATCAAGCTTGAGGGATTGAGACCTGTGAGGCTTGCGGGCCAGGGCAGAGGCTAGACTTGCAGGTCTGAGCTAGGTAGAGCTTGAGGGCCTGATTGTCAAGCTTGAGGGCTTGAGACCCGTGAGGCTTGTGTGCCAGGGCAGAGGCTAGACTTGCGGGTCTGAGCTAGGTAGGGCTTAAGGGCCTGATTGTCGAGCTTGCGGGCTCGGGTGTAGTAGGGGCTTGCGGGCTTAGGCTGTAGGACTTGCGGGTTCGTGTTGTAAGGCTTGAGGGCCTGAAGTTTTGGCGGAGTTTGCCGATCCTAGCACAGTGCTAGGTAGGCGCAGAGGGACAGAGGACTACTCAAGACACACGGTCTTGAGGAACCTCTATAGATCTTGTGTCATCTGCTGTGATTTATTTGTGCGATAATTTTGTGCTACGCTTGAACATTCGTAACTCGCGCTAATATTTCGAAAAGAACCCAGATCACCTAACAACCCCCCTCTAGGTGAACGTTCCATTAACAACAAATGAAATGGCGATACACCATTTCTTCATCGATTTTGAAAAGGAAAGAAAGGGGAAGCTAACACATGAGTAGGGGAAGAGGAACCCGACATGGGATCTTGCCATTGCTCTCAATTTCCTCCTGGGTGGCATTTTCAATTTCGGTTGAGCTCCTCTGCGATCTCCCGTCTACACAACTTGATTTCTTTAATAGGACTGGGGATTCTCATCCTTGGTTACTTATGAGAGTGATGGCAATCTCAGAATGGAGTGGGGGAGGCTTAATCAAAGTGTGCCATTAAGGCACCTCTCGGTGAAAGTATCTAATTGTCTACCTAAATCACGTAGAGGGGGATGAATAAGTGAGTTCTATGACAATAAGCGGAATTAAAATACTTTAAAAATTATGCACAAAGAATAAGAGAGAGCACACAACACAGACATACTAATTTATAGTGGTTCCCCAGAATGGGTACTCCACTTTTCCTCCTCACCTATCTAGCACTTCAAGCTAGACTCGACTGCTTCACCAAACTCAGATTTCAACAAATGCTACACCTCAGAGTTTTCAACTCCAACAAGCTCGGAGATAATGTCCCCTACAAAAACTCAGAGAGTAACCTCTCCTACACTCGATCCTCTAATCTAGGATCTACAAAAGTCGGATGTACACCTTCCCACAAGAGTTGTAAAAAAGTTTCTGTACAAACACAATAAATTGTAAACAATCTCCTTAGAGAACTCAAAGAGATTCAACTTCAGATCTGAGAAAAGTATTCTTCTTCCTTGCTTAAGAGAGACTTGAAGGTTGAAGGAAGAAGAATGACTAGAGCTTTTGAAAAAAATTAGATCTGAATTTTGAGAATCGACTGGATCTGAATGCAACTTGGAGTATCTGAAATAAGAGATCCTGTCGAAACTTTTTTTGAGTGGAATCATGAATCGAGTTGTCGGCGACGAGTTCTTCCTGTTGCGAATATGAGAAATGCCGATAGAAGCAATATTGCGATTTCTTTATTGTTTACCCAGAAGACTGCTATCTAGACAACATCTTCTTTAAACCAGTCAGTTTGATGCATTAACCGATCAGATTGGCAAACAAATTAAGTCGCGCGGTCTCCAAGGGTCGGACCACTCTCAGCAACTGAAGATTGCCAGGGCTTAAGTCCTAAAGGCGCAAGCTGCGGTCTCGGTCAGCGGACCGCTCGGGTTGCCAATCAGATCAGAACCAACAGTTTCTTTGGCCCAACTTGAACAAACCGGGCGGTCTGATAGAATCCAGGCCTCCTCCAAGGATTGAAGATTGTCAAGGCTTAAGTACAGAAGGCGAGCCGCGGTCTCAAGCCTGAGACCGCCCGGGCTGCATCATAACTTTGATCGCAGCGCACTTCGACTCCGGCCAGAACAGATTGGATGATCAAGCCGCCATGCCGCGCGGCCTGTTTCTTTCTCCTTTCTGTATCCCGTCACCCCCTGCCCGATTCTCCTGTACCCGGGCAGGCGGTTATTTTATCCCTGCCCATTTGGGCAGGCCCCCGAGCCTATAAATAGGGGGTGGAGACATTCCCGAGACACGCACACTCGAATTCAGGAGCTCGCTTGTCTGATCTACGGTCTCGAATTAACTGTCTTGCGACCTGTCTACCCGGCCGGTGTCATCTGTAACCCACTGTAACCGTTTCACTTTAATCAAAGGAAAGCCTGTCACAAGAGTGGCATTCGTCGTGACGGGCAAACTCTGCCCTCGACCGCTGCCAGCGGTCTTATCAACCTAAATCATTAAGTCGGATAGTAACCGATAGCTTGCTAACCTTCATTCACTTTGCTTTTTAAGCAGTGATCGAGGAGGCGCATTTCGGCCTTAACAGACACACGCGACCTTCAGATCGCAAGCTGTCGGCGGACACTCTGACAACATGTTAGACCGCCAGTTCATCCATGGAGATCGCTCCGATCGCAGTGAAGACGCACTATGGGAAGCACTGGAGCAATCCAAATAGGAGGCCGAGCGGTCTCGTAAACAAACCGATCAGCGTTTAGACGCCATCAACAAGCTCTAGCCCTTCTCACTGATCGGCTAACCGCTCAACAAACCGCAGTCAGCCTGGTTGTAAATCCAGCTCCACCGCCGCCTCCCTATACCATATCTCAAGCTACCAACCCGCAACCTCCCCGGGATAATTTTAACTCCCGCTAGACCTTTTATCGAGAGGCCGCCCATGATTTTCCTACCCGGGTTCTCGACTTCCAAGGTGCGACTTCAAATGCAGCCTGCCTCGCCTATCCGGCAGCCTGCCCGCCGGGAACCACAACTCGTTTCGCCTATCCGGCGGCCTGCCTGCAAAGAACCTTAGCTACAACGGTCTATTACCCGCTTCCTCCCCTCTATGAGGATGCTGAAGAGATCTCTCCATTCAAGGATGAAATTAGGGGAGAGCCGGACCCAAATAATTTCAGAAAACCATGTCTGCCGGCATATAAAGGGGAGTCCGATCTGATAGTACATTTGCAAGCCTTCGAGTCAGTTGTTGCTCTGAAGACTCTTACTGACGCAACCAAGTGTAAACTTCTTGTCACGTCTTTTGACGGGCAAGCAAGAGAATGGTTTTATGGATTACACCCCCAATCCATCAGATGCTTTGCCGAACTCAGGAGATAGTTCTTACTAAGGTTCTCAACTTCCAAGAAAAGAAAAGACGGCCCAGCGGCTCTTTTCGAGATCAAGCAGCGTGAAGGCGAAACATGGGGTCAATTTGTCGACCTATTTCAAAAGGAAATCATGGCAATACAGAATGTCGACCTAGAACTATATCGAGTGGCACTGATTCATGGTCTGAGAGAAGGGCCATTAAAATTCGAAGCGCAAACCAGAGAACCTATAACTTACCAAGAGTTGATTAGCCTAGCCAACATGTTTATTAGAGGCAAAAGGGAGAATCCTGGTTATATTGCTAAGCTGCTTACCGATAAAGAACCATCCGGATCTTCTACCAATCATCAACCGTACCACCGTCAGCCAAGACAAGATTTCGAACCCCGAGCTCAAAGGGGAAGAAATTTTAGGCATAGGCAATCTCCATTTGGCCATCAACAGTTTCAGGAGCAGAAACTGCTGCTGGCCATCGCACCCGCTCCTTCCGTGCCAGTCCAACAAATAATGCCAGTGTATCTTCCACAGTACACTGTGCCTCCACCTCAAGCCACCTCATATGATGATTCACAGGAAACTTTTACCCCCATGAATGTAACAATGAACGAGGTCGTTCAAATTCTACAAAAGAGGCCTGATTTTAAGAGGTCGACTCCTTTGAGGTCTGATGTTCAAAAACGAAATCCGAACCTCTATTGTGAATATCATAAGGAGGGAGGGCATTTGACCGAGGACTGTCGGGCCCTTCGCTTGTTAATTGAGAAACTCTTGGGGGGAAGGAAAGCTTCCGGTCTGGTTCGGAAGGAGGTGTCTGACAAACCCTCCACTTCGAAGGCAAAAGAAGTAGCTGAGATCAGTTGGGAATGCGCGGATGTTGAAGATATCGGTCATTATGGCGACATTCATCCAACCGGAGAATGTATAGAAGTATATGATGATGGCCCTCTTGGCCATAATTACTGCATTCATGGGGGAGCCGGGCCTGAATCCTCCAGAAAATCAAGTGTCGCCAGAGTATTCAAGCCGGAAGTGACGACCACTTCAACTTCCTCCCCAGAGAGATCAGTCGTCACTTTTGGCCAAGACGATCTCTCTCCAAACGCAAATCCTTTCGATGATGCTGTTGTGATCAAGGCCATAATAGAAAATTATACAGTGCATAAGATCTTGATCGACACAGGATGCTCCGTCAACCTCCTTTTTCGTCCAACTTTTGAAGCCCTGAAGACCGGAAAGCCTTTGCTTTCTACTGAAGGGCCCCTCTACGGCTTCTCGGGAGAGAAGAAGGAGGTAGAGTGATGCGTAAAGCTTTTGGTGACATTGGGAGGCATTACGAAGCTCATCAACTTTGTAGTAGTGTACGCTCCGAGCAGTTATTGTGCCATATTTGGAAGGTCAATTCTGAATACTTACCGAGTGATGCGCGAATCTTAGCACACCGCTATAGGCGGTAGTAAGACTGCGGCACGAAACGGCAGTGTATCGATCATTCAAGTAAAATAAAATGGGAATGAATCCCCAAGTATCGATCTCAAAGGAACACAGTAAGGTGGAGTTAACGTTCGAGGAAGGACTTGAGATCGAAGTCCAGCGATAGGTGGAGTGCGGACGAAAGGGATTTGGTTTGTGAATAATAAAATAAAATATTACAACTACTCCTATGCAATGCCGCTATGCAAAGCTTCGCTCGGCGGGATGGAAGACTACGTAGGCCTTGAGCGCACTACTTCGTTGGGCGGATGGACGAGTAGGCTAGCGGAATCGAACTATACAGGCCTTGAGCGCGCTGCTTCGTTAGGCGAATGGAATACGGGCCGCGATGCCATGCTTCGGTAGGCGGATGGACGAGTAGGAAAATGGATGAGGGTCACAAGCACCTCGTCGACAAGCACGCCACTAGCAATTGCTAGTGCGGCACACGAACACGAAAGTGGAATGGAAATTAGATGGGGGCGCACCTCATAAACACATATGAATAGTATAATCTCAAATAAATGAAATAGACATTACATAACAAGATTCATTGTGTATATCATCAAAATATGGAAGAGTCTAACTTAAACAATCATCAACATAAAGAAGGAAAAAGAGGGTAAAGGAGTCGACCACATCCGAAGCCTTGCCGAAGATTCACGGTTGGAATCGCTGGGTTGTCAATCCGCGTCCAAGCTCGGTCTTTAACTGCGTCCGAGGTAGAGGAGGGATGTCACTTCCTCCCAATGGCTCGTCTTCTTCGTGTCACGATCAAATCTACTCCGATACACGATCTCCTTGCTCAACGTTTGCGATCTTTGGGCTAGAAACCTCTCCTTGGAGCTCAAGGATGATGGAGGAGGCCTAGGGGGGCGGAGAACCGGCGTAAGGGGCGAAAACGGCGGACTGGACAGCAGAAATGCGGAGTCCCAGACCTAAATCGCGAGCAGGACAATTTATAGGCGCTGGAATAAACAGTGCGCACGGTCATTGGCGCACGACCAGTGGTCGTGCGCGCTGGAGTTCTGTGATCGTGCGCCTACCTGGGTGGAGCCTGCAAAGTAAGAAATTTATAAAATACCATGTTTGCACGACCAGTCGCGCACGACCGGTGGTCGTGCGCACTATCGTAGGTGGTCGTGCGCACTGGTCGATACAGAACTCAGAAAAAAGGGTTAAGTACACACGATCAGCGGCGCACGACCAGTGGTCGTGCGTAGAACCAGCGATCGTGCGCAGTGTTCCTGTACAGAGTTGTACCGGGAACACCTGCACAACTCCTGTTTCAGCATACAACACCAATCTAGCCACTGAAGGTGGCACTTAACCATGCATGAAAACTAATAATGACGATGTTGAAACCGATTTCTCGGTCTCCTGTGGAGCTCGGGGCCCTTACCGAAATGAGGGGTGGCTAGTCCTTACTGACCCCTCGAGGAGGGTGGACGGAAGATTAAGAATTTGACCAGGACCTTAGTCACAGCGAGGAGGTCCCTCCACTAACCCGGAAGATCGTTGAGCGCTTCCCCTCCCAAGCCAAAGCTGAGACTCGGGCACCTTGGAGAGCTCTGGAAATGCTAACCAAAGAAATCCTAAGGAGAGGGAAGCTGAAGTGAGATCCTCTCCAAAGGTGCCCTTAAGGTCCTATTTATAGATTTTCTGATCTGGTCTGCAAATAACGGGATTCCGCCTTTAGATTTTACTATCTGTACCTCAAATGGGTCTGCTAACAGCCAAGCTCCGCTGTTTGGAGAGGCTAAGGGCAGACCACCAAGGGTAAAATGGTAAGTTGACCCTAATGATTTATGGATAAGGGGTTGCGATGGCCTTACTGCCGGAGCTCTCGCAGGCCTTCTCGCGGGTCCTGTCCGCGATCTCTTCGGGGGGATCGCCTTGCGAGAACCTTGCTGAAGGAGTTCTCGCGGGTCCTCTCGCGAATACTACCAGCGGCGTCTCTTTCAGAGGGTCGCCTCGCAAGGACCTCGCTGCCTATTTTGGTGGTCTGCCGAGGTCTCATCGGCTGGGGCCGATCTTGGCGAGGTCTGGATCTCGCCACTCCCGTCTCGCTCGATTTCCTTACCTGGCAAATATCGGGGTTGTACACAATCCCCGCTCTTCGCGAGGACTAATGTCCTCGCGAAGAATCATCCAACCCTTGATATTCGACAGCTCCCGGATGCACTGTCAGGAATCTTTGTTGGGACCCACCCCGTAGGCTATAAATATCGCCCCGAACCCCTACTGGCGCGCGCCGTTTCTTTTCTTCCCTTTCCGGTTTTAGCTGCCTGGAGATGCCGATCTCTGAAGAAGCAGAGGCTCGCCTGAGGGCGATGAGAGCTGGCGGGCTACCTTCCACGACCAAGGTCCCCGCTTGGATGAACCGGCCGCCCCCCGCCCAAACGCCGAAAGTCAAGAAGGCGAAGGCGGCTCGTTGCTCCGGCGACGACTCTGTGATGTTGGACTCCTCCCCGGACGATCGCCGCCCCGAGGAGGTATGTGCTACTCGAATTTACGTCGATAAATCGCTCCTTACTAATTTTCACTCGCAGGATACTTTGCCGAACGAGAACATTGGAGAACCCGCTGAGGGGTCTCGCAAGAGTCCACAGGCGGACCTGAACCTTGCGCGGAAGGATATCACCGGTATGATCTTAATCTCGCATACCGTAATACTTCTTTAACCCGTATATGACCTTCGTTACTATTTTCTTATAGTCTCGCCCTTGAAGTCCCCAGCCCGCCTGTCGTCGCGGCCGCCGTCTCCGCCTCCGGATAAAATCATAGATATGCCCGGGTTCCAGCTCCTGACGAGCGAGGAGACCGGTGGCTCCTCACCTCCAAAGATTCCCCCGACCAACAGCACAGCTTATCCTGCTGGCCTGGGTAAATCCCTCTACCCCCACTACGGCAATGTGTTCCAGGGCCGTCCTTCAACTTCTCGCCGCCCTCTCGGTAAGCTCTATGGCCTCGCCGAAACCACGCGTGATCTAGAGCTCGTCATCTAATCTTTTAAAATCTTGCAGACAATGCCGAGAATCCACATACCGATTCCGAGCTGGGTGATGACGAGATGTCCCCCCTTCCTGACCAGGTGGAGGAATTCTTAGGGGATCCGCGAGATCCGGAAATGATGAAACAGCGAGCTGCAGAACTCTTGAGGAAGCATGGGCGAATGCTGATGGATCTCAATATGCAGGCGAGGCGGGATAGGGAAGCCGCGGAGGATAAGCACGCGGTCCTGATGGAGGAGTGTGCGAGGCTCCGGCAAGCGAGACACCGCGATCAGGATGAGATCGCCACGACGCCGGAGGTGCACATAGTGAGAATGAGAGACTACGCTTACCTCATGGATCGGGAGGGTCGCTTGGCGGAGGAATATTATAATTCTAGGGCACCGCCGAGGTCAGGGTCGCGGGGTGGCGGCCGGTGGAAATGGCTCCCCCACGATTCTCGTTAGACGTTGTATTATGACTAATAATCGTTATCCTTGAACGGTCTCGCCACGTTTTGTGACTCGCATATTCGCCACTCCTGCTGGCTGTTATTTCTTTCGACAATTAGTATCACCTTTTATGGTTTCTCGCTGGTTATCAATAAATTTATTTATTTTGTTGCATCGTGCTCGCAAGGACCCTCTGTCCTCGCTAAACGTATTCTGCAGGGATGTCGTTTGTGCTACCCTTGCGGGTTTTCCTCGCCAGCATACGTGATGTAATGTTTTTGTTGATACTCGTGCTCGCCGACGTTTGGACTTCCTCCCGCCCTTTTGCTTTGGCTATAAATAGGTGGTCTTGACTGGGCCAACCACCGCATTTATTCTCGACCTTCTTCCCCTTTTGCTGCAGAGCTCTCGCTCTTTCTCGTTCTCGTGCTTCTCCCTTTTCTCGCAGGTTTTCTTGATGGGTGGCGATGCGGAGTCGGAGGGTCGGCGAAGGGTCGCGAAGGCCTTCGTCGAGCATAGCTTTTTTTCCTGCAACCTGACTGATGAGGAGTACTTCAGCGCAGTCGCTGATTACATCACCCCCCCCCCCCCCCCCCCGTTCGAGGCACACCGCCCTAGCGAGGACGACGTGATCAACAACCCGTTGGTCGACGAGCTGGCCATTCCTACCGCCCATTTCGCGGTCGATTTGCGCCTTCCCTTATGGCCCGAAGTTCGCCAGGTAATAGTCGTTCTCGATTACTTCCTATTTTTTTTTGCCACTCTAGTCTCGCTCGCCACGCGGATTAATCCTGTTCTCTCCGTCTGTTAGGTGCTCAAGCATTATGGCGTGGTTCCCGGCCAGCTCACACCCAATGCCATGGCGGTGGTCACCGGTTTCGCCTCCTACCTCCGCGAGGAGCGAATCGAGTTCAGCCTTGCGGTCTTCCGGAAGCTGTTCTCCTTCCGAGCCTACAAAGATGGGACAGCCTACTTCGTGGGCACGGGCCCGAAGGTGGTTGAGACTGTCAACAAGGCCCACTTCTGGGCCCAGAAGTTCGTCGTCGTCAAGGGGAACTTCGGCAACATTCCCCTCTCGCCGGTTCAACACAGCGAGACCACTTACCGGCCCACCGCCCTCGGCGGCCATGACGCCCTCCTCCATCAGTTCTTCTGCAAGAAGAACTTCGAAGTCGTCTACCTCCGCCGCAACCTAGACATGCTGCCTCCGGTTTTCGCCGGAGAAGGTAAAAATCTCGCCTAACATCTTTGTCTCAGTCCGCTAGCATATCATACTCATCCATATTATTGTTCGTTTTTGGCGAGCGAGATCTTCCCCTTCACCCCCCCTATGCGAGCAATCGGAAAACCGACGCCACTATGGCCCTCGCTACCATGGGGGCGGAAGCTTGCCGAGGCATCGTCGCTCCGGCCGAGCCCTCCTCTCGCAAGAGGTCGGGGGCTTCCGGTAGCCATGCCGCCCCTTCGAAATCTCCGCCCAAGAAGAAAAGCAAGAAAAGCGCGGCCTCGCTCGCTCCGTCAAAAGGTAAGGAACCTCGCGAGGCCGCCTTCGATGAGTTTGACCTCACCGGCCTATCGGTGGGTGAGGACGAAGAGCCCTGCCTGGAGGTGGTCAGGACCTCCGCCCTTCCCATCCCGGTGAACCACTACAATTTCGGGCTCGGCCAGAGGCGTCGGGACAAGACCGGTGAGCCCCTCGTCACCTGGAAGCCGGAGACCAACAGGGTGGACATTTCTTCTATCCTCCCCTCCTGGGTGGAGAAGGAGATGGTCAGTGGTCATGCTTTTGATCTCGCGTTCGCCTTGTATGGCCGCGAGGATGCGGGGTCTTATAAGGATGAGACTGCGAGGACCCTTGCTTACGAGAGCGCGAGGTCCCAGCTGCGTTCTGCCGAGCTCGCCCATATGACGGGGAGGCGTTGCCTACAGTTGGAGCTTCAGAACGTGGAGCTTGCGAAGGCCTACCAGGGGGTTCTTGCCGAGAACACGCAGCTGAAGGAGAAGTTGCTCGCCGCGGAGGGCCGTGTGGTGAGTCATCTAGACCTCCCTCATCCTCCCTCTTCCGGGCCGTTTCACCTCTAACTGAACTTATCTGTAGGATGTCGAGGCCGTCGAGAGAGCCAATGCTCGCATCGAGACTTTGGAGGGCGAGGTGGCCGGGCTGAAGGCCCTAAACGGTGACCTTACCCGCGCCGTGGTTCCCCCCTCGCCTCGCCGTTTAAAAGAAGACCGGCGAACGCGAGATGAAGAGATCCGCGTGGGATCTATAGAGTCAGCTCGCTATATCTTCTCGGTGGCGAAGGCGATCGGCCTCTTGGCTGATAATGCGGCCGACATGACTCTGGAAGACATCGTCCCGGAGCTCTTCCTCCCTCTTCCGCCCGTGAAGGATAGTGATGACGAAGAAGGCTCGGCGGATGATTCTTGAGCTCGCCACTATTTTTCCTTTTGCGCTGTAATTATGATCGGCGGGGTCGCCGAAGATTGTAACCAAACTATGGACTGGAATGCAAACTTTGTTTTGCTCAATGTCTTCTCTTTCTTGTCTTGTTATTTTCATGCATTGAATGTCTCGCCCTCGCTTGTTTCGATATCCGCCTTCGGTAAGGCTATTCTCGCGTTGGTCGTTCTCGCGTCGTGCGTCGTTGAATAGATAGGCATAGGATACCTTGGTTGCTCGGCCCTTTCGTCGTTTCTTAGGATTACTACCCCTTCGGGTTATGCGTATTTCTTCCTAGGTCTCGTAGGGCGTTTTTTCTTCTTGGCGAGGGCTCGCCTCTCACCCGGTGTCGGCGACCTTTCTGCCGAGGACCAGTTGTTCGGAATCGTGTAAGATTAATTCTCGCCACTCGCCTGTCGTCGTGCGAAATCCCTCTTTGCCGAACGGACAGGCCCCGCCGAGCGAGACAGAGTATTCTAGCATAAATACCTTATCCATGCCAGCCTTTCCAGAGGTCAACCTGAACCCCCCGTCTAGTGAGGGCCCGGGAGCGGAATCGACCAGGGGCATTCCGGCACCAACACTTGTCACTTTTCCAGCCTCTCCAGAGATCAACCTGAACCCCCGTCTAGTGAGAGCCCGGGAGCGGAATCGATCTGGGGCAATACAGCACCAACACTTGTCACCTTGCCAGCCTCTCCAGAGATCAACCTGAACCCCCCGTCTAGTGAGAGCCCGGGAGCGGAATCGATCTGGGGCATTCCAGCACCAACACTTATCACCTTGCCAGCCTCTCCAGAGATCAACCTGAACCCCCCCGTCTAGTGAGAGCCCGGGAGCGGAATCGATCTCGGGCATTCCAGCACCAACACTTGTCACCTTGCCAGCCTCTCCAGAGATCAACCTGAACCCCCCGTCTAGTGAGAGCCCAGGAGCGGAATCGATCTGGGGCATTCCAGCACCAACACTTGTCACCTTGCCAGCCTCTCCAGAGATCAACCTGAACCCCACGTCTAGTGAGAGCCCGGGAGCGGAATCGATCTGGGGCATTCCAGCACCAACACTTGTCACCTTGCCAGCCTCTCCAGAGATCAACCTGAACCCCCCGTCTAGTGAGAGCCCGGGAGCGGAATCGATCTGGGGCATTCCAGCACCAACACTTGTCACCTTGCCAGCCTCTCCAGGGATCAACCTGAACCCCCCGTCTAGTGAGAGCCCGGGAGCGGAATCGATCTGGGGCATTCCAGCACCAACACTTGTTACTTTGCCTGCCTATCCAGAGATCAACCTGAACCCCCCGTCTAGTGAGAGCCCGGGAGCGGAATCGATCTGGGGCATTCCAGCACCAACACTTGTCACCTTGCCAGCCTCTCCAGAGATCAACCTGAACCCCCCGTCTAGTGAGAGCCCGGGAGCGGAATCGATCTGGGACATTCCAGCACCAACACTTGTCACCTTGCCAGCCTCTCCAGAGATCAACCTGAACCCCCCGTCTAGTGAGAGCCCGGGAGCGGAATCGATCTGGGGCATTCCAGCACCAACACTTGTCACCTTGCCAGCCTCTCCAGAGATCAACCTGAACCCCCCGTCTAGTGAGAGCCCGGGAGCGGAATCGATCTGGGGCATTCCAGCACCAACACTTGTCACCTTGCCAGCCTCTCCAGAGATCAACCTGAACCCCCGTCTAGTGAGATCCCGGGAGCGGAATCGATCTGGGGCATTCCAGCACCAACACTTGTCACCTTGCCAGCCTATCCAGAGATCAACCTGAACCCCCGTCTAGTGAGAGCCCGGGAGAGGAATCGATCTGGGGCATTCCAGCACCAACATACCCAACCTTTGTCATGTCGGCACGGTATTAGTTATAAGCGTCATAAGAAAGGAGCAAGGTGTTAATTAAACAACATAATAAAGCACTCAAGGGTAAAACCTTTTCAAATCATCCCCACTTTGGGCTCGGTCGAGGGGTACCCCTTCCACATCCTGGAGATGATACCCTCCTGACTTGATTACCCTGCTTACAATATATGGTCCTTCCCAGTTGGGGTTAAGCTTCCCCACCGCGGCTCCTCTACTGGCCGCGTCGACCTTCTTCAGGACTAGATCTCCTTTCTGAAAGTGATTTATCCGGATATGTTTGTCAAAATACCGAGCCATCCGCCGCTTGACCTCTTCCTACCTGATGGTAGCCAAGTCTCGGAGTTCTTCCACCAGGTCCAAGGACAGCCTCTGCTCTGCATTGTTACCTTCCAGCCAATCTTCATCCCCCTCGCTCGCGGCGATCACCCGGGGGGTCTTCACCTCAAACTCTATGGGGAGAACGACCTCGGACCCGTGAGAGAGCTTGAATGGAGTCTCCCCGGTGGCGGTATTCGGAGTAGTCCTCATGGCCCAGAGGACGGAGGGTAGTTGTTCCACCCAACTTCCTCGTAGGTTTTCCACTTTCTTTTTTAGCAGGTTGACGATTATCTTGTTCGCCGCCTCCACCTGCCCATTGCTCCTCGGGTGGTGGACCGAAGCAAACCTGAGGTCAATGCCGAGCTGAGTGCAAAAGTCGACAAACTCTTCACTCGCAAACTGCGGCCCATTGTCCATTACTATAGCTAGAGGGAGTCCATGCCTACAAATTATTTCTCCCCACACAAAATTCCTTACAACCTGAGAGGTTACCTTAGCAAGTGCTTTCACCTCTACCCACTTGGAGAAGTAGTCGATCATGACCAGCAGGAACTTCCTCTGGCCGCTGGCTTGGGGAAAGGGGCCGACCAGGTCCAGCCCCCATATGGCGAAGGGCCAGGGGGCCGTGATGGTCCGGAGCCTTTGAGCGGGGAGGAGTTGGAGCGGAGCATAGAGCTGGCACTACGGACACTTTCTTGCGAACTCTGCCGCATCCTTGCTGAGAGTGGGCCAGAAGTAGCCTTGCCTCAACACCATCCCTTCCAGGGTCCGACTCCCGGAGTTACTGCCGCACTCCCCGGAGTGGATTTCTTCTAGCACTCTCGGGATGTAACACCCCAAAGCTGGTAGTTCCGCGAAGTAGGCGGAGTGGTAGTGCGGCACGTGAAGCAGGCTAGAATTTTCCCTGTCTGCTCTTAGCGCACGATCAGTGGCCTCATCGCGCACGATCAGTGATCGTGCGCCAGCGATCGTGCGTTAATTCCGAAGAGAATCGAGTTCTGTCTCGGACAGTGCGCACGACCATTTCCCTCTTCGAGCACGACCAGTGATCGTGTGCCAGCGATCGTGCGCTTATTCGCAAGAATTCAGAGTTCTGTCCCGGATAGTGCGCACGACCATTGCCCTCGTCGCGCACGACCACTGACCGTGCGCCTGTGATCGTGCGCCCTGTTTATTCTGTTCCGCGATTTTGAGCGGAGAAGAGGATTCGACCGATCAAATTTATTGGAATTCGATCCAACGGCTGGGATTTATTGCTGGGGGGTCTTAGGGCTTTGGAGAGGGATTAAACCCTCATTATTTCATAGTGTTTCTCTCTCCTAGGCTAGAGGAAGGAGAAGGGGGCAAGGAAGAAGAAGAGGAGATTTCGCCATTGACGGAGCTCCGGAGCTCCGTTTCGCGAGCCGTTTCCAGATCCGGAGAGTGCAGCCCGGTGCGGTTCTTTCCCTCCGCGTAGAATCTCGGATCCATGGCGAAGAAGAACACGTCTAGGGTAACGATTTCTTCTCCCATTGTTTGGACTTGTCTTTTGTCCTCTCCTTCATTTCTCTATGCTTGCGTGAGGAGTCCCTTTCACCAAATGGGTGAAGTGTAGGATTTCCTCAAGTCCTTCGGGACTCCGGGTAGATTGTGTCCGTCCCCGGCATATTGCATGTAGAAAATCCGGTAGTTGTGCGGATTTAGGCATTGTGTGTGAAGCCTATTCGTGGCCGTGAGCCCGAATCGGTGATGCTTGATTTGCGACGTTGCTTTTAGGTTAGGCCTAGAATGCGTGCCAGAGAATGACTCCGTGAACTCACCTATAGTATTGCGGGAGTTAAGAGTAGGCGTCTTGTGAAGATCCTAACGAAAGCCCCATGCTTTGAGGTTTAGATGAAGGCAAACCTTCACCACGAAATTGATGCGGAGCGTATGTACCTCCCTTGTTGAGAATTCGCGAAGCCTAGATCCTTGTGAATGGGTTAGGTGCGTAGCGTATATTTAGTGTAGCACTTGAAAGTGCTAAACCCTTACGGGCCGAGGTGAAGCCGTACCCGCGTCGTGCGATAGATCGCGACGATTAGAGCACGGGCAAAGCTGAACCGAACCCGTTTCCATGCAGATCGGCGAGAGGTCCCTTCCTCATGAAAGCCGTGTGATCATGGGAGAGGTCGTGGAAGGTGTCATACCTAGACCGACCAAAAGCTCTTGTTTCCCACCTAAGGTTGTGACCCTTAGGGTGGAGTGTTGTGAATTTGATGTTATGTTTAGCCTCATGCGATTGCTTAGGCGGTTGTGGGAAACCTTCGGGTGAACCCAACCAACATCATGTGCATACCTAGGTTCCTTTCTTTTGATGCTCAACCTAGAAGATTGATTGTGCTTGAAACCTCACCTTGTGTAGTTGCACTTTCTTTAGATTATTACTTGTGCTAGTATGGCTTACTTGCATGGTAGAATCTCCGCCACCCCGGGAAAGGGGTGGGGTCGTTATAATTTGGTCAGCTGTGCTGACCGTTGCCTCGTTTGCCACCGCTTGGTGGAATGTCTTATGCAGGTGCAGGTGATCCTAGCGAGAAATAGCGGGCGGTGACCCCTTTTGCTGAGTTGGCCCTTGAAGGCCAGCCTCCCTTTTTTTTAGCTTTTTCATGTATGGCCGGCCTGCGTGCCGATGTATGCTTATGGAGTTTTGTGCATTGGATGAATGTAAGGCCTTAAGGCCGTAACTCTTATTCTGGTTACATTCCTATGATAGTGGACAGTTCTTTTTGAATGTTTTAATTAATGCTTCCGCTTACGTTTTGTACTCTCGTTTAGTTGTTACTTTTCTGGTTATCACCTTTTAACTCCTAGCTAGTGTGGCTTGTATGGCGTGGGGTCCCGGCCGGACCTACTGTTATACTATTCGTACTGGCAGGGTGTTACAATTTGGTATCGGACTTAAGGCGTCGATCCGTAGTTTAGCGAATTCGGGACGAATTCCTTTTAAGGGGTGGTGCGCACGGGCTGTGCATTCACCTAAAACGTCAAAAACTAATAAGAATGTCCACTTAGGAATGGAAAAAAAAAACATACTTGTTAGCGGAACCTGAGCGTTCCATGATTGATGTTTGATATGTTTAGGGTCACTAAATTGTGCCTTGGATGATTATAGGTGACTAGAAGTGCTGCGGGGCGGTCTCAACCCCGTAACACTGCTGAAAGTAGTGGGTCGGCTGAGGTGCCAGCGACCACTCCTTCGGCTGAGATGATCAGAATGGTCGCAGAAGCAGTCTTCGCGATGATCAATGCTCAACCGCAAAGGCTTGCACAGCCTGCTACGCCTACTACCGATGCGGCCCCGGTAATTGAACCTGCAGTGGAACCTGCGGTAGCACCGAGGGTTGATGCCCCTGTGCCAGTAGCTGCAGTGGAACCGGCGTTAGCACCGAGGGTGGAGCGTCAAGTTGCGCAAGTAGTTGCGGGGCGAGCGCGTGACCAACAATTAAAGCACTTCTTGAGCTTTAATCCTCCTACCTTCTCGGGATCTGAGTCCCCAACGGTGGCAGAAGACTGGTTGTCAAGAGTTAGAAGAACTCTGAGGGCGACGGCGACGGACGAAGCCATGATGGTCACCTTAGCCACTTTCCTTCTTGACGGAGAGGCTGTGCTGTGGTGGGAAGAGCAGGAACTGCACAAGTTCGGCGATAGAGACATTACTGAAATAACAATGGCTGAGTTTTCAAAGTCGTTCCTCCAGCGGTTTATCCCCTCTGCCCAACGCATTGCATTACAAAACCAGTTCCTGAGGTTAACTCAAGGTGATCGCTCCGTTGACGATTACTTACATGAGTTTACCAGACTGAGTCGCTATGCGGGGGCATTGGTGGAGGATGAGGAGACGAAGACGAATAAATTCTATGAAGGGCTTCGGGACGAGTTGAGGCTGCTCCTTGCAGGCCCTATGACGTTTGGCTTCCAAGTGATGGTGCAAACCGCCAGATCTTTGGAGTTGGACATGAAGAGGGTACAAGCAAAGAGTGTTGTAAAGAAACCCGAGTTTCATGCGCCGGCCTCTCAGTCCAAGCCGGACTTCAGAAGGAACAAGCGGAAGTTCAAGCAGGCGGAACCAGCTTCTTCGAATGTTTCGGGAGCCACGACCGCGCGGACTCCTATTACGTGTTTCACCTGCGGGAAGGTGGGACACAAAGCTGCGGTGTGTCGAAGTGGTCCCCCAAAGGCGGCAAATCGAGCGGTGGAGTATGCTCGGGCTGCGGAAAAGGGCAAAGCGGCAGAGTCTTCGGCCTCCCAACACATTCCGACTCAGCCGAGAGTCTATTCGCTTGGCCAACAAGAAGCTATACGACAAACCGATGTAGTCACAGGTACGAATTAGAAGTTAGCTTTTACAGCTATGTATATGATTCTTACTGTTGTACGACTATATGTGTTATTTGTGTACAATTAGGTTTCGTCCTAATTTTCAACTATCCGTCGAGAGCTCTATTCGATACGGGTGCATCGCACTCTTTTCTGTCCGAGGACTTCGTGGTGCAAATCTGAGTGCCGTCTACCTTTGTAGAGGATAGATTGGAAGTAGTGCTACCCAATGGATCTCGAATGAGTGCGGATAGGAAGAGCCGTGTGAAGGTGCGGATCGGAAGTCAAGATTTCGACTTGGAAGCGTCGTTACTACCGTTAGCTGAATTCGATGTGATCTTCGGCATGGACTGGCTCTCGGAGCAGCGAGCATGCATAGATTGCAAGACAAAGGAGATCACTCTGGGAACGAACACCGACGATGAAACCACATTCGCCGGTATGCGAGGAGCGAGCAAGACGCTGATGTCTGCTCTCCAAGTGGTTAAGGCGGTGAGAAAAGGCGCCGAGTTGTTCTTCACCTTGTTAGAGGCTTCGGAGCCAAAGCCCAGGTTGTGTGATGTCCCAGTTGTAGCGGAATACGCCGACGTGTTTCCTAACGAACTCCCTGGGGCTCCGCCTCATCGGGAGATTGATTTCTGTATCGAGTTGGTGCCAGGTGCCAAACCTGTGGCCCGCTCACCATACCGAATAGCGCCAAAGGAATTGGCAGAGTTGAAGGTCCAATTGCAAGAGCTGCTAGAGCAAGGCTACGTACGTCCAAGTTCTTCGCCTTGGAGTGCACCGGTCCTCTTTGTGAAAAAGAAGGATGGGAGCTTGCGTCTATGTATTGATTATAGAGAGCTAAACAAGTTGACCGAGAAAAACCGATATCCGATTCCTAGAATCGATGATCTGTTCGACCAACTGATGGGGTCGACGGTTTACTCCAAGCTAGACCTAAGGTCCGGCTACTATCAACTGCGAATAAGGGAATGTGACATTCCAAAGACAGCGTTCAGTACCCGCTTTGGGCACTATGAGTTCACGGTAATGCCGTTCGGTCTATCCAACGCACCGTCGGTATTCATGGACTTGATGAATAGGACATTCCGAGAGTATTTAGATCAATTTGTGATCGTCTTCATCGACGACATTTTGGTATACTCTCAGTCGGAAGAGGAGCATGTAGGGCATCTGCACGCAGTCCTGAGCACCTTGAGGAGGAGTCAGCTATATGCCAAGTTCTCCAAGTGCGAGTTTTGGCTACCGTCAGTGGAATTCCTTGGTCATGTTGTTAGTGGCGAAGGAATTGCAGTTGATCCGTCGAAGATAGAAGCGATCCAAGCGTGGCCTTTGTTGAAAAACGTAGCGGAAGTCCGAAGTTTCTTAGGACTTGCCGGCTATTATAGGCGCTTTGTGGAAAACTTCTCGAGGATCGCACTTCCTCTCACAAAACTGACTAGGAAGGATCATAAGTTCGTTTGGTCGCCCGAGTGCGCACGAGCTTTTGAAGAGCTAAAGAGCCGTCTGACCACGACGCCCATTCTATGCTCGCCACAAGGTACGGAAGGCTACGAAATATATAGCGACGCCTCAGGAAGTGGATTGGGTTGTGTCCTAGTGCAGTTCGGGAAGGTAATTGCCTACGGCTCCCGGCAACTGAAGGTTCACGAGAGGAATTACCCGGTCCATGATTTGGAGCTAGCGGCCGTGGTTTTTGCCCTCAAACTTTGGAGACACTATCTATATGGCGTGAAGATCGATATCTTTACCGACCATAAGAGCCTCAAGTACTTACTAGAGCAAAGGGAGTTGAACATGCGCCAAAGGAGGTGGATGGAGTTCCTTGGGGACTACACCTTCGATATCAAATATACTCCCGGTAAAGGAAACGTAGTTGCAGACGCGTTGAGTCGTCGGGCTCCCGCACAAGCAAATTGGATTTTGATGCACGATGAGCGTCTAATCCGTGAGCTAGAAGAAATGGAGATCATATGCATTGATAGGAGAACGTCTACCTCAGCATGCTTGAACTGGACGGAAGTTCGCTACGACCTTGCCGACCGAGTTCGACAAGCATTGGAGTTGGACGAGAGCTTGAAACGATACAAAGCGGAAACCGTTGAAGGGTTAAACGCTGATTTCTCCTTCGAAGACGACCTTATGTGGAAGCAGGAAAGGTTATGCATCCCAAACGTTGGTACTCTACGGGCGGAGTTGATGTATGAGGCTCATCATACCAAGTACTCGATCCACCCGGGGAGCACTAAAATGTTTATGGATATGAAGAAATTGTTCTGGTGGCCGGGCATGAAGAAAGACATTGCCCTTTACGTGGCCAAGTGTCATACTTGCGCATTGGTGAAAGCGGAATGTCAACGTCCCGGTGGGTTTCTGAAGTCCTTGCCGATTCCGGAGTGGAAGTTTGATGATATTTCGATGGATTTCGTGCACGGATTGCCGAGATCGCAACATGGAAACGACGCCATATGGGTGATCGTGGACCGTTTGACAAAGGTATCACACTTCATTCCGAACCGGAAGGATGATTCCGTAGAGAAGCTAGCAAAGCTCTATGTGGATAGTATCGTGAGACTGCACGGTGTCCCTCGTAGCATCGTCAGCGATCGTGACGGGCGTTTCACATCGAAAGATTGGAGGCTTATCCATGAACTGTTGGGCACAAAATTGAAGTTCAGCACGGCCTTCCACCCGCAAACGGATGGACAGACCGAGAGAACCAACAGGACTATGGAGGATATGCTCCGAATGTGCGCTCTAGACTTTGGAAAGAGGTGGGAGGATCACCTCTTTATGATCGAGTTCGCCTACAATAATAGCTACCAAGCCAGCATAAAGATGGCTCCTTTCGAGGCCCTCTATGGTAAGAAGTGTCGTACGCCGTTGTCTTGGGCGGAAACGGGCGATACTAAGCTATTGAAGCGAAAGGATGTTGAAGAAGCAACTTCGACGATCCGGTCTATACGCGAAAGGCTATTGGTTGCCCAGGATAGGCAAGCAAAGTATTTCAACGCCAAGCATAGGAACTTAGAGTTTGCCGTCGGTGACCGAGTTTACTTGAAGATCAAACCGTTCAAAGGGGTATCAAGGATTCGACGCTTGAAAAAGCTCAGTCCGGGGTACTTAGGACCGTTCGAGATCGTGGAGCGTGTTGGTGATGCGGCTTATCGGCTTGCACTATCTGCAGAGCTGAGCGGTCTGCACGACGTGTTCCACATTTCAGTGTTGAGGAAGGCAGTGCAAGAGCCTACTCATATCGTTGCGGTCGGCAAAGTTCCGGTTGATAGTGGGTTGTCGACGAAAGTCAAGCCTTTACGCATCGAAGATACCGAAGTAAAGCAGCTGCGGAACAAGTCCATTCGGATGGTAAAAGTCCGGTGGGATAACTGCGGCCGAGAGGAGCTCTCTTGGGAGAGAGAGCAAACGATGCTTGCGGAGTATCCCGAGCTTTTTCCCTCAGGTAAAGTATAACTGTAATTTATGCTATTACTGTTTCCTGGATTTCGGGACGAAATTCTTTTAAGGAGGGTGGAGTTGTAACACCCCAAAACTGGTAGTTCCGCGAATAGGCGGAGTGGTAGTGCGGCACGTGAAGCAGGCTAGAATTTTCCCTGTCTGCTCTTAGCGCACGATCAGTGGCCTCATCGCGCACGATCAGTGATCGTGCGCCAGCGATCGTGCGTTAATTCCGAAGAGAATCGAGTTCTGTCTCGGACAGTGCGCACGACCATTTCCCTCTTCGCGCACGACCAGTGATCGTGCGCCAGCGATCGTGCGCTTATTCGCAAGAATTCAGAGTTCTGTCCCGGATAGTGCGCACGACCATTGCCCTCGTCGCGCACGACCACTGACCGTGCGCCTGTGATCGTGCGCCCTGTTTATTCTGTTCCGCGATTTTGAGCGGAGAAGAGGATTCGACCGATCAAATTTATTGGAATTCGATCCAACGGCTGGGATTTATTGCCGGGGGGTCTTAGGGCTTTGGAGAGGGATTAAACCCTCATTATTTCATAGTGTTTCTCTCTCCTAGGCTAGAGGAAGGAGAAGGGGGCAAGGAAGAAGAAGAGGAGATTTCGCCATTGACGGAGCTCCGGAGCTCCGTTTCGCGAGCCGTTTCCAGATCCGGAGAGTGCAGCCCGGTGCGGTTCTTTCCCTCCGCGTAGAATCTCGGATCCATGGCGAAGAAGAACACATCTAGGGTAACGATTTCTTCTCCCATTGTTTGGACTTGTCTTTTGTCCTCTCCTTCATTTCTCTATGCTTGCGTGAGGAGTCCCTTTCACCAAATGGGTGAAGTGTAGGATTTCCTCAAGTCCTTCGGGACTCCGGGTAGATTGTGTCCGTCCCCGGCATATTGCATGTAGAAAATCCGATAGTTGTGCGGATTTAGGCATTGTGTGTGAAGCCTATTCGTGGCCGTGAGCCCGAATCGGTGATGCTTGATTTGCGACGTTGCATTTAGGTTAGGCCTAGAATGCGTGCCGGAGAATGACTCCGTGAACTCACCTATAGTATTGCAGGAGTTAAGAGTAGGCGTCTTGTGAAGATCCTAACGAAAGCCCCATGCTTTGAGGTTTAGATGAAGGCAAACCTTCACCACGAAATTGATGCGGAGCGTATGTACCTCCCTTGTTGAGAATTCGCGAAGCCTAGATCCTTGTGAATGGGTTAGGTGCGTAGCGTATATTTAGTGTAGCACTTGAAAGTGCTAAACCCTTACGGGCCGAGGTGAAGCCGTACCCGCGTCGTGCGATAGATCGCGACGATTAGAGCACGGGCAAAGCTGAACCGAACCCGTTTCCATGCAGATCGACGAGAGGTCCCTTCCTCATGAAAACCTTGTGATCATGGGAGAGGTCGTGGAAGGTGTCATACCTAGACCGACCAAAAGCTCTTGTTTCCCACCTAAGGTTGTGACCCTTAGGGTGGAGTGTTGTGAATTTGATGTTATGTTTAGCCTCATGCGATTGCTTAGGCGGTTGTGGGAAACCTTCGGGTGAACCCAACCAACATCATGTGCATACCTAGGTTCCTTTCTTTTGATGCTCAACCTAGAAGATTGATTGTGCTTGAAACCTCACCTTGTGTAGTTGCACTTTCTTTAGATTATTACTTGTGCTAGTATGGCTTACTTGCAGGGTAGAATCTCCGCCACCCCGGGAAAGGGGTGGGGTCGTTATAATTTGGTCAGCTGTGCTGACCGTTGCCTCGTTTGCCACCGCTTGGTGGAATGTCTTATGCAGGTGCAGGTGAGCCTAGCGAGAAATAGCGGGCGGTGACCCCTTTTGCTGAGTTGGCCCTTGAAGGCCAGCCTCCCTTTTTTTAGCTTTTTCATGTATGGCCGGCCTGCGTGCCGATGTATGCTTATGGAGTTTTGTGCATTGGATGAATGTAAGGCCTTAAGGCCGTAACTCTTATTCTGGTTACATTCCTATGATAGTGGACAGTTCTTTTTGAATGTTTTAATTAATGCTTCCACTTACGTTTTGTACTCTCGTTTAGTTGTTACTTTTCTGGTTATCACCTTTTAACTCCTAGCTAGTGTGGCTTGTATGGCGTGGGGTCCCGGCCGGACCTACTGTTATACTATTCGTACTGGCAGGGTTTTACACGGGACCTCATCCTCGGAGACACAACGGGCCAGGAGTCCCGAGAGGGTCTTTCTATATAGCCCCCCTGCATGCAAAGAGTAATAGGCGGACTTATACCTGAAGCGTCTCTTGTCCACATCCTCTCCAGGGAACTGCCCGGAGGATAGGAAGGTGATGAACGGATCCATCCACGAGGCTTGTTGATCCACCTCCATCAATTCTCCTTCCTCGATGGAGGGCCGGAAGAGTTCCGAAGTCGTCCCCCCCGCTCGGGGACTGAACTTGGCTAGGAGGTCCGCCTGGGTGTTCTCCTCCCTCGGCACGTGCTTGATGGAGAAGGTGCGGAACTGCCCGATGACCCCCTTAACCTTTTCCAGGTATAGTAGGAGGGTTGGGTCCTTTGCTTCAAACTCTCCTTTGATCTGGCATGCTACCACCATGGAGTCCATGGAGACCTCCACGTCCTGCACACCCAGTTCTCGAGCCAGCCGAAGGCCCGCTATCACTGCTTCGTACTCAGCCTGGTTGTTGGTGATTGGGAAATGGATGTTTAAGGCTTGCTCAATCTGAGTCCCATGAGGACTCACCAGGACTATTCCCCCTCCATAGGAGTATTTTCCCGACGCTCCGTCCACCAACATCTTCCATGCTTCTGGGGGAGGTGGCTCGTGCTCCCCCACTTCGGCCGCATAGTCGGCCATGAAGTCTGGCACCGCTTGAGCCCTGATGGATGTCCTGGGTACGAACGTGATATTGAATTCGCTTAACTCCACGGACCACTTTGCCAACCTTCCTTAGTGCTCCACCCCTTCCATGATTTTGCGGAGCGGGTGGTCTGTCACTACTTTAATAGAATGGGCTTGAAAGTACGGTCGGAGCCTCCGGGCTGACACCACTAATGCGAAGGCCAACTTTTCCAAAATCGGGTACCGGAGCTCTGCCTTCTTCAGCACTCGACTGACGTAGTAGATAGGGAACTGTTTCTTCCCTTCCTCCTGGATTAACACGGAGCTTACTGCTTCGGACCCTACCCCCAGGTACAGGGAGAGGTCTTCTCCTGGCCTCGGTCCCTAGAGCAGAGGGGTTTGGGTGAGCTGTTCTTTCAGAGCCTGGAAGGCCTTCTCGCACTCCGGGGTCCATTCAAACTTCTTGTTTCCCCGCAGTACTTTGAAAAAAGGTGCACACTTTTCCCCCGCCTTGGAGAGGAATCTGCTGAGCCCAGGCAATTTCCCTGTGAGGCTCTGAACCTCCTTCGGATTTCTTGGCGACCCCAACTCCATCACCGCTTTAACTTTGTCTGGGTTGGGTTCCACTCCTGCGGGGGTGAGCAAATGGCCCAGGAACTTCCCTCGGCTCGCCCCGAAGACACACTTCAGGGGATTGAGTTTCATATTGTACCGCCGCAGGGTCCCGAATGTCTCTTCGAGGTCTCGGAGGTGAGTCCCAAGATCTCGGCTCTTCACCATGAGGTCGTCAACATAGACTTCTAAATTTCTTCCTTTTTGCTCGCGGAAGACCCTATCCATCATCCTTTGGTACGTAGCCCCTGCGTTCTTGAGTCCGAAGGGCATCATCTTATAGCAATAACATCCATCCCCCGTGATGAAGGAAACATCCTTGATGTCCGGGGGATGCATGCGGATTTGATGGTAACCTGAAAAAGCATCTAAGAAAGACATTACAGAAAAACCAACGGCTGAGTCAACCAGCGCGTCAATTCTGGGCAGGGGGGTAGCAATCTTTCGGGCATGATTTATTAAGAAGCGAAAAGTCGATACACATACGCCACTTACCTCCTCCCTTCTTTACCATAACGATGTTGGAGACCCAGCCTGGATACTGGATCTCCGATACAAACCCGGCCTGCAGGAGTTTGCCCACCTCCTCGCGGATGGGCCCTTCTAGCTTGTCCGCGACGGCCCTCCTCTTCTGACGGATGGGGCGGGCGCCGGGGTCGAGGTTGAGGCGATGGCACGCCACATCCGCGTCGATCCCGGGCATTTCCACGGCGCTCCAAGCGAAGACGTCCACGTTCTTTTGTACGCAAGCCAGAATCTCCGCCTGATCTTCTGGGCCGAGTTCTCCGCTGACCCGGACTTTTTCCACCACCCCCATCCGGGTGGTGACCTCGAGCTCTACGACCTCGTCCACAGCCTCCAACCGGTACTTGCTCTCCCCAAGCCCTCTCCTCTTCCGCACAAGTGGGAGCCTGGGTTTCCTCCTCGACTTCCTTCTCTACCACCATCAGCTCTTCCGCCCATCCTTCCAGGGCCTTCTCTTCTTCTTCCATTCCTTCCGCCCGGGGTATCTCAGCTACCCCTTCCTGGGCACGGACTTCATTTCCCTCCATATTCTCCTCGGCTACCTCCATGCTTCCGGCTTCGGCCGCCTCCTCCATCATCCTATCCCACTCCTCAGCTTCTCCCATCCAGGAGATGGTGTTGACAGCCGTTACGTAGCACTGTCTTGCCACCTTGGGATCCCCCCTGATCCGCACCTGAACCCCTCCGTCGTTGAACTTGAGGCACTGATGAAAGGTGGAAGGGACACAGTGGAACGCGCTGATGAGTGGCCGTCCGAAGATAGCGCTGTAACTGCATGGGGCATCCACAATGACAAAACGACAGTTTCAGGACGTCCCACCCAGGGTCACATGAAGCCCTACTCCCCCTAATACTTCCTTCCTCTCCCCTGAGAATCCGAACAAAGGGCCATCTGAGGCCAACACCCTCCTAGGCTCTACCTCCATCTTGTCAAACGCCTTCTTGAAGATGACGTTGACCGAACTTCCATTGTCCACTAGGATCCGGGAGACGGTGAAGTTCTCGATCGCCGTCTGGATGACCAGCGTGTCGCAGAACGGGTCCTCGTAGACCGGCATGTCTTTCTGAGTGAAAATGATTTTTTCGGCCGGGGGTGGGGCGGTGGATGTCGAAGCCACGCTTCGGCGGTAGATGGTATGGAGGCTAGACTTGCGGGCCGCCTCCACCCCTACCCCCCCATGGATCACCCCGATCCCTCCTCTACTTCCCATATCGGCTCTATCCTCACACCTTTCCTCCTCCTCCTCTCGAGGTTCAACCTCCACGATCCTTAATGGCTGCTGCTGTGGTGGCGCGGGCGCTCTGCACCTCTTCACCTCTAGGAACTCCGGACAGGTGTCCGTTGAGTGGCCTTCCACATCATGGAAGATGCAATATGGCACCGCCACTTCCCTTGCCTCGGCCTCTGCCACCCTATTCCTTCTTCTCCTAGCGGCCGCCGTTTCCACTTCTCCTCCCCTTCCCCTTCCTCTTCCTCGTCCAATCTCCATGGCCTGCTGGGGAGGGGGAGGCATTTTCATCGGACCTTGCCTCCACCCTAACTGGGGGGCCTCCATTGACCTCCGACATGGTTACCCCTTCCTGGGTCGTAACCTCTTCCCTGCCCTTGCGCTCCTCCCCCTTGCGACCTCCATTCCCCCTCCGGGGCCCGGGGTTCTTCCCTTCTCCTGACCTCCTGCTGCCTCACCTCCGGCTCACTGAGCTTTGCTAGCCTCCTGGTGAGCTCCGGATTAGCTTCCTCACTTGCGACTTCCTCCGACACCCTCTCCATCAGCTCTTCAAAGGAGACGGGGGCTTTTCTCTTCAATGCCATCTTATAGAAACTCTCTCTCAACCCGACCGTGAAGGCGAGTTGGAGTGCAAACCCAGGCATCTCCTGGGTGAGCTGTACTTCCTCCTGGAATCAATTGGCATACTGAGCCAGCGACTCCCTGGGTCCTTGCTTTACTGCGAAGAGGGAATCAGCGTCCTTCTTCCTCTTTTTTGAGGTCGAGAACCTCAGCAGAAAACTTCGGCGCAAATCCTCGAACGAGTAGATTGATCCTGCGGGGAGATGATGGAACCAGTCCCTGGCCTTCTCCTTGAGGGTGACGGCGAAGAGCCGACACTTGAAAGCATCTGACATCGGCCTGATGGAGACCGAGTCTTCGAAACTCTGCAGGTGCTGGACAGGGTTATCTCGACCGTTGTAGTATACCCGGTCCCATTCTCCAAATCCCCCGGGGACGGGCGTGGAAAGCACCAGCTCGCAAAAGGGGCTCCCCCCACCTGTCGCTCTCCCCGCCTCCACTCGTCCCCCAAGCTCGCTCGCCAAACTTGAGCTCGTCGGGACTGTGCTCGTGAGGGCGGTGCTTGCCTGAACCACCCCGACAGTCGCCGCTTCCTCTTGGCATGCACTCGCCAGTGACGCGCTCGCCGGGATGGAGCTCGCCAGCGCTGAGCTCACCGGCACGAAGCTCGCCAGGCTGGCGAACAGCACCTGGCCTTCCTGGCTCTGGCCTAAGCCGAAGGCAACTTCTTTTCCAGCCCTTCCTCCTGGTGCCCTCTCGCCAACTGCTGTCGGGGGAGTGGTCGCCTGAGGCGCCGGGGTTGCAAAGTCACTTCGCAGAGCTGTGACCGTGAACCCAAGGTGTCGAGCACCTCCTTTTTGAAATCCGCGAGCATCCTAGCCATCGCTTCCTGAGGGGTCTCGCCGAACTCCTCGCCCTGCTCTTCATCTCCCTCCATAACCCTTCTCTGGAACTTTCTTGAACCAGCCACGCTCCACGCTCACCGAACCAAAATGTTGAAACCGATTTCTCGGTCTCCTGTGGAGCTCGGGGCCCTCACCGAAATGAGGGGTGGCTAGTCCTTACTGACCCCTCGAGGAGGGTGGACGGAAGATTAAGAATTTGACCAGGACCTTAGTCACAGCGAGGAGGTCCCTCCACTAAGGAAGATCGTTGAGCGCTTCCCCTCCCAAGCCAAAGCTGAGACTCGGGCACCTTGGAGAGCTCTGGAAATGCTAACCAAAGAAATCCTAAGGAGAGGGAAGCTGAAGTGAGATCCTCTGCAAAGGTGCCCTTAAGGTCCTATTTATAGATTTTCTGATCTGGTCTGCAAATAATGGGATTCCACCTTTAGATTTTACTATCTGCACCTCAAATGGGTCTGCTAACAGCCAAGCTCCGCTGTTTGGAGAGGCTAAGGGCAGACCACCAAGGGTAAAATGGTAAGTTGACCCTAATGATTTATGGATAAGGGGTTGCGATGGCCTTACTGCCGGAGCTCTCGCAGGCCTTCTCGCGGGTCCTGTCCGCGATCTCTTCCGGGGGATCGCCTTGCGAGAACCTTGCTGAAGGAGTTCTCGCGGGTCCTCTCGCGAATACTACCCGCGGCGTCTCTTTCAGAGGGTCGCCTCGCGAGGACCTCGCTGCCTATTTTGGTGGTCTGCCGAGGTCTCATCGGCTGGGGCCGATCTTGGCGAGGTCTGGATCTCGCCACTCCCGTCTCGCTCGATTTCCTTACCTGGCGAATATCGGGGTTGTACAGACGAAGAACATGAAATAACACCAAAAACGGGCCTAGAGGTGCACGCAGCATGGAGTATCAAATATGAGTGAAAACATGTCTAAAGTGAAGTGCATAGACTAGAAAATCGGCCAAGATGAGTCCATAAATGTGTATATATTTGGGACTCATCACACCCCCAGACTTAACTGCTTGCGCGTCCCGAGCAAACCATCTCTCGCGGACAGGAAAAACATAAGCTGGCGAAGAAATTATCAAGCGGAGTACCATGCGAAGTCGCATGCTCATGTGCGTAGAAGTACAGTAGACAAAATTTCTAATTATACATATTAGTTTATGATTTTTTAGGAGCGTATTTATATATTACGTTTACTCAAAAAGTTAATCACGGTGAATCATAAGGTCGTACATAGGAAGAAAGTAAACTGAACGCTGAGGTGAGCATTGCCAAAGATCGGGGTTCGGGACAACTCCATTGAAATCCATCAATGTCGGTGACCATAAGCTTGCCCGTTCGCACTCTCTCCACGGCACTGGTTTGACTCAAATGCATGAATCAATAGGACTTAAGGTTTTAGATGAGTCTTGGGTTTAGGTGAGGTAAACAAATATAAACATGAAGGCTTAGAACACAAAAACCCAAATGAGCAAATGCATAACACTATCCAAGTAGCCAAAAAAACACGCGGATGCACCACACCCCCAGACTTAGACTTAGACGCATGGGTGTGTGCACCGCCTACTCCCAAATATAAATCTCAAACAAATTTTTTCAATTAAACTTTTCATTCTTCTTTTTCTTTTCAAATCTTTTTCTTCTTTTCTTTTTCTTTCTTTAGCAATTTCAGCAAATTTTCAAAGATGCACATCCACATTTTCACATTGTACTTCCACAATCAACACCACCAATTTAAAATTTAAACAAAATGCTTGCATTTTGGGTGTGCGACTAGGATTGGAGTTTAGGCTTTGGTGAACTATAGTGGAGCTGAACCAAAAGAATGGGGTAGGCACAACTGGGCTAGCGAGGAAATGATGATAGGAATGACACAAAGGCTCAACCGGGCCAAAATGATGGCCTATATCACATTCACGCAACTGACTAACTGTATACCCATGCTTCAAGAATCGCTTGGGGTAAGTTCTTAGCCACCGAGAAAGATAATCCTTTCTCCCGACTCGGGCAATACGAGGCTAACAAACGTCTACACACATCTCTATGCTACCGTTTGATTCACACCGGATTCACCAATTTTTGAGTGTAGTAAACAATATTTACGCTAATAGAAAAATATAAACTAAAAGCATAAAAAGAAATTGAATCTACACGAATTTCTATGTGAGACATGAGCACTCGACTAGGAGCACTATCGAAGTCAACATTTTACTCCTACTCACAATCCTAAGCCAGCACAATGATTTTCCAAATCACACAAAAAGAAATGAGTTCAGCTCAAGACGTGCCAACAGCTAAGTGCACGCTCGAGTGGGTGTAGTGGTGTGCGGTGCAAATGAACATCATAACACAATTAATGCTTCTAGTATGCAAATAAAAGGTGCACGTGAGCGGGTAACAACATGTGGCTCTCCCCCCCAGACTTAATCTATACAATAGATACAAATGATGTAATCATGAAAATTGAATAAAAGACCAGGGGAAGAAAAGTTACCCATGCTCAGAAATGAGCATACCAGAAGATGCATGAAAACCAAGACAAAGAAAAGCTTCCTCCATCCCGAAGATGAACCTGCAGGGGTCAGCTCCGCAAAAACAAAAGAAAATAGACAAACTAAAATGAATACAACTAACTAAACTAAACAAGATGAAATAAGAAATGCAGGAAAAGGTAAGATAACTACTGGGGTTATTGTCATCCCAGCACGACTTATTTGGCATTTGTACAGTTTTAGCTAATGGGAGTATGGAAGGAGAAGTGGACAGGTAATTGGCCTAATATCCGTGTCGGTAGCGGGTACCGATACGGTGATAGAACAGTCACTCCCCTACCTAAATAAAAATACCTGCTCTTCACAGGTAGGGGAAGCAGAAAGTAAGAAGTGGAGGAGGAGTCCTCCTCACTATTCTCACCAAAAACATCCTTGCCTAGCAAGGTGTCGTCAACAGGAGGTGGCGGGAGGAAAAGGCAATGAGTGGAGCTTCCTCTACGGAGGGGGAATCAACCTCCTTACATGAGAGGATGCTCTCATCATTGACTTGAGCAAAAAGCTCCAAGTCCTCCTGAAGTACCTGTGAAGATTCAACCTGCACAGACTCAGATGAAGGAAGGGGATCAAGAAATAAAGAAGACGAAGAACATAAATAAACATCAATCAGGGGAGTGATCCTGGTCTCACTCCCATCAGGTTGGGTAAGTAAAATAATGTTTGCATTGTCATCAATGCTACAAGATTCGACGGGATCAACGGTGTCCAGGCTTAGGATTTGGACTTCCTCCACCGGTGCTGAGGAAAACTCCTCTTCACCTAGAAGGTTGTCCTCCTCCATAGGAACAGGCATAACCCTTAAGTCACCAGCCTCCTCTTGCGACACATCATCAACAATGTCGTCAGAGACTAGTGTAGTATGCACAACAGGGAGAGGAATAGTGCTCGGATAAAAGTCGAGCACTGATTCCTCACAAAGAATCGAATCAACTTGGGGTGGTGGATGCACTGGGAGAATAGGCTCAGCAATGTCGGTGCCTAGATCAGCCACACATCTGGTGACTGTGTCAACGCCATACCCTTCAAGATGTGAAGGTGGAAAAGACACAAAACCGGATGTTGAAGGTGTGCCGCCAGAGTTAGGATTCGGGACGATCCGGATATCCGGCTCGTCATCCTCATCCAATTAGCGATGAAAAGCAGTACAATCCTTCAGGGCATGATCTGTGCTCCGACAAAACTGGCACTGCCTAGCGGGCTTCTTTGGCACAGCGGGTGCTGAAGCCGAAAAGAAGTAAGATGGTAAAGGCTCAGCAGAGTAGCCATAAGACTTACGCACACCATATGGAGTATCAGACGAAGCCGATGCTCTATATGCTGGGCGAGAAGAATTATGCCCACCATTCTCCGTAGGGCATTCATCACTAGAGTGGGAGGTAGCTCCACACCAACGGCAACGGATACTAAGATGTGCCCACATAGTGCGAAGATAAAACGATTCAAATAGAAAAACACTATTGTGCGAAATACCACACCTAACAAAAATTACTAAAGCAACCTAATTAAAATAGGAAAATGGAATAAAAAGAAATAAAACAAAGAAATGCAATTACAAATGGAAGGGCTTCTCTCTCAGGTTTTCCCTCTCCAGAAAACTCACACGACTGTGTTCCCCGGCAACGGCGCCAAAAACTTAATGCGCGAATCTTAGCACACCGCTATAGGCGGTAGTAAGACTGCGGCACGAAACTGCAGTGTACCGATCGTTCAAGTAAATTAAAATGGGAATGAATCCCCAAGTATCGATCTCAAAGGAACATAGTAAGGTGGAGTTAACGTTCGAGGAAGGACTTGAGATCGAAGTCCAGCGATAGGTGGAGTGCGGACGAAAGGGATTTGGTTTGTGAATAATAAAATAAAATATTACAACTACTCCTATGCAATGCCGCTATGCAAAGCTTCGCTCGGCGGGATGGAAGACTACGTAGGCCTTGAGCGCACTACTTCGTTGGGCGGATGGACGAGTAGGCTAGCGGAATCGAACTATGCAGGCCTTGAGCACGCTGCTTCGCTAGGCGAATGGAATACGGGCCACGATGCCACGCTTCGGTAGGCGGATGGATGAGTAGGCAAACAGATGAGGGTCGCAAGCACCTTGTCGACAAGCACGCCACTAGCAATTGCTAGTGCGGCACACGAACACGAAAGCGGAATGGAAATTAGATGGGGGCGCACCTCATAAACACATATGAATAGTATAATCTCAAATAAATGAAATAGACATTACATAACAAGATTCATTGTGTATATCATCAAAATATAGAAGAGTCTAACTTAAACAATCATCAACATAAAGAAGGAAAAAGAGGGTAAAGGAGTCGACCACATCCGAAGCCTTGCCGAAGATTCACGGTTGGAATCGCTGGGTTGTCAATCCGCGTCCAAGCTCGGTCTTCAACTGCGTCCGAGGTAGAGGAGGGCTGTCACTTCCTCCCAATGGCTCGTCTTCTTCGTGTCACGATAAAATCTACTCCGATACACGATCTCCTTGCTCGACGTTGGCGATCTTTGGGCTAAAAACCTCTCCTTGGAGCACAAGGATGATGGAGGAGGCCTAGGGGGGCGGAGAACCAGCGGAAGGGGCGAAAACGGCGGACTGGATAGCAGAAATGCGGAGTCCCCAACCTAAATCGCGAGCAGGACAATTTATAGGCGCTGGAATAAATAGTGCGCACGGTCATTGGCGCACGACCAGTGGTCGTGCGCGCTGGAGTTCTGTGATCGTGCGCCTACCTAGGTGAAGCCTGCAAAGTAAGAAATTTATAAAATACCATGTTCGCACGACCAGTGTGCACGACCAGCTACGATAGTGCGCACGACCAGTGGTCGTGCGTAGAACCAGCGATCGTGCGCAGTGTTCCTGTACAGAGTTATACCGGGAACACCTACACAACTCCTGTTTCAGCATACAACACCAATCTAGCCACTGAAGGTGGCACTTAACCATGCATGAAAACTAATAATGATGAAGAACATGAAATAATACCAAAACGGGCATAGAGGTGCACGCATCATGGAGTATCAAATATGAGTGAAAACATGTCTAAAGTGAAGTGCATAGACTAAAAAATCGGCCTAGATGAGTCCATAAATATGTATATATTTGGGACTCATCACCGAGCAGTGGTGTCAACTTTCCACCTGGCTATCAAGTTTGCGGCAGAGGGTAGGCAATATCGGATCCAGAGTGATCCAAAAGTGGCTCGAGAATGTTACGTCAAAACAGTCAACATGATCACAGATTCTCCATTCACCGAGTCTCCAGCTGTTACCCTTGAAGTGGCCATGCCTCTAGAAGTTGATGAGGAGAATAAGGACCGTGAAAGGGTTCACCTGGAACCTGCCCAGGAGACCCAAGAAATCCCCATTGCTGAGGGGGAAGAGAATAAGTTGATTATCAATGTTGAATTGTCTGAAGAGGAGAAGCTCCAGCTGATTACTTATCTCTTAGATAATCTGGACATCTTTGCCTAGTCAGTAGAGGATATGTCGGGAGTGGACCCGGATATAGCCTACCACCATCTCAACATCTCCCCCGAATTCAAGCCAGTCCAGCAAAAGAAAAGAGAAGTGGCAACCAAGCTAGCGGTTCCTATCAGAGAAGAAGTTGCAAAACTTCTTAAAGCAGGTTTTATTTCTGAAATCTAGTACCCAACCTGGATGTCAAATGTTATAATGGTAAAAAATCCAGGGGGGAAATGGCGCATGTGTGTTGATTTCACAAAACTTAATAAAGCGTGTCCCAAAGATTGTTATCCCTTGCCTCGGATAGATCTAGTAGTTGATTCCGCGGTTGGATATTATTTTATGAGCTTTCTCGATGCTTTCTCTGGTTGCCATCAAATTAAAATGCACAAACCCGATATCCCCCATACATCCTTCATAACAAATGATGGGTGTTATTTCTATTTAGTAATACCTTTTGGTCTCAAGAATGCGGGTGGAACTTACCAGACAATGATGGACACTGTCTTTAAACAACAAAAAGGGAAGAATCTCGAAGTATATGTCGATGATCTCCTATTAAAAAGTAAAACTTTTTCCACACATTTGGAAGACCTTGTAGAGACGTTTGCTACTCTACGAAGGTTCAAATTGAAGTTGAATCCATTAAAATGTGTCTTTGGAGCAAATAAGGGAAAATTTCTTGGACATCTTCTCACCCCTAATGGCCTTGCACCAAATCCCGATAAGGTGAAGGCTATCCTCGATATGACTCCTCCTCGCACACCAAAGGAAGTTCAGCAATTAGGAGGAAGGTTGGCAAGCCTAAGCCGATTTATCTCTAAGTCGGGAGATAAAAGTTCTCCGTTTTTTAAAATACTTCGAGGAGGATCTAAGTTTGAGTGGAGTAAAGAATGCAACAATGCTTTCGAACATTTAAAGAAACAGTTGACTTCGACTCCTTTGCTCCAAAGCCCTCGAGAAGGGGAGACATTGTTCTTATATTTAGGGGTCGGTCTGGACGCGGTAAGTTTCATCCGCGTTCGGGAGGAAAAGAAGAAGCAGTTTTCCTATCTACTATGTTAGCCATATCCTAAAAGATGCAAAAACTCAATATTCAATCTTAGAAAAGTTAGCTTTAGCTTTAGTCATGTCATCCCGCAGACTTCGCCCCTATTTTCAGGCTCATCCTATTCAAGTAGTCACAGATCATCCTCTGAGAAGTATATTAGAAAAGCCAGATCATTCGGGAATGCTGTCTAAATGGGCATTTGAGTTAAGCGAATTTGAAATATCTTATGTCCCAAGAATAGCAATCAAGGCACAGGTTTTGGCAGATTTCTTAGTTGATACTATAGAAATTAGTCCAAATAAAGCAGAAAGATCTCAGTTATCCTGGATAATATATGTGGATGGGGCTTCAGGCAGAAACTCTGCGGGAGCAGGAGTTGTCTTAATCAACCCAAATGGCGTTAAGTTGGAACAAGCTATCCCGTTCTTCTTTCCGGTTACGAACAATCAAGCAGAATATGAAGTACTCTTGGCTGGATTGAGGCTCGCGAAAGAATTGGGCATATAATATGTGCATATAAAGATAGGTTCTCTAGTAATGGCTTCACAGGTGCTGAGAAACTATGAAACTAGGGAGCCGATACTAAAGAAGTATTTAATGCTCGTAAAAGAGGAGATTGGAAGATTCAAATCATTTATCATCGAACATATCCCAAGGGCCCAGAATGAAGAAGCAGACGAGCTGTCAAAGTTTGGACTCCCATCAGGGGGAGTAACATCAGAGTTGTTTCATCCCGCGATAGAAGAAGGGGAGGTAATGCAAATTGATCAGCAGCCTTCCTGGAAGGACCCGTTTGAGTTATTCTTATCCAAAGGGGAATATCATCCATCGGTCAAAGATAACGAAGATTCAAAAGAAAAGCGGCCCATTACGATCTCATAGCAGGAATTCTGTACAGAAAGACATTCATCTCTCCTTTATCAAGATGCATTTCAGAAGAAGAGGTTCCCACCATACTCCAGGAAGTTCATTCAGGGGAATGCGGAAGTCATTCCGGTGCAAAGACTCTAGAGAAAAGAATCCTAAGACAGGGATACTTTTGGACGACAATGAGGAAAGACGCAGAAGCTTTTGCTAAGCGATGCGTCCAGTGTAAGAAATTTGCTCCCTTCAGCTCCATCTAGCCCAGACACTCAGATCAATAACCGCACCATGGTCGTTTGCGGTTTGGGGAATGGATCTCGTTGGACCTTTTCCAACTGCTAGCGGTCAACGTCGCTTCATAATTGTGATGATAGATTATTTCAGCAAGTGGATTGAGGCAAACGATTGGCCAAAACTACTACACAAATCATCAAGAATTTCATCTGGGGGAGATCGTTTGCCGACATGGGATTCCGTTAGCAATTGTCGCTGATAATGGCCCGCAATACAACAATTCAGAAATGATCAATTTCTGTGATCAGGTTGGATTTGATCTTCGATTCTCATCTGTTCATCATCCCAAGAGTAATGGGTAAGTGGAGACTGCTAAAAAACAAATTCAATATCTTCTGATGAAAAGAGTTCTCAATCATAAAGGGAACTGGGCTGAATAACTTCCGTCCATTCTTTGGACTCTACGCACCACACCATCTTCGGCCATGGGGGAAACTCCATTCAAACTATCTCATGGTTCAGAGGTAGTTGTTCCAATAGAGTTTGAGGTGGTTAGTCCCAGGGTAATTTATGCAAATCAAGGTGGCGAAGCATCGATAGAGACTAATGATGAAGGAATAAAGTACAGTTTGGACTTTATTGAAGAACTTCGGGATGAAGCAGTAATTAGACAAGATGAGGTGAAAAGCCGGATGGCAGGGTATTTTGATAAACACGTCAGAGTCAAGCAGTTCACGGTGGGAGACCTCGTGTTGAAAAAAGTGGATGCCGCAGCCAGGTCAGTTTCTGTGGGCAGGTCCATTCATTATCAAGGAGGTACTCAAAAGTGGAGCTTATCATCTTCAAACAAATAATGGAGAAGACATCCCGCGCACTTGGAGCGGCGACGAACTGAAATGGTTCTATCCCTAAAAATTGTTTCCCTTTCATTCATTAAAACTTTCATGATTGATTGAATGGAGGAACATCGTACTGACACTTTTTCTTGTCTGGTGACTTGTTTGTTTTCATTACTTATTATCAAACTCACTGGACCTCAGAGACATCGACAAGTTCTGCTTGCACCCCCTCAGATTGTAGTCATTAGCGTAATACAACGATGACCATGTGTAGCAAGGAGATTTTGCACACGTGCAGTGGAAGCTTGCCAATTCTCGTGCGGTGGTCTTCAGAACTTTGGATCCCGGCCAGCATCTAACACACCTCTGCATCAAGGGAGGTCCAGGTGACTGTTAGCTCTACTGTGCCCCGAAAGGGATATGGTTACAGTTTTGATGATCTTTCTAAGGAAAGCAATGGTCGCCGTCTAGGACCACCTGCCCAACTGATCATCTTAGTCTGTGACTAGCGAACACTCCTAGGTACTCTCAAGCGGTGCCTAAAGGGGACCCACAACTGAGTTGATCTATCTGAGGGAAGCAATGGTCCCCGTCTAGCTAGGCCCACCTGCCCAATTGATCAACTCGGCTTGTAACCCTAGGCAGGAGAGCAGTTGAGTCGTTTACAACTCTTATGACCACTTGAGGAAAGCAATGCTTGCCGCCTAGGCGCACCTGCCCACTTGGTCATCAAAGTCTGTACTTTTTTCTTTACAGGAAATTATCTCTTGTATGATCTTCGACCATTCGAAGAAAGTGGTACCAAACAGGTACAAACATTGACCCACTTAGCTTGAAAAAGGGAAAAATATTGAGACCGAGCGTTTTGATGTTTCAAACCGACCGGCTTGTATGAACAATAGGTGAATTAGTAACATGATATGCTACCCGAATGATTAAGGCTAGTTTAGCCGAACGGCTAGAAAGATACCTAGCTTCCAAGCTAGAAAATAGGTCATCACAGGTTATGCCGCGAGGCGATAAACATGTTGTCAATAAAAGCACTTAACCGATCGGGTTGTTTGTGTAATCTGTGGAATTTAATAAATATCTCAGCATGGTATCCTATGGTCAGTCCGATTCAGATTGGGAACTTCAGCTAAATCGCACGATTTGGAGTAGTAAAAACTATAAAAATTGTCTATTGCTAAGCATCGCGAGGAATGTCCGCTCGGTCTAAGCCAAGCCGCTCAAACAAGAACTGAAGTTTATTGATCGGCCGGGTTATATGTAAGCTGCGCGATCTATGTATCATCTTGATCATCATTGTAATCCTGATAAACACAGTTTATTGATCGACCGGATTATTTGTAAGCCGCGCGATCTATTTATCATCTTAATCATCATTGTTATCTTGATGAACACAGCTTATTGATCGGCCAGATTATATATTGTGCGCAGACCGCGCGATCTATTTATTGTCTTGATCATTATTCTTACCCGGACTTATCATGTCAAGATAGCTTTCATCTAAGTATTTTTTGGGGAATCATATTATCAAGTCGCTCGAAGTATATTATAATTGCAAGGTTCGATTTTTGATGAATTGAGTTCAGAGATATTATATTTATCATGATATCAAAAAGTTCACTTGTTCTAACCGCACAGTCTATTTTTTGTGATAGACATTTGTGGAAATTCATTTCAAATGCTTTCAAGTCCGCTGGAATGGTGATGTATTCTAATCGCCCGAGCAGCGTCTTATAGTGAGCGGGTTATTGACTACCAAAAATTTTCATATCATAAACACGAGAAATCCAAGCTCAAATTGGATAATAGGCGCGCTGCTAGATCTATTCTCAGGTGGATTCAGAAAAGAATTCATATTTTATAAGAGAACACAGAAGCAAAGTTGAAGCCGGACAATTACAAGTAAGTAGAAAATCGCAGAAACAAACAGAGGAACAGGTAACTATCTTTTCATTAATCATTCCCAAAAGATACATATGCTTGTATATAAATCGACCGACTAACATAATTAAGCCGTCGGCTACAAAAGGAAAACAAAAAATACAAAGTTTAACTACTTGTCTGGCATGAGATTGTTGGTCAAAGGAGAAGTTGAATCTTCACTACCATCAATGTCAACATTAGGAGAATGTTCGCACGGCTTAAGTTTTTTAGCCGCAGGAGAATCCAAATCTTCACCATCATCAAGTTCAGGCGAGTATCCCTCACTACCCGAAGAAGAGGCAGACGAGCTACTGCTCAAGCTATTCAAACTGCCCAACCTCCTGCGCTTAGATCGCTCAGTCTCTTCTCCATAGTCATCAGACTCCGAATTCGATCCGCTCTTCTTCTCATCCTTAGCCGCAGCGACCTCATCAGCATCTCCTTCTTCCTCATCTTCCTCGCTGCCCTCATCTTCCGAACTGCTTCCCTCAACTTTATCCTTCCCCTTGTCTCCTTGCTTAATCCTATCCAGCTTCTTTTGCAGAGCCGGATAGGCATCAGAAAAGGTAAAAATTTCAAAACCTGGTGCCAGGGCGCCGAGCTCTCTCATATGATTAAAGGCTCCATCTATCCCGTCAGCGATCAGAGGAAATACCACGTCCTGGAAAACTGGATTCTTGGAGTCATATTTATTCTGTCAAAAGAAAACAAGGTTAGACCACCCGGTTTGAGTAACACAGTAATCGGCCGACGAGGTGATAACTTACCAACTCAACCTCCTTTAGTCGCGCGTTCTCCTCTTTTAGTTCGGTGACCTCTTTTTCTAAATGGCTATTCTCTTTGTTTAACCTCTTGAAGGTCATGCCCATGTAGTGATTGGTCACATAACTCTTCACACCAACTCGCGCCGCTAGCCGAGCGAGCTCCTCTCAAGAACCTTCCTCAACTCTCTGAAGTTTCACCGACCATATAAGGCCATACCAACGGCCTCTGCATGGCGACCTGACTTCTCATTTCCACAGTGGGGAAGCGCAGTGGAGACATGGACGCAGTCTCCTCCTGGGTGCCAACTCAAGGTCGGGTGACCTTTTAAATCCTTCACAGTGCCAAGGGCGCGAAGGGAAGAATAATCGCCGGAAGAGGATGATTCTTCGTCGTCTGACACCAGCGGCTTGTTTTTCCCCAGCTTCTGCCTCTTTTCCCTCTGGGTCAGAATAAAGTCGGCTGGGCTAACCGGCTTGTTCTTAGGGACGATGGCTTCAACTACAAAATAGAAGTAAAAATATCAGAACGAAAGGCTGCGCGATTAATATCAGAACAGTGATGAGTCCAAATTATATACACTTTTATGGACTCATCTAGGCTAGTTTTCACGCACTTGCACTTCACTTTTTGTGTATTAATGCTTATATTTCATTTATTCACAATTCTCACTTGAAGTGCACTTCTAGGCCCGATGTAGTGTATTTTCATGTTCTTCATTCCTATTATCTTTCATGCTGTGTTTTGTACCACTTTCAGTGGTTTTGATTAGTGTTATGCTGGAATAAGGGATGTGCAGGTGTTCCCGGTACAAATCTGTACAGGAACACTGCGCACGATCACTGGTTATACTGCGCACGACCACTAATTGTGCGCCGCTGATCGTGCGCGTTCATTTGCAGCCCAATGCTGCTTTTTGAATTTGGTTGTGCGTTGTTACTCACGGTCGTGCGTTCGATCGTGCGCTTTATTATTTTCTGCAGTTTTGTCTTGCAGGTTTTTGGGCACAGTGCGCACGATCACCAACTTCCAGTGCGCACGACCACTGGTCGTGCGCCATTGCTCGTGCGCCCTGTTTTCTATAAATATACAGCCCGCGAAATTAGGTCGGACGATCATTTTCCAGCGCAGTCTCTCCGCCGTTTCCGCCATTTCCGCAGGTTCTCCGCCCCCTTTGGCCTCCTCCATCATCCTCGAGCTCCAAGGAGAGGGATTTAGCCCTACATCCACCAATATCCAAGGAGAAGGAAGCTAGGTCGAGCGGGCGGATCGTGACACGAAGAAGACGGGCCATTGGAAGGTAGTGACATCCTTCTCTACCCCGGACGCAGTTGAGGACCGAGCTTGGACGCGGATTGACAACCCAGCGATTCCAACCGTGAATCCCAACGAGCCTTCGGATTGGGTCGATTCCTTGCTCTATCTCTCTCTCTTTGTATTGGTAGTTGTATAAGCTAGATTTCTCTATACTTTGATGATGTACACTATGAACCATGTTATGTAATGCTTATTTCATTTTATTGAAATTATCTTGTTCATATGTGTGTATGAGGTGCGCCCCCATCCATTTCCCATTCCACCGTCATGTTCGTGTGCCACACTAGCAATTGCTAGTGGCGTGCTTGTCGACGAGGTGCTTGCGACCCTCACTCCGCATGCCAACTCGCCCATCCGCCTAGTGAAGTGTGGCATAGCGGCCCGTGTAATCCATTCGCCTAACGAAGCAGCGCGCTCAAGGCCTGCACAGTTCGATTCCGTTTGCCTACTCGTCCATCCGCCCTTTCGAAGCAGCGCGCTCAAGGCCTGCCTTGTCTCCATCCCGCCAAGCAAAGCATTGCATAGCGACATTGCATATGAGTAGTTTAGTTATTTTCTTTTATTTCAACAACCAAAACCCCCCGTTTCCACAACCCATCCGACTTAAGGACTTCGATCTCAAGTCCTTCCTCGAACGTTAACTCCACCTTACTGTGTTCCTTGAGAGATTCGATACTTGGGGATTTACTTCCTCATATTATTACTTGACAACGACCGGTTCACTGCCGTTTCGTGCCACAGTCTTGCTACCGCCTATAGCGGTGTGCTAAGATTTGCGCATCAAACAGAAAGCGGGTTGAAAGAGACATACTATCTTCAGGTCAGATATGTTCCAACTCGGAGAGCAGTTTGACATAGTGACCTACATTAAGTCGCTCGGTTTTAAGGAGCCAATAGGTTTCCTACTGATGAGTCCTGATCATATACACATTTATGGACTCATCCGGGCCGTTATTCAGTCATTTCACCGCACTATAGCCTTGTTATAGCTTATATTTGATAATCCATGCTAGGTGCACATCTAGGCCCACTTTGGTGCGATTTTCGTGCTTATTGTCATTAGTAGTATTCATGTGCTGTCAAGTGCCACTTTCAGTGGCTAGATCTGTGGTTGTGCTGGAATAGGAGTCGTGCAAGTGTTCCCGGTGCAATTCTGCACAGGAACACTGCGCACGATCGCCGGTTCTATTGCGCACGACCACTGGTCGTGCGCCACTGATCGTGTGCGCTTAACGCCTTTTTCATGAGTTCTGTTTGGTGCAGTGCGCACGACCATAAATGCCAGTGCGCACGACCACCGGTCGTGCGCCACTGCTCGTGCGCACTTACCATTTATTTTCCGAGTTCTGTTTGCTGTAGTGCGCACGACCATCAACTCCAGTGCGCACGACCACCGGTCGTGCGCCACTGGTCGTGCGAACATTTTATTTTATAATTTCGTATCTTGCAGGTTCCACCCAGGCAGTGCGCACGATCGCAGAATTCCAGTGCGCACGACCACTGGTCGTGCTCCAATGACCGTGCGCAGTATTTATTCCAGCGCCTATTTAAACGCCTGTTGCGATTTTTAGGGCATTATCAGCCGTCGGGAGCGGGATTCCTATTCCGTACGCCGCCGACCTTCACCGTGGGACGCCTCCACTTCATCTTCTACGCAAGGGGAAGCCTCGTCCACCCATTCCAAGACTTCCTCCATTGTCCGTGAGTGTTCTCCATCGTCCGCAAGCCTCCAAGCAACCATTCTCTCATTCCGCCCGGTGAGAAGAAGAAGGAACCTGAAGTCGAAGACGACGGAACTACGTAGGGAGATCGTGACAGCTCTTTACGCCGGAAGCATAGTCCGCCCTAGTCCGGAGGTAGCCCGACAACCTACCATTCCGGCCGTGAACGGCCGCTAGTCTTCACCATCGGTTATTTCTTTCCTCTTTCCCCCATTGTACTCGTTGAACCGTGTAAACTCGAATATTATGATGATGTTTGTTGAAATGAATGCTTCCTTGTTGTTCTTCATGGTTTGTTTGTGATCCACTCCGTTCTCACTCACTCACTCGCACTCGCACGCAAGGTGTTTGCTCCGTGTTAGCAAGAGCTAACGACGGTTGTGAAGAGGTGTTTACGACCCTCACCCTTTCGCGCTATAACACACTCCATTCCGCCTCACGAAGCACGGCATTGCGGCCGTTGCATCCATCTCACCTTGCGAAGCGGTGTTTTCGACCCGCATCTTTTTTTTTGTTGTTGTTAAGATTAGGAAACCCAACCAAGAACCCCCCTTTTTCATGTGTGTTTTGCTTGTGTAACAAGAGTCACGCTACGCGTTTCGTTCACCCAACCTGCATTCCTCAAGAGACTGACATTCGGGGAGTCCACTCTCCACATTTATTACTTGACAGCGACCGGTGCACTTGCCGACACGCATCAAGTTTTTGGCGCCGTTGCCGGGGAGTGCAGACGTGATGAATTCGTCTGCGTGAAGATTTGTTGCACGAGAATTTTCTTTTCTTTCACCTCTCTTGTTCACCCCTGGTCTCTCCGTTTCTTTTCGATTCGCGCTTCTGATTACTTTTGCCTTTTCCATCGTTCGCTAATCGTTTTGTTTGCAAGTAGTCGCAGCATGACCTCCATTCAGGAATGCATCTATCAGGGAAGCTTAAATGATTTAAGGGATCAAGCAGAAAGAAACAATCATGACTTCGGGATCTCCCCCGACGTCATTGAGTACATGTCTGGGAACTGCAAGTTCAGCGGGGATGAGCATGAAGACGCGGTGCAACACATGCAGGACTTTTTAGCAATCTATTACACATGTGTATTCAGTGGAGTTGAAAATGACCTGCAAAAGATTCTGGCATTTTCATTCTCCTTGCATAAAAAAGCTAAAAGCTGGTATTGGGATATCCGGAAAAGAGAGGTGATCACATGGAAAAAATTCGAAGGGAGATTTTTGCAAGAGTTTCAACATCGTACCCAAGCCTTGGACAAGTACAGGGAACTTGTAACCTTTGGACAGGGGAAGGAGGAGACGTTAGTTGATGCTTGGGAGCGTTTCCAATCCTTGCATAGGGGATGCTACCGTGAAGACCTTTCAGAAGCTTTCTTAATTGAGATTTTTTATTTCGGAGTGCGGGATAATTTCCGTCTTCTATTTGATATGGCAGCTGGAGGGGCCCTGTTTAATAAATCGGGGAAAGACGCATGGGAAGTGGTCGTGAATGTTGCTCACACCAGTCAGCACTGGAGTCATATCATTCGCTCCCCAAGTACTGCTGCAGTTAATGCCGTGACATTCAAAGGAGCAGCGGATTTTTCGCCGCCAGAGCAACCAGAACAGTTAGCAACTTTGGTGGTCGGGGTATTGAACAAAATGAATGACCAATCGGCCGCAATCCAACAGCTTCGCTCTACTATAGGGACTCTGTCCGATGTCGTTTCTGGGCTTGCAAGTCAGCATCCTGAGTCAGTGAACACCATGCGATTGAGAAGTGGGAGAAGTGTAGACAATCCTCCTCGACAGGAACCTCTTGCGTGTTCCACTGACAAGCATAATGAAGACACTCCCGAGAAGCTGACTCAGATTCATATTGAGCCGCATCCTGTGAGCGAGGCACAAACCTCGAAAAGTACTGTTCACCCCCCATTCCCCCACAGGCTGCGTAACGAGAAATCCGAGAAGCAATTCGGCAGATTTTTGGAAATAATGAAAGGAGTGCAAGTGAGCATACCACTGATTGAAGCTATCTCTCAAATGTCGGGCTATTCCAAATTTTTGAAAGATTTGATCTCAAAGTGGAAGCAGTTGGAGGGTCTCAAAACTATCGACCTCACCGAGGAGTGCTCCGCCATCATTTCCAATATGCCCACTAAGTGCAAGGATCCGGGCAGTTTTACGATTCCCTGCAGGATCGGCCATCACCGTTTCATCCAGGCACTCTGTGATTTGGGGGCATCAATCAACTTGATGCCGCTCTCTATCTTTCGTTAACTTGGAGCTGGGATCTTGAAGCCAACGCAGGTAATGCTGCAGCTTGCTGATCGGTCGATCAAGAAGCCGTCGAGAATCGTCGAGGACCTCACAATAGTTGTAAACGGTCTCACCTTTCCAGCTGATTTTATCATTCTCGACATGAAGGTCGATACAAATGTTCCCATTATCTTGGGGCGGCCCTTTCTCGCTACTGCTCGTGCTATTATTAATGTGGAGCAGGGGGAGCTCACACTAAGACTGGGGGAGGATGCTATATCTTTCAACGTACACAGCCCGTCGCAACTCTTTGAAATTAGAGAGTGTGAACCAGCAGAGGCGCTTGAAGAATTCGATGGTCAGAACGATGTGGAGTTGGATGACCGCGAGGTGTGCTGGCAGCACGAAGACGAGGAAGAAGGGGGTCCACACTCAAATCACCCTGATTTGTCATATTCAAGCGGAGAGCCCTCCAACGATTCGGCTAACCCAAACCCATGTCCGGCTCTCAAACAACTTCCGGATTCTCTAAAGTACGTGTTTCTTGGAAAAAAAAACACACATCCGGTGATTATTTCCGCAGCCCTGTCCGCCGCCAACGAAACTGCATTAGTGGGCGTGCTGAGAAGGTACCACAAGGTCTTCGGACGTTCTCTTGCTGACATTAAGTGAATCATCCCCACGGTCTGCATGCATAAGATCCTCCTTGAAGATCAGTACAAACCGACAGCACAGCCCCAAAGGCGGCTGAACCCGAAAATGCAAGAGGTAGTAAAGGCTGAAGTGATAAAGCTTTTAGACGCTGGCATCATTTACCCAATCAGCGATAGCAAATGGGTCAGTCCAGTCCAGGTAGTACCGAAGAAGGGAGGGATTACTGTCGTTGCCAATGAAAAGAACGAGCTGCTACCGACCCGAATGATCACCGGGTGGAGAGTCTGCATCGACTATCGCAAGCTGAACGATGCGACGCGCAAGGACCATTTTCCGCTCCCCTTTATTGATCAAATGCTAGAAAAGTTAGCGGGGCAGGATTACTACTGTTTTTTGGATGGGTACTCTGGGTACAATCAGATTTTAATTGACCCATCTGATCAAGACAAGACGACATTCACATGTCCCTCCGGTACCTTCGCGTTCAAAAGAATGCCATTCGGACTGTGTAATGCCCCCGCAACCTTCCAACGTTGTATGCTCGCTATTTTTGCTGACATGGTGGGGGATTTCCTCGAAGTCTTCATGGATGATTTTACTCTATTTGGCAGTAGCTTCGACATTTGCCTGGCGAATTTGGCCAAGACCTTGAAGCGGTTTGAAGACACCAATCTTGTCTTGAACTGGGAGAAATGCCACTTTATGGTGCGCGAAGGAATTGTGTTGGGGCATAAAGTTTCCCGCAAAGGGCTCGAAGTAGATCAAGCGAAGGTAAGTGTCATCAGAAACCTCCCTCCACCCATGTCAGTGAAAGGCATTCGAAGTTTTCTTGGTAATGTGGGCTTCTATCGAAGGTTCATCAAGGACTTTTCCTCCATTTCAAAGCCCTTATCTCGCCTGCTGGTTAAGGACGTCCCCTTCCACTTCGACGAAGCATGCATGCAAGCCTTCGAAACTTTACGGGGACAACTCATCTCAGCCCCAATTTTGGTGGCACCCGACTGGACTTTACCTTTTATTATCATGTGCGACGCAAGTGATGTGGCCGTAGGTGCTGTGCTCGGCCAAAAGAAAGATAAGACCTTTCACACTATTGCGTATGCCAGTCGAACTCTCAACAGCGCACAAGCAAATTATACCACCACGGAGAAAGAAATGCTAGCCGTGGTCTTCGCCTTTGAAAAGTTTCACTCATATCTGGTACTTTCCAAAGTGATCGTGTACACGGACCACGCCGCTCTCAGGTATCTTTTCAGTAAGAAAGAATCCAAATCGCGTCTGATTCGTTGGATTTTACTTTTGCAGGAATACAATCTGGAAATCAAAGACAAGAAGGGGGTGGAGAATGTGATTGCTGATCATCTCTCGCGTTTGGAGTACGACACTCCCAACAGCGTTGTGGAGGAAACAGATGACTATTTCCCGGATGAAAAGTTATTCGCAATTACTACGTCCCCCCCAACCGCACCTTGGTACGCAGATATTGCTAATTACTTGGCTTGCAAAACGTTCTCCCCGAGTCTGTCTCCTCAGCAAAGATGGAAGCTTGCCTCTGACTCAAAATACTATTTTTTGGAAGATCCGCTCTTATTCCACACGTGCAGCGATGGGATTATTAGGCGTTGCATTCCGGAAGCTGAGTTTCATTCTATATTACAGCACTGCCATGACAGAGAAGCTGGCGGGCACTTCGGGGCCGTTCGAACAGCACAAAAAATCCTGCAATGTGGATTGTTTTGGCCGACCCTCTTCCGGGACGCCCATGCCTATGTTACCAAGTGCGACGAATGCCAGAGGACCGGAAATATTTCCCAGCGTGACGAGATGCCCCTTAATAACATGCTGTTCTGCGAACCCTTTGATGTCTGGGGAATAGATTTCATGGGTCCCTTCCCGATGTCTCATGGTAAGCATTACATTATTGTGGCAGTTGATTATGTCTCAAAATGGGTGGAAGCTGAGGCGGTTGCCACGAATGATGCCAACACAGTGCTACATTTTATCCACAAGAATATCTTCTCCAGGTTTGGGACGCCGAGAACTATCATCAGCGACGGCGGTAGTCATTTTTGCAATAAGCAGTTTGTGCAACTAATGAAAAAGTTTGGGGTCCATCATAAGATTTCTTTGGCATACCACCCCCAAACATGCGGGCAAGTCGAAGTTTCCAACCGCGAGCTCAAGCGAATAATTGAGAAATCAATACAATCAAATAGGAAGGAGTGGGCTAAAAAGGTCGACGATGCATTATGGGCTTACCGGACTGCGTTCAAAACACCCATCGGCATGACTCCGTTTCAATTGGTCTATGGCAAGGCATGCCACCTCCCTGTGGAGCTGGAGCATAAAGCATTATGGGCAACCAAACTGTTGAACATGGACATTGGAGCCGCAGCCGAGGTGCGTCGTTCCCAACTCAACGAGTTAGAGGAGCTCCATCATTTCGCTTATGAAAATGCTCGTATCTACAAGGAGAAAACGAAGAAATGGCACGATCGACATATCATTCCTAAGGAGTTCAAAATTGGGGACCAAGTGCTGCTCTACAACTCTCGTCTCCGCCTCTTCCCAGGGAAGTTAAAATCGAGGTGGAGTGGTCCTTTCTCCGTGACCGATGTCTCCCCCTTCGGTGCCATAGAAATATCTGGAGATAAGGGGGACAAGTTTAAGGTCAATGGACATCGGCTGAAGTTATACGATGGCGCCACTATAAACAAGGAGTGTCAGTTGCTGACATTGGGAGATGGACATCATACAAGCACCGGCAGCTGATTTTCCCTTCTTGTTTCTTATTTTTGCGAAACTCTATTTTTGAGAACTCCTCTTTTTAAGTTTTGCACTCTTTAAACACTGCTAATACAGGTATTTGGTCCAGCTTAAGGACGTTAAATGAAAGCGCTACTAGGAGACAACCCAGATTTCCTGATTTCGTATTTCTCCTTTTCTAACTTCTTTTAGTTCAGCTTTTGCATTTGCTTGTGTTGTTTCGAGTTTGTGCTTGCAGGTTTTGTGTTCGATGGTGCGGATGCTGCGGACTATTCTTGATCATAAACGCCGATCATCTGGTATGCTCAATTCTGAGCATTGGGTAACACTTCCTCCCCTCTTTTTGCTTCCAATTGCTAGATATATTGTTTAGACTAAGTCTGGGGGAGCGGTTGTTGTTATCCACTGTGCACGAGTTGCACTGCATACTAGAAGGTTGATTCTTATTTATCTTATCATTATCGTTGTTTTCTATGTTTCACACACCATTTCACCCACTTGAGTGCGCGCTTATCTTTTTGTTGTTGTTCCGTTGTAAACTATCTTGGTTGGAGTATGAAATAGGTTGTTAACGTAGGAATTATTATTTGGAGTGCGATGTTGACTCATGTAGTGTTCTAGTCACTTCGCATGTTATGGTAGAATTTGAGTAGAACTAGATTTTCTTTATGCATCTAATTTATGTTTAGTATTTCTGCGTAAATTTAGATTTAATATACTCAAGTGGTGAATTTGTATGGAATTGACGATAACCCGGTGTTGTGTGTGTGCGATTACTAGTCGTGTGTTGCTCGAGTCGGGAGGAAGGTTTACCTTTCTCGTGGGCTAAGAACTTGCCCCAAGCGACTCTCGAAGCATGGGTGAGAGCGACTCGTTGAGTCAAGCATGATGTAGGCCACCCTTTGGCTAGTTTGAGCTTTGTTATTCCATGTCCTTTTCGTTCACCATTGCAAGCCAAATTTGTGCCTACCAATCTTTTGTTCAGCTCCTCTTCATCAACCAAAGCCTGAAGCCTATCCTACCCCCGCGACCAAATTGTTTTAAACTACGCTCATAATTCTCAACTTGTGTGGTGTGTGGAATCTTTGTATTATGAAGAGAAAATAAAGTCTATCTGCTGATTTTGAACCAACCGGAGGTTACATAAAAGAAGTAAAATATGTTAAAAGAAAAAAAGAGAGTATTTTGAAAAAAATCCTTTCGAGCTAAAAAAGACAATCTGTTGGTATTTGTGAAGTAGGCCGTGTGCACACCTGGTTTTCATGATAAGTCTGGGGGTGTGTCACACGAGCATAGTTGTTGGTCTTGCGTGGTGCAGCGTTCCGTTAGCTCACTTGGGTTGCGTAGCCATCGTGTTTAACTTTGAATATCATACCGTAACCTAAGCCCCGTTTTAATCCTATAAGCCCTACTGATTTGATTTGCAAGTTTGCTAGCGCCGTGGAGAGAGTGTGACCGGGCAAGCGTATGGTTCACGACGTTGATGGATTTCAGCGGAGTTATTCCTAAGCCCCGATCTTCTGCAACACCCGCCTCAGTGTCTCGTCACTTTCATACCGGGCATGATCGTCAAATTCTTCATAACTCACCAATTGAGTACATCTAAATCTTTAATTACGCTTTAATACTCTTGTAAATTAGTTAGCATAGTTAGAATCTCCTTCTACTAAATTCTCTACTTGCATGCGTATGTTACTTCGCACCGTACTCCCTTGTGAAATTCTCTATGTTAACTATCGTTTTCACACTCCGCCGAATTCGTTTGCTCGGGACGCGCAAACAGTTAAGTCTGGGGGTGTGATGAGTCCTGATCATATACACATTTATGGACTCATCCGGGCCGTTATTTAGTCATTTCACCGCACTATAGCCTTGTTATAGCTTATATTTGATAATCCATGCTAGGTGCACATCTAGGCCCACTTTGGTGCGATTTTCGTGCTTATTGTCATTAGTAGTATTCATGTGCTGTCAAGTGCCACTTTCAGTGGCTAGATCTGTGGTTGTGCTGGAATAGGAGTCGTGCAAGTGTTCCCGGTGCAATTCTGCACAGGAACATTGCGCACGATCGTCGGTTCTATTGCGCACGACCACTGGTCGTGCGCCACTGATCGTGTGCGCTTAACGCCTTTTTCATGAGTTCTGTTTGGTGCAGTGCGCACGACCATCAATGCCAGTGCGCACGACCACCGGTCGTGCGCCACTGCTCGTGCGCACTTACCATTTATTTTCCGAGTTCTGTTTGCTGTAGTGCGCACGACCATCAACTCCAATGCGCACGACCACTGGTCGTGCGCCACTGGTCGTGCGAACATTTTATTTTATAATTTCGTATCTTGCAGGTTCCACCCAGGCAGTGCGCACGATCGCAGAATTCTAGTGCGCACGACCACTGGTCGTGCGCCAATGACCGTGCGCAGTATTTATTCCAGCGCCTATTTAAACGCCTGTTGCGATTTTTAGGGCATTATCAGCCGCTGGGAGCGGGATTCCTGTTCCGTATGCTGCCGACCTTCACCGTGGGACGCCTCCACTTCATCTTCTACGCAAGGGGAAGCCTCCTCCACCCATTCCAAGACTTCCTCCATTGTCCGTGAGTGTTCTCCATCGTCCGCAAGCCTCCAAGCAACCATTCTCTCATTCCGCCCGGTGAGAAGAAGAAGGAACCTGAAGTCAAAGACGACGGAGCTACGTAGGGAGATCGTGACAGCTCTCTACGCCGGAAGCATAGTCCGCCCGAGTCCGGAGGTAGCCCGACAACCTACTATTCCGGCCGTGAACGGCCGCTAGTCTTCACCATCGGTTATTTCTTTCCTCTTTCCCCCATTGTACTCGTTGAACCGTGTAAACTCGAATATTATGATGATGTTTGTTGAAATGAATGCTTCCTTGTTGTTCTTCATGGTTTGTTTGTGATCCACTCCGTTCTCACTAACTCACTCGCACACGCACGCAAGGTGTTTGTTCCGTGTTAGCAAGAGCTAACGACGGTTGTGAAGAGGTGTTTACGACCCTCACCCTTTCGCGCTATAACACACTCCATTCCGCCTCACGAAGCACGGCATTGCGGCCGTTGCATCCATCTCACCTTGCGAAGCGGTGTTTTCGACCCGCATCTTTTTTTTTGTTGTTAAGATTAGGAAACCCAACCAAGAACCCCCCTTTTTCATGTGTGTTTTGCTTGTGTAACAAGAGTCACGCTACGCGTTTCGTTCACCCAACCTGCATTCCTCAAGAGACCGACATTCGGCGAGTCCACTCTCCACATTTATTACTTGACAGCGACCGGTGCACTTGCCAACACGCATCACCTACTCAACCTTATTAACCGCGTTCTTAAAAACCTCCTCTGACTGCACCTGCGGGTTAGGATTCAACAAGCCAAGTTGGCCTTCGAATATAAGGTATCTCTCAGACCAGTTCGCAACCTTGTTTGCAAGGTTGACCATCTTCAACCCCCTACAGCCAAAATACAAGTGGCCCCTGAACTTTGAGTCCGCATCTGCAATCGCCCGGACAGAGAATATCTTTCTGAATAAGTTTATCAAAAAGCGGACCCTCTCAGATTGCAAGTAAGAAATGAAGCTGAAAATGGCCGCTATCGAGTTGGGGGAAAGCTGTCCGGGCACAACTCCATAGTGCTCAAAAACCTAAGCGACTTCAAGGGGTAATGGGAACTTGAAGCCACTGTCAAAATGGTCGATCTGGATGGCAATCTGGTTGGGAGTGGAAGAGTTTATCCGCTCATCGCGGAGTGGAAGCCGCGCGAGCAGGGGACTCCCTGCCATGTGTTTCTCGACGAACTCGTCTAAATCAGCTTTTGTCAGGCGACATTCATCATGATCAGCGGAATGAAAAGACAAGGCCGTATCAGCTCGCGTAACAGACATCTTCTCAGCTCGCTGCGACTTGCTCTTAGACCGCATTATTAGCTCTCGTGGATTGAGTCTTTGGAAGCGCTTCTACTTATAGGGATAATGATCTATATTTAGCAAAGTCAAATCACGGTTAAGAATCTAATCGTGCGGTCAACATCTATCCGTTGCAAACATTCGAGGTCCTACCAAAGGAAAAGTGGCGGCTATTTATTCTAACCGCGCGACAAGCTCCCTGCATAAAATAAGTTATATCACGAGCAGCAAGTTACAAACAATAACCCAAACATAAAGACAAGCCGCACGACCTATAGAGCAAATTAAGGATCAGAGAAAGTTTCAAATAAAACGTCCAACAATAAACCTCACGGGTTCCGGAGCAAGTCGGACTTCATAAGCATCAAATGAATTAACAAAAAAGCAATCCAATCAGACCAATCAGTCAGCGAGTAAAGTTGTCCAAAGGACCGAATAAAAATGTTATTACAGACATGAAAAAGTTCTAAAAGCAAGCCGCCCTTTACCGGTGATGATTGATCGGAGGAGCATCTTCTCGGTGTAATCGCGCGACTTGGTTGGTGATATGAAGAACCGTACCATACATCTGATTCATCTTATGATGGAGGATATTGATAGAACTATGAAGCTGCGCGTCGTCTCGCTCTACTCGCGCAGCTGGGATAACACGAGAAGGCATGGCCGTTGTGGCCTCACTAGTATTACCAACGAGTTCAGCCACCCTAACCGCTGGAGGATTTAAGGTCTCCCCAGTGGTCTGGCGGTTTGACCCTCGCCGTCCATCATCATTAGCGGGTCGCCGGCTTCCGCCGACTTCCCTTGTCAGCTACAGATACTTCTCCCTGTAGTATTTGCAATCATCTTCGAGACGCCGGATTTCTTTTCATCCATTGTCAAGCCGCACGGACAGAACACTATTTTTCTCTTGCAACTCTTTCTCCTTATCCAGCCTGACCTTCTTTTCAGCTTCCAGCGCAGCCCGCATAGTAGCGTTTTCAGCTTCCAGCGCAGCCCGCATAGTAGCATTTTCAGCTTCAAGCGCATCCAGCATAGTAGCATTCTCAGCCCGCATAGCTGCATTCTCAGCCCGAACGGCCTCTTCCCGATCTTGAAGTTTCTTCACTTGCTCCCTCAACATATCGAGATTGCTCTGGAAGTCGGCTAATTCTTTCTCCCCGCCAAGGCTCAAGTTCAATGAAGAACTTGGCACGGATTGAGGCAAGGGTGGTAGGCTAGCCACCAAGTCTCCCGGCTTCACGACGAGCTCAGAATCATCTGCAGTAATAAGAAGCGGTTAGAACAATCAAGAGTATGCAATTTAGCATAAGATTCAAACAAAGATCGCTCGCTCCGATATGTCCTCGCTTACAAGCTGCAGAAACGAGTTTCAAGCTCGGATTCACAGGCCGCCTTGTATGCTCAGGGTCCATTCTTCGGCGCTGTTCTTTCCACAACCTCTCATTTTGAGTTCGCCTAGCAACAGAAGTTTGGATCGCGGAATGGAAAAAGCTCACCAGCGGGTTCAATAACAAGTTATCTTTTTGAGACCGCGCCTTAAAAAAGCGGAAAAGGTGATAATTGGCAGCTCTGTTACCTTTGGCAAGAGGGTTGACCAAAGGCGGCTTGGGCAGAGATTCTATCACCTTCTCTGTCTTGATCTTCATAATCCGCATCCCGGTCTTTACGAGATCTTCCAAAGCAGGATCGGCCTCTTTCAACCTAGCCGCCTACTGTGAGTCCGCTCCTTCTGAATGCTTAGGGGAATTAAGCAGCTTATCCTGCCTCTCCAGAGTATCAAAGTCTTTAATGATCTCACTTACCGTCAAACTATTTGCAGAGTTCGCCTACAATTCTTCCGGTTTGCTAGAAGGCGTCTCTAGACCTTCAGAAACTTCCTTCTCGCTTGCCCTATGCTGGAGAATACCCGCGCCTGGTTTCCTGGAAGCAGCCTTATTCTTGACTTTCAATCTCTTGGCCTTCCTCATGATCCTCTCAGCCGTCGTCTCTGCCTGCTTCCTCTTCTTGGTCGCCTCCTGGTGGGCTTGAGAAGTTCGGACAGAATTGTCCTCAACTTCGATCACTTCAACAGGATCTTGATGTTCGCTCGGCTTGGGAGAATCTACGACCCCTTCTAAATTATCAATCTTTAAATGGACCACACAAGAAGTAGTGATCCCCAAATCGAGGGAATCATTCCCCGCGGTCTCCAAACGAATACCTTCGGAGCCCACTATACTAGAGGTGGAGCCAGATCGGCTGGTGGAAGTTTGGAACAACCCGCCTCATCTTTTGCCAACCCGGTTTTGTCGACTATCAACAGAACCAAGTCGACCGGTTTCCCTGCGGAAGCAACTATAGCGGTTAAATCAACTTTGTCGGATTCCGGGTTCTTCTTCTTCTTTTTTGGGCGGGTGTTGCTTTTGCGATGCTTACTCTTCATGCGGTTTTCAAGATCAAGCAATATGTTAGACATTTTAACCGGAGAATTTGTAAGCCGAAAAACTTTAATCGCGAGCGGCGAATAGAAACCCGTGGTTGGAAAAGAATTATGCAGAAGAGGAAGCTTTCAGAACATTTTATAGCATTCAGTAGAGGTGTATGCAGTCTCCAGCTAGAACAAACATTTTCGAAATTTCTGCGAAAATTGAAAATGTGCGGGGATCAGGTTTACCCAGAAGACCTTTATCTAGACAACATCTTCTTAAAACCAGTCGGTTTGATGCATTAACCGATCAGACCAGCAAACAAATCAAGTCGCGCGGTCTCCAAGGGTCGGACCTCTCTCAACAACTGAAGATTGTCAGGGCTTAAGTCCTAAAGTGGCAAGCTGCGGTCTCGGTCAGCGGACCATTCGGGTTGCCAATCAGATCAGAACCAACAATTTCTTCGGCCCAGCTTGAACAAACCGGGCGGTCTGATAGAATTCAGGCCACCTCCAAGGATTGTAGATTGTCAAGGCATTAGTCCAGAAGGCGAGCTGCGATCTCAAGCCCGAGACCGCCCGGTCTGAATCATAACTTTGATCGCAGCGCACTTCGACTCCGGACAGTACAGATCGGATGCTCAAGCTGCCAGGCCGTGTGGCCTATTTCTTTCTCCTTTCTGTATCCCGTCACCCCCTGCCCGATTATCCTGTACCTATGCAGGCGGTTATTTTATCCCTGCCCGCTTGGGAAGGCCCCCGAGCCTATAAATAGGAGGCGGCGACGTTCCCAAGACATGCACTCTCGAATCCAGGAGCTCGCTTGTTTGAGCTGCGCTCTCGAATTAATTGTCTTGCGACCTGTCTGCCCGTCCGGTTACATCTGTAACCCGCTGTAACCATTTCACTTTAATCAAAGGAAGGCCCATCACACGAACTCTGGCTTCGACTGC